>CM060901.1:825420607-826045607 GCA_030737815.1 Allium fistulosum
TATCATTTCGAAATAGGTCATCCAGTGGTTTCGAAAGCGATGTTTTAAAGCTTCAAAACAAATAAACCATTCTCATTTTTAAAGGAAAAACCATGGCATAAATAAAGGTTTTGGAAATATTATTCACATTGTTATTAACCAAAAACTGTATTATGAGGAAAGGATAGAATAACAAGCTAGGTTGACCCAGTAGTGAATATAACTTCACAGATGTAAAAATCTTAATTAAAGATACCGGCAGGAGCCAATAGGTTTACTTTAAGCCCAAGAAAACTGTATGATATTGGCAGGGGCCAATAGGTTCATAGTCAGCCCATGAAAACTATAATTTGATACTGGTAGGGGCCAGTTGGTTTGTAGTTAGCCCATGAAAACTATATCCGGATTAAGATATTGACAGTCGGTTAATAGGTTTCTAGTTAGCCCATGAAAACTAGGTAAGAAATAAGATAAATAGGTTCTTAGTGATCTCATGAAAATTAAGTAATTGGACAGATAGTCCATAGACATACCACAGGTTAATGTAAATCGAGAAACTATAATTGAGACAGATAGTCAAAATGGATGGGAATGAGTATTAGATTTATGAAAAAATAGTGAATTTTAGAATGATGTGTTAACAAGATTTCTTATTAACACCCTAAAGTAATGCTATGAAAGTTAGGGATCCTTTGCAAGAACAGCGAGAAAGATTCCCTTAGGAGTTGCCTTCCAATTTTGTTTTATTTATTGATAATTCTTGAATCAGACCTTTTGATGTTGATGAAAGGTTTAGAATGTGGGCTAAGTAACCTTCCGGCTTTGTTGAGCCAATATGAGATCTCCTATAATGGTCTTCCTATTGATTAGGCTAAGCTTCTCTGAGCTAAGTCCTCTACAGATAAGTTTCAATCTTGTCGAAGGCTAGGGTGATAACTTTCCTTGGGTGGAATTAAGAAGTCAACACTATAGTGGATATTAAGTAGATTTTGACCCTGTCAAAAGATTAGACCACTTGGTTTATAACTTCGAAAGGTTATAGGTATTGTTAGAGCATAAAAGCCGTCGACCTTGTCGAATGGTTTTGACCACATAGTTAATGGCTTCAGAAGGTTGTAGTGAATCTTTTGGGCCAGTTGAGTTATCGACCTTGTTGAAAGGTTCAGGTCATAGGTTTGATGGCTTCGAAGGGTTATAGAAGATGCTTGGATCAAACGTGTTGTCAACCTTAATGACAAGAACTTTTCGATGAAGTTAAACCTGGAAAATAGAGGTTAATCCAACAAAAGATTTTAGTAAACAGCAAAGTAATTAACAAAGCTCAAGACTTCCCCCTATATCCATAATTTATTAAATTCCCAAATCACCCAATTAGGGTTACAATGCATTGTTTAAGAAGAGTACAAGTTTAGAATGAGAGAGAATGGATCCCCAAAACATGATCCATTATGTCTTATTTATAGATGTAGGCGGTCCCCACTTTCGACTCCATGCTCTCGACCGGGTCGGAAGGTTCTCCTTTTATATGCAGCTATGAACCTTTCGACCTTGTCGAAAGGTTTGTCCCACTTACGCCATTATGAACCTTTCGATATTGTTGAAAGGTTTGTCTTTCTTTATGCCTTCATGATCCTTTTGACTTTGTCGAAAGGTATGCCTTTCATAGACCGTTGTGAACCCTTCTACCTTGACGAAAGGTTTGTCTTCACTTGTTGTCATGAACCCTTCGATCTTGTCGGAAGGTTTGCACTTCACTTGGATGTTGTCGAGAGCTGTGCTTCCCTTCAACATTGTTGAAAGGTTGTCTTCCATGTTCTATTATGAACCTTTCGACCTTGTCCAAAGGTTTGCCATTCTGATGCCTTCATAAACCTTTCGACTTTGTTGAAAGGTTTGCCCTTTATATCCTTTGCCTCTGTTGACTTCTGAGTGTAGCTTTCTTCATAGAACCTTTCAACATCATCGAAAGGTATCCTGGATGTGTCTTAACCGGTTTGAAAGACTTGCTATGCTTTTGAAAAGGTAACCATGGGGTTGCTAATTCTTGCTTTGACTTCTTTATCTTCTTCGAAAGGTAAGAACTCTCTGGATACTGTGAGATGGAACCTTTCGACCCCTTTGAAAGGTTTTGAAGCTGTTAACTATGATCGCTGCATCCTTTCGACTCCTTCGAAAGGTTTTGAAGCTGTTAACTATGATCGCTGCATCCTTTCGACTCCTTCGAAAGGTTTGGTTTGAGCTCCTCTTTCTTAGTTTTTGTTGAAAGACCTTTCGAATTAGTTGAAAGGTGGATTTTTTGGAGTAACATTTGCCTTCCCCCCCATTCGAAGGGTTGCTCTTGACTTTCCAAGTCATCTCTGTCGAAAGCTTAAATCTTCCTGCCTTTGGGTCTTCCCATGTAGATTTGGGCCATCCATTTAAATCTTATCCAACGGTTGAGAATTAGGGCGACTTTTCTTATAAAGTACGCTTCTCCTCTTTCTTCCTCTTTTACCTACAATAAAAATTATCGTGCATAAGTAAATGAATTCTCCAAAACTTCCCAAATTTCAATTTAAAAAAACAAGGTAATTTCTCAAATTCGATTGATAAGTTTTAGATTAATCTCTGTTCTTATTAGTTTTCAATCAAATTTTCAGTTTTCCAGATCCCAAGATTGAAATTCAATTTTGGTTTGGTTTCTCGAAATTTTTTCCTCCTAAATCAGTTTCTTAAATTAATAAAATTCATCTTTGGCTTTGGATTTTGAGGTTGATGGTGATTATTATTGAAAATTCCCTTATCGGGTTTAGCTCCAAATTTTTTGATTTTAGCCTTTTGTCTTTAACCTAGGTTTTCGACTTGTCAACTATCTTTAAGCTTCTCTTGAAATCAAGTTGGAGCGATTTCAGTTTAAATTCATTTTGTTAATAGGTTTGATTTACTTGTTCTTCAAGAAAAAATTGAAAACTAGATTTACAATTAGGTTTAGGGTTGGTTAAACCCGATTTGATTACCTGGAACCCTCTCGTGTACAATTTGGCGGCACAAAATGACCTTTCTACCCCTTCGAAAGAGATTGAGGTGGCAATAATGGATTTTCCTTCTTAGCATCTTTCAATGGGGTCGAAAGGTATTGTGATGCCAACTTTACCAACGTTGTCGAAAGGATATGTAGTTAAATGGAGTGAATCTAACCCTTTGACAACGAGCTCTCGACAAGGTCAAAGAGTTTCAAACCTTTTGACTAATAGCTTTCGACAAGGTTGAAATTCTTTGACCTTAGAGTTGTCTATGCCCATCTTTTTCGAAATGTTTAATGCATATATGAGTTGAACCTGAAACCTTTCGACTTCAATGGGTATGATATGTTTCAACAACATTGACCAGACCTTTCGATAATGTCAACAACACTAATGTTTTTACTTTGGAATTTTGAATTATTGGTTTTGACCTTGTCGAAAGGTCCTGCCACTTAGCCTTATGTTACATTCGAAGTGTATCCAGGATTCTATAGTGCTTTCGATGTTGTCGAAAGGTGATGAATGGATTAATGTTTCAGCTCTTCCTTTCGACTTTGTCGATAGCCTAAGGAATTCATATTATTATTTATTTACTTCTTAAGCTTTCAATCAATGTTGAAGTATGATGGTTTAGGTTGATGCTGACCTTTCGACATTATCAAAAGCTTGAGCTACTGACCTTTCGACATTGTCGAAAGCTCAAACTACTTAGTATTTGACTTAAACTATTTACACCATTTTAAAACTTTATGTCTATTTTCATACTTAAGTTACTTCAGTAAATTTCTTTGTTTAATTCTTGATTGCCTTCTAAATTCATAAATAATCAAGGGTTTTTACTAAAACATTTTCACCTGGCAGAATCATGAGCTCTCCTAAAGTTGAAGCCATTGCTAAGCATTCTTCCATCGTATCTTAGAATGAAGTCAATGCTATTCTTAAAGATTTTGGTATTATTGGGATCGAAACTATCCCTCCTCAACCAACTGATACCATTGACAGCCCTCCTGAAGGGTACTTTGCTTACACTACCATCCATATATGGAACGGCGGATTTCTTCCTTTTCCAGAGTTCCCGAGTTCATACTTATCTCTTGTTGGAGTTGCTCTGATTCAACTATCTCCAAATGTCTATTCTCATCTACTATCTCTGGAGATGTTGGCGTTGGAATCTGGACTTCCTTCGCTTAACGCTGAAGTTCTAAATTCCTTGACCAAGTTGGCAAGGTTGAGTAATCTCAATAAACAGACATACAGAGTCAACATATACAAGAAGTTAATATCAGATAGTATTAACAAGTTCAAGGACTAGGAGAACCAATTCTTCTTTGTTAAGTGCTTTGCTGATGTTCGCGGGACTTTTGTATTCCCCCATAAGTCTGCTCTAGTGTTGTCTTTGCTCTACTTTATGTTCTCTGTTAACTAATCCCTTGCTTTTTCAGGTGAATCTTCCAAGACACAATGATGTAGACAAGAGAACCGTTGATTCTCTAATTGCAGCCTCAAAATAGATTAGGAGCAGATTGACACTTCTAACCCCTTCAAACTTAAAACAACACTCTTCACACGGCAAGCGCTTTCTCTCCTTAGGTGATGCTGAACACTTCTCTTCAGTGCCACCCATCTGTGCTGACCCCTCTCGTATATTATCAGTTTAGAATTTTCCACTTTTTGTCCTTGTTATTCTTCGAATTACTTTGACTAATTTTATATCCGCTTGAATTTATTCCAGCTTCTTTCCAAGTAAGGCGGTGTGATGGAAGCTGGGCGAGTGCTGTTGTGTATAGGTTGTCGTTACGAAGGCTGGTGCATGGGATGTTATGGGAATTCAAGCATCATTCCGGTGAATTATCTCTCTCATATATATGTCTATTTCATATTCTTTGATGCCCTTATTCATCCCTGTATTTACTTGATTTGCTAGGTTGAATATGCTGTTGTTTTATTGGATGAAATTGATTGTTTGTTGATGATTGATGTTTGATATGGTTTGAAAATGTTGGAATTGCGTTGCAAACTATGAATTATTTGTTGTTCGATTATTATTGTGAGATTGTTGATTTGCGTTGTTTGAGTAGTAATTAGATGTTTGCAAATAATTGAACAATATTTGAAATTGATCGAAAATGAGGTTAATGAATTAAAAGTTAAAGATTTGAAATAAATAAATTATTTGGAATAAATAAATTATTTTGGAAATAAATAGTGAATTTTAGAATGATGTTCTTACTTAATATTGAAGTTATTTACGATTAACAAAAAATTTGGAAGGGGGATGATTTTGAGAAAAATATAAAAGTTGAATAATTTTTAAGATTGTATGAATAGAAATTATTTGACAAATGATAAGTTCTGAAATTTTATTAAATAAGTGAATATTAAAGATTTATATTTTATTTATTTATCATTATTTGTAAAAATATTTGGAGGATAATTATGAAATGATATTTGAAATTGATATATTTAAAGTGATGGATAAATTTTATTTGGATTTAATAGATTGATAGTTTACAAAATAATATGTTGAGTTAATTGGAAATTAAAGGTAATTTATTTGTTGGATGGAAATTATTTGTTATGGGATTTATTATATATTGTTAAGTGAATTTTTGGAAGTAATATATATTTCTTTGTCAGATTTTAAAGTATTTTGAATATATATATATATATATATATATATATATATATATGTGTGTGTGTGTGTGTGTGAGGTAGAGTTTAAGTTTGATGAATTGTTTGTCGATAATAATGGTTTCAAGAAAGTTTGGAAAATAAATAAGGATTTTGAAATTATATAGTTGAGTTTGGAAGTATTTATGGATTGAGAATAATCTTTTAATTTGAAACTTTTAGAGGTTTTTGAAAATATGAACTTCTTCGTAGTATTTCTATAATATATCATGTGAAGGCCCGAAATTTGATACCCTTTGAGTCAACAATAAACCATATGCGTCTAACCCAAAGTGAACAGAAAGTCAGATCATCAAGGGTAAAATAAGGAAAATAGAAGAACAAAACATAATCTCACTCGAATGGAATAACATATAATATTGAACTAATGTCTTTACAGCGGTGAACTTTTAAAATACATATATCATAGTCTAACCTAAATTCAACTTGGACAGTTATAAACATATGTCCTTACAATTGCTGAAAATCATCAATCAAATGCAGAATAGAAAAGCGGATAATAGAATATGTCCATACGTACATGAATATCTCCAGCACCCCTCTGGAAACTCCAATCATCTTTAACTAAACTTGAAACTACTCGGATCTGACCCGAGTATTGAAAAAACCCGGATCAGGATTGATAAACCAGCATGAGAAAAAATCTTTTGACATTTGATAAATGACAGTGTCATATATCAGCCTTTGGAATAAAATTCTTTTGAAAAGAAAGAGTATCTCATAGGACCACATCCATAAATAAACACAGACGAGTTATTACCTTATGATAACTAAATCGCTTTTATATATCAAAACATTTGATATTATTTCTAATGACATTTCTTTGAAAACATTTGCAAGTAAACTTATTAATCTTAGCCGAAATTGTTACATTATTAAATCCCAGCATAGTAACCACAAACGCAGGTTCTACAAACAAAATGGCACGCACTTATTAGAGAATGAGTTTCCATACAAATGACCAGGCGAAGGGTCAACCTTTTGGTGGGTATACCTCAAGATGGATGTCCCAAGGACCATAGAACATCTGCTCGCCTGCCAACACAAGACTGGCCTACCTCTACACTTAGATAGTACCGAATATGTCATCCCCTCGTCGTTACCGACCATTATAACAACGCTCGATTTCCATACACCACATTAATTAGTACCCGGGCTCCATAACGGGTAAAAGTATATCTAGAAGGAGATGATCATACCCTAATGGTTGCGAACCACTTAGTCTTGCCGCATCAAACCCTGTTTCGGTCATTTCTCGGTTGATGAGGCTTGAGCTAACAATTACCTTTACACATAGCATATCTCTTTTCACTTTGAATGCCACATTGCTATTACATAATCACATGACTGATTTCTATAAACATATAACTTCCTGAGCTCAAATGACTCTGGAATGGGTGTTAAGCTAAGAGAAGGTGTCTTCCCCACCACCAACTAATATACATTATATAGAGACCACTCGTTGTGATTTAGAATGCAAGGTCAGACACTCGTCCATACAAGTTGTCCAGGAACAGGACAAACCAAAGGAACTCTCCTATCACATCATAAGATTGGTAGCGAATAGTCCTTGTGTTTCTGAGATTTTTCGTAACAAAAAGACCACCGCTACTATAAGTATTTTGGGAGTTATCCCTAATCAAATCAAAAAGCAGTCCTTTGTCACTATTCATCTCAATATCTTCAGCTTTTGATATTTTACTCCGAATACATAGATTGGTTCGAAGTGGTCTTCGGATAGGAATCACCCAAATCCGACCTCGGTTCCTTCGAAATCCAATTATCGATAAACATTGAATATGAGTACACAGGTTTATTAAACCTCTTTTATATTTAGTCCTCTCGGTTAGTTACAAAAATCCATTTTTAATCTTAGAGTAATTCTAAGTTAGTTCACTTTCTCTTAGGAAAATATTTCCAATTTTCTTACTTAACATTCGCTCCAAATTTCTTCAACTTTTAAGAGGGTCAAAAAAATGTTATTTAAGACATCATTTACTGTAAACCCAAAAATCAATCTTAGAAAACATTATTGAGTAAATAGGATCATGGAAGTTATTATACTTTTACTCAATATCAATTTCCGTATTCAACAAGTGCTATGGGCGGAATAATGGTGAAATCACCTTTTAAATTCAACGAATAGAACGAGTCCCCTCTTCGGACTTTAATACCAAGTATAACAAGATCATTTCTATACAATCCAAGTTGTAATTTATAAATCAAAATCTTCTATACTTAACTTGCTTAATTTTTGGAAAATATAAATTCACTTTTATTATGAGAAAACTTAATATGAACTTTTAGAGCATCTGGGTTTTCCCTTTGATCTATTCCACCCCTCGTCTAAAAGATAAAGCGAAGGCCAAATAAGTTCAGGGCATTGGTTGCTCCATCCCTAACCTTGGTTACACACCTTGTTTTATCGTTTTAGCTCTCACAAGTGGGACAAATGTACTAGTCGTTTCCGCATACTCAATTATTGATTAAATCATTTTAATATTCCTTTATTATTCATTTAAAAACATTACTAAATGATTCAGGAAAGAATTGCCAAGTTTAGAGTCATACTTTCAAAGTTATAGAAAACTGCTGCAAAAGAGTTGTAAAAAGCGTTGCAAATGGTGTTTTAAAGCTATATTGACCAAATTGACTTTTCTATCATTTAAAATTCCATTTATTCGACTTAGATCACTTTTAAAACATTTTACAAGATTTTTAGAGATTTTTCCATATTTTAAAAATATTAAAAATATCAATTTCTACCTTTGGTCACTTAACTTCAAAAGCGTGATTTTTTTGAAAATTTGTTTTGGACATATTTCAAAATATACATGATGAAATCTTGATTTTCTTTCTTCACTTAAAAACTATGGAATAATAGTCTGGATATTTCTTGTATCGAAGAAATACGAGCTATATTTCATTCTCTACATTCATTTAAACTTTGCAGCGCGAAATCGCGAACTACCATTGCGCGACATGCCTAGTTTTAACTTGATTTTCAAAACTTGAAATAAATTCTCCAAATCGAACTAAATTACTTATAAAAACATTATAAATCATTTTAAATCAATATTTTCACTTATTAAAGTATTTAAAGTATATTTTCACTATTCTCATATTATAATATTATTATATTCCCATTATTTTAATATTAATATTTTAGAACCAATTTCTATTCAATTTCAATTCTAACTTCAAACTAAACTTAATTAAAACTTAGATTTCAAATCTAATTTCGATTCTAATTTAAATTTCAATCTTTATCTCAATTTCAATTTTCTTCAAATTGATTTCAATTTAATTTCACTATTTATTCAATTTTGATTTCAAAATCAATTTCACTTACAATTTCAAATTTGATTTCAAATCTTTTGATTTCGATTTCAAATTCAATTATACTTCAATTTCAAATTGAATTCCACTATTTAAAAAGAGGCTTAATAATTCCAATACATACCATATTAATAAAATTGGTCATATTTAACAAAGGTGATTACTTGGGTGAAATGAACATAATCACTATTTATAATTACCACTACAGTATCCAAATCAACCAATCGCATCACATAATCACTTAAATCCAAACATTCAGTACCACTACCATAATGGGTATATAATCATGATACTTATAAAATGCGAACAATCATGATGACATGGGAATGATTTATTATTTAGAGATAACAATAATCCTACTTATCCATATCATGGCTTACAAATCAACATATTAAAATGGGTGTATACTTCCTATGTCAAAAGTGATCATTATAGCAATATTAAAAATACGATCTTTAAAGCGATGAGAATTTCCTACCTTTGTTTTGAATTCGTTCCTCACCTTCGGAAACCCAAACTCTCTTTTCTATCCGTTCTTTTTCTTTTTTCTTTTCTTTTTTTATATGAAAAGGTGTGTAGCTTGAAGAGAGGGTACGGGTAGGGTAGTGGAGGGTATAGGGGTGTACGGCTTGGGTGTGGGTGTGTATGGGTGTATAGGGTGGTTTAGATGGAGGCTGTGGGGGTGTAGAAGGCGGGTATGGTGATTAGGAGCTCAGGTGAGGTGATGGCCGAGAATGTGGAGGTGAGTGGCATGCTTGGGAGGCTCGAGTAGGGGTGTTTGAGGCTTGGCTGTGAGTTTTGGGAGGTGGGCAGGTGGTTGGTCGAGGGAGTGGAGGTAATAAGGAGGGGGGTACGGCTCATAGCGGTGGGGTTTGGGTGGTGTAAGGATGTGGTGATGCTTGGTGAAGATGGTGGAAGAGAAATGGAGGAAGAACTTTAGGAAACGAAGAGGATGATTTGTGAAAAATGATGTGAATGTTGTAGGCTATTTATACTTGAGCTTTGAATGAAAAATGAATTAAATGCCCTTGGCTACTTTTTGACTTTGTTTAAGCATGATGTGTAGTGAATTAATGGTGGAAAGGATGTTAATATGTGATTTGTACTTAAGTAATGATGTTTGCCTCTTTTTCTTAATTTCTAAATTACTTAAAAACCCTTCTGTTCCATTTCCATACTTGATAAGACTTAAGTATTAATGGTGGGAAGATGTGTTAGGATTTTTTGGTAATGATTATGTTTTAGTAATCTTATTTAATATGAAAAATAGTCAAATCATGTTACTTTTGAATTATTTGTTTACTTTGACTTTTCAAAGTGAATTTTCATTTACATGAAAATCTAAAGTGTGCATAGTTTGTAAAGATAAAATATATAGGTTATAAAGTGGATGTGTTCATATAACATTGCAACGACTTGTTACGGTTGAAAACAACATTGTTATTGACAAATTTTACAGTCAAAATTTGACGATTTTGTTTAACTATTCATTGAGGTAAATCAACTTAGAAATTGAACATCCTACTACATTTAATAAACTAAAACAAGTCTATTTAGGTTAAAAATCCATATCATTAGGGTTAATATCAATTTATTGAATTACGGTGTTGCATTGACAAAATGTGACAAAATTACGATATTTTTGTAAAACCATTATAAATATATTTTTCAAACCTATATTATACTTTTATTATCTTTATTAAGTGATTTCGATATAGTTTGACTTTTCAAATAAATATTTAAAACTATTTATGTAAACATTTATTCATTTTTAACAAAACTTAATTTTTTGTTGATTTGTGATAAAAATCAAAATTCTTTATTTTCCATTATTAATCATAAGGTAAATAATTTATCCTTACTTATTCATTATTTACAACATATTTACTTGAGTTCTAAACCTTTTTAAATTTAAAATAAATAAAATATCTCATTTTCGAAGTAGTAAAATTACTGATCATTACATTCTTCCATACTTAAAAGTATTTCGTCCTTGAAATAAAAGTTAGACTATATACTAGGTTTTCATACAATAAGATACAAGTAGAGAGAAAAATCCATATAAGTGAAAGAAACCAACCACATACTAATATATATAAAACATCATCTGATACAAGCAAAAAGATCTCATCTACTAACCCGAGCACATACTATGTACTTGAGGTCATATATAGAACCACATAAGTCTGTCTCCCATCCCCCATATCTTAGCGCATACCATGCACTTAAGACAATAATCATAACTATTGGATAGATAACACATCCCAAAATCCCTAAATATCATGCAAGCATATGAAACAACTAACCACCTAGTCCTCCCAAAGTATCATTACTACTTTAAGTTTTTTTTGAACAATACTTTAAATATTGACGTTTTACAATCATTTACACTAAGTCCATTTTTGAATTATCTCTTGCATCATTGCTTAAGTATAGAAATAGTTCGTAATTTTAAATCTATATTTGGATAATATACCTTTACATTCTAATGGTATAAATTACCAAACTTCAAACTGTTTTACTTCAATTAGGGTTTTTTAACAAATGTGGAATTTCATTATTATCTCAAATTAAAAAGTTATAAAACTTAATCCTTAGTTTTATTTACCTAAGGTGTTAATTTAGCTAACATTATTTATCTTATCCATATATCAATAAGACAACTTTACTAAGTGTACATTATTCCTCACTACTCCATGATTATCTACTTACTTTAAAATTTTATTTACCTATCACTTTTTCCAATCAAATTTCTTAACCTTAAATGCATCAAATACCTGACAGTCAAATTGTGAACCTTAATTCACATGGTATTTGTTATTTAAACATTTTCATCCAATAATCAACCTACTAACCATATTATTCCAAATTTTCCTTTTAAAGACTTATTTTTCTAACTTACCAACTTTTAATCTTTTCATTAAAATACTGTTCCTAAGTTTGTGAAATTCTAGTCACAAAATGATTACATTTATATTTACTAACCTTGATTCCAATAATTCCTTAACTCTTTTTATGGAACATCTTATAGTCAAATCGTGCAATTCTAATCACAAGATGTTCATATTTTACTAATCTATATTCCAAACAATCATTTATTTCCAACTATATAAAAATATTTCTTTTTATATAAACTATAAACCTAGGTAAAATTATTTCATTTACCATCTTTTTAAAATAAAACCATTTTTATAAAATTAACAAATATGTACTCATATATAATATTCGCAAATCATTCTAGGGTGTTACTAACCCTATCTCTAATAAGTTACTCATCCTAGGATTTTACTAATTCTATCTCTAATGAGACTTACCACTATTAAGCTTTGGTGTTCGTTCAACCAAAAGCTCTGATACCAAATGTGAAGGCTCGAAAATCCATACCCTTTGAGTGGACAATAAACCACATATGTCTAACCCAAAGTGAATAGAAAGTCGGATCATCAAGAGTAAAATGAAGAGAACAGAAGAACAAAACAGAATCTCACTCGAATGGAATAACATATAATATTAAACTAATGTCTTTACAACATAAAACTTTTAAAATACATTTACCAGAGTCTAACTTAAATTTAGCTTGGACAGTTATAAACATATGTCCTTACAATTACTGACAAGAACCAGTCAAATTTAGAATAGTAAAGCAGATAATAGAATACGTCCATACATAGATGAATTTCTCCAGCTCCCCTCTAGAAACTTCAATCATCTTCAACTAAACCTGAAACTACTCGAATTTGACTCGAGTATTGAAAATACTCGGATCAAACCTGATAAACCAGCATGAGAAAAACTCAATAATAAATGAGAGTGTCATATATCAGCCTTTGGAATAAAATTATTTTGAAAAGAAAGAGTATCACATAAGACTATGTCCACACATAAACACGGTCGGGTGTTCACCTTATGATAACTAAATCGCTTTTATATATCAAAAAATATGATATTATTTCTAATGACATTTCTTTGAAAACATTTGCAAGTAAACTTATTAATCTTAGCCGAAATTGTTACATTATTAAATTCTAGCATACTAACCACAAACGCAGGTTCTACATTAAAATGTCAGGCATTTATTGGAGAATGGGTTTCTATACAAATGACTAGGTGAAGGGACTATTTTCCGGTGGGTACACCTCTAGATGGATGTCCCGAGGACCACAGAACATCTGCTCCCCTGCCAACACAAGACCGGCCTACCACTACACTTAGATAGTACCGAATATGTCATCTCCCGGTCGTTATCGACCTTTATCCCAGCACTCAATTTCCATACACCACATTAATTAGTCCTCGGGCTCCATAACCGGTAAAATTATACCTAGAAGGGGATGATCATACCTTAATGGTTGCGAACCACTTAGCTTTGCCGCATCTAACCCTGTTTCAGTCATTTCTCGGTTGATGAGGCTTGAGGTAATGATTACCTTCAAACATAGCACATCTCTTTCCACTTTGAATGCCACATTGACATTCCTAGTCACATGACTGATTTCTACAAACGTATAACTTCCTGAGCTCGAATGTCTCAGGAAAGGGTATTAAGCTAAGAGAAGGTGTCTTCTCCACCACCAGCTGATAAACATTATATAGAGACCACTCATTGTGATTTAGAATACAAGGTCAAACACTCGTCCATACAAGTTGTCTAGGAACAGGACAAACCGAAGGCACTCTCCTACCACATCATAAGATTGGTAGCGAATAGTCATTGTGTTTCAAAGATTTTTCGTAACAAAGAGACCACCGCTACTATAGGTATTTTGGGAGTTATCCCTAATCAAATCAACCAGCAGTCCTTTGTCATTATTCATCTCAATATCTTCAGCTTCTGATCTTTTACTCCAAATACGTACATTGGTTCGAAGTGGTCTTCGGATAGGAATCACCCAAATCCGACCTCGGTTCCTTCGAAATCCAATTATCGATAAACATTGAATATGAGTACACAGGATTTATTAAACCACTTTTATATTTAATCCTCTCGGTTAGTTACAAAAATCCATTTTTAATCTTAGAGTTATTCTAAGTTAGTTCACTTTCTCTTAGGAAAATACTTCCAATTTTCTTACTTAACATTTGCTCCGAATTTCTTCAACTTTTAAGCGGGTCAAAAAATGTTATTTGAGACATCGTTTACTGTAAACCCAAAAATCAATCTTAGAAAACATTATTGAGTAAATAGGATCATGGAAATTATTCTACTTTTACTCAATATCAATTTTCGTATTCAATAGGTGCTATGGGCAGAATAACGGTGAATTCACCTTTTAAATTTGATGAATAAAATGAGTCCCCTCTTTGGACTTTAATACCAAGTATAACAAGATCATTTCTATACCATCCAAGTTGTAATTTATAAATCAAAATCTTCTATACTTAACTTGCTTAATTTTTGGAAAATATTCATTATGAGAAAACTTAATATGATCTTTTAGAGCATCCGAACTTTCCCTTCGATCTGTTCCACCCCTCGTCTATATGATAAAGCGATGACCAGATAAGTTCAGGGCACTGGTTGCTCTATCCCTAACCTTTGTTACATACCTTGTTTTATCGTTTTAGCTCTCACAAGTGGGACAAATGTACTAGTCGTTTCCGCATACTCAATTATTGATTAAATCATCTTAATATTCCTTTATTATTCATTTAAAAACATTACTAAATGACTCGGAAAAGAATTGCTAAGTTTAGAATCATATTTTCAAAGTAATAGAAAACTACTGCAGAAGCATTGAAAAAAGCGTTGCAAATGGTGTTTTAAAACTATATTGACCAAATTGACTTTTCTATCATTTAAAATTCCATTTTTTCAACTTAGATCACTTTTAAAACATTTTACAAGATTTTTAGAGATTTTTCCATATTTTAAAAATATTAAAAATATCAATTTCTAACTTTGGTCACTTTACTTCAAAAGCGTGATTTTTTTGAAAATTTGTTTTGGACATATTTCAAAATATACCTGATGAAATCTTGATTTTATTTCTTCAATTAAAAACTATGGATATAATAGTTCGGACATTTCTTGTTTCGAAGAAATCCGAGCTATATTTCATTATGTACATTCATTTAAACTTTCCAGCATGAAATCGCGAACTACCGTTGCGCGACGCGCCTAGTTTTAACTTGATTCTCAAAACTTGAAATAAAATTTTCAAATTGAACTTAATTACTTATAAAAACATTATAAATCATTTTAAATTAATATTTTCACTTATTAAAGTATTCGAAGTATATATTCACTATTCTCATATTATAATATTATAATATTTTCAATATTTTAATATTAAATTTTTAAAACCAATTTCCATTCAATTTCAATTCTAACTTCAAACTAAACTTAATTAAAACTTGGATTTCAAATCTAATTTCGATTCTAATTTAAATTTCAATCTTAACCTCAATGTCAATTTTGTTTCAAATCGATTTCAATTTCACTATTCATTCAATTTATATTTCAAAATCAATTTCACTTACAATTTCAAATTTGATTTCAAATCCGATTTCGATTTTGATTCAAATTCAATTATACTTCAGTTTCAATTTGAATTTCATTTTCAATTTCAAATTGAATTCCACTATTTAAAAAGAGGCTTAATAATTCCAACACATACCATATTAATAAAATCGGTCATATTTAACAAAGGTGTTTACTTGGGTAAAATGAACATAATCACTATTTATAATTACCACTACAATATCCAAATCAACTAATCGCATCACATCATCACCTATGTCCAAACATTCATTACCACTACCATAATGGGTATATAATCATGATACTTATAAAATGTGAACAATCATGATGACATGGCAATGATTTATTATTTAGAGATAACAATAATCCTACTTATCCATATCATGACTTACAAATCAACATATTAAAATGGGTGTATACTTCCTATGTCAAAAGTGATCGTTATAGCAATATTAAAAATACGATCTTTAAAGCGATGAGAATTTCCTACCTTCATTTCCATTCCGTCAAACTTTTTTACGAACTAGCATCTTCTCTTCGTTTTGAATTCGTTCCTCACCTTCGAAAAGCCGGACTCTCTTTTCTATCCTTTCGTTTTCTTTTCTTTTTTTCTTTTTTTATATGAAAAGGTTTGTTGATTGAAGAGGGAGTACGGGTAGGGTTGTGGAGGGTATAGTGGTGTATGGCTTGGGTGTGGGTGTGAATGGGTGTATAGGGTAGTTTAGATGGAGGGTGTAGAAGGCGGGTATGGTGATTAGGAGCTCGGGCGAGGTGATGGCCGAGAGTGTGGAGGTGAGTGGGGTGCTTGGGAGGCTCGGGTAGGGGTGTTTGAGGCTTGGCCGTGGGTTTTGGCAGGTGGGTAGGTGGTTGGTCGAGGGAGTGGAGGTGATAAGGAGGGGGGTACGGCTTGTAGCGGTGGGGTTTGGGTGGTGTAAGGATGTAGTGATGCTTGGTGAAGATGGTGGAAGAGAAATGGAGGAAGAACTTAAGGAAACAAAGAGAATGATTTGTGAAAAATGATGTGAATGTTGTAGGCTATTTATACGTGAGTTTTGAATGGAAAATGGCTTAAATGCTCTTGGCTACCTTTTGACTTAGTTTAAGCATGATGTGAAGTGCATTAATGGAGGAAAGGATGTTTAGATGTGATTTGTACTTAAGTAATGATGTTTGCCTCTTTTTCTTAATTTCTAAATTACTTAAAAACCCTTTTGTTCCTTTTCCATACTTGATAAGACTTGTGTTTAATGGTGAGAAGATGTGTTAGGATTTTTTAGTAATGATTATGTTTTAGAAATCTCATTTAATATGAGAAATAGTTAAATCATGTTACTTTTGAATTATTTGTTTACTTTGACTTTTTAAAGTGAATTTGCATTTACATAAAAATATAAATTGTGCATAGTTTGTAAAGATGAATATATAGGTTATAAAGTGGATGTATTCATATAACGTTGCGGTGACTTGTTATGGTTGAAAACAACATTGTTATTGACAAATTTTACAATAAAAATTTGACGTTTTTGTTTGACTATTCATTGATGTAAACCAACTTAGAAATTGAACTTCCTACTACATTTAATAAATTAAAACAAGTTCTATTTAGGTTAAAAATTCATATCATTAGGGTTAATATCAATTTATTGAATTACGACGTTGTATTGACAAAATGTGACAAACTTAGAATATTTTGTAAAATGATTATAAATATTTTTTCAAACCTATATTATACTTTTATTATCTTTATTAAGTGATTTCGATATAGTTTGACTTTTCAAATAAATATTTAAAAATACTTATTTAAGCATTTATTCATTTTTAACAAAACTTAACTTTTTGTTGATTTGTGATAAAAATCCAAATTCTTTATTTTCCATTATTAATCATAAGATAAATAACTTCACCTTACTTATTCATTATTTACAACATATTCACTTTAGTTCTAAACCTTTTTAAATTTAAAATAAATAAAATATCTCATTTTCGAAGCAGCGAAATTACTGGTCATTACATTCTCCTCTACTTAAAAGTATTTCGTCCTCGAAATAAAAGTTATACTTTATACTAGGTTTTCATACAATAAGACACAAGTACAGAGAAAAATGCATATAAGTGAAAGAAATCAACCTCATACTAATATACGTAAAACATCATCTGATACAAGCAAAATGATCTCATATACTTACCCGAGCACATACTATGTACTTGAGGTCATATATAGAACAACATAAGTCTGTCTCCCATTCCCCATATCTTAGCGCATACCATGCACTTAAGATAATAATCATACCTATTGGATACATAACACATCCAAAAATCCCTAAATATCATACAAGCATATGCAACAACTAACCACCTAGTCCTCCCAAAATATCATTACTACTTTAAGTTTTTTGATCAATACTTTAAATATTTACGTTTTACAATCATTTACACTAAATCCATTTTTGGATTATCTCTTGCATCATAGCTTAAGTATAGAAATAGTTCATAATTTTAAATCTGTATTTGGATAATATACCTTTACATCCTAAGGGTATACATTCCTAAACTTCAAACTATTTTACTTCAATTAGGTTTTTTAACAAATGTGGAATTTCATTATTATCTCAAATTAATAAGTTATAAAACTTAATCCTTAGTTTTGTTTACCTAAAGTGTTAACTGAGCTGACATTATTTATCTTATCCATATATCGATAAGACAAGTTTACTAAGTGTACATTCTTCCTTACTAATTCCATGATTATCTACTTACTTTAGAATTTTATTGACCTATCCCATTTTCCAATCAAATTTCTTAACCTTAAATCCATCAAATACCTGACAGTCAAATTGTTAACCTTAATTCACATGGTATTTGTTATTTAAACATTTTCATCCAATAATCAACATACTAACCATATTATTCCAAATTTTCCTTTTGATGACTTATTTTTCTAACTTACCAACTTTTAATCTTTTCATTAAAATACTCTTCTTAAGTTTGTGAAATTCTAATCTCAAAATGATTACATTTATATTTACTAACCTTGATTCCAATAATTCCTTAACTCTTTTTATGGGACATCTTATAGTCAAATCATGCAATTCTAATCACAAGATGTTCATATTTTACTAATCTATATCCAAACAATAATTTATTTCCAACTATATAAAAATATTTCTTTTTATATAAAATATAAACATTGGTAAAATTATTTCATTTACCATCTTTTTAAAATAAAACCATTTTTTTAAAATTAACAAATACACACTCATATATAATATTCTCAACTCATTCTAGGGTGTTACTAACCCTATCTCTAATAAGTTACTCATCCTAGGATTTTACTAATCCTATCTCTGATGAGACTTACCCCTATCAAGCTTCGGTGTTCGCTCAACAAAAAGCTCTCATACCAAATGTGAAGGCCCTAAAATCCATACCCTTTGAGTGGACAATAGATCACATATGTCTAACCCAAAGTGAACAAAAAGTCGGATCATCAAGAGTAAAATAAAGAAAACAGAAGAACATAACATAATCTCACTCGAATGGAATAACTTAAATTTAGCTTGGACAGTTATAAACATATGTCCTTACAATTATTGACAACAACCAATCAAATGCAGAATAGCAAAGCAGATAATAGAATACGTTCATACGTAGATGAATTTCTCCAGCTCCCCTCTAGAAACTCCAACCGTTTTCAACTAAACCTGAAACTACTCGAATTTGACCCGAGCATTGAAAATACTCGGATCAGGCCTGATAAACCCGCGTGAGAAAAACTCAATAATAAATAAGAGTGTCATATATCAGCCATTGGAATTAAATTCTTTTGAAAAGAAAGAGTATCTCATAAGACCACGACCACACATAAACACAGACGAGTTTTTACCATACGATAACTAAATCGTTTTTATATATCAAAACATTTGATATTATTTCTAATGACATTTCTTTGAAAACATTTGCAAGTAAACTTATTATTCTTAGCCGAAATTGTTACATTATTAAATTCCAGCATTCTAACCACAAACGCGGGTTCTACAAACAAAATGGCAGGCATTTATTGGAGGATGGGTTTCCATAAAAATGACCAGGTGAAGGGACTACCTTCCGGTGGGTACACCTCTTGATGGATGTCCCAAGGACCACAGAACATCTGCTCCCTTGCCAACACAAGACCGGCCTACCACTACACTTAGATAGTATCGAATATTCCCAGTCGTTACTGACCTATATCCCAGCACTCGATTTCCATACACCACATTAATTAGTCCTCGGGCTCCATAACCGGTAAAATTATACCTAGAAGGGGATGATCATACCCTAATGGTTGCGAATCACTTAACCTTGTTGCATCTAACCCTGTTTTGATCATTTCCCTGTTGATGAGGCTTGAGGTAATGATTACCTTTACACATAGCACATCTCTTTCCACTTTGAATGCCATATTGACATTCCATAGTTACATGACCGATTTCTATAAACATATAACTTCCTGAGCTTGAATGTCTCGGGAAAGGGTGTTAAGCTAAGAGAAGGTGTCTTCTCCGCCACCAATTGATATACATTATATAGAGACCACTCATTGTGATTTAGAATGCAAGGTTAGACACTCGTCCATACAAGTTGTCTAGGAACAGGACAAACCAAAGGCACTCTCCTACCACATCATCAGATTGTTAGCGAATAGTCCTTGTGTTTCTCAGAATTTTCGTAACAAATAGACCACCGCTACTTTAGATATTTCAGGAGTTATCCCTAATCAGATTAACAAGCAGTCCTTTGTCACTATTCGTCTTAATATCCTTAGCTTATGATCTTTTATTCTGAATACGTAGATTGGTTCGAAGTGGTCTTCGGATAGGAATCACCCAAATCCGACCCCGGTTGCTTCGAAATCCAATTATTAATAAACACTGAATATGAGTACAAAGGATTTATTAAACCTGTTTTATATTTAATGCTTTTGGTTAGTTACAAAAATCCATTTTTAATCTTAGAGTAATTCTAAGTTTGTTCACTTTCTCTTAGGAAAATATTTCCAATTTTCTTACTTAACATTCGCTCCGAATTTCTTCAACTTTTAAGCGGGTCAAAAAAATGTTATTTAAGACATCGTTAAATGTAAACCCAAAATTTAATCATAGAAAACATTATTGAGAAAATAGGATCATGGAAATTATTCTATTTTTACTCAATATCAATTTCCGTATTCAACAAGTGCTATGGGTGGAATAATGGTGAAATCACCTTTTAAATTCGATGAATAGAACGAGTCCCCTCTTCAAACTTTAATACCAGGTATAACAAGATCATTTCCATACAATCCAAGTTGTAATTTATAAATCAAAATCTTCTATACTTAACTTGCTTATTTTTTGGAAATATAAATTCACTTTTATTATGAGAAAACTTAATATTATCTTTTAGAGCATCCGAGCTTTCCCTTCGATCTGTTCCACCCCTCATCTAAAAGATAAAGCGAAGGCCAGATAAGTTCAGGGCACTGGTTGCTCCATCCCTAACCTTGGTTACACACCTTGTTTTATCGTTTTAGCTCTCACAAGTGAGGCAAATGTACTAGTCGTTTCCGCATACTCAATTATTGATTAAACCATCTTAATATTCCTTTATTATTCATTTAAAAACATCACTAAATGATCCGGGAAAGAATTGCCAAGTTTAGAATCATATTTTCAAAGTTATAGAAAACTGCTGTAAAAGCGTTGCAAAAAGAGTTGCAAATGGTATTTTAAAGCTATATTGACCAAATTGACTTTTCTATCATTTAAAATTCCATTTTTTCGACTTTGATCACTTTTAAAACATTTTACAAGATTTTTAGAGAATTTTCCATATTTTAAAAATATTAAAAATAACAATTTCTAACTTTGGTCACTTTACTACAAAAGCGTGATTTTTTTGAAAATTTGTTTTGGACATTTTCAAAATATACATGATGAAATCTTGATTTTCTTTCTTCACTTAAAAATTATGGATATAATAGTCCAAACATTTCTTGTTTCGAAGAAATCCAAGCTATTTTTCATTCTGTACATTCATTTAAACTTTCCGGCGTGAAATCGCGAAGTTCCGTTGTGCGACGCGCCTAGTTTTAACTTAATTTTCAAAACTTGAAATAAATTCTCCAAATTGAACTTAATTACTTATAAAAACATTATAAATCATTTTAAATCAATATTTTCACTTATTAAAGTATTTAAAGTATATTTTCGCTATTCTCATATTATAATATTATTATATTCTCATTATTTTAATATTAAATTTTTTACAATCAATTTCTATTCATGTAACATTCCCTCTTCTGACCGTCTCCAGTCGGTAATTAAACCAACTTGAAACGTTCAAAAAGACGAATTGTTATTTAGTTTATAAAGTTTAAACAGAATCAGCCACAAAAACACAGAATAATAACAATGAATTTAAAACAAATGAATCTTTATTTCATTACTATAATTTTTTTTCATACATCAGAGTTTTATACAATGTATTTAACTGATACAGCGGAATATCTTAAAATACAATTTTCTCGAAAACTACAGTGATTCTTTTACCCTCTCTCTCTAACTTCGCTGCTCGAAAATCTTCAAGCTGTAAAATACTCGGTCTGACCCGAGTATTACATTCAAAAGAAAATAATACACAGGTCAGTCTAATTCAAATTCAGTTATTAGTGCATAAAAGCAATAATAATCAAATAGACGACAGTCACAATAATTCCCGTCTATCCGAATCTTTGAACAAAGAAATCGGATGACGGTCGATATAACACTTAACAGTGTTAAACAAAAATCAGCGAATTTAAATCATTAACAGAGATAAATAAAAATTTATCAAATCGACTAAATCAATTTAAAACAATCGAAATTGTCACTTTAAAAACCATCAAAGTTGGATTGGCTGCCGTACACGCACGCGTGTATGGCCTCGCCAATAGTATAAAATGCACAAAAGATCAAATGCATCAAAAAGCAAAAGAAATTCCAATAAAATCAAGGTGGTGTGGCTGCAATACACACGTACATACATGTGCACTGCCTCGCCAACTCGAATGCACAAGGTCAAATCAAAATCAGATTCAACACGAGTACAAATGGCCTTGATCAAAATTCAAAATATCACTGCAATAATAAAACTGTGCATGTACACAGTGAAGTCAAAGAAATCCAACTGAAACAACATGCACAACTTCAAATGTATACCAGCTACATGTATGCAATCCAGACAGGTCAAAGTCAAGTACAAGACCATATTCAAGTACAGAAAATAAGAGATTCAAGTGCAGCTACAATGTCAACAAAATACACAGACCTGAGTGCAACAGTGAATGGCAACAAGGCAAATGTACATGAGTTGAACAATATCAAAGTTCAATCCTAAAGAAACTACAATGGCAACTGCAAATGACAGAGAAGATGACCAAAACAACAGTGATGATCAAAGACCAGACTTATGAATAAACATGTACAAGTAAGCACATGAACACAGCAGCCTCAATCAATGCACAAAGGCTACAGTAACCAGATGAACAGATGCACAACTATCAAACCAAGTTTATAATTCAAACTGCAATGAATCAGTGCTCACCAATGCAACTGTATGCATAAAGTCTCAAAATAAATGCCAAGTCGAGTATAACAAAAACCAAAGCATACATGGAGCAGTAATCAAAACTGACTCGAATGCTTCACAATGCAACAGTGATCAAATGAAGTACATGAATTCTGAAGCTAAAAGGTTCAAGTCACTTCTACAATGACTCGAAGCGTATACAGAAATGCTACTATAAAATACAATGACCAAGTCTCTACATGAAAGAGGTTAACTTAAATGTTCAAGTGACAAATAAGGTCAACCAATGGCAACAGTGAAGCAATTCAGATGAATGCACAGGGATGAATACAATGTCAACAAAGCACATCAGTATGCAAGAATAAACAAAGACCAGTGAACAACATATATACAAGAAATCAAATGGAACGAACTAGTGAACATCAGCTAAGTATGCTATAGGTCGCAAATGACCAGAGGGATTTAAACATATCACAATAATGGTCAGAGAAAAGTCAGATGATCAGAGACATGAATAAAGTTTTAAAATTTCTTAAACAAGTCAAAAAGTTTCAAAGCAAAAGCATGAAGAGTTTATTGCAGAAAGGTGAAGCCGTGATCAAAAGTCAGAGATGTGGTAAAAGAAAACGATTTCAAAAATCAAATGTATAAATCAAGTAGAAATCAACAACACGGAAACAAACTCAACGCCTTGGCGGTCGAGTTACAAATGTCCGAGCCGGGAAACAAAAAGTCATAACCAAGGCAAGTCGGTGGTCATTACAGAGACCAAATTCCAAAACACTATTTTAAAATCGAGAAGACAACATCAAGTGGCACAAGCAAGGCTACAAGAACCAGACTCTAGCAAGTCCCGACCACATATAGAAGTTTCAAACCAAGGCCGAGGCCAAATGAAAATCAAACTGAGTCAGAAAATCCTCAACATCAAAACAAACAAGTGGTCGAAGCCAAATATGTACAAAATCACCAAATTATCAAAAATCTCTTAATGGCCGAAGTCAATAAGAACGACATCAACTTCGTCAATTCAAATAAGCGAACACAGAAATCACCAACATCAAACAAAATCAAACTGCTGCAATAATTCACAAATTCAAACGAACGTAATATAGGAATTTAAACCCTATATACACATGAGATTGAGGAAGATGTGAGTGAAGAGAATCACTCACCTTCGAACGAAGAGCCCAATCGAAGCAGCCGCAAGCGAGAGGAAGACGAACGCGATCGATCAACATAAGACGGTTGCTTCGACAAAGCAAAGCCCTAATTCCAGTCTCGACACAAAGGGAATCGCAAGCTAGAGCAACAAGAGTCGACGAAGCTGAAGCTTCAATTTGCCAGTGAAACGAACATGGACAAAGCCCTAATTTTGGAAGCGACGAGGAAAGGAACGAAAAAATTTGAGGCCGCTATTATTTTTTTTCTTCGTTCGATTTTGTTTAGGGCACGAATGAATGAGATGGAGAGGGGGTCGGGTTCGTGTTTTAACGGAGAAAAAAGGGGGGGAAAAGATCGTGGTTTGGCAGAAGGAAAACGTGTCTAGGGCATGGGTTTAGGGTATGGTATTTTCTTTGTCTTTTATTTTGTTTTTATAAAAAAAAAGTATGTTATTAAATTTTGTAGATAAAATTTTGTTTTGAAGTTCAACTATCAATTATCAAACATCTATTTATATTAACATGTTTTACAATTAAATATTATACTTGTATTTTGCATTTATAAAACTTATTCCATTTAGACTAAGTTAAAGAAAAAAAAATGTTATTAAAACTAACCATCAATTTATTAATTACATAAGTAATAATTCTTATATCAAACTATTTTTCCAAGTCATTATTTTGAATTTTAAATACAGAGTTAATATTCAATTTCAAACTCCTGACTCAAATTTTTAAATTCAAATATATTCCTCATATTTTAAACTTAACAAATTCAAACAATTTCACAATTTAAATCAAAATTTAATTCAATTTTCAATTTCAAATAGTTTAAAATTTTGGGATCGTTACAATCTTCCCTCCTTAAAACTTTTCGTCCACGAAAAGGGAAGGTTGTTAAAATTTCATAAATATTTATACCCTACTCAATTTTACTAAGCTTGAATCTTATTACAAATAAATGAATATAGGATTCATTCCGTTTGTTTTAAATCTCTCTATTTTTTTTATTATTTCTAAAATTAAGACGCAAAAGTCTTTTACCAAATTTTCGACTTACAAAACTCAGATTTAAACTTTAAAATTCTTCTCGTTAGAGATTTGCATAATATATCTCTTCCAAAGCTGTGGACTTTCAAAACATTACAAACATCCTCTTTCTTAGTTTATTTGGTAGGAATTTTGTAATTTTAATTTCAAACTATTGATTTACTATTTACAGTTTGAAAATACTTGATAACTCGAAATTTAACAAGTCCATCTTCGTTCTTACAAACATTAGGCATACGCTGGCCAGGCGCAGGACTAAAAATCTCCAAGTACTAAATATACTTGCTTCAATTTCCAGTGAAAATACTTTAAAAATTCTTTTAAAAATGGATATGGAAAGCACGATCCCCCATGGATTACAGTTTACCCGGCGGTTACGCTACTATCCCAGTAGAGTCGCTCGTAATATGTAGATTTCACATCTCTTAAATTTCGCCATGGTTGTCGCCATAGATCGCAGTTCACCCGGCGATTACGCTACTATCCCAGTAGAATCGCTTGTGACTGTAGGCATCACGCCCCTCAAATTTCGCTTGGCATCTACATTGCAGTTTACCCGGCGGTTGCGCCATTATCCCAATGGAATCGCTTGTAACTGTGGGTATCTCGCCCCTCAAATTACGCTAATCATCAATATGATCCCATCGACATGATCCATCTCGAGGGATTCCGATTCAAATAGTCACTCTGACTAAATGGAAATTCTAAGTAGCTACGAATTTCAAATGGACACTCTTCACGAGTTCCAAAACCTTCTCAAATAATAAATGGAAGGTACTTTTCCATATCCTCAGTTTAGAAAACATAATGTCATATATATGTAGTACTTAATTTCACATTTCGTACATATCATATTTATGTAAGCTTACATAAGATTTCCATAACAATGACTTTCTAAACTAACGGTTTTCAAATTTACCGCATTCATATATATATAAGTTCTGAAAACCTACATATCCCATATTCATAACAAAATAGAGGATTTCAAAATTTTCCTCTAAGTCTATTTGGAAATTTAAGGTTATCTCAAACCTAATTCATATTCATAATTCCATTTATTATCGACTTCACATGTTACTTTGTCAATTCTCAACACAGAATTGATGTCTACCGATATATAACCTCTGAGCTCGTACGTCTCAGAGAAGGGTGTTAAGCTAAGAGAATAAATTCTCCGCCACCAACAGATATATATTTAATAGAGATCAATTGCTATGTCATCAATTCACAATGTTAGACATACAATCCAAACCATCATCTGAAATTCAAAACTCAACTTATAATGTCTTTGGTGTCGAAGTTAAACTCAATTTTAACTCAACGATTCAATCTTTTTGAAAAATTTCAAATTGAACTAATTGTTCAAATTTCTCATTTTAAACTTTTCAACTTCGACTTCAAAAATGAATTTCAAATCATTTATTCCCTACGGAATATATTCACAACATTTCATATTTGGAAAAACATTTCCATACTTATTTAAAAATAAGTAATTCATAAATCTAATTTATTTTCAACATTTGAAAATATTCGATATACTTAAATCAAAATTAAGTATATATTTCATTCTTTTTAAGGAAATCATTCTCTTTCACACATTTATTTGAGTTAAAATGAATGTTACGTAAAACATCGTTACAACAACTCAAAATCACTAGTATAGGGATTCGAAATTTAGATATATGTATAAATCCCAATACTATACAAAACATTTCCTTTCGGAAATCATTTACTATAACAACAGTGTTATAGTCCACCATTTCCTTATTCCTCGAAAACGTCTATTTCAACAATGAATGTTGAAATCTACGGTTTCGATATTCAATGCCTTTGAAAACATCTTTTAAAACAATTAACTTCGTTTTAAAATATCACTTTCCCAAAACATGTCCATTTTATTCAATAATATATTCACAACATTTCTATACATTTTTTTAATTTTTTTTAAAAGATTATCCACTGTCCAAAATTGTGGATATACTTCTTTTAACAAGCTATAAGAATTTACTTATCAAAATAAGTCAGTTTCGGATTTATAAAACAACGTTTATAAATTCCATTCCTATTTATAAAGACTTCAATTTATAAAAATTTACTTTATTAACCATTCCTTCTATAACTCAGTTTTATATCAGAAATTTTAATTTATAAGTAAATTACCTATAATTCTTTTATTTTACAACATCGATTCATTTTATAACTTCACTTATGAAATACATTTATATTTCATTTTCAACGCTTATACAACTCATTTTATAATTCCAATATAATATCAACCTTTTCAAATCTTCTATATAAGCGTTTATAATAATTCAATAATTCCAATTTAAATTATTTTATAAATTTATCAATTTTCTATTTCCAAAATAATCAACTAGTTCTTTAGTAAATCATTCATTGAATTGATTTCCAATTTAATCACATTTGATTCATTCACATTGGATTTTACTAACATTCATTCATATTCAATTAGTTTACTTTCACTAATTTATATTCAAGTTAGTTTGCTTTCAATTCAAATGAAATTTGATTCTATTTAGATTTATCTTATCTTTCAATTTGAATTACATTTTGATATCAAATTCAACCTCATTCAACATTACTTAAGCTATGTTTCATTTCTAAAATCATTTTATTTAACTTTTACTAAAGTCAAATTCATATCACTATCAAAAATTCAGATTTTGTTTTACTTAACAAAACTGTTTAACCATTTTAACAACTGGTTTTACTTAAATTTCCTCATTTTATAAGTTATACAGCTTATTAATTTAAACTTCCCAATTTATATTATATAATCACTTATCTTTTAAGTTTAAATTTCCATCTCAATAATTTATCAAATCAAGTTCAATTTATTTAACTTTCCTTTAGTTAAATTTCAAATCCATTCAAACAATTTTATACTTCTTTAGATTTGAAAAACGTTTTCTTTTTAAAGTGTTTCTAGTAACTATTCATATTAAACACCATAAACTAAGCTTTGTGTAAACCAAAGCTCTGATACCACTTTGTAACATTCCCCCTTCTGACCATCTCCAGTCGGTAATTAAACCAACTTGAAACGTTCAAAAAGACGAATTGTTATTTAGTTTATAAAGTTTAAACAGAATCAGCCACAGAAACACAAAATAATAACAATGAATTTAAAACAAATGAATCTTTATTTCATTACTATAATTTTTTTTCATACATCAGAGTTTTATACAATGTATTTAACTGATACAGTGGAATATCTTAAAATACAATTTTCTTGAAAACTACAGTGATTCTTTTACCCACTCTCTCTAACTTCGCTGCTCGAAAATCTTCAAGCTGTAAAATACTCAGTCTGACCCGAGTATTACATTCAAAAGAAAATAATACACAGGTCAGTCTAATTCAAATTCAGTTATTAGTGCATAAAAGCAATAATAATCAAATAGACGACAGTCACAATAATTCCCATCTATCCGACTCTTTGAACAAAGAAATCGGATGACGGTCGATATAACACTTAACAGTGTTAAACAAAAATCAGCGAATTTAAATCATCAACATAGATAAATAAAAATTTATCAAATCGACTAAATCAATTTAAAACAACCGAAATTGTCACTTTAAAAACCATCAAAGTTGGATTGGCTGCCGTACACGCACGCGTGTGCGGCCTCGCCAATAGTATAAAATGCACAAAAGATCAAATGCATCAAAAAGCAAAAGAAATTCCAATAAAATCAAGGTGGTGTGGCTGCAATACACACGTACATACATGTGCACTGCCTCGCCAACTCGAATGCACAAGGTCAAATCAAAATCAGATTCAACACGAGTACAAACGGCCTTGATCAAAATTCAAAATATCACTGCAACAATAAAACTATGCATGTACACAGTGAAGTCAAAGAAATCCAACTGAAACAACATCCACAACTTCAAATGTATACCAGCTACATGTATGCAATGCAGACAGGTCAAAGTCAAGTACAAGACCATATTCAAGTACAGAAAACAAGAGATTCAAGTGCAGCTACAATGTCAACAAAATACACAGACCTGAGTGCAGCAGTGAATGGCAACAAGGCAAATGTACATGAGTTGAACAATATCAAGTTCAATCCTAAAGAAACTACAATGGCAACTGCAAATGACAGAGAAGATGACCAAAACAACAGTGATGATCAAAGACCAGACTTATGAATAAACATGTACAAGTAAGCACATGAACACAGCAGCCTCAATCAATGCACAAAGGCTACAGTAACCAGATGAACAGATGCACAACTATCAAACCAAGTTTATAATTCAAACTGCAATGAATCAGTGCTCACCAATGCAACTGTATGCATAAAGTCTCAAAAAAAATGCCAAGTCGAGTATAACAAAAACCAAAGCATACATGGAGCAGTAATCAAAACTGACTCGAATGCTTCACAATGCAACAGTGATCAAATGAAGTACATGAATTCTGAAGCTAAAAGGTTCAAGTCACTTCTACAATGACTCGAAGCGTATACAGAAATGCTACTATAAAATACAATGACCAAGTCTCTACATGAAAGAGGTTAACTTAAATGTTCAAGTGACAAACAAGGTCAACCAATGGCAACAGTGAAGCAATTCAGATGAATGCACAGGGATGAATACAATGTCAACAAAGCACATCAGTATGCAAGAATAAACAAAGACCAGTGAACAACATATATACAAGAAATCAAATGGAATGAACAAGTGAACATCAGCTAAGTATGCTATAGGTCGCAAATGACCAGAGGGATTTAAACATATCACAATAATGGTCAGAGAAAAGTCAGATGATCAGAGACATGAATAAATTTTTAAAATTTCTTAAACAAGTCAAAAAGTTTCAAAGCAAAAGCATGAAGAGTTTATTACAGAAAGGTGAAGCCGTGATCAAAAGTCAGAGATGTGGTAAATGAAAACGATTTCAAAAATCAAATGTATAAATCAAGTAGAAATCAACAACACGGAAACAAACTCAACGCCTTGGCCGTCGAGTTACAAATGTCTGAGCCGGGAAACAAAAAGTCATAACCAAGGCAAGTCGGTGGTCATTACAGAGACCAAATTCCAAAACACTATTTTAAAATCGAGAAGACAACATCAAGTGGCACAAGCAAGGCTACAAGAACCACACTCTAGCACGTCCCGACCACATATAGAAGTTTCAAACCAAGGCCGAGGCCAAATGAAAATCAAACTGAGTCAGAAAATCCTCAACATCAAAACAAACAAGTGGTTGAAGCCAAATATGTACAAAATCACCAAATTATCAAAAATCTCTTAATGGCTGAAGTCAATAAGAACGACATCAACTTCGTCAATTCAAATAAGCGAACACAGAAATCACCAACATCAAACAAAATCAAACTGCCGCAATAAATCACAAATTCAAACGAATGTAATATAGGAATTTAAACCCTATATACACATGAGATTGAGGAAGATGTGAGTGAAGAGAATCACTCACCTTCGAACGAAGAGCCCAATCGAAGCAGCCGCGAGCGAGAGGAAGACGAACGCGATCGATCAACAGAAGACGGTTGCTCCGACAAAGCAAAGCCCTAATTCCAGTCTCGACACAAAGGGAATCGCAAGCTAGAGCTACAAGAGTCGACGAAGCTGAAGCTTCAATTTGCCAGTGAAACGAACATGGACAAAGCCCTAATTTTGGAAGCAACGAGGAAACGAACGAAATAATTTGAGGCCGCCATTATTTTTATTCTTCGTTCGATTTTGTTTAGGGCACGAATGAATGAGATGGAGAGGGGGTCGGGTTCGTGTTTTAACGGAGAAAAAAGGGGAGGAAAAGATCGTGGTTTGGCAGAAGGAAAACGTGTCTAGGGCATGGGTTTAGGGTATGGTATTTTCTTTTTCTTTTATTTTGTTTTTATAAAAAAAAGTATGTTATTAAATTTTGTAGATAAAATTTTGTTTTGAAGTTCAACTATCAATTATCAAACATCTATTTATATTAACATGTTTTACAATTAAATATTATACTTGTATTTTGCATTTATAAAACTTATTCCATTTAGACTAAGTTAAAGAAAAAAATGTTATTAAAACTAACCATCAATTTATTAATTACATAAGTAATACTTCTTATATCAAACTATTTTTCCAAGTCATTATTTTGAATTTTAAATACAAAGTTAATATTCAATTTCAAACTCCTGACTCAAAATTTTAAATTCAAATATATTCCTCATATTTCAAACTTAACAAATTCAAACAATTTCACAATTTAAATCAAAATTTAATTCAATTTTCAATTTAAAATAGTTTAAAATTTTGGGATCGTTAGAATTCAGTTTCAATTCTAACTTCAATTAAACTTAATTAATACTTAGATTTCAAATCTAATTTTGATTCTAATTTAAATTTCAACCTTAATTTCAATTTCAATTTTTTTTCAAATCGATTTCAATTTCACTACTCATCTCAATTTTGATTTCAAAATCAATTTGACTTACAACTTCAAATTCGATTTTAAATCAGATTTCGATTTCGATTTCAAATTCAATTATACTTCAATTTCAATTTGAATTTCATTTTCAATTTCAAATTGAATTCCACTATTCAAAAGGAGGCTTAATAATTCCAACACATACCATATTATTAAAATTGGTCATATTTAACAAAGGTGATTACTTGGGTGAAATGAACATAATCACTATTTATAATTACCAGTACAATATCCAAATCAACAAATCGCATCACATAATCACTTAAATTCAAACATTCATTACCACTGCCCTAATGGGTATATAATCGTGATACTTATAAAATGTGAACAATCATGATGACATGGCAATGATTTATTTTTTAGAGATGACAATAATCCTACTTATCCATATCACGACTTACAAATCAACATATTAAATGGATGTACATTTCCTATGTCAAATGTGATCGTTATAGCAATATTAAAAATACGATCTTTAAAGCGATGAGAATTTCTCACTTCATTTCCACCCCAGCAAACTTTTCTATGAACTAGCATCTTCGCTTCTTTTTAAATTTGTTCCTCGCCTTCAAAAAGCAGGACTCTCTTTTCTCTCCTTTTTTTATATATGAAAGGGTGTGTAGCTTATAAGGGTGTACGGCTTGGGTGTCGATGTGTATGGGTGTATAGGGTGGTTTAGATGGATGGTGTGGGGTGTAGGAGGTGGGTATGGTGATTAGGAGCTCGGGTGTGGTGATAGCCGAGAGTGTGGAGGTGAGTGGGGTGCTTGGGGGGCTCGGGTAGGGGTGTTTGAGGCTTGGCTGTGGGTTTTGGCAGGTGGGTAGGTGGTTGGCCAAGGGGGTGGAGGTGATAAGGAGGGGGGTACGGCTTGTAGAGGTGGGGTTTGGGTGGTGTAAGGATGTGGTGATGCTTAGTGAAGATCGTGGAAGAAAAATGGAGGAAGCACTTAAAGAAATGAAGAGAATGATTTGTGAAAAATGAAGGGAACGTTGTAGGCTATTTATACTTGAGCTTTGGATGGAAAATGAATTAAATGCCCTTGGCTACTTTTTGACTTTGTTTAAGCATGATGTGTAGTGAATTAATGGTGGAAAGGATGTTAATATGTGATTTGTACTTAAGTAATGATGTTTGCCTCTTTTTCTTAATTTCTAAATTACTTAAAAACCCATTTGTTCCATTTCCATACTTGATAAGACTTAAGTATTAATGGTGGGAAGATGTGTTAGGATTTTTTGGTAATGATTATGTTTTAGTAATCTTATTTAATATGAAAAATAGTCAAATCATGTTACTTTTGAATTATTTGTTTACTTTGACTTTTCAAAGTGAATTTTCATTTACATGAAAATCTAAAGTGTGCATAGTTTGTAAAGATAAAATATATAGGTTATAAAGTGGATGTGTTCATATAACATTGCAATGACTTGTTACGGTTGAAAACAACATTGTTATTGACAAATTTTACAGTCAAAATTTGACGATTTTGTTTAACTATTCATTGATGTAAATCAACTTAGAAATTGAACATCCTACTACATTTAATAAACTAAAACAAGTCTATTTAGGTTAAAAATCCATATCATTAGGGTTAATATCAATTTATTGAATTATGGTGTTGCATTGACAAAATGTGACAAAATTACGATATTTTTGTAAAACCATTATAAATATATTTTTCAAACCTATATTATACTTTTATTATCTTTATTAAGTGATTTCGATATAGTTTGACTTTTCAAATAAATATTTAAAACTATTTATGTAAAAATTTATTCATTTTTAACAAAACTTAATTTTTTGTTGATTTGTGATAAAAATCAAAATTCTTTATTTTCCATTATTAATCATAAGATAAATAATTTATCCTTACTTATTCATTATTTACAATATATTTACTTGAGTTATAAACCTTTTTAAATTTAAAATAAATAAAATATCTCATTTTCGAAGTAGCGAAATTACGGATCGTTACATATTATTAAAGTAGAAATTTGGGACGAAAGGGGTTTTTGTGGCTATAAATTCATTGATGGGTATGAATGAAGTTTCTTTGAAATAAATATGTGATTTTAAAATATGGAATTTTGAAGATTATTACTTAATTTATAAAGATAGGGAAATGGATACGGGAGGTATTTGCTAAATTAATTGAAGTGGTTTACAAAAAGAAAACAAAAGGATGTTCCATGGTGAAGTATATTAAAGTATTTTTATAAAAAGAAGGAAAAATGAAGTGTAATATATCTAAACAAAACCCTTTGTCTAGAATCTCTAATTGAATAATATATTAACGTGTGTTGGATGATTGTTGATTTGTTTGCTACTAACGAAATGAAGTTAAATTACCCGTTGTGTTGAATTATAAAGTAATAAAAACAAAGAATAATGAATTGAAGTGAAAAAAGGAAGTGACGAGCGATTTAATAAGTGAAGCGTAAATTTATTTAATATTGATTAGTAAATTTAGAATTTAACATTATTTTGAACTTTGTAAAGTTTGAAATTACTCAGGTCGTAGAAGATCGAATGAGAGCTTGATAGTATAATCATGTAGTGATAGTGTGTGATTTATACACTGAACATGAAATTCAATGCGAGATTAACTTTGTTAACTTGCACTGCCACTACAAAGTGTAGTGCACATCCCCATACACCGTGGTTGAACAAATAATCGCTCACATCATCTGCCTCTACAGTAATGCAATATAGTCTAAATTTGTATTGATTCGTTGTGCGTTCGCATAATTTTGTGGAGTGGTATTTGAAAATAATGAATTTTTTTACCAACGATTTTTTACTAGTTTGGTTTTTTTGGGCTACTTAACAAGTTAGGTGTTTAAATGGAATTAGCGCTCGATTCATTGGATCATAAACAAGAACAAAATTTTCTCATACTAATCTGTCTAAAAGTAAGATAATATGGATCAATTTCAGTGATGGAAACGCCAAGTATACAACCAAATACAAATGCACAATTCATGTCATATAAAGATTGTCAATGATATTCATCTCGATACATACTTCCAACCATCAAACATGAAATACACCAATACTCAAGTAGTAAAACCAAAAATTCAGGTTATACAAATCATAAAATAAAGCTTTTGTTTTGCTTCAAGTTAAACTATTAGGTTTAAACAACATTTTCCATTGGGAGTAATAGCGAGAAATCTAGCTTTAAGAGAAAAGCTAAGATGAACGATTTATATTCAATTTTCAAGGAATCAGATTCAAAGGTTGGTATACCGCAAGAGAATGACTAGATCATAATCCAACACAGAACAACCAAACTTTAAGTTTATAGTAAATAATTATTATATCTTCTCTTTATAGTTAACATACCTAAAAAGGTAAAATTAAACATCAAAAAGACAAATAGTACATTAATAAACATGGCAAAACTTTTTTCAAAATGAATTAAATAGGGAAATAATTAAAACCAAAATTAATAACATTATTAGGAGAAAGCAAAAATAAGGCCTTGTATGGCTAACCATTTTTAGTTTTGTGTTTTCATCAAAAAACTATGCACGCGATGCATGTATTTTTGTAAAACAACTAATTTTAAAAATGACGCCACCATATGAAATAGAAAACAAATTAATTTTGTTTTTGTGGTTTGAGAAATAACAGAAGAATGGAAAACAATCCATCCCCTTCGCTGTCCCTCCATACCCTCTGCCGTCCTTCCATCATCATCGTAATGGTCTAAAATTTTCTTCTGTCATACTCATATTTTGTTATGGATATTGAAAACGGAAAACACAACACAAATTGAAACTAAATAGGCCCTAACCTTTCAGAAAATAGTAAATTACTTTATTTAACTAGAACGTTGGTGAAAATGTACTTAAACATGGCACAAAGATGATTCTCAAACACATGAAAATTAAACTTGTGGAGGGTCAAAAGTAGAAGGCCCGAAAGCTGGAGGAGTACCACCATAAGTAGTATAACAAGTTTCTAAATCCTTCATGCATTTCTTATAACAATCAAAGGATGGAGTCTTGATGCAACCCGTTCCACATTAAAGATATGATTTCAAACATTGTCCAAAGCACTGGCCGGGTATGCTTTGACAGCTCACATTGTTCAAAGGGAGAAGTATGAGAAGAACTACAACAACCGAAATCATCCAATGGGAAAAAGAACTTGTCATCATTTTCTATTACTTTTAAGAATGAATGGCTTTTGTGATTGTGTTTATAGTGCTCTTGTATAGATATGATATGGGAAAAAATATGGTAATGTATAATTAATTTCATAAAACGAATATATCTTGATTTATTCTAATACCTTATTTGAAGATTTAAGAATTTCAAGGTTATGCATTAAACTGTGAATAAATGATAAAAATTACAAAATAGTAATTGTTTACAATGTTGGAATGCTTGTAATTAGTTGATTCTAACTATATCAACGAGATAAAAGAATTAATTCGTACTAATCATTAATGAAGTATATATGGATGAAGATATGATCATAAATGTTATTTGTAGCTGGAAATATATCCATACGAGAATCAATGATTGTAATATCCCGGAATTTATGGGCAATATCAATTTAATAATCTGTTTAAATAATTAAATTGATTTGATAATCTTTGATAATAAAATTTGAATTGGTTTAATAATCTAATTAAATGAATATTTAATTAGTGAATTTTATACTTTAAAAATTTAATAAAATAGAATTGTTATTTTTAAATTGAATGTGTTGTTTTAATTAACTTTAAATTAGATTTTTAAAATTTAATTTGAATTTGAATTTAGAATTTGAGAGGTAATATTTAAATAGTTTTGGATTTGTATAAATATATGGATAAGCTTTTATTTATATACATAATTGGTTTTATTTTCTTTAAAATACTTTATCTATATATATAAATAAGTAATAAGTATTTATTTAATTAAAGAAAAAGAGGTTTATTCACATTTAAAATAAATATTAATTAATTAAAAGGGACATGTGTTATTTCCTAAGGCTAAGTAGTAACATGTGTTAATTGATTAACAACTCTAATGACAAATGTCAAGTTTTAAATTTTAGTTTTTCTTTTATTTTTAATAAACCACATTTTTATTTATATATACATATGTTCTTATCTTGATATTTTTTTCCTATCTCCTTCTTTTCAAAACTTAAGAACTTCAGCCTGAGACAAATTCTCAAAAACTAAATCTGTAATCAAACATTCCTCTAACAAAATTTCTCAAAAAACAAATTCTTCAAACCTGTAAAACATTTCCAAAGGCAAAGCCTGTAACCATTCTTCAACATCTTTCTGCAATCTGGAACTCCAGTCTGCATTTCTTTAAGCCTGGATACTTTCTTCCTCAAAACTGATCTAAGCAACACCTATCAACAAACAAGATAATGGCATGCATGCAAGATCCAGTAACATCAAGCAACATGCAAGTTTTAAATCGATGAAGCAAAAGGCAACTCAAGTTTTAAATCAAAAGAAATTGCCAGATCAAAATTTAAAGCCTGGAAAATTTCTCTGTTCTTAAAATTGGTGAGTAACATCTGTTTTAAAATCTTAATTATATAAAATCTGGTTGCTTGGGTGATATCTGAAGTGTGTATGTTATGTGAACATGTACAAGTGCATCCTTCCTGTATGTATTTATTGATGTATATGTGTGTTTGTTGAGTGTCTGTTCTTGCTTATTCCTGTTTTTAAGTTAAGAAATTTGTAGAAATTCCATTATTCCCTTATCTGATCTTTATTAGGATTTCAGATTCAAACAATAGTCGTTTGTTTAACCATGGGTTAGTGTTTAAAATTTAATTAAGTAAAAATATATATGAATGTCTCTAAGAAACTAGAAAATAACAGTGCATGTTTAAACAAGTGGAAATTCAAGTATCTTTATTTATCAATTCAGGTTTATAAACTGATTCCTTATACAAAATAATGATTTTTAAAAGAAAATCACGATTTTTAAATTTGGTAAATCTAGAGAATTAGTAAGATGAACAGAATATGGGTTTCTGTTGATTTCTAGTGATCGCGAGATGAATTGAGGTCGTGGTTAAGGCTGGAGGATGGTGGATGGTTAGGGATCATTGGAAAAATAATGAGGCATTTTTCAATTCACCGTGGTGGCCAAGGGAGGTAGAAGTAGGGTTTAAGAATTGGTTTTGGTCGACGTGAGTTTCCAGGCGATTTCGTCGTCGTCAAAGCACCGGAGGTGATCGGTATGGGCTGAATTGATGCATCATGATGTGGCGTAGCTTTGGACTTGGTGGCGTAAGATCAGATGAACGGAGGTGGCCATACGAGATGGATTTGGATGATCAAGTTTGGGTTCCAGGTTGTATCGAGTTGCTCGATTTTGAGTTCGTCATCGATTCGAGTTTCTGGGGGATCGAAACGTTAGGGGAGGAGGTCGCTGACTTGTTGATGGTCGGAGTATGGATCGGAGATGGCCAGAACGTCTGTGCACGTGCACGTTATATCAGAACACTTGTAGTTTGGGGAAGAACACTTGTAGTTTGGGGAAGAACACTTGTAGTTTGGGGAAGAAGAGACGGTACGGGTTTGGCTCGAAGTTTCTTTGCGTTCGACTCGAAGGAATAGGGACGGAAGAAAACTCGAAGTTGTCTCGGGGGTTTTCAGTTTTTGCTCGGGTATTTTGATAGATGGTCTCGGGTCATTTGTGATGTTATGTTTTAAAGCCTGACAGTGTTTAAATCTGAATGAGTTTTAAAAGTTGAAGCAGGATTTAAATCCAGTTTTAAATCAAGTTTAAGTATGGGTTCAAGTTTAAATTTGTATCCTAGATTTGAGATAAATAAAGCTTTATAAAAATAAAGGTTTTAAACAAATTTAAAATGTTTTAAGGTATATTTTAAAAAGGTTTTGAATTTAAATAAATTGGTTTAAAAATCTTTTAAATGTTAAGTGTTCTTTAACATTTGGTTTTAAGAAGGGTTTAATAATTAGATTTAAATTTGGTTAAAGTTAAATTTGAAATTTATTTAAATCTTTAATTTGAAATGAAATAAAAGAAAGATTTAAAGGTAAAAATGTTTCAAGCTTTTGTTAATAATAATTAAAGTAGTTGAAGGTTAATACTTTAATTTAGAAAGTAATTAAGGTTTAATGATATATGAGTCATTAAATTAATAAGATAATTAAAGAATAATTTAATAATTTGATTAATTAATGGTTTAGTGTTAATTAATTAAATAATTAAGATTATAAGTTAAATTAATTAAGGGTTAATTAATTTGGGATTAAGAATCATTTATTTAGATAAGTATAGATTTTAATAAATGATTAGAAATCTATTTATCAAGTGATTAAAGGTTTATTTAGCAATTAATTAAGTAATAGAGTTAAATTAATTGGTAATTAAGAATTTATTAAGTTGTAATTTATAAATAGTTGATTAAAGTTTAATTACTTAGGAAGTAGTTAAAGAATTGTTAATAATTAATGAAAGATCATTAATTAGGGATTATTAGATAATTAAGTAATTAATTAATTAACATGATTAAATTTGATAATCAATTAGATTAATTAGTTAATATGAAAATGGGTTAAGTATAATTACTTAATGGAAGTAATTAAGGTAATTAATTACTTAAGGTAATTAAATAAAATAAATTTGATAAGTTTAAATTAATTAGTTAAATTAATTTAAGAAAATCATTTGGTGATTTGATAATTACTTAAATGTAATTAATGAAGTGTAATTACTTAGGAAAGTAATTAAAGGTAATTACTGGATGTAATTAAATGGAGATAATGAAAGTAAATTGAGTTTAATTACTTTGTATAATTAATCAAGGGATTAATTAAAAGATAATTAATTAAGGAGTAATTAATTTATGAAGTGGAGTAATTAAGAGTAGTTAATTACTAAATGAGATTAATCAAAGGTGATTAATAAATGTGACTAATTAATTATTAAATGTAATTAATTTAAATAAGATAATTAATTAAGAGTAATTAAGGATCATTAATTAATAAAATTAATGATGTAATTAAGAATTGATTAATTAAGATTAATTAATAAATAATAAGTGATTAAAGTAATTAATTAATTGTAATTAATTAAGGATTAATGTAATTAAGTATGGTTAATTAATTAATGAAGTAATTTAAGATTAATTACTGAAATGGTTTAAGATAATTAATTTGTGAAATTAATAAGGAATTAATTACTTAAAGTAATTAAAGTATAATTAATCAGGAATGATTAATTAAGATGGATATTTAGAGTAATGATTAATTAATTGGTTTAATTAATAATTAAGTAAGCAGGATTTATAGAATGAAGTAATTAGTTTAATTCACTTTAAATTAATTAGATGATAAAAATCATTGCTTAAGGATGGATGAATGAGATTGAATGTATTTCATTGTTTGATATCTCTGATGAGATATGATTGATATATGATATGGATGTTTGGTTGAATTATAATGATAATGTGAATTATCTGTTTGGGATGATAATGTAGATTATCTATTGAATTGTCTATCTTTGTGTATATAGATAAGAATTGAATTGTTTTAACCTTAAAACAACTTGGCCCTTAAAAGATACGCTTTGGATTTCGATGAGACCGGGATCGGGTTTCCGTATACCGGATTTCCAGGTCTGGAGACCCGAATACCACATCGATCCAAATTAACGATAGGTCGTGAATCAAGTGAAGATGAAGATTCAGAGTGCAAGGGTTATTGTCGTTAACTCTGAGGGTGATTCCAAAACGAGTGTAACGAGATAATGCCTTCGGTTTCGTTCGAACCCGGAACGAACTTGTATGGATTGAATGCTTTCAGCACATCGTCAGGCGGACGATGAGCATTCTAAGTGATATGTTCTGATTAAAGGTAATCGTGACCTCAAGCCTCACAAACCGGGAATGGCTAAAACAGGGGAGGTGCAGCAAGGTTAGTGGGTAGCACCCAAGTAGGACAAGGTTACCTCTGTCTAGATGTCCCTTTCTATTTTCGACTTAGTGGTGCGGTTGCTGATCCCAACCGTGAGGTATCTTGTGCGGGAATTATCCAGTAAGGGATGTTCCGACCTTGTGTTGCAGGGGATTGGGAGTGATCCTCGGTACGGTGATCTAGGCCACGTACTGTGACGGGCGGTACCCCAGTAGCCCTGCCATTGTATGGAAACCCATTCTTCCTACGTGCCCTTACGGTTTTGATTGTATAACCCACTTTGTGGCTAGTATGCTGGAATTTAATAATGTAACAATTTTAGCTATTTCATATTTATTTGAAAACCCTAGACCCTATTATAATATAACTGGATTTCCTATCAAATGTTTTGGTTAGCGTAAGGTAAAAACTTACCCATGTTTATTTGTGGGGAATCTTACGTGATACCTTTTCTTTCTAAAGGTTTTGAAGTTAAGCAAGTTTAACCTGTTACTCACACCAGACCCATGTCTGACCCAAGTGTTTATTTCTGTTTTATAAACTCTTGGGTACTCAAATTTTTACGAGTAGCCAAGGGTTTCAGGTTTAGCTTTGACGAATTGTGGAGGAGCAATGGAGCAGGAGGCTTCAGCGTTGTAGATATATATAGTAGTTCCGCTGTGTCTGTATCTCTGTAGTGTATTGAGTTGTAATGTCTAGACAGATGTTATAACTGTCTAGTAAGTGATGTATATGCTGTGTAACTCTGTAAAGTGTTGTATACTATGTAATAGTATATGTTATTAATATAATTTATTCGTTCCGCTGTGAGATCGTTGTTGTTGTTTCTTTCTTTCTTCTCTTCTTTTCTATTTTCTACCCCTTTCTTTCTTATTAATGATACGACTTTCTGTGGAGAAAAAGTCGTGGTCGTTACAGTGGTATCAGAGCATAGGTTGAGCGAATGCCTAAGCTTTTGGTTAAGTAAATAGCAGAGCGCTAGGTTGAGTGAATACCTAGGTTCAGAAGGATTGTTCATTAGAAATAGGATCTGTAGCAACCTGTTTGAGTCCGAGTGTATATATATATATATGAGAGCGCGTATTTGTTAGTTATATAAAATGGTTTTATATTGTGTTAATTGATCGGTTGAGTGGTATATGGATTCTGGTCAATACGAGTAGCTAACGTTATTGATAGGGATCTCTAAACACTTGAATCAGGCCAACGGACACAATATTGTTTTAAAGAGGTAAATGAAATAATTTTACCCAGAAATAATTTCTATATAAAAAGTATCATTTTAAATATATATATATTTCTACCTATTTGTTGGGTTACCTGTTCGGGTTTTCCAATATAAGTTATAAAGGTAGATGGGGTAGTGGTGTGTGAAACACGACTACCAATGGTTAGAGTTTAAATGTTGAGGTTGGAAGTGTATCTGTCGAGACTGTAGACCTAATACTGTCTCGAGTAAGCTTTGCTGTGGTGAAGGATTTCATCGATCTCCGAAGGAAACTGTAATGGTTCGGAGTTTATCTTTGAAGTGTGGATGAGTAGAGTTGGATCTGTCGGGTAGGCAGAAGTGTGTGATGGTATCTTGATACCTTAGGTAATAGTAGCTGTATGATGAGATGCAGTGACTATGGATGTTCCCGAAGATGTTTTCTTTGGAACAAGTTAATGAAGTGTGTCTGCTTCGGTGTTGTGGTTGAGTTCAGCATGGTGTTTCTGCTTTGGTTTAAAGTTCGAGTTTCTCGAAGATCTTTGGAGTAGGAAGTCCTTGGCATCAGTGTCAGCAGTGCAGCTCGGAGTATTCTGTGATGGCAGAAGTTTTCTGGATGAGCAGTTTTTCTGGAAGTGAAGTTCAGAAGCAGCAAAGAGGATCCATTTCTTCGATGGATTGGATAGTTAAGTTGAACTGTTCTGATTGGTAAAGAGAGGACAGTTTTCTTTGGAATTAGGATGGGTTGATCGCAAAAGTGACTTGCGATTGTCTGAGTGTTCTCTTGGGTTGTCAGAATTTTTCCGGATGTCTTCAGAGAAGTCAGAAGTTTATCTGCATCTGAAGGTTGAGTTTTCTTATCGACTGGATTCCATGAGTGATACCGGTGGTTCAGTCTAGTGGAAGGATGTTTCCTAGAGATGGAGTTGGCGAAGCAGCTCAAGTTTTGCTGGAGTATCTGAGTTTTATTTATGGATCAGTGAACCTTATTTCTGGAATGAGTTGTCCAGTCTGTGCTTGTGTTCTACCTCAGATCAGAGTTGAGCAGCGAAAGCAGTTTGGAGTGTATCTCTGGATGGGAGAAGTAAGTTTGGAATCTACTGATGTTGTGAAGTAGAGTTATGTTTGGATCTCGTTTGTGTTCTGATTTGGATAAGTAATTGGTCTACTTGGTTGAATTGTCAATTTGGATAACTGAAATTCATTGAGTTTTACGTATCTCTGAGAGAATACGTATTTGATCTATCTTTGGTTGTAGAATCAGCAGTTCTGGAAGTTGGGTAGTTGAGTCAGACTCGTCTGTAGTCTGATATTCTGTTTAGTTCTGTAGATCTAGATGTGTAGGAAATCTATAGCTTAGTTGTTTAGATTATTTGTAGAGCGAGTATCCCGGTATATATATATACTTGGGAAAACTCGAGGAATTTTATATAGAATTTGGTCTAGATAGTTAGAATTGTTTGATTGGATGAATTGGTTGCTATGGTTGTTAGCATATGGATGATAGTATATGCTTGTGTTTTGAATTTAAAATCTTTAATAAGATTATTAAATTACCTTTGTTTTAAATTTCGGGGACGAAATTATTTTAAGGGGGGAGGAATGTAATATCCCGGAATTTATGGGCAATATCAATTTAATAATCTGTTTAAATAATTAAATTGATTTGATAATCTTTGATAATAAAATTTGAATTGGTTTAATAATCTAATTAAATGAATATTTAATTAGTGAATTTTATACTTTAAAAATTTAATAAAATAGAATTGTTATTTTTAAATTGAATGTGTTGTTTTAATTAACTTTAAATTAGATTTTTAAAATTTAATTTGAATTTGAATTTAGAATTTGAGAGGTAATATTTAAATAGTTTTGGATTTGTATAAATATATGGATAAGCTTTTATTTATATACATAATTGGTTTTATTTTCTTTAAAATACTTTATCTATATATATAAATAAGTAATAAGTATTTATTTAATTAAAGAAAAAGAGGTTTATTCACATTTAAAATAAATATTAATTAATTAAAAGGGACATGTGTTATTTCCTAAGGCTAAGTAGTAACATGTGTTAATTGATTAACAACTCTAATGACAAATGTCAAGTTTTAAATTTTAGTTTTTCTTTTATTTTTAATAAACCACATTTTTATTTATATATACATATGTTCTTATCTTGATATTTTTTTCCTATCTCCTTCTTTTCAAAACTTAAGAACTTCAGCCTGAGACAAATTCTCAAAAACTAAATCTGTAATCAAACATTCCTCTAACAAAATTTCTCAAAAAACAAATTCTTCAAACCTGTAAAACATTTCCAAAGGCAAAGCCTGTAACCATTCTTCAACATCTTTCTGCAATCTGGAACTCCAGTCTGCATTTCTTTAAGCCTGGATACTTTCTTCCTCAAAACTGATCTAAGCAACACCTATCAACAAACAAGATAATGGCATGCATGCAAGATCCAGTAACATCAAGCAACATGCAAGTTTTAAATCGATGAAGCAAAAGGCAACTCAAGTTTTAAATCAAAAGAAATTGCCAGATCAAAATTTAAAGCCTGGAAAATTTCTCTGTTCTTAAAATTGGTGAGTAACATCTGTTTTAAAATCTTAATTATATAAAATCTGGTTGCTTGGGTGATATCTGAAGTGAGTATGTTATGTGAACATGTACAAGTGCATCCTTCCTATATGTATTTATTGATGTATATGTGTGTTTGTTGAGTGTCTGTTCTTGCTTATTCCTGTTTTTAAGTTAAGAAATTTGTAGAAATTCCATTATTCCCTTATCTGATCTTTATTAGGATTTCAGATTCAAACAATAGTCGTTTGTTTAACCATGGGTTAGTGTTTAAAATTTAATTAAGTAAAAATATATATGAATGTCTCTAAGAAACTAGAAAATAACAGTGCATGTTTAAACAAGTGGAAATTCAAGTATCTTTATTTATCAATTCAGGTTTATAAACTGATTCCTTATACAAAATAATGATTTTTAAAAGAAAATCACGATTTTTAAATTTGGTAAATCTAGAGAATTAGTAAGATGAACAGAATATGGGTTTCTGTTGATTTCTGGTGATCGCGAGATGAATTGAGGTCGTGGTTAAGGCTGGAGGATGGTGGATGGTCAGGGATCATTGGAAAAATAATGAGGCATTTTTCAATTCACCGTGGTGGCCAAGGGAGGTAGAAGTAGGGTTTAAGAATTGGTTTTGGTCGACGTGAGTTTCCAGGCGATTTCGTCGTCGTCAAAGCACCGGAGGTGACCGGTATGGGCTGAATTGATGCATCATGATGTGGCGTAGCTTTGGACTTGGTGGCGTAAGATCAGATGAACGGAGGTGGCCATACGAGATGGATTTGGATGATCAAGTTTGGGTTCCAGGTTGTATCGAGTTGCTCGATTTTGAGTTCGTCATCGATTCGAGTTTCTGGGGGATCGAAACGTTAGGGGAGGAGGTCGCTGACTTGTTGATGGTCGGAGTATGGATCGGAGATGGCCAGAACGTCTGTGCACGTGCACGTTATATCAGAACACTTGTAGTTTGGGGAAGAACACTTGTAGTTTGGGGAAGAACACTTGTAGTTTGGGGAAGAAGAGACGGTACGGGTTTGGCTCGAAGTTTCTTTGCGTTCGACTCGAAGGAATAGGGACGGAAGAAAACTCGAAGTTGTCTCGGGGGTTTTCAGTTTTTGCTCGGGTATTTTGATAGATGGTCTCGGGTCATTTGTGATGTTATGTTTTAAAGCCTGACAGTGTTTAAATCTGAATGAGTTTTAAAAGTTGAAGCAGGATTTAAATCCAGTTTTAAATCAAGTTTAAGTATGGGTTCAAGTTTAAATTTGTATCCTAGATTTGAGATAAATAAAGCTTTATAAAAATAAAGGTTTTAAACAAATTTAAAATGTTTTAAGGTATATTTTAAAAAGGTTTTGAATTTAAATAAATTGGTTTAAAAATCTTTTAAATGTTAAGTGTTCTTTAACATTTGGTTTTAAGAAGGGTTTAATAATTAGATTTAAATTTGGTTAAAGTTAAATTTGAAATTTATTTAAATCTTTAATTTGAAATGAAATAAAAGAAAGATTTAAAGGTAAAAATGTTTCAAGCTTTTGTTAATAATAATTAAAGTAGTTGAAGGTTAATACTTTAATTTAGAAAGTAATTAAGGTTTAATGATATATGAGTCATTAAATTAATAAGATAATTAAAGAATAATTTAATAATTTGATTAATTAATGGTTTAGTGTTAATTAATTAAATAATTAAGATTATAAGTTAAATTAATTAAGGGTTAATTAATTTGGGATTAAGAATCATTTATTTAGATAAGTATAGATTTTAATAAATGATTAGAAATCTATTTATCAAGTGATTAAAGGTTTATTTAGCAATTAATTAAGTAATAGAGTTAAATTAATTGGTAATTAAGAATTTATTAAGTTGTAATTTATAAATAGTTGATTAAAGTTTAATTACTTAGGAAGTAGTTAAAGAATTGTTAATAATTAATGAAAGATCATTAATTAGGGATTATTAGATAATTAAGTAATTAATTAATTAACATGATTAAATTTGATAATCAATTAGATTAATTAGTTAATATGAAAATGGGTTAAGTATAATTACTTAATGGAAGTAATTAAGGTAATTAATTACTTAAGGTAATTAAATAAAATAAATTTGATAAGTTTAAATTAATTAGTTAAATTAATTTAAGAAAATCATTTGGTGATTTGATAATTACTTAAATGTAATTAATGAAGTGTAATTACTTAGGAAAGTAATTAAAGGTAATTACTGGATGTAATTAAATGGAGATAATGAAAGTAAATTGAGTTTAATTACTTTGTATAATTAATCAAGGGATTAATTAAAAGATAATTAATTAAGGAGTAATTAATTTATGAAGTGGAGTAATTAAGAGTAGTTAATTACTAAATGAGATTAATCAAAGGTGATTAATAAATGTGACTAATTAATTATTAAATGTAATTAATTTAAATAAGATAATTAATTAAGAGTAATTAAGGATCATTAATTAATAAAATTAATGATGTAATTAAGAATTGATTAATTAAGATTAATTAATAAATAATAAGTGATTAAAGTAATTAATTAATTGTAATTAATTAAGGATTAATGTAATTAAGTATGGTTAATTAATTAATGAAGTAATTTAAGATTAATTACTGAAATGGTTTAAGATAATTAATTTGTGAAATTAATAAGGAATTAATTACTTAAAGTAATTAAAGTATAATTAATCAGGAATGATTAATTAAGATGGATATTTAGAGTAATGATTAATTAATTGGTTTAATTAATAATTAAGTAAGCAGGATTTATAGAATGAAGTAATTAGTTTAATTCACTTTAAATTAATTAGATGATAAAAATCATTGCTTAAGGATGGATGAATGAGATTGAATGTATTTCATTGTTTGATATCTCTGATGAGATATGATTGATATATGATATGGATGTTTGGTTGAATTATAATGATAATGTGAATTATCTGTTTGGGATGATAATGTAGATTATCTATTGAATTGTCTATCTTTGTGTATATAGATAAGAATTGAATTGTTTTAACCTTAAAACAACTTGGCCCTTAAAAGATACGCTTTGGATTTCGATGAGACCGGGATCGGGTTTCCGTATACCGGATTTCCAGGTCTGGAGACCCGAATACCACATCGATCCAAATTAACGATAGGTCGTGAATCAAGTGAAGATGAAGATTCAGAGTGCAAGGGTTATTGTCGTTAACTCTGAGGGTGATTCCAAAACGAGTGTAACGAGATAATGCCTTCGGTTTCGTTCGAACCCGGAACGAACTTGTATGGATTGAATGCTTTCAGCACATCGTCAGGCGGACGATGAGCATTCTAAGTGATATGTTCTGATTAAAGGTAATCGTGACCTCAAGCCTCACAAACCGGGAATGGCTAAAACAGGGGAGGTGCAGCAAGGTTAGTGGGTAGCACCCAAGTAGGACAAGGTTACCTCTGTCTAGATGTCCCTTTCTATTTTCGACTTAGTGGTGCGGTTGCTGATCCCAACCGTGAGGTATCTTGTGCGGGAATTATCCAGTAAGGGATGTTCCGACCTTGTGTTGCAGGGGATTGGGAGTGATCCTCGGTACGGTGATCTAGGCCACGTACTGTGACGGGCGGTACCCCAGTAGCCCTGCCATTGTATGGAAACCCATTCTTCCTACGTGCCCTTACGGTTTTGATTGTATAACCCACTTTGTGGCTAGTATGCTGGAATTTAATAATGTAACAATTTTAGCTATTTCATATTTATTTGAAAACCCTAGACCCTATTATAATATAACTGGATTTCCTATCAAATGTTTTGGTTAGCGTAAGGTAAAAACTTACCCATGTTTATTTGTGGGGAATCTTACGTGATACCTTTTCTTTCTAAAGGTTTTGAAGTTAAGCAAGTTTAACCTGTTACTCACACCAGACCCATGTCTGACCCAAGTGTTTATTTCTGTTTTATAAACTCTTGGGTACTCAAATTTTTACGAGTAGCCAAGGGTTTCAGGTTTAGCTTTGACGAATTGTGGAGGAGCAATGGAGCAGGAGGCTTCAGCGTTGTAGATATATATAGTAGTTCCGCTGTGTCTGTATCTCTGTAGTGTATTGAGTTGTAATGTCTAGACAGATGTTATAACTGTCTAGTAAGTGATGTATATGCTGTGTAACTCTGTAAAGTGTTGTATACTATGTAATAGTATATGTTATTAATATAATTTATTCGTTCCGCTGTGAGATCGTTGTTGTTGTTTCTTTCTTTCTTCTCTTCTTTTCTATTTTCTACCCCTTTCTTTCTTATTAATGATACGACTTTCTGTGGAGAAAAAGTCGTGGTCGTTACAATGATTGTTATTATTAGTTCAAAATAGTGGTATTATAACATATATGTATGAAAATTTTAATGAACGCAATGACATATCTAATTGAAGAGGAATAAAATTTTGAAAAGTGAAGTTACTCCTTAATAATTTGTATTGATTTAGTGCCATAATTACATCAATTTACTGCACCATTATGCAACCTTCCAAGATTAATCTTTTAGGAAATTTGGAAAAAAACAATAAGGATTTGTTAACGTGTGTCCTAAGAGCATATGTTAAGAATAAATGTTATATGCTATGAAAACAAAAATTATATTTAAAATGCCTTTTATATCTGTAAAGAATAAAATATAGGTTCAATTTAGTAGGTTAATTGTAACGTCCCGACTTTTCGACCTCGGAATGTTGACACTAATATATGCACAGTATTCACGTACCGAGCACTCAAGTGTCGGAAAGGTAAAAAGTTAGGGTAAAATAAAAAAAATAGAACAAGGAAGAAAGAACACAATAGCATAATCTCAATAGCGGAACGGTAATATATAATACCAAAACAACCGTACAAAGGGTTACTTCGATATATAAATTTTGGGTTTGCAAAACCTAAGTACTATCATCAGCCTGGACAGTTATAACAACCTGTCCTTACAAATACTGATGCGTACAATATAGTAACGCGGCTAAAATACGAATACTATAGTAGAAGAAACATCCGTCTTATCTTCTCAAGCTCTAAAGAACATTAATGAACACATGTTTTTCTCTAACTACTCGAAATAGTATGTGAGGAATTTAGGGAAAACAAAAACTAAGCATCAAACATAAGTCTGGTATGAGAAACCCAAGAAATATGTGTACAACCTATAACAGTACTTTTTATACCGCATGGAATGCCATAACTGTTATCCTATCAAAAGAACCACCATCTAATAAGCACATAAGGTGATATATTAGATATATAGAATATAAATCAGAAAATAGCTGTAATAGTTGCATTGGTTACATTTAATAGCATATTAAGAGTATGATCAAATCCGATATGGAATGTTCGCATAATAGATTTTCTACGCAGATCTCTTCAAAAAAAGTCATCGAATCCGAACTCCATACATAAGGATCGGAAACCACCTTCTGGGCATCGTATATCTCTAAATAACATATACTCTATGGTAAAGAAAAATGCCCACGTCCGAACATAAACATGAACCATGTGGTACCAAATAGCTGATAACAATATTGATATCATAGTACAATTATAACCTACCATTCGCATAAGTCAAAAAAATCATTTCACCTCAAATTGATTTTTAAAGATAAAATGAAGGTAGCATTAAACATTGAGCTTGTAGTAAAAGCAAAAAACTTTAAAATTTTGATAAAGTACTTTAACCTATGAAATACGAAGAGTGGATTGATGTTATAATACAAAACGCGAGTAGGATTATCTGCAAAATTTTAATTATGTATGTTATTAGAAATTATAAACTTTTATGCAATTGGAAAAAATATATTAAATTTATAAGTTATTTCACTAGAAATTTATTAGTAACATTCTATAGTTTTCTAACATACAAATACTATTAACTTGTTTCACATTATTACTGTTTCAATTATGGGTTTTGTTATCATGTGCCCTAAGGGCACATGTTAACAACGATTGTTTCAGATTAAAAGACAAAAAAAACTAAGTTAAATACCTATTATATCATCAAACAAAAGAGAATATGTGAAATTCAAGGATGTTACTTGGATAAATTCACAATCTTAACATGTGTCCTAAGGGCACATGATAACATTTCTCTATAATTATTAATGACATTATATTTGCTTTATTATGTTTCTAGCAATTTACTTGGTAGTAAAGAAGCAAAAACAAATCATTTTAAAATTCTTTATTAGAGTATTATGGCATTCACAATCATATTTATCATAGAAATCATCAAATTTAAAGTTTTAATAACATTTTTTTAATTATAAAATAGAATAGTTATAAAATAGAATGAACAATTTACATTGAGATATAATAAATTGGTATTGGTAAAATTTCTTTACAAATATATTTCTTGAAAATAGAATCTATTATGCCACGTAAAAACTATTAAAATTTACAATGTTTGATTCGTTCAAACTTTTTATTATTTATTTCTTTGTCGTAATGAAATACCAATTTACAAACTAAAAATTAAATGATAGACGAAAATATTTAAAAAATAATTAAATGAAGAATTGTAAATAGTTATAGAAATCGTATTTTTTTTCATCAATATAACTCTATAATAGCTACTATCCTCAATTATATACTTACTACTAACTAATCTCACATTGTTACTGTTGCAATTACAAATATCATTATTTTTGCTATATTATATATTTAACAATTTACAGGGTTTTAAATAAGCAAAATCAAATCATTTTAAAATCATTTCCGTGAAGACCATTGCATTTGCAATCTTTTTAGCGTGGAAATTTTAAAATTTAATGTAGTAATAACATTTTTTTTGTTGTAAAATAGAATGACTAATTAATTGTGAGCTATATGAGATTAAAATTTGAAAAAAAAATTTTGGATACATTTTGCTAGAATATAGAATTTATTATGTAATGCAATAAATATTAAACATCATTTTAGGCTATGGGTTTCAATTTTTAAGCACACATTCGTTTGTAGTAGTGAAATACGGATATAAAAAATCAAACGAACTAAAATGCAAATAGTTCAATAAAAAACATAAATTGAGCGTTCTGAATAATTATAAATTATTCGACCTGAACTTTAAATAATAGGTGATGTTTGTGAACAATTATTGAAATTACAAACTATATGGAGTTTAATTGAAAAAACATGCGAGAATTAAGTAGACACTTGTAAGCGATAGAGCTATAAATTATTTTTCTCTAGAACTGTTTAATAGATTAAACATGTTCAATTGTTCACTCTTCCATTTCAATTTTTGTCAAAAGGTTAAATGAACCAATCATTTTCACATAGAACTATTTAGATAACTCTATGATAAATCTAAAAAAATATAACACGTAAGTAGAAGATTATACCTACAAGTTTCGCATGTAAAATTATATTCCTAGATGATTCCATAATAAAGTTCTTGTGTTTGTAATTAACATTAAAAAAAAGTAAACTCCATTTTAGTTTTCGCATAAAGAATACGAGCTCTAAGTTTCAATTTAGTAAACAAATAACAATAAAAGTGATGTTTCATTTAATGGATAAAAGAAAAATAATATCATCTATATTAATATATTTCTCAATATCGTTTCTGTAGTGAAATTCATTTATCTTTTTTCACATAGATAAATTCTTTTATCTTTTATTTAATGTTATTTCCTTTTCTTTTACTGTAAAATGATAAACTGCCTCATCTTCTTTCAAAATTATATATTTTTCAATCTTACTATTCAAAATAAATCGTATTATACTCATAACAAGTTTACTATGAGATATAGTTAACCACAACAAGCTAACTTTGCCTATTTTAAACTTAGCGTATAGCGATGCACTGTAATAACAACTATGTTTTTTTTCTCTTTTTTTTAATAAAAAAAACTAAGCGTTTAATGAAAAATTCTATTTGGACACAAAATTTGCTAAGTTGGCCTCCCTAATTTTTAATAAAATATAGTACATAAATGTTCTTATTAGATTAACATACCCATTTATCTTCTTTCTCTCTTCCTTATCATATTCAACTTTAAATCTCTAAAACCATTAAACCATTCTACTTCAAATTCTAATTAAAATTTCAAATAGATATGTTGAATTGATGGTTCCTGAAAATGATAATGTGAATCAATATGATTCAAAACTGGTAAACATAAAATTTAATTTTTGAACTTTTAATGTTTGAAATTGCTCAGGTCGTAGAAGATCAGATGAAAACTTGATATTATAATCATGTAATGATAGCACGTGGTTTGTACAGCGAAAATACATGGTCAATGCAAGACTAACTTTGTTAAGTTGTACTGCCACTACGGGGTAAAGTTCACATCCACGTACATTGTGGTTGAATAAATAATCGCTCACACCATTTGCCTCTGTAGTAAGGCATTCTCATCTAAAATTTGTATTGTTTTGTTCGGCGATCGCGTAATTTGGTGGAGTGATATTTGAAACGATGAATTTTTTTTACCAACGATTTTTTTACTAGATATAGATATTTTGAAATAAATATGATGGGTACGTACTCTAAGCCAAAATAGTGGTTTTATCTGCTTTTTGGAGGTGTTTAAATAAAATTAGGCATATTGGATCACAAACAAGAAGAGAATTTTCTCATACTAATCCTTCAAAAAGTAACATAGTATGGATCAATTTCAGTAGTGAAAACGCCTGAGTATACAACCTAATACAAATGCACAGTTCACACCATGTAAAGATTTTCAATGATATTCATCACCATACATATTTCCAACCATCAAACATGAAAAGAAAACTGTGATGACTAAAAAAAACCAGCACTCAAGTTGTAAAACTGAAAATTCAAGTTATATAAATCATAAAATAAAGCTTCAGTTTTAATTAAAGTTAAATTAATAGGTTTAAAAAAATTACAATTTGGAGAAATAGAGAGAAATCCAACCTGAAAAGAAAAACTAAGATGGAAGATTTATATTCAATTTTCAATGAACTAGATTCGAAGGTTGATATACCACAACAGATTGGCTAGATCTGATCCAACAAGGAACAACCAAACTTTGAGTTTATGGTATATTATTATTATATCTTTTCTTTAACAGCCGACAGACCCAAAAAAATAAAAATAAATATCAGAAACACAATTAGTATATTAATAAACATGGAAAAACTGTGTTCAAAATGAAATAAATAGGGAAATAATGAGAAGCAAAATTAATAACATCACTAAGAGGAAGCCAAAGAATCAAATTTTCAAAAATAATAACCAACTCTTCCAAACAAATACTTTATTTAACTAGAACATTGGTGAAAATGTACTAAAAAAGGATACAAAGATAATTCCTAAATTTATGAATATTAAACTTGTGGAGGATCAAAAGCAGAAGGCCCGAAAGCTGGAGGAGTACCACCGCAAGTAGTATGATAATAATCTTTCATGCATTTCTGATAACAATCAAAGGATGGAGTCTTGATGCAACCGTTTCCACACATAAGAAATGATTGTAAACATTGTCCTAAGCATTGACCTGGTATGCCTTGGCAGTTCACATTGTTCAGAGGGAAAAGTATGAGAAGCACTGCGATAATAGGAATCATCCAACGTGAAAAAGAACTTGTCATCGTTTTCTATTACTTTTAAGAGAGAATGGTTTATGTGATTGTGTTTATAGTGCTCTTATATAGATGGGATAGGGAAAAAAATTTGGTAATGTATAATTAATTTCATAAAACGAATATATCTTGATTTATTCTAATACCATATCCGGAGATTTTAGAATGTCAAGGTTATGCATTAAACCGTGAATAAATGGTTAAAACATCAAAATGGAAATGGTTTTAATTAATTCTTATTAATGAATTATATATGGTCGAAGATATGATAATAAAATGTTATTAGTAAATGGAAACAAATTTGATGTGTTATACATATCAACATGAAGATCAACGTTTTTATTATTAGTCCAAAATTTAAATAGAGGTATTCCAACGTGTATATAAAGGAATTTTTATAAATTTAGGCTAGTTTGCAAAACTAATAACAAATTTAGGCCATTTCGAAAATTTATTACAAATATAGGTTTGTTTTTACTTCATTGGCTCTGAGTCAGCACTCTCCAATTTGTGCATTTTGAAAATGGATAATAATCTTTTTTTTCAGGTTGTGTATTGACCCTTTCAAACGCAGCCAATATAAATTCTTGAAAAATATAAACTCCCTCCTCATGGCTGAATTTGAAAAGCACCAATAGTTTTTTTAAAAGTTTTCTTTGATGCAATTTAAAATGGATCCAATATGAAGAACAATTTCCATTGTCCTCATTTGAAATCGCGCCGATATAAAACATTAAAAATAATTCTACATGATGCATTTTCAAATTGTGCCAAGGAAGAATGGTAACTAAACAACAACGTCGCTGAAACATGTCTATATGTGTAATAAGTTTTTAAAGTGATCTAAATTTGTTATTACTTTTCGAAACTGGTCTAAATTCAAAAAATTCCAATTAAAAATGGAAAGTTTTATTCTAGCCCCTCATTTGTAGGATTTACATTTAACCATATTTAGTTATTTAGGAGAAATTTGTTTTATAATTTTTTTATTATACTTTTCTATTTTTAAACTTTACATTTTAAACTAGGATTAAATTGTGGTTTGTAGTTTGGAAAATTCTCAACATGGGATAAAATCGAGGCTGCGTTACTAGGCATAGGATTAGTATACCCAGATTAACAGGCAGTGCAAGTTTACAGGTGCTGTAAGCGTTCGAATATATAATTCTAGTTGTAACTTTGTGGGTAACAATAGGTACTAATGGATTAGTGGTCGAAGATGGGTGTATCTTGCACTTATTTTTCCACGATTTTTTTATTTAAAAAAAATTAAGTACTTAGATGGTAGTACATATTAGTACTACAAGTTTTAGATAGTATAAAACATACAATATGTCAATATATGTTCGAATCACGTTACGAAAGTTTTAATCTATGAAATCACGCACCAAAGTCGAAGCACCTAACCACTGAAACAGTGGTGCTGGTTCGATCCTAACACTTTCTATAGTATATTGCATGATCCTAACGTTGGAGGCACCAAGGGGTTATGTACTTATGGTTATTGGATGAATACATAATGACTCGACCGAGAGTTTTTACTTGGTTGATAATAACTAAGGTCATGTTGGAAATCTCTATGCGACAATGTTACGAAGTTCTTTCGTCTTGGCAATACTGTGAAACTTTGACGTGAAAACTCCATTTTGACATGGAAATCTCTAGATCAACCGTTTTGAATCACATGGTTCTTTAAATTTGAGGAAAAAAAATAATCACTTCATTCTTCATTTTTCTCATAATAAATTCAACAAATAATTTCATAACCATTGCTATGAAATTATTATATTACCTTATCAATTTTGAACGATATGATACATCATTAATTTATATTTTATGAATTTGTTTAATCGAATCTCGTTTATCCTAAAATTAGGAAATTTACACTTTAAACTAAAGAAATTGTAACAATTTGTTTTCTATTAATATTTGTTATCAATTTCAAAATAATTCTTTATAAAAATCAATATATTAACTATAATTGGTTAAAATTTTGCATTTATTGAAATAATTATATTTAAATCAGAAAAACATAAAATAACTATCTATGCGGTTCTCATAATCTTAAAAGTTGAACTACTAGAACTTTTAACATTGCTCCAATACATTTCGACTCTCAGTTCGATCATCAAAATTATGGTTGCAACAATCGATGCACTTGCTATTGCATTAGTCCACAGTGCAAAAGTAGGACTCACTGATAGTTTAAAATAATAAGGGAAAATAAACTTCACCAATCTTTTATGGTGTAAGCATAAATTAATTTTTTGAATTTTTTTTTTGCATATAATAATCATACTTAATATGTGCCCTTGAGGCACACATTGACAATACTCATTCAAAAATAAATTGTCGGCATAAATATAAGCTTCTTGATGTATTTTCCTACATAATTGACTTCTTTCTAGTGCTCAAACTTCTCCTATGTATTTATTTTTAGGAAAATGTTAACAATTGCCCTAACGACATTTGTTAACGTCGTTGAATTTCCCAAATAACCACATGAATTCGAACTATATTTTATTCTTTAAGGATATAATTAGTATTTTAAGCAAAATTTTTGTTCTTTAGCATATAACAATTATTTTTAACATATGCCCCGAGGGCATGCCTTAACAATACCCTTAAAAAAATTCCAAAATTTCAAAAAGATCATTTTGAAAGGCTGCATAATGGTGCGTTAAATAGACGTAATTATGGCACCAAATTAATACAAAGTATAAGAAGTAATTTCACTTTCTAAAATTTTGTTCCTCTTCCCTTAAATATGATTTCGCATTCACTAACTTTCTCTTATATACAGATTTTTTTTAGTTTAGGCCGATTTTTGAACTTAATTATGAAAATAGATCACTTTTAAAACTATTTACAAATATATGCCGCTTTTGGTTATGTCAGTGCCACGCTGAGAAAATTGTATTTGCGGCATTTCAAATTTGCTAGTAATATTTTAGAAAATAACGTAATCGCATGTATTGTTTATCACGTAAATATGAGTGACTTTTCAAATAGCGCCAGTTTACTGGACCATATATCGACGAAATTTCAAATAGCACCAATACATTTTTGGCAATGTGGCCCAGGCATGTCCAAAACTGGTCTATATTTGTAAATAGTTTTAGAAATGGCCTATTTGCATAATTTAGTTTTAAAAGTGGCCAAAATTTAAAATATTTTCTCTTTAATATATATCTAAGAAAAATTCTTTTATAGAATATCCTTCACCAAAAAAATCCTCCTCCTCAAGTTTGTAGCTGCATCTGATTTTGGAGTTTGATGCCACTTCCCAAAAGTAATTGTCACCTTAATATTTGAAATACCAACTCTATGGAAGAGCTCGCTGATTTCTATACGGCGCCCATGATCTGAGTTCACCTACCATCTTCAATTTCAAACAAACCGCATTTCCATGAAGCTGGTGTAACGACATAGAATTTCACTGCTTTGATTTACGAATATTTATTTAATTTTAAATAGAAAATATATAGGTTTTATAATTAAAATAAAACTCTCTTAAATAATAATTAATATGAAATCATTTTTAAATTTTGTTTACAAAATAAATTAGGTTGAAGAAAGATTGAAAATGTGAACGGAATTCGCTTTCCGAATTTTCGACTTTTCGACTTTTCGTCGAATAAAAGTTGTTGGAAAAGTTGTAAACTCTATACTATTACCATACACACACACAGATATATATATATATATATATATTAAATACATCTGTGTGGATAGTATTAGGATAGGATACATCATGTGCACTTAAGCAGATAAGATTTTTCATAAAAAGTTAAAATCATATTTTACAAATAAAGGTTACTTTAAAAGCATAAAGGACTAAGGCATTAATGACATGTTAGCATGGACTTGATGGAAGGCTGGCTAAGGGAAGCGGATTTGAGTGAGGTTGAAGGAGGTGGTGAGGTGGCACAAGGAGATAGGAGGGCAAAGTACGAGGGGTAGTTTGGTAATTTAACATGTTAACATAATATAAAAACTAATTTCTTAATTTCTTGTTCATTTTTCTCATGCTTTGTTCACTTTGAAAATTTCCTAAGCCCTTAGTAGCTTCCATGGCTTCTACTTTAAAATCCAATGTTTTTAAAAAAAAACTCAAATTCTTACTTTAAACTTTTAAAAAAAAACTTAGTTTTAAATCACTTGTTGTCATCTCCACTCTCTCCATTTTTCCTCCCACTTCATTCGGCCATAACTTCTTCCATACTACTCCAAATAAAGGTATTCTTTTTTTCAAACCATATATTATTCTAGTGGCTATAACTTTCATTAGAATCTCTTTTTCAAATTTTGAATATTATTGGGTCAAAAATGCATTTCTTTGACTCATTTACGAACCCATATTACCAAGGACGAAAATACAACTCATTCTTTTGACCATATCTTCCTCAAAACCAATCAAAATTGAGTGATTCATTTTTTAAATTGTAGAGAAAAAAATTTCGTAGAATATACCTTTGACCTCATTTCCAAAATCTGAGAGTAACATGTTCAAAAATCGAGGAGAACATGCCTATTTTCAAGTAATATTTATGGTTTTTCAAGCTTTCCAAATTCTAAAGCATTCCAAGTTTTCAAAGATTTTTCATGAGTAAACTTCTAACTTTCTAGAAAGACTTTACCTTTAAATATATGTTGGCTATTTGGTTATATGTATGTTGGTTGGACTATGGTAAGGTTTGTATGTTTATGTGTGTGCTAACTTGTGGTTTAACATCAGACTTGGATTTGGTGGTTAAAGTGATGTGTTTGAATATTAAGTTGTGATCTTTATTGTGTTATTGGGATAATGTGATTTGGTATGTATATATATGCTTGGGTTATGGTTAAGTGGATTGGAAGTTAGAACTTGAAATGTTGGAAAGGACTCGAGATCCACTTTTGAAAAAGAAATCGTTTACTTGTTTGATTTAGTAAACATTTTTTTTTTGAAATGGTACTTAGATACAACATGTCAGTAGGATAACAGAACACAAACCACATGTCAATATATGTTCGAATCATGCTAAACAAGTTTCGAACTTGTAACCTCTCGCACCAAAGCCGAATCACTTAACCACTGGGACAATGATGCTTGTTAGTAAACATTTATTTATTTATTTTAGTTTCCAACTTCAGTGAAGTTTTTCTTAAAAATTTCTTGATCTTGTTTTAAAATGTAAGCATAAGCAAACCGTTAAAGTTTTGGAATAACTTAGAAAAATGAAAATAACTTCTAAGTTACTACATCGTTATGGATGTAGTTCGGAAAATTTAACGATTTTCTTGTTTTAAGGTGTTTCTTTTAAATGTTTTGAAAAATTATTTTCAAACTTATTTAGTAGACATAAAAGTTAAATGTTACTTAATCAGTATGTTTCGGATAATTAATTAATTAATCAAAAATAATTATTTATTATTTAATTAAGTAACCAAGTTAAGTAATTAGTAGTTAATTAGTAATAATTAACTAAGTTAGCTATTAATTAATTAAGAAATTTTAACTAAGGATTAATTGATAGTTATTTTTATCGAGTTTAATTATTTGAATTATTATTTAATTAGAGTCTAATTATTTTATTAATTTTAAATTAATTAAGGATAATGACTAATATCAATTAAGACTTAATTAAAATTAGTTAAGGTTTAATTTATTATTTAAATTTAATTAACAATTATTTAATTAATTAAATGAGATTAATTAATATTAATTATTAATGAAGATTTAAATTATTATTTAATAATTAAAAAAAGAAAATTAGGGTTTAAATTATTTATATAATAGTTAATTATTGTTTAATTAGTTATTAAAGGTTTAATTATTTCTTAATTTATAATTAAATTAAGTTAAGAATTAATTATGATTAATTATTATTTAAATAAGGGTTTAATTTTTAAATAATTATTTGAAAAGAAGTTTTAATTTTTAAATCCTTTATTTTCCAAGAATCAAATTGTTTTTAAGGTACTTCTTTTTCAAAGATGGTTTGAACACAAGGGATTCAAATATCGGTATCATTCAGTAGAAAAACAACTGTGAATGAACTATAATGTGATTAGTTGTATTTTATGGACATCTAATAGCAGAATAAATCCTTGCTCTACTATAATGTAATTGATTTGATTGCTGTGGACATAGATTAGCAAAATAAATCCCCGTTTTGCTATAGATTAGTTGTTTGATTGTATGGGCATTTGTATTAGAAGAATAAATCCTCGTTCTGCTATAAGTTAATTACTTGATTGTTGGACATTTATTTAGCAGGACAAATCACCATCCTACTATTGTGTTATTTGGATATGTATATGCCAGTTAGTTTATATTGACATGTTATTTCCTGATTTGGATATGAAGTGTATTTACATATATGTTGACTTTTGTAAATAAATTGTTGAATTACTTGAAAGTGAAATTAAAATTAAATGGTAACTTAAATATGTACCAATGGGATTGTTAAGCCTCTCTTTGAATTTATAAAGTATGATTTTGAATTAACTTCAATTGTTTAATCAATTTTGGGGTTTAAAGTTTATAAATGATTTTCAAATTGTATAATTATGTAACAAAGGTATTTATAAATAAGAACTTCTTTATAAAAGGGTCTTTACTAATTAACAGGGATTTATTTAAAGTGATTATCAAAAGATGTTTTGGAAATGATGTTTGTAAAGATCTTTTCCGTAAGAAGGTTTATTAAAAGCATTTAAAGAATATGAAAATGATGTATAAATGATTTTATAGATTGTAAAGCATTTTTACATATGAAGTGAACTTTTAAGAAAAAAAACTTTTTGTGAAGGTTAAGTGGGTAGGTTTTATAGGAAGGAATGTTTTTAAATAGAAATTTTTGGTCATTTAATATGGAAAATGAAGAGAGGAAATTTCTTATAAAGTTTGGTAGTATACTTATATCATTGAGATAAGTATATAAATGTTTTTCCAAGTATAAAAGGGATGTAAGGTGTTTTGGAAATTGTGTTTTGTAAAAGATCTTTTGATCGAATGTTTGTAAAGTGATTTTATGTAACACCCCTAATTTTTGGTAACATTATTCAGGAGATTTAATTAGATAAATTAAATAGAATAATGTACATATTAAGAGATAAGGGAGTTGAGATTTGAATAAATATAATTAAGGCTGTGCTCAATTAATAATTAAATAGACTTAAAAATGGGTTATAAGTTAATTAATTTACATAAGGGTATATTAGGAATTTGCCGCACATAACCCTTACCTTTAGATATATTCTCATTCCCCATTCACATTTCATTTTTCCCATTCACGATTTAAAAAAAATGCAAACATTAAGTGGAGTCGGCCATTAACAAGGAAAAGAGAAGAGAAATCAAAGAAAGCTAAGGATTTAAGCTAGGGGAATAAATCTCAATCCAATCTCCTTATCTTAATCAAGGTAAATAATAATTCATTTCATCTCTATTTTGTTTTATAATTATATGTTTTTGGATTTAAGGGTAAATTCATTTTTATGATGAATTAGATGATGACATGCTTGAGTTATAATTTGTTTGATTTGAACAAGAATGTTTAAATAAGATTATATGTGGTTTTAGGGCAAAACCGATTGATATTGATGTTTAAATGCCATGGAAAATTTTTATGTTGTGTAAAACATGATTTTGGAGTTGGGTTTAAATTTTTATAATTTTCCAAGTTATGGAAAGAATACTATGGATTTTCAAAGGAAAATATGGTTAATTGGGTTTATAAATTTATTTCAGAAATTATCTTGAGAATTTGGATACGAAATTTTGATATGTTAGATAACATTATTAAAGTGAATTTCTGAAATTTTTGGGGATTTTTCCTATGTGATTTCTATGCAAATTAAATTCTTTTAGAAGAAGGACTTATTTATAATATTAGTTTTGCTTAATAGAAGGGCTTATTTGCTAACTTAACCATGGTTTAGATCTGAAATTAGCAGCAGTTATTTTAGTAAAGAATTTGAATGTTGAGGCAACCAATCATAAGTTTACACATGGCAGGTTAGTTAGAAAGTGTTTGCTTTGATCAATATTAAATCAGGTTTACCCAGAAAAGTTGGTTCCACCTTATTTAGAAGTACCTTTCATCTCAGAGCTTCCACCTTCAATCAAGTCGAAACCCCACTAAGTTGAAACCAATACACAAGGTATCACATAGATGGTACGTAGTGGATTGGAGAAAGATGGAAGGTTAGGTGTCGAAAGCATTGCTTTTGATGGGGTCGATACTTTTGTTTGTTTTAAAAAGAGAAGCCTCTACCTTTGTTTTGTTAAAGCCTTCGAAGGAGTCAAATCATATGTTTTTCAAAGAGGTTTTCTAAAGGCTTTCGAAAGGGTTGCCAACTTATGTTTTAAAGAATAATCTTTCGGTGGGGTTTCTTTACTTATAAAAACAATGCTTTCGAATGAAGGGATTTCGACTTAGTTGAAGCCCTACTGCCGTTCTTTTGCCTTTCGAGTGTATTGAAGTCATCAATGCTTTTGAAGGGTAGTTTTGTTATAAAGATGTTCTAAGCCACTTCCTAAATGCTTTCGAAATGGTCCAAAGGTTTCGAAGGCAATGACCTCGAAAGGGGGTTTTGATGCTATCCTTCAGTGTTTTGTTTAAGTGATTTGAAGCCATCGAAAAGGATGGTGCCAACGCCATCAAATTTTCCCTAATACTTTTATATGATAAAGGATGGTTTCAAAAGAGATACTTTCGTTTAAATTCACTTTGACCCATATGATATTTCAAGTATAAACCCAATGGTTTCGAAAGGGGGACTTCCAATGATTTCGGAAGGGATACTTCCAAAGGTTTCGAAAGGGGTACTTTCAACAGTTTCGAAGCTATGCTTCTAAGTGTTATTAAGTAATACTTTATTACATTCAAAAGGTTTGAAAGAGAAGTTTTAAAGTGTTTCGAAAGGCAGGGGCCTAATGTTTTGAAAAGAGATTTATATACTTTCGAAGGAGGTTATCCAGTAAGGTCAAAAGCAAGGTTTTGATGGTTTCGACGGCCTTAGTTTTCAAAGCAAATAACCCAATCTCTTTTTTGAAAGAAAACCATGGCATGAATAAATAAAGTGTTTTGAAAAATATCTTTTTGAAGAATTTTTCTTTGATTAAATGGTTAAAGGGATGAACCAAGTTATTTTGTTTTCTTCTTCATATATGTATATATATTCACATTGTAATGGACCCATAACTTAATTTTGGGGAAGGGAAGAATAACCAGCTAGGTTGACCCAGTAGTGAATATAAATTAAGTTAACTCTTCAATGAGTAGAATTACATCCAGGAGGTCAGGAAGACCAGAATATAGGATGCTAAAACATTAAAGGAAAAGATATTGGCATGGGCCAATAGGTTCTCAGTTAGCCCATGAAATCTGTGTACAGGGAAAGATATTGGCAGAGGCCTATAGGTTCATAGTAATCCCGTGAACACTATGTATGAATGAAGATGTTAGAAAGATAGGTTCATAGTTAGCCCATGAAAACTATGATTTGATATTGGCAGGAGCCAATAGATTTATAGTAAACTCATGAAAACTATATCCGAATTAAGATATTTTGACAGATGTCAATAGGTTCCTAGTCAGCAAATGAAAGCTAGGATAAGAAGAAAAGATATTGGAGTTACCAATAGGTTCCTAGTCAACCCATGAAAACTAGGATAAGTGTAAATATATTGGAGTCACCAATAGGTTCATAGTGATCCCATGAAAACTATGTAACTAGACAGGGAGTCCTTAAACATTTTACATTTTTTTAGTCAGCCCATGAAAACTAATAGGTTAATAGTAAACCTAGAAACTATAATTGAGACGGATAGTCAAAATGAATGGGGATGGGTAATCCAGAATTGGTTCACTTGTTTAGCATACCATCATGTTATATTGTTTTGAATTGTTTTAACCATTGTGGATTCAAGAGCACAGTATATGGTTTTACAAAGGTTCTAGGACACTAGTGAGGGGAAAAACCATTCTGCTAAGAGGCATGGCCTCATTAGATATCTAAATGATTTGAGATGGTAGATTCTTATTCATACCAGGCTTTATATCTGACTCAAAGTTTATGTATTCCCCTTAAACTCTCGAGTACTCAATTGATTTTGAGTAGTTTGAGAGTTGAGATTTTCAGATATCTCATTAGATGAATAAAGCTTTCGGAGACGTGCAGGAGGCATGATAGCTATTATGAGTTTTCTTTATTTGATTCCGCATTGTTGTCTGTAATGGCAAAGTTGTTATATTGTCTGTATATACTCTGATCATCCAAAGTGGCATCTTCATATGTCACTTTTGGCGTATGTTGTAATAAATGTATTTTCTCAGAACGTGGGTAACGATTGTGGGATTATGTAATGAATTGGAAATGTTTTGAAGTGGAATGTTATCCTGTTTGATATTTTAAATTTTTTCCATATCCATGTGTTTCTGTGTGTTAGTGAATCTAACACCGCCGTACTTGGTCGCCGAAAATTAATAATTATGGATGACTATATCATCCCTAGCCATTAGTATTAGCCTCCAAGCAGGGGGAAGTTACAGGTTGGTATCAGAGCATAGGTTTATGAAACTTTAAAAGAAATTAAACCTAAAAGCTTTTTGAAACATAATCCAATGAATCAGAAATATGATTGGGGTTTAGGGTATCGCTGTTGTAACGTACTTGTATTTGATATATATATAAGTACGTATTCCCCTTTCTCTCTTAGACCGTTCTTCTTTATCTTACTAAGGCTCGTATGTAGATTTACGAGAAAGAAGATAAGGAAGCAGGAAAGGGAAGAGGAAATCATGGTGGAGGAAGCACCACAACCAATGGAAATGCTCGACCTAATACCAGGAGGAACAAAGGTCGACAGGCTAATACTAACCAAAATGTTGATGCCAATGTGGGTGCTGGAAATCCACCAGTAGATACGGGGGCGATGTATCAGTTCTTCGTCAATGTGATGTAAGCAGGAGCTGCTGTTGGAGTTGTTTGGGATGTTGGAGGAGCTAATCCTGTGGCTCCAGTTTCGATTAACTATGCTAAGCTGAGCAAAGATTACACCGGACTGGGTGGAAAGCCGTTTATGGGAACAAGGATGACATAGAAGTAGAGAATTGGATGTTGCATTGTGAGCGTATCTTTGCTGACCTGGGTTTAGATGATGAGCAGAAGAGAAGGTTGGCCTCTAGACATTTGCAGGAGTCAACACTTCATTGGTGGAATAGTGTTACTGCTGGAGTTCCGGAGGAGGAGTTGACATGGGCTGAGTTTCGAAGGAGATTTGAACACAGGGTTTTATCCGAGCTTGCTAAGTCAGCATTGATGAGGAAGTTTATGGATCTAGTTCAAGGAGAGATGTCGGTTATCGAGTATGCAACTAGGTTTGATGAGCAGCCTCGATATGGTTATGCTATTGTTGACACTGACATCAGAAGGAATAAGAGTTCATTTGGGGATTAAGACCTGAGCTTGCTAGGGCAACCATGAATTATATCCGTGATCCTTGTAATATGGTTGTGGAGATGGCAATTTGCCATGAAGAGATGCTTGCTATTTGTGCTAGAGAGAAGCCAGTTGAAACCCAGGGTTCTCAAGGAAAGAAGAGAAAGTTCTTTAAGAAGAAGGGAGATCAGAAGGGAGATGCTGCCAAGAAGGCAAAGGCTGATTTAGTTTGCTACAAATGTGACAAGAAGGGTCATTATGCAAATAAGTGACGGTCAGGCAAGGGAAAGAAGGCTATAGACAAGAAGAATGTGAAGTGTTTTAATTGTGATCAAGTTGGGCATTATAAGAACCAGTATCCAGAACCAGTTAGGGCGAACAAGGGAAAAGTTTTTGCCGTAGGACCATCATCTGCTAAGTCAACTGCAGCTGATAAATGAAAGACTATGATGGAAGGTACGTTTTTGATTCAGAGTATACTAGTTAGAATACTATTTGATACCGGTGCATCACCTTCATTTATATCTCAGTGTTTTGTTCATAGGTTATGCTTAGAACCACATACCTTGTTACTTCCTTAAGGGTTGCGAATCCAATAGGAGAGTATGCAACTCTGGGGATGACATGTGACCAGTAAGAACTTGATTTGTTGGGTCATAAGTTTGCATGCAGTCTGTATGTTTTCGATTTCTTAGATTTTGGAATCATTTTGGGTATGGATTGGTTGAGGAGGTATGATGCTGGGATATTTTGCCAGGATATGAGGTATCACCAAGACACCCTAATAGTCATAATCGAATTAAATTCTCAGTAGATAATTTTGCCGGAGTAGTTATGCTTTGTTATGTGTAATGGAAGTGGGAGAAGAGCTAAGTAAGGTTCGGGTCGCAAGTGAGTTTGCAGATGTCTTTGAGCCAATCATAGGACTACCACCGAAATGAGCTATTGAGTTTCGGATAGATCTTGTGCCAGGAGCTGAACCTGTGATTAGACCACCTAGAAGGATGACACTGACTGAGATGAAGAAATTGAAGGTGCAGCTAGTGGATCTAGAAGGAAGAAATTTTATTAGACCAAGCAGCTCGCCTTAGGGAGAGGCCGCGGTATTCGTGAAGAGAAACCAGATGGGTCGTTGAGGATATGTATCGACTATCGTAAGTTGAACGAGAGGACGATAAAGAATAAATATCCTTTGCCGAGAATTGATGATCGGTTTGATCAGTTGAGTGGACTCGGAGTGTTTTCCCAGTTGGATTTGGGGACGAGTTTCCATCAGTTAAGAGTGGTAGAGGATATCATTACCTTGACAGCATTTCGGACTAGATATGGTTCGTACGAGTGGTTAGTAATGCCAATGGGGTTGACGAATGCACCTTCTTTCTTTGTGGATTTGATGAACCGAGTCTTCCGAGAGTATTTGGACAGATTCGTGTTGGTGTTTATAGATGACATTTTAGTATACTCTAAGGATGAAAGGGAGCATGAAGATCATATTTGAGTTGTGCTAGAAACGCTGAGGCAGAATCAACTAAAGGCGAAGTATTCCAAGTATCATTTTTGGAAGAAAGAGGTTATATATTTTGGTCACGTGGTTTCAGAGAAAGGGTTGTCAGTCGATCCAGATAAGATCGAAGCTGTTAAAAATTAGAAGAGACCAGAGATAGTGATTGAGATTAGAAGTTTTCTTAGACTTGCTGGCTATTACCAAAGATTTATTAAGGATTTCCTATGGATAACGGCGCCTTTGACTAAGCTAACCAGGAAGGAGGTGAAGTTTGTTTGGTTTGACAAATGTGAGGAAGCGTTCCTTAAGTTAAAGCAATTGTTGACCAATGCACCAATGTTAGTAGTTCCAAATGGAATCCAATGGTTGGTGGTGTATACTGAGGCATGTGGAACTGGATTCAGAGCTGTGTTGATGCAGAAGGGTAAAATTATTGCCTACGCTTCATGATAGCTTAGACAACATGAGTTGAGGTATCCTACTAATGATTTGGAGTTGGCTGCGGTGATCTTCGCATTGAAGACTTGGAGGCATTATCTCTTAGGGGAGAGATTTGAGCTATACATAGGTCATAAGTCTTTAAGATACTTATTCTCTCAGAAGGAGTTGAATAAGAGACAGCAGAGGTGGCTGGAATTTTCGGCGGCTTATGATTTTGGTATAGAGTATACACCAGGGAAAGGTAATAAAGTAGCGGATGCTCTTAGCAGAAGACATCAGAATGTGGTGTTGGCTATGTTGGCAGAATGGAAGGATCTAGAAGCTTTGGTCAGTTGTGGTGTGCATTCAAGATCGACTGCTAGTTCTAGTCAGAGTGTTGCCATGTTGTCCTGTTTAGAAGTTCGACCAGTGTTGATCGAGAGAATTGCTTCTAAGCCGAAGGAGGATCCATTATTTGCCGAGAAAATCATAAGGCTTGAGGTTGGAACTGAGATCGATGATTTGAAAGATTTTTGTCTTGACTAGAGATGATGGTTGAGAAAGAAGGGGCGATTATGTGTTCCAGATGTTGAGAACTTGAGGAAAGAAGTTCTTTGGGAATGTCATCGATCCATGTTAACGATTCATCCTGAAGGGACCAAAATGTATCAAAATATGAAGAAGAGCTTCTATTGGGAAGGTATGAAGAGGGATGTTGGCTTGTTGGTTAGGCAGTGTGTAAACTGTCAACAAGTGAAAGTCGAACATCAAAAGCCAAGTGGGCTACTTCAGCCTCTAAAGATTCCAGTTTGGAAATGAGATTCGATATCCATGGATTTATAGACGGGTTGCCAAGGTCAAATAGAGGAAATGAAAGTATATGGATCATGGTGGAAAGGTTGACCAAGAGTGCCCATTTCATTCCAGCCAAATCAACCCGGACGACACCTGTTTTGGCGAAGTTGTTCATGAAGAACATAGTTATACTACATGGAGTTCCTAGTAGCATAGTTAGTGACAGAGATGCTTTATTCACTAGCGAGTTTTGGAAGAGTCTACAGGATGTGTTAGACACTATGCTTCAGATGAGTACTGCATATCACCTTCAAACAGATGGGCAGACAGAGAGAGTCAATAAGGAACTTGATGATTTGTTGAGAGCTTGTGTATTGGACTTTGGTGGTTCTTGTGAAGGTCACCTACATTTGGTTGAGTTTTCCTATAATAATAGTTATCGGACTAGTATAGGAATGGTGCTTTTCAAAGCTTTGTATGGAAGGCCATGCAAATCACTAGTATGTTGGTTGGAGATTAAAGACAAATTGGTCTTAGGTCCAAATTTGTTTAGGGAGGCGTCAAAGAAGATTGAGTTTATCCGAGAAAGGATGAAGGAAGCTCAATCCAAATAGGAGAGTTACGCAGATAAAAGGTGTAAAGACCTAGAGTTCTCTGCTGGAGTCAGGGTTTTCATTATGCTACACCGACGAAGGGTGGGGTACGGTTCAGAAAGTCGGGAAACTGGCACCGAGATATACTATTCCATTCAAAATTATAGAGAGGATTGGAAAGCTCGCATACAGAGTACATTTGCCGAGTAGTATGGCAGGTGTCCATAATGTATTTCATGTGTCTCATCTTTTCTAGTAAGTGCATGATCTAGAGGCTACTATTCCTCTGACAGGGTTGGAAGATCTAGTAGTAGGGCCTAATTTAACTTTTGTTAGACAACCATTTCGGGTTGTATTAAGAGTTGAGAAAAGTATGAGGAATAAGACAGTCAAGTTGGTGAAAGTTCAGTGGAGTGACAACAAGAAGGACTGTACTTGGGAGACAAAGGACGTGATTCTAGATACTTATACCCTATCTGCTTTGAGGGTATGTCCATATTAGATTTATATAGATAATTCCTAGTCAGGTATACTAGTATGGTTGTTAGGAGTGGTTATAGATGATTACTATGTTTAGTATTTGGTCCTTACTGAATTTCAAGGATGAAATTCTTTAAGGAGGGGAGCCTGTAACACCCCTAATTTTTGATAACATTATTCAGGAGATTTAATTAGATAAATTAAATAGAATAATATAAATGTTAAGAGATAAGGGCTTTGAGATTTAAATAAACATAATTATGGTCGTGCCCAATTAATAATTAAATAGGCTTAAGAATGGGTTATAAGTTAATTAACTTACATAAGGGTATCTTAGGAATTTGCCCCACATAACCCTTACCGTTATATATATTCTCGTTCCCCATTCACATTTTGTTTTTCCTATTCACGGTTCAAAAACAAAATGCAAACATTGAAGGGAGTCGGCCATTAACAAGGAAAAAAGAAGAGAAATCAAAGAAAGCTAAGGATTAAAGCTAGGGGAATAAATCTCAATCCAATCTCTTTATCTTAATAATGGTGAATAATAATTCATTCCATCTCTATTTTGTTTTATAATCATATGTTTTTGGATTTAAGGGTAAATTTGTTTTTATGATGAACTAGATGATGATATGCTTGAGTTGCAATTTGTTTGATTTGAACAAGAATGTTTAAAACAGATTATATGCGATTTTAGGGCAAAACCGATTGATATTAATTAAATGCCGTGGAAAAATTATATGTTGTGTAAAACATGATTTTAGAGTTAGGTTTTAATTTTTATAATTTTCCAAGTTATGGAAAGATTACTATGAATTTTCAAAGGAAAATATGGTTAATTGGGTTTATAAATTTATTTCAAAAATTATCTTTAGAATTTAGGTCTGAAATTTTGATATGTAAGATTACATGATTAAAGTGAATTTTTGCAATTTTTGTGGATTTTTCCTAAGTGATTTGCTATGAAAATTAAATTATTTTAGAAGATGGACTTATTTTCAATATTGGTTTTGCTTAATGGAAGGGATTATTTGCTAACTTAACCATGGTTTAGATCTGAAATTAGCAGCAGTTATTTTAGTAAAGAATTTGAAAAGTTAAGGCAATCAATCATAAGTTTACACGTGGCAGGTTAGTTGAAATGTGTTTGCTTTAATTAGTATTAAGTCAGTTTTACCCAGAAAAGTTGGTTCCACCTTTTTTTGAAATACCTTTCATCTCAGAGCTTCCGCCTTCAATCAAGTCGAAACCCCACTAAGCAAAACCAATATACAAGGTATCACTTAGAAGGTATGTAGTTGGAGAAAGACGAAAGGCTAGGTGTCGAAAGAAATCTTTCCGATGGGGTCGATACCTTTGATTGTTTTAAAAAGAGAAGCGTCTGCCTTTGTTTTGTTAAGCATTCGAAGGAGTCGAAGCATATGTTTTCGAAAGAGGTTTTCTAAAGGCTTTCAAAAGGGTTGCTAACTCACGTTTTAAAGAATAAGCTTTTGATGGTCTTTCTTTACTTATAAAAACAATGCTTTCAAAAGAAGGGATTCTGACTTAGTTGAAGCCTTGCTGCCGTTCTTTTGCCTTTCGAGTGTATTGAAGTCATCAATGCTTTTGAAGGGTAGTTTTGTTATAAAGATGTTCTAAGCCACTTCCTAAATGCTTTCGAAATGGTCCAAAGGTTTCGAAGGCAATGGCCTCGAAAGGGGGTTTTGATGCTATCCTTCAGTGTTTTGTTTAAGTGATTTGAAGCCATCGAAAAGGATGGTGCCAACGCCATCAAATTTTCCCTAATACTTTTATATGATAAAGGATGGTTTCAGAAGAGATACTTTCGTTTAAATTCACTTTGACCCATATGATATTTCAAGTATAAACCCAATGGTTTCGAAAGGGGGACTTCCAATGATTTCGGAAGGGATACTTCCAAAGGTTTCGAAAGGGGTACTTTCAACGGTTTTGAAGCTATGCTTCTAAGTGTTATTAAATAATACTTTGTTACATTTAAAAGGTTTCGAAAGAGAAGTTTTAAAGTGTTTCGAAAGGCAGAAGGCTAATGCTTTGAAAAGAGATTTATATGCTTTCAAAGGAGGTTATCCAATGAGGTCGAAAGCAAGGTTTTGACACCCTTAGTTTTCAAAGCAAATAAATCTCATTTTTGATAGAAAACCATGGCATAAATAAATAAAGCATTTTGAAAGAGGAGTTTTTGAAGAAGTTTTCTTTGATTAAAAGGTTAAAGGGATTAACCAAGTTATTGTGTTTGCTTATTTATATATGTATATAGATTCACATTGTAATGGACCCATAACTGAATTTTGGGGAACGGTAGAATAACCAGCTAGGTTGACCCAGTAGTGAATATAAATTAAGTTAACTCCTGAATGAGTAGAATTGCATCCAGGAGGTTAGGAAGACTAGAATATAGGATGCTAAAACATTTAAGGAAAAGATATTGGCAGGGGCCAATAGGTTCTCATTTGGTCCATGAAAACTGTGTATAGGAAAAGATATTGGCATGGGCCAATAGGTCCGTAGTAAGCCCATGAAAACTATGTATAAATGAAGATGTCAGAAAGACAGGTTCCTAGTTAGCCCTTGAAAACTATGATTTGATATTGGCATGGGCTAATAGGTTTATAGTGAACCCATGAAAACTATATCCGGATTAAGATATTGGTAGATGTCAATAGGTTCCTAGTCAGCCCATGAAAACTAGGATATGAAGAAAAGATAGTGGAGTTACCGATATGTTCCTAGTCAACCTATGAAAACTAGGATAAGCGTAAAGATATTTGATTCTCCATTAGGTTCATAGTGACCCCATGAACACTATGTAACTTGATATGGATTCCTTAAACATTTTACCGGTTATTAGTCAGCCCATGAAAACTAATAGGTTAATAGTAAACCTAGAAACTATAATTGAGACAGATAGTCAAAATGATAGGTGATGGGTAATCCATAATTGATTCACTTGTTTTGCTCATCATCATATTATATTGTTTTGAATTGTTTTAACCATTGTGTATGCCGGAGCATGGTATATGGTTTTAAAAAGGTTTTAGGATACCAGTGAGGGGAAAATCCATTCCGCTAAGTGGCGTGGTCTCACTAGATATCTAAATGATTTGAGATGGTAGATTATTATTCATACCAGGATTTATGTCCGACTCAAAGTTTATGTTTTCCCCTTAAACTCTCGGGTACTCAATTGATTTTGAGTAGTTTGAGAGTTGAGGTTTTTAGTTACCTCATTAGACGAATAAAGCTTTCGAAGACGTGCATGAGACATGATAGCTATTTAGCGTTCTCTTTTATTTGATTCCGCTATGTTGTTTGTAATGTCAAAGTTGATATATTGTCTATGTATACTCTGATCGTCTAAGGGGGCATCTTCATATGTCGCTTTTAGCTTATGTTGTAATAAATATATTTTCTCTGAACGTAGTATACGATTGTGGGATTATGTAATGAATTGGAAATGTTTTGAAATGGAATGTGATCTTGTTTGATATTTTAAATTTTTTCCTTATTCATGTGTTTTTGTGTATCAATGAATCTAACACCGCCGTAGTTGGTCGTCAAGGATTAATAAATATGGATGACTACAGCATCCGTGCCATTAGTTTTGGGCCTCCAAGTAGGGGGATGTTGCATTTTAATTAATGAAAGATTGACCAAAAAAGGATTAGTGGATCCCATGTGGAATTAAATCAATGTTGAATGATTGTTTATCTAATAGTTAAATAACCAAAAATAAAATTTAGACCAAAACATAACTTTAGAAATATCTTGGAGAAATACATGAGTTATATAACACGGTCATTGTCATCTCCAATGATGACGTACCGTGCGTATAAATCTAATTTCGTTCTTCTAGGATAAATGATAAGGAAATATGTCCACTAGCGGTTAGGAGGTGAACTCCGCTCTTATATTTTGTCTACTTATTTCCTAAAGAACCTGGGTTGTTTACCAGAAAATATCGAAAGTTATTTCGAAGAGACCGGGATCAGGTATGTTATCCAAGAAACACTTCCATCCAACCCAAATGTTTCAAAATGAAGACATCTTGAAGAGGATGGAAATGAAGACGAAGTCATTGAAGTTCAAGGGCTGCTTGCTATTAATCCTGAGGATTATTCCAAAACGGATGTAGTAGAAGTAGTGCCTTCGGTTTGTCCTTATCCTGGACAGCTCGTATGAATGAATGTTGGCATTGCATTGTTTCTTGGAAGGCAGTGTTAGCATTCCAAGTGGGATTGCTATTCTAAAAGGTAAAGATGTAGACTCAGGCGTCATAAATGGGAATGACTAAAACTGGGGAGATGTAGCAGGGCCAAGTGGGTCGCACTCATTAGAGTATGTCATCACCAAATCAAGAATCGTTACTTGACCCATTTTTGTACGCTTCGGTACGGTTGCTTATACCAACCGTGGTGGTGATGTATTCGAAACTATCCAGCAAGAGATAGGCCAGTCTTGTGTTGGCAGGGAATCCAAGTGTGGTTCTCGGTGTGTTTATCTAGAGATGCACTGTGGCGGGCGGTACCCAAGTAGCCCAATCATTGTATGGAATCCATTTTCTAATATGTGCCCTTACGGTTTTAGTTGTATACCTATTTTCTAGAATTTAATTAATGTTACAATTTTGGTTATAATTAATAAGTATTTGTATCTTAGACACTATTATAATATTGGAGAATTTCATATGAAATGGTTTGGTTATCGTAAGGTAAAAACTCATTCGTGTTTATGTGCAGCGTGGTCCTACGAGATACCTTTGATTTTAAAATGGTTTTAATCATAATAGTTCAGTTGTTTGAGTTTACTCAAACACAACCCATGTCTTACCAGGAGTTTTATTTCCTTTCCCTAAATCTCTTAGGTGCTCAAATTTTTATGGGCAGACAAGTAGTTCAGGTTTTCCCACGGATGCATTTTGGTGGAGCTTGGAGCAAGAGGCTTCATCGTTAACTAGTTATTATCTTGTTTCTTGTGTATTATATGTATCTTGTATCTTATATCAGTTGGGTAGGGACAGACTGTTATAATTTTCCAAGATTAGAATTGTATTTGTAAGACTCTAATGTATTGTTTTTGAAATTACCTTGTGAAGTATTATATTGATTAATATATGTTATTCGCTTGCATCGTGAGATTCTGTGATTGTTAAGTTTCTTCTTATCTTCTATCTCCTTTTTTCCCCTAACAATCTGTCTTTACAGCACTTAGTTGGTCAGCACATGAATACCGTAGTTATATTAATGTCCACTTCTAGGGTTTGGAAAGGCAGGTTGTTACATCGTTGGTAACAGAGTGCAAGGTCAAGCGAGAACCTTAGCAGTGGTGGGGTAAACTTATTTGAGGTCGGGTAAGTGAGACACTAAAGTGAGTATGAGTGTATTATATATAAGAGCGCATATTTTTTAGTGACATAAAATGTTTTCAATTGTGTTGATTTATCTGTTGAGTAGCTTAAGTTCTTTGATCGAGACGTGGAACGCTACGGTGTCGATAAGGGTTCCTAAACACTTGAACAAGCCAAACTGGCACAGTAATGTTTTGAAATTGGGTAAATGAAATAATTTTGACTAGAAATATATTTTGTATATAAAGAGTGATTTCAAAAATGGTATAGTATTTTGAGGTATTGTTGTTAGGAGATAATAATATTCTATTATTATCATTTAGGATTTGTTTGGTGATGCTCGTCTAGTATGAGCATTGACTGTTGTTAGTGTATATAGGTAGCTTTCCTTTTTAAGATTTGGGGTGGGTAAATAGAAATTAGGGAAACATTGAAATGAACACCTTATGAATTAAGTTTCACAATTTGACTATAAGATGTTCAATGATAATGTTAGGGTAAATTTTGATTTAATAAAAGTTGTTATTAAAAGTTAGTATGTTTTGAAATAAGTATTTGAAATGGTTTTATAAAAGTTGGTCTTATCAAATGGATTTATAAGAATGTGTCTTTTGATTAAAAAGAATTTAGGTTCAAAATTGAGGAACTAAATCCGGTGCTTTTGGAAAATGTTTAAGGTTTTGAAAATATAATAGTATTTGAAAGCAATTTTGGTTCAAGTATAAAATTTTAGGAGTGAAAATGTTATGTAAGAAATGTTTTTTTGGATTGGTTCAAGAGGAGGAGTCTCGAGTTGTTTTGTGATGAGTTGAATAATCTTCTAAGTGACAATAAGATGTTTGCATATGTGAACATTGTGGTGCACTTAGTAAATTATTATCTTTATCATTGTACAATCGAAAGAAGTTCAAATCCGAACGAACCTAAAGCGAGTTGGTAATAAATGTTTTGTTGGAAATATGAGAAGTATTGTTTCAAAAATTGGATTCTGAAATAAAAATAATATTTTTAAGTTAACTAGTTCGAGTGGCTCAAAAATAACTTAAAATTGGGGAAGAGATGTGTTCGGATGGTAAACACTTCCCTTGAGTATTACCTTCTTGGTAAGGAAATGTATGATACTGTTTGGTAGTACCCAATTCCTTAGTATCATTTGGAGTTAATCTAGCTATATATATTTTTTGATTAATATATAAAAGTTTAATTTAAGAAGTTTTTGAAATAGGGTCGGGTATTTGGATCTTGAGTTTTCTTAAGAAAATATGTAAAATGGAATAGTTGAATCAAATAGTAGTGTATACTCTAGTAGTGGAGTAGTATCCAAGTTGAACCTAAATTTATTTTTATGAAATGTTTTCATAAATTATTTAGTGGAAATAGAGTTTTTATTAGTGAGAACCAATTAAATAAGTGCATAGGTTGGATGTAGATCATTTCTTGTTTCATATAGTTTGATCTAAGAGTCGAGTACATGGCTTTAAGGTGTTTCACACCATTTCAGATAGGGATCTATTACTTGATTTTTGACGGTGAGCACTTGATAAGGATTTTTTATATGAGGCAAATGTTTTCTATCATAGTTACGACTATGTAAGGAGAATAGAGGTTCCAGATCAAGGAACCTGATCGGAGTCCACACTAGAAAATCGGGTGAGCGATACTGGTTCAGAAGGGAAGTTATGTACTTGAGCGATCCTTCTTATGTACTAGTTCAGAAATTCTTTTAAAGGGAGGAGAGTGTAATGACCCGGAATTTCACTTCTTTGATTTACGGATATTTAATTATTTTTAAATATTCAATATATAGGTTTTATAAGTAAAATAAAACTCTACCAAATAATAATTAATGTTGGTGAAATCGTTTTCAAATTTTATTTATAAAAGAAATTAGCTTGTAGAATGATTGAAAATGTGAACGGAATTCGTTTTTCGAATTTTCGACTTTTCGTCTAATAAAAGTTGTAAAATCTATAGTATTAGAATACACACAGACACACAGATATATATATATATATATATATATATATATATCTTAAATACATTAGTGTGGTTAGTATTAGGATAGATCATGTGCAGTTAAGTATATATCATATATAGGATAAGATTTTATATAAAAAGTTAAAAACATATTTTAAATAAAGATTCCTGTAAAAACATAAAGGACTAAGGCAATAATGGGATGTTAAAATGGACTTGATGGAACGGTGGCTCAGGTGGGTGGATTTGGGTGTGGTGAAAGGAGGTGGTGAGGTGGCATAAGGATAGAGGAGGGCAAAGTACGAGGGGTAGTTTAGTAATTTAATATGTTAACATAGTATAAAAAGAAATTTTCTTAATTTCATTTTCATTTTTCTCATGCTTTGTTCACTTTAAAAATTTCCTAAGCCCATAGCATCTTCCATGTTTATAATTTAAAATCCTATGTTTAAAAAAAAAATCAAATTCTTACTTTCAAACTTTTTAAAGAAAAACTTAGTTTTAAATCACTTGTTTTCATCTCCACTTTCTTCATTTTTCCTCCCACTTCATTCAGCCATAACCTCATCCATACTACTTCAAATCAAAATATTATTTTTCTCAAACCATATATAATTTAAGTGGTCATAACTTTTATTGGAACCATTTTCTAAAATTTCAAATAATATTAGGTCAAAAATGCATTTCTTTCTGACTCATTTTTGGACACATATTATAAGGGCCGAAAATACCACTCCTTCTTTTGACCACATCTCCCTTAATACCAATCGAAATTGAGTGATTCTTTTTTTGAAATTATAGACAAAATAATTTCCTAAAACTTGCCTTGTGACCTCTTTTCCAAAATCCGAGAGTAACGTGTCCAAAAATTAAGGAGAAGATGACCTATTTTTGAGTGATTTTTGTGGTTTTACAAGCTTTCCATATTCTAAAGCATTTCAAGTTTTCAAAGATTTTTGGTTAGTAAACTTCTAAATTTTTGGAAAGACTTTACCTTTAAATATATGTTGGCTATTTGGTTATATGTATGTGTTTGTTGGTTGGACTATGATATGGTTTGTATGTTTATGTGTGTGCTAACTTGTGGTTTTGCATTAGACTTCGATTTGATGGTTAAAGTGATGTGTTTGGATATTAAGTTGTGATCTTTATTTTTTTATTGGGATAATGTGATTTGGTAAGTATGTATATATGCTTGGATTGTGGTTAAATGGATTGGAAGTTAAAACTTAAATGTTGGAAAGGGCTGGAGATCCACTTTTGAAAAACAAATCGTTTACTTGTTTGATTTAGTAAACATTTTGTTATTTATTTTAGTTCTTAACTTTAGTAAAGTTTTTTCTAAAAACTTACTTGATCATGTTTTAAAACATAAGCATTAGAGAAAAGTTAAAGTATTGGAATGACTTAGAAAAAAGAAAACAACTTCTAAATTACTACATCCATAGCGATAGTCGCTATGGATGCAATTTGGAAAATTTAACGATTTTCAAGTTTTAAGGTATTTCTTTTGAATGTTTTGAATAATTATTTTCAAACTTATTTAGTAAACATAAAAGTTAACTATTACTTAATTGAGTATGTTTTGGATAATTAATTATTTTATTATTTAAAATAATTATTTAATATTTAATTAAGTAATTAAGTTAAGTAAGTAGTAGTAAATTAGTATTAATTAAGTAAGTTAGTTATTAATTAATTAAGAAATTTTAATTAAGTATTTATTAAGATAAAAGGTAATTATTTTTATCAAGATTAATTATTTTTATTTTTATTTAATTAGAGTTTAATTATTTAATTAATTTAAAATTAATTAAGGATACTTACTAATATTAATTAAGACTTAACTAAAATTAATTAAGGTTTAATTAATTATTTAAGTTTAATTAAAGATTACTTGATTATTTAAATGAGATTAATTGATATTAATAATTAATAAAGATTTAAATTATTATTTAATAATTAATAAAGGATAAAAGAAGGTTTAAATTATTTATATAATAGTTAATTATTGTTTAATTAGTTATTAACAGGTTTAATTATTTCTTAATTTATAATTAAATTAAGTTAAGAATTAATTAAGATTGATTATGATTTAAATAAGGGTTTAACTTGTAAATAATTATTTTAGAAAGAAGTTTAAGGTGTTAAATCATTTGATTTCCAAGAATCAAATTGTTTTAAAGGTATTTCTTTTTCAAAGATGGTATGAACACAAGGGATTCAAATATCGGTACCATTAAGTAGAAAAACAACTGTGAATGAACTATAATGTGATTGGTTGTATTGTGTGGACATCTAATAGCAGAATAAATCTCTGCTCTGCTTTAATGTAATTGATTGTGTGGACGAGATTTGCAAACATTTAAAGCAATATTTCTATTTCTAATGAAGAAGTGTAGCTGACATGAATCTATTCCTTATGGAGTTGATGAAGCTTTTTATTTGATGATTGAATTGATTCTTGAAATTCCTTTTAGATTTGATTTTGATCGGATGGAAGTTGGTTTTTTGCCTCTAGAGATGATAAAATAATTCTGTTTATGTGGTCCAATATTGAAAGAATTGGTAGATTTGAAATATATATTGAGCAACTAGTGCTTGAGAATATATAAGATTTGGAATGATTTAGTGTGTGATATTCCTTTCGTTATTTGGTTTAATATTTCTAGCTTGATAAAGATTCCGCCAACTTTTGCAATGTAAATTTGGTTATATGTACTTCAAGATGTAGTTGAACTCTAAATAAAAAAATCTTTGAATAAGAATAACCCAATGTTGAATAATTCCTCGAGTGATGATTCTTTTGTATGGATAATTCGAAAATGACTAAATTTTTTACATGTAGTTTTCTGAGTTTGAATTCGTTGTGGCTCAAAACATTTTTTGTTATCCTGAAAAATCAAACACTAAACAAACACTTTAAATAAACACATATGTTTATTAAAATAAAAAAGAAATTGATTGCAATATTTCACAATATTTTTATAATAATAACAAACATATATTATTTTTTGAGATAGGAAATCAAAATCATCGCAATGTTTCAATATATAAAATGCTACCCTTATTGATATGCCCCATACATATGTGGTATACGTGTTTAAGAATTAAATTAATCAAATAAAATTTCTGAAGTATTAATAGCACATTCACAGTATCACTAAATATTAACTGATCTCTCTCTATTTTGTGTTCATCAAAGTATAAATATCAAATTAATAATGTAAAAAAGTGATAGTGGATGATGAAACTTGATCAAAATATGACATTAAATATTTAATGAAAATCAACCATATATATCATAGCAGCTTTGGTTACTCATATCTCTTGAGTGGAAAGAGGGTGATAAAAAAAAGTATAGTTATATGCAATGAGGTTTAAGTGACAGTAAACTCAACAGTTCTAGCCAAAATCCAAATGAAGTATTTATGTGAGAATATATTTTTCTCGACTCGTTATAAATAAGATCAAGATACTTGCACCCATGTCGAGTATACACTACCGCTAAAGAATTTTCAACACATGTTGGGTATCCTTAGGTGATATAACTCTATGCTCATACTGCATCCATTTTTCATGTAGCCCTTTCGCCATCTAAATTTAAGTTTATAACATATTATGTGTTTTTACTTTTCGCCTGGAGCTTGTACATGAATTGTCCCCTATACTCTTTTGTTCCAACCAATCTTTTACCACATTTCGGCTTATGTTATTTGATCCAACACAAGCATAAAACTGAAAAATATAAGTCAACATAATATGAATGTTAAATGGTAGATTCAAAGACGATGTGGAATATGCAATAGTCAAAAATAGAAACTTTATCATAAGCTTAATTTAAAAAAAATCATAATGTTATTATTTGATCAAGTATAAAATGCAATATCCTTAATCATCTATGTAATGGATGTAAATACTTTTGAAAGGCACATAAGAAAGTTTAATCGATCGTGATATGGTTTCAAAATTAAAGTCTTTATATATGTCTAAAAAATATTTTCAATTTTATATTCTAAAGTGAACATACTATATGAATTTGACTTAGAGTATTTGTGCAAAGAGTAGCACATGGACAAAGGATATATACATTAATATATCCGAACAAAATCAAAGGCTCATCTTAAAAGATTTCATCACAAAGCTCAAAATTTTGAAAAATGTTTCGTCTCCAACAATCATCCTAAGTTTTGAATATCAGAAACCCATCTCAGGAAGTTCATTGCAAAGTTCAAAATTTTCATTTCATAAAATCATGTTAAGTCTAGAATATTCAAACTCATCTTACAAGAATTTTCATATGAACTTTTTTTTAAAGAATTCTAACCATCAAATATATTTCTCATTGAAAACTCGTGTCAAAAATTTAGCCAAAATTGTCTTATTGCAAAATATTCAGTTTAAGAATAAATATAGAGAGCAAAGAGAAAAAAGGTCCTAATAAAGCAAAAACATATTTTTTGTTTTTTTTCAAATTTCAAAAAAATAATATAAGAAGGTAAAAACATATTTTTGAATTAAAAAAGGAAAATAAACAGAAACAAAAATGCAAGCTCTCAACATATACATGAAATAAAATATATGAACTATCATTCAATCCATGAGACATGTGAGATAATAAAAATACTAGATTAGAGAAATCATAAAGTTAAATATCATACCTAATATTCTGAATTGAAAGGAACAAATTACCCCATCATGATACCACTTGTGATCTACGTTGTCCATAATGGTGAACAATGATATCACCTATTACTCTCTATGTGCTAGTGGTGACGAACAATGGTTTCTCATAGAAGTTTTCTGTCAAGTCTCTCGAACTATCATTATCAATCTCAAACATGAAAGAAAAGCTTAATCAAATAAGCGTACTGCATACTCCATAATGTCAATCGATTTGGACCTAACATTTGAATTTCTGAGCAAAATCCCCTATGTCAAACAGAAGAACAAAAGACCAAAAAATGATTTGTTACCAATCATCCAAAGTGAGGAAAAAAAGTATCATTTCATAAAGAAGAACATCAAAATCTCACGTAAGTCACAAACATTATCCTTATTTTATGAATATCGTCCATCGTTGTTTTTAAATATCAATCAATTTTGAAACCACTATTTGAAAATTTTAAGTCCATAATTCGATTTAGTACAGAACAAAAAATTCCTAGATATTCAATATTGCAAATCAACAAAATTGGTATCAAGTTAAAATGGCAAAAACAAATCAAATGTTATATTCAAAATACAACAGCTTGTTTGAATAACTCAGAAACACTTTTCAAACAATATTATGAATTGATTACTACTTTTAAAGGTCTTAAAAAATGAATCAGCAAAAACACAAAACAAGAAAGTTATAGTGTACACTTCCTATGTCAAACGTGATCGTTATAACAATATTAAAAATACGATCTTTAAAGTGATGAGAATTTCTCACCTAAATTTCCACCCCAACAAACTTTTCTACGACTAGCATCTTCGCTTCTTTTTAAATTCGTTCCTCGCCTTCAAAAAGCCGGACTGTCTTTTTCCTCCTTTCTTTTTCTTATTTTTCTTTTTTTATATGAAAGGGTGTGTAGCTTGAAGAGGGGGTCTGGCTAGGGTAGTGGAGGGCATAGGGGTGTACGGCTTGGGTGTGGGTGTGTATAGGGTGGTTTAGATGGAGGGTGTGGGGGTGTAGGAGGTGGGTATGGTGATTAGGAGCTCGGGTGTGGTGATAGCCGAGAGTGTGGAGGTGAGTGGGGTGCTCGGGGGACTCGGGTAGGGGCGTTTGAGGCTTGGCCGTGGGTTTTGGGAGGTGGATAGGTGGTTGGCCAAGGGGGTGAAGGTGATAAGGAGGGGGGGTACGGCTTGTAGAGGTGGGGTTTGGGTGGTGTAAGGATGTGATGATGCTTGGTGAAGATCGTGGAAGAGAAATGGAGGAAGCACTTAAGGAAATGAAGAGAATGATTTGTGAAAAATGAAGGGAATGTTGTAGGCTATTTATAATTGAGCTTTGGATGGAAAATGAATTAAATGCCCTTGGCTACCTTTTGACTTTGTTTAAGCATGATGTGTAGTGAATTAATGGTGGAAAGGATGTTAATATGTGATTTGTACTTAAGTAATGATGTTTGCCTCTTTACTTAATTTCTAAATTACTTAAAAACCCTTTTGTTCCATTTCCATACTTGATAAGACTTAAGTATTAATGGTGGGAAGATGTGTTAGGATTTTTTGGTAATGATTATGTTTTAGTAATCTTATTTAATATGAAAAATAGTCAAATCATGTTACTTTGGAATTATTTGTTTACTTTGACTTTTCAAAGTGAATTTGCATTTACATGAAAATCTAAAGTGTGCATAGTTTGTAACGATAAAATATATAGGTTATAAAGTGGATGTGTTCATATAACATTGCAACGACTTGTTACGGTTGAAAACAACATTGTTATTGATAAATTTTACAATCAAAATTTGACGATTTTGTTTAACTATTCATTGATGTAAACCAACTTAGAAATTGAACTTCCTACTACATTTAATAAACTAAAACAAGTCTATTTAGGTTAAAAATCCATATCATTAGGGTTAATATCAATTTATTGAATTACGGTGTTGCATTGACAAAATGTGACAAAATTACGATATTTTTGTAAAACCAATATAAATATATTTTTCAAACCTATATTATACTTTTATTATCTTTATTAAGTGATTTCGATATATTTTGACTTTTCAAATAAATATTTAAAACTATTTATGTAAGCATTTATTCATTTTTAACAAAACTTAATTTTTTGTTGATTTGTGATAAAAATCAAAATTCTTTATTTTCCATTATTAATCATAAGATAAATAATTTATCCTTACTTATTCATTATTTACAACATATTTACTTGAGTTCTAAACCTTTTTAAATTTAAAATAAATAAAATATCTCATTTTCGAAGTAGCGAAATTACGGATCGTTACATATTATTAAAGTAGAAATTTGGGACGAAAGGGGTTTTTGTGGCTATAAATTCATTGATGGGTATGAATAAAGTTTCTTTGAAATAAATATGTGATTATAAAATATGGAATTTTGAAGATTATTACTTAATTTATAAAGATAGGGAAATGGATACTGGAGGTATTTGCTAAATTAGTTGAAGTGGTTTTACAAAAAGAAAACAAAAGGATGTTCCATGGTAAAGTATATTAATGTATTTTTATAAAAAGAAGGAAAAATGAAGTGAAATATATCTAACAAAACCCTTTGTCTAGAATCTCTAATTGAATAATATATTAACGTGTGTTGGATGATTGTTGATTTGTTTGCTACTAACGAAATGAAGTTAAATTACCCGTTGTGTTGAATTATAAAGTAATAAAAACAAATAATAATGAATTGAAGTAAAAAGTAGAAGTGACGAGCGATTTAATAAGCGAAGCGTAAATTTATTTAATGTTGATTAGTAAATTTAGAATTTAACATTATTTTGAACTTTGTAAAGTTTGAAATTACTTAGGTCGTAGAAGATCGAATGAGAGCTTGATAGTATAATCATGTAGTGATAGTGTGTGATTTATACACCGAACATAAAAGTCAATGCGAGATTAACTTTGTTAACTCGCACTACCACTACGAAGTGTAGTGCACATCCCCATACACCATGGTTGAACAAATAATCACTCACATCATCTGCCTCTGTAGTAATGTAATATAGTCTAAATTTGTATTGATTCGTTGTGCGATCGCATAATTTTGTGGAGTGGTATTTGAAAACAATGAATTTTTTTTACCAACGATTTTTTACTAGTTTGGTTTTTTTTGGGGCTACTTAACAAGTTTAGGTGTTTAAATGGAATTAGCGCTCGATTCATTGGATCATAAATAAGAACAGAATTTTCTCATACTAATCTGTCTAAAAGTAAGATAATATGGATCAATTTCAGTGATGGAAATGGCAAGTATACAACCAAATACAAATGCACAATTCATGTCATATAAAGATTGTTAATGATATTCATCTCGATACATACTTCCAACCATCAAACATGAAATACACCAATACTCAAGTAGTAAAACCAAAAATTCAGGTTATACAAACATAAAATAAAGCTTTTGTTTTGCTTCAAGTTAAACTATTAGGTTTAAACAACATTTTCCATTGGGAGTAATAGCGAGAAATCTAACTTTAAGAGAAAAGCTAAGACAAACGATTTATATTCAATTTTCAAGGAATCAGATTCAAAGGTTGGTATACCGCAAGAGAATGACTAGATCATAATCCAACACAGAACAACCAAACTTTAAGTTTATGGTAAATAATTATTATATCTTCTCTTTATAGTTAACAGACCTAAAAAGGTAAAATTAAACATCAAAAACACAAATAGTACATTAATAAACATGGAAAAACTAATTTCAAAATGAATTAAATAAGGAAACAGTGAAACCAAAATTAATAACATTATTAGGAGAAAGCAAAAATAAGGCCTTGTATGGCTAGCCATTTTTAGTTTTGTGTTTTCATCAAAAAACTATGCACGCGATGCATGTATTTTTGGAAAACAACTAATTTTAAAAATGACGCCACCATATGAAATGGAAAACAAATTAATTTTGTTTTTGTGGTTTGACAAATAACAGAAGAATGGAAAATAATCCATCCCCTTCGCTGTCCCTGCATACCCTCTGCTATCCTTCCATCATCGTCATAATGGTCTAAAATTTTCTTCTGTCATATTCATATTTTGTTATGCATATTGAAAACGGAAAACACAAAACACAAATTGAAACTAAATAGGCCCTAACCTTTCAGAAAATAGTAAATTACTTTATTTAACTAGAACGTTGGTGAAAATGTACTTAAACATGGCATAAAGATGATTCTCAAACACATGAAAATTAGACTTGTGAAGGGTCAAAAGAGAAGGCCCGAAAGCTGGAGGAGTACCAGCACAACTAGTATAACAAGTTTCTAAATCGTTCACGCATTTCTTATAACAATCAAAGGATGGAGTCTTGATGCAACCCGTTCCGCATTAAAGATATGATTTTAAACATTGTCCAAAGCACTGACAGGGTATGCTTTGGCATCTCACATTGTTTAGAGGGAGAAGTATGAGAAGAACTGCAACAACCGGAATCATCCAATGGGAAAAAGAACTTGTCATCATTTTCTATTACTTTTAAGAATGAATGGCTTTTGTGATTGTGTTTGCAGTGCTCTTGTATAGATAGGATATGGGAAAAAATATGGTAATGTATAATTAATTTCATAAAACGAGAATATCTTGATTTATTCTAATACCTTATCTGAAGATTTAAGAATTTCAAGGTTATGCATTAAACTGTGAATAAATGATAAAAAAATCAAAACAGTAATTGTTTACAATGTTGGAATGGTTGTAATTAGTTGATTCTAACTATATCAACGAGATAAAAGAATTAATTTGTACTAATCATTAATGAAGTATATATGGATGAAGATATGATCATAAATGTTATTTGTAGCTGGAAATATATCCATACGAGAATCAATGATTGTTATTATTAGTTCAAAATAGTGGTATTATAACATATATGTATGAAAATTTTAATGAACGCAATGACACATCTAATTGAAGAGGAATAAAATTTTGAAAAGTGAAGTTACTCCTTAATAATTTGTATTGATTTAGTGCCATAATTACGTCAATTTATTGCACCATTATGCAACCTTCCAAGATTAATCTTTTAGGAAATTTGGAAAAAAATAATAAGGATTTGTTAACGTGTGTCCTAAGAGTATATGTTAAGAATTATATGCTATGAAAACAAAAATTATATTTAAAATGCCTTTTATATCCGTAAAGAATAAAATATAGGTTCAATTTAGTAGGTTAATTGTAACGTCCCGACTTTTCGACCTTGGAATGTTGACACTAATATATGCACAGTATTCATGTACCGAGCACTCAAGTGTCGGAAAGGTAAAAAGTTAGGGTAAAATAAAAAGAAAACGAAATAGAATAAGGAAGAAAGAACACAATAGCATAATCTCAATAGCGGAACTGTAATATATAATACCAAAAGAACCGTACAAAGGGTTACTTCGATATAGAAATTTTGGGTTTACAAAACCTAAGTACTATCATCAGCCTGGACAATATAACAACATGTCCTTACAAATACTGATGCGTACAATATAGTAACACGGCTGAAATAAGAATAATATAGTAGAAGAAACAACCATCTTATCTTCTCAAGCTCCAAATAACATTAATGAACACATGTTATTCTCTAACTACTCGAAATAGTATGTGATGAATTTAGGGAAAACAAAAACTAAGCATCAAACATAAGTCCGGTATGAGAAACCCAAGAAATATGTGTACAACCTATTACGGTACCTTTTAGACCGCATGGAATGCCATAACTGTTATCCTATCAAAAGAACCACCATCTAATAAGTACATAATGTGATATATTAGATATATAGAATATAAATCAGAAAATAGCTGGTGTAACGACCCGCTATTTTGGACTATTCGCATCCATTATAAGTGTATAGGTAGACACTCATGCCGGAGTTGAATTGCTCAAAATACCGCGTTGTTAATTTAAATGGGCAAAACTGAACATATACAGTAAATAAATAATCACAGATCACAGACACAGAGTAATAAATGCAGCGGAAATAAAAGAGATAGTAGTTCATGAAGCTACTATATAAATATATAAGTTACATCAGAGTTAAAACAGATACAACGGAAGAGTAATACGATACATCATATACAAATCAGAATACATCACTGGAATCAACTGAATATCTGAAAGCTGGATAGATAGCTGGATCTCCAAGCGAAGCTCCAACTCCAAAGGTGAGTCTCGAATACTGGTACACTCAGTCTGACCCGAGCGTAAAGAAAATACAAAACACTCGAGTCAGGATTAACATTCTTATATCAATAAATCCAACTCAAGTGAAATAGCAATTGAAATACAAGTAACTCAAAGGATGTTGGAATAACCATCCTTTAAGGATCCGTTAAACTATCTACTATGTAGTAGTGTACGATAAGTAGATAATGTCTATCAGTAATATATGATATCAAAATAGTGTTAAGGCGTTACCATTATCCCCCTTAACACATCTTTATAAGCGTTATAGTCTATACAGCACTGTAAACTCCACCGTAAACTAGTGGGATATCAGGGAGTACTCTATAGGTATAACACAAAACAAATTCGTAGTGGTCGCGTATATAGGGATCCAAGTATGACAAGGCACATGAGGCAATACCCAAGGTAGTGAAACTACCATTTGCCTGATCCGGACTGGTGAGAACGCATCGCCGCAGCGACCGCAACACCGCGAAACAACACTCCCAAAATCAAGGGTGCACCAATCGACAACAAGTAATGAGTAGTTCGAAGAAGTGTGTTCGCTTGAGGTAGCTGACCTCCATTGGCCTGGCCCGGCTCCTGTTTAGTCATTTCCAATTTAACACAAGTGTCAAGGCTATCCATTATCGTTCTCTTTCTTCAGTCATCACGTACATCATTCCAACCACTTCATTCTGGATCACACTCCGCGTATAGTTATTAAAGTGGTTTTCGGTTTAGACAGTGAGTATGTCCCTAACCGATTCCGGTCTCTTTAATAACTTTCGTGATTATTACACCGATTGGTCGTTAATAACTTTCAAAAACCAAATCAATTACAATTTCAATTAGAATTTGTGAACCAACATTTCATTTGTCTTTCCAAACCAATTTCCATAATTTACGTTTCAAAACATCCAAATTACCATTTCAAAATCTTATAATTCAATTTAAATTTCTATTTAAAACAATTCAAATATTGATTCAGTTCGCATAAAAGTTTCATTTCGAAAATCACTTAAATTAATTTAATTCAACATTCAAATCAATTTAAATTCATTTATCGATTTCATTAAATTTTTGTTAAGTTAATTTATCATTCAAGACAAATTCTATTTAATTTCCAATTCATTAAATCAATTACTTAAGTTCAACTTCATTAATCAAACTTACAATTTTGAATTAATTTAAATTCATCAAATCCATTCTTTAAATTACAAGTCTTACATTGATTCAATAAATCCCATTTTTATTTCTTATTAAAGAAAATTCAATTTCACTTATTTAAAGAATTCAATTTATTTAATTATTAAATAATTCAATCTTATTTAATTTTTAAATAATTTCAAAACTTAATTATCAATGTTAACCCTTAATTCTCCACGACTTAAGAACGACATGAGTTAAGGGATTGTGCGACTTAGCGAGTTAAGACTCAGCAGATTCCGACTTAAAGAGGCCCACGACTCAACAGGTTCTGACTTAAGGAATAGTCCGACTTAACCAGCTACAAGTTAAGGAAGGCTACGACTTAAAGTATGAGCCGGTTTAGTAGGCTACGAGTTAAGAAAGGTTCCGACCTAAGGCGGTACGTGACTTAAGCAACAGGACCGACTTAACGGGTTACGACTTAAGAGCTGCCGACTTAGGAGCCTAACGACCTATGGGAATTTACAACCTACCGAGTTAAGGAAGTTCCGACCCAAGAGCTTAGCGATCTACGACCTAAGAGAGCTCCGACTTAGCTACAGCTCCGACTTAAAGCGCTTACCGACTTAGATGGTCTTACGACTTACCGATCTATGGAGTTAACAACTTATACTAAGTCGCTGCTGACCTATGACTTATAGGCATGTTCAGAAGTAACCAGTTAACAACTTATACTAAGTACTCCTATCTCGTTGCCGACTTAAGACCTACGACTTACTATAAGTCGGCTACGACTTAGGACTTAGAAAAGATTTCCCATTCAGATTCTACCCTATAAATACCCCCCAAACTCCAACGAGTAGGGGACTTTTGGCCATTCATTTTCTGAAGCATCGTTACTCTGCCGCACTCTCAACTCATTCGACAAGTGAAGATCTCCCAACACTCAAGGCACTACAACAAGCTTCGTGAAGGACTTCATTCATCCGACACGGATTTAGCAAGATTCGTCACCGAAGTTTGAGCTAGTAGTCGAGATTGTTGTGTGATCAAATTGTACTGTGTTTGATAAATGTTTTGTATCGTTTTGTAACCCGATTCAGTAATAAAGACTATAAAGTGGACGTAGGCTCAGTTACGGGCCGTACCACTATAAATCTGCTGTTCCTTTACTGTTTTACTGCTATTTTTAGCCTGTATTCTGTTCCCGTACCAACGGGTGGTGCTTTCACGAATCTATTACACACACCGGGTGTTAGCGTTCTCTTTTTAGCGTTAACATTTTGGTGCTTTAACTGAGAACTGAACTCAGGAAGATTTTCACCGTTGCTTCGCAAAAACTTGTGAAAAGAACCTCTCTTAAAACCAGAAGTTGATCTAAGATAATGGCTCCTGGAAGAAGAGGTAGACCTACCAGATCCGAAACTGCTCATGAAGGAACCTCCGCTTCTCCAACAGCAGATCAAACAACTCCTACCGTTGGAGTCACCAGAGCTGAATTAGATGAAGCAGTTTCTGGATTATATCAACGAATTGAAACTCAAAACGCTTTGGTAATGGATAGATTAACTACTCTGCTTGGGGCAAATCGTCAACCAGAAAACCATCCAACAACCTTTCCTGAAATGCCGCCTTTCCAAGCTGAAGGTTCTATGCCGCAGCCAACTTATTACGAACATGTGCCCAGGCAAGCTTCCGAGAGAAGGACTGATGCCTGTCCGGAGACGACTCTGAACAATAAAGAGTATCTGTCCGAAATGGTTGGTCGCATCATGAAAGAGAGCATGCAAAGGGAAGAGAATGAGAGTGACTGGGGATTTGCGCCAAGCAGAACTCTGTTTACTGAAAGGATCCTGAAGGCGGAATTTCCAAGGAAATTTGCACCTCCTACTATCCAAGCCTATAGGGGAACGAGTGACCCTAATCATTTCCTATACAAGTACGATTGGCATATGACCGGTGCAAGAGCATCAGATGAGATCAAGTGTCGATACTTTCTAGTGTACTTGGAAGGTGTGGCTTTACTTTAGTTTACAAAGCTCCCAATTCGGTCAGTAGATCAATTCTCCGACTTAATGCGAAAGTTCAAAGAACAGTTCAGATTGTTTGCTTCGAAAGCTAAGGATATAATGTCACTGACTAACCTTGAACAAGCGCCCGAAGAATCAATTAAATCTTTCTTGAGCCGTTTCAATATAGCTTTAGCCGAAGTAGATAATGCAGAGCCACGTATGATCCTGACTTATTTGATGCGAGCCATCGATAAATCGAGCGAATTTGGAATATGGCTAAAGATGAAAGAACCGAACTCGCTTGAAAAGTTTTATAAAAAGGCGGACGAGTTCGTTCGCCTTGAAAGCCTTTTTACGACATCGAAAGTAGTTATTGCCAAAGTTACTGATAACAATGCTACTTCCAATAAAAGAGAATCTGAAAACCAGAAATAGGAAAACGCGAAGAAAGCTCGTTACTTTGAATCTTTAGGTTACACTCCTTTGACAGATACTCCAGAGAATATTTTCTTTGCAACTAAGGATACTGTTGAATACCCTAAACCGCATAAGTTGAGGATAGGGAAAAATGCCACGCAAAGTGGAAGATTCTGTAAGTTCCATAATCAGCCTGGCCATGACACCAACGAGTGCCGCCATCTAAAGGATTTGATTGAGGAGCTATTGAAAGAGAACAAGCTGCAACAATACCTGAAGAAAAGCAAAGTCGACCCAACCTCATCTACTCAGGGGCAACATCTTGCTACTCACCAATCCGGCTCAGACAACAGTACTGAAGCACAGGAATCTGAAAAGTTTGTCATTAATGTTGTCACAGGAGGTCCACAACTGGCATGCAGAAGTTGGGATGACTACTAACTACCCGCAAAACTACAGCTGGGGCATCTTCCACTTTTTCTGGCATATGAGTACAAAGATGTGGATCTAATGGAAATTCAGCCTGGAGATTCTGAAACAACAGTCAATCGCATCCATTTTTTTTTACTTAATAACGTTGCTTAAATTTGTAAAATAATAATGGATGTGTAACTTTTACATTGTAAACCGCTGAGAAATCAGTGTGATTCAATAATGAAAAACTATGAATTCCGTCTTCTCTATTATAAAATGCCTGTTATATTTCGATGTGTAAATACTCTAAATGTATTGCTAAAATATCGATCTAATATTGCAGGTCATTAAAGCAAAGCTCACCCATCACAAAGCCAAGCAAGCCCTATAAGTCGCTCAATAAATGAATTTCAAGCAACAAAAATTCCAAACTCAAATCCCATACAAGAGGAACTTCACATAAAAAGTTGACAATCCCACTGTGTCAAGCCCTTGTAAACTGGTTGCGATCGTTGATATAAAAAGACATCCAACCAAGTAGTTTACGTTTACCCTGTGGAGTCACTCAACAGTGAAGTTTACTTCTTCGGATAAAGCAATTTACTTGCAAAAGAAAGGAAGACACGCTTGGAAACAATGATAAAGGATCGTAGATGGGCAGATGATGGAAAAACATGAGCCGGCAAACACATAAGCAGCCAAAAGGAGGTATGCCTCTCAACAGGAAAGCCGGTAGATCCACTAAAGGGACACCTTCTCAAGCAGAAGGAACAGGACCCTTGCTAACTGGTTGTGATGCATCCGATCAGACAGCTTGCGTCCGTCCCGTGGATCCACTCACCCCTGAGACGCAACCTTCCTAGCATTCCAACCAACCAAAGCCCTCTAACGAGGCACGCCAATAAATGGGAGTGCTTTCCTCAATCAAAAAGATCGGTGGGACCACCGAAGCGGCACCTTGTTAGTTGATTGCGATCGTTTGTACAAACGAACATCCAATCAAGCAACTTGCGTCCGCCCCATGGACCCGTCCAACCATGAGAAAGTAACTTCCAGGCAATCAACAAGCCCTCTTCGGAGGCACATTTCACCGGAGTTGAAGTGCAAAAATCTCTCTTCGGAGGCCCACTTCACCAGAGCTGAAATGATAAAAAGCCCTCTTCGGAGGCACAAGCCCTCTTCGGAGGCACATTTCACCGGAGTTGAAGTGCAAAAATATCTCTTCGGAGGCCCACTTCACCAGAGCTGAAATGATAAAAAGCCCTCTTCGGAGGCACAAGCCCTCTTCGGAGGCACATTTCACCGGAGTTGAAGTGCAAAAATCTCTCTTCGGAGGCCCACTTCACCAGAGCTGAGATGATAAAAAGCCCTCTTCGGAGGCACAAGCCCTCTTCGGAGGCACATTTCACTAGTGTAGAAGTGCAAAATGCTCCTCTTTGGAGGCCCACTTCACCAGAGATGAAATCCAAACTTGCTTCTCTACGGAGACCAAAATTGCTTCTCTTCGGAGACCAAACTTGCTTCTCTACGGAGACCAAAATTGCTTCTCTCCGGAGACCACGAAGCCTTCTTCGGAAGCACTAAGACAAATAAAGCCTTTTGACAAGGCACATTCAAAAAACTTTGTTGATGGAACCACTAACGTCCGCAGTTGAATACTTATGATTATTTGTACAAGCAAATGTGTAGTAAAATAGCCAAGGACTGTCCTGTGGATCCATTCAACAGTAAAATATAATTGTCTAACAAATAGATCAAAACTTTCTTCAGAAGCTCACTTCACTGCGTAGAAAAATCCACTTTTTAACAAATAAAAAGTGATCATCCCCGAAAGTTGAAGTGTTCTTTAGAAAGGAAGAAAAAGTAAAAATTTCTCCAAAAACGAGATATACTCTATTAAAAGTAGAAATTCTTCCCCTAAAAGTGGAATAGTTATTCTCTGAAATAAGAGTATCAGTCTCATAAAAGTTAGAAATGTTGCAATACACTTGTGATATGGGGGCAACACTATGCAATTCAGTTGCATTAATAAAAGTAATATGCAAGCAACATACCACAAGTTCATTGCAATATCACGAAAAAGTAGATGTGGAATAAATGCATTCTCAAACACAGAAAAAAAGTTTGTACAAGTAAAAAGAATCGTTTATTCTACACTAAAAAATGAGAAACAGATGCATTCTCACATACACAAGAATTGCACAAGTAAAATAGCTATTTTAATTAGTACTATAAAAACTTTTTACATTGTGCAGATTGCAAAAAGAAGCGAAGACCGATATCCGCACAACTTTCGGTCAATACTTACAAAAAACAGAAACGGCAAAATCAGGCTCATTTCTCCTTCTTCCCGCCTCTAGAACCTCTACCCGGCCTGATAATTAGCTTCGGAGGTCGTTGTGGATGAGTCGGAGAAGAAGGAGAAAGAGGCACAGCCGGATCAACTTCTGCTTCCTCTCCAGCGGCGAAAGAACTTTTCTTGCCTTTCTTCGAAATTACGCATTTTCCCTTCTTTTTCGAGGAAGACTCACTGCCCGGAGTAAAAAATTCTGAAAGCTTAGTGTCATCGTCGCAAGACTGCTCCGGAGTCTTCTCGCCTTCTTCAAGTTCCCCAGTTCTTGGCTCTTGTGAAACAACCGGATCGTCCAAGTCTTTAAGGGCTTCAATTTTCTCTTCTTGCGATCCTGGTTGACAAGCTGGAAGAGGAGTAACTTGAGAAGGAGGAGGAACGGCAGCTGAAGAAGGAGAAGTTGGCGCAACTTTCGGTACTTCCGCTGCAAAAGAAAAGAAGTTAAAAATCAGTATTCTCCAAGATAAGAGAAGATATTGGTTCGTTCAGGCTTAAGTAATAAGTGAGAAGTTCATCAAGCTCAGTCAAATCTAATAAGTAATTCACTTGAGATGGGTCGACGTCAAAGTTACCTGGAGAAGTCGGTTTGGCGAAATCAATCTCAAATTTCTGAGCTTTAAAGTCTTCCGTAGCTTCTTCCTCTGTGGGAGTGGTCACAATTTCTTTGTCAACGTTAACGGGTGGCGAAGAGTGAGAACTAGAGCCAGCAATATCCACGTGAGCCGAAGCCGAAATATGAACAGGGGGAGTAGGAAGTATTTCTTTCTCAGGAAGCTTCTCTCCCGTCGCTTCGGCTCGTACTCGGGTAAGCTGTTCTTTTCCTTTGGCAAGGGCAGCGCGGGCACTCTCATCTAGATAAGTAGCTTCAAGATCTGCTTCAGCATAACCGGTGCTGCCCAACATATCAATGATCGCCTCCCATACTTCAGCTAATGTGACTTCATATTCCGGTCCCAAAAATGAAAGGCTCCCACGCCCCAAGATGCAATGAATATAAAAGTCGAATAAAGTCGTGTCAATGGTGGCTCTGGTTGCCTTATGGGATTCTTCAGCTGCAGCTTTACCGGAAAGAGCTTCATCACGCTCTCTTTCAGCCTTCAATAATTGAGACTGCAGTCTCGCAATTTCTAAGTCCTGAGAGCTGACTTTCTCCCGAAGTTGAGCAGCATCATCACGATATTTTCTAGTAACATGCTGCTCTGCTTCAAGTTTCACTTCAATATCTCGCTGAGCAGCATGGGCGTCTCGAACCTGCTTTTGGAGCATTTCTTCCTTCTGTGAATAAGAAGTGGAGGAAGTAGCGAGCTCATTTTTGAGTCTTTCAACTTCGGCTTCAAGCTTCCCGTAATTATCAGTAATGCTTTTCATTTCAGCATCGTGCTGCTTACACCATTTGTCTCATTCAGCTTTATCGTTCTCCATGGTCATCATGGCCTCAAGATTCATGCGGTTGACCCTTTGAAGTTCATCGACCAGTTTCTGCCATCCAGACATTCTTTCAATGTCTAGCTTGACAGCATCTAGATTTCTGAGCATGGCTTGTTTATCAATAGGGACTAAATCTAGGTCAAAGCGCACTCCTTTTAGACACCAATTTGGAAATCGGCTCTGTAGTGTGGAAGGACCATCCCCGGCTTGGTACTGAGGCCTATTAATAATTGCCTGGATGTTAGACTTCTTAAGTGCAGGAGAACCGGAAGAGGTATCAGGAGGAATAGAAGCGGCAGTCTTTTCCGAAATAGTAGACGCGTCCTTTTCGCCGAGTCTGATCCACTTACTAGAATCATCGGCAGAGTGGCTTTTCCCTTGTCGTCGTAAGATTTCCTCTTGAAAGAATCGTCACTTCTGCGGGAAGAGTCGTGTCGCTCGTCCCTACTCCCATAGTACTGTTCATCTTCTCTCCAGCGGCGCTCTTCATAAGCTCGCCTTTCGTGAGCTTTTCTCTCAGCCCTTTCCTCATCAGTTTTCCTCGGGGCACTGAGATAACTCCTAAAGTCATAAGCATCGCGGCTTCCGTGACGCTGGAATTTGTCGAAGTAAGAGCCACTTCGCCCCATTGAAGAAGCTGAAATTGAAGAAGAAAGATAAATCTTAGAAATCTTCAAATTGAAGAAGCTAAGTGCATATAAGTGCCAAAAATCCTAAAGTGTGTGTGGCGTGCAAACTACGCGCGTCAAACTACAAACCACGCTTTAATGTGGAAACGGAGACGACTGGTGTAGAAGGTGTCGAGGCTTGTTTCAAAGAGGAAGTCGCTTCAACGACGGGGGAGATCGCTTTTGAAATATTATCTTTAAAAAGCTCTTGAGAAGTGATCATTATATCACTCAAATCATCAAAGGTATCATCGCCATGATGCCCCGCAGAACTCTCTTTCTCGGCTTCCACGTCAGCCATCTTTTCAGAAATATGAGGATTTTCTTCCGCTTCAATAACTGGAGAGAGTATTAACTTGCTGGATGACCCCGCAACATCGATAGAAGAAGAACACTTTACTAATGCGGTGTCTACAGTTGGCTCCTTTAGAACCATCTCTTTCGTTGAAGCTGGGGCATCTGATGTCTGTGCTGGAAAATTAGAAACTACATGAGGCTGAGTAAAGCGGGAAGAGTGTAAAAGCCCGAATCGATGTAAAAATTCGTCTGTCAACAGAAATTGGACACTCCTTTCCTCGACTGGCACTGCCATAAGCCTCTTAAAAGTCGCTTTGTGACCGGGATCTCTAGAAGGAGGAGGAAGTGCTGAAAAGAAAAGGGCAAAGTTAACACTTGACAACTCAGACTTTGGCAAGTTCGAAAAAACATAAGAAACGGAGACAAGTGATCTTACTTCCTACTCTCCAGATAGCGTAAAATCCCGGAGGACAGCGAACGTAGAAAAACTGGCTTAGGAAACTGTGAACACTGTCAGGGAGACCGATAATCAGTCTACGGTTCCTGACACTCCTCACAAGTATGATAGAGGGATGGTCTTTGATCTTTGCAAAACTGGGAAAGCGGTCCAGCGTTCTCCTAAAAAGCACACACAGTCCCAGCAGGATGGCGTAGCCATTAGGGTGTAGTTGAAAAGGGGATATAGATAGTCGGAGGAGAAGTTCTCGAAGACAGTCGTTAAATGGGGGGATAGCTCCACTTAAACACATTTGGCGGTTAACTGCGACAAAGCCATGGGGCGGCCTATCAGCAGTATCATTCATTCCAGGGAACAAAGCGTCAGCTTCGGCAATGCCAAACTAAATGCATAATTGATAAAAAACTTTATGGCTCAGAGTAGTAGGAGTCCTTTCCGGAGGATCGTTCAATGGAGTAGCAATTGGAAAAACTCCTCAAGCTGGTTGCAATTCTTCTTGTTGAGATGTCATTCTACACAAGGAACTGGATGATCAAATATTAAGGTGCACGTTTCCTAAAAAGTGTGAAGTGTTGTGCAGAGCCAATAAAAATAACAAGTAAACACAACTGGAATTAAACTAGTCGACAATCTGTCGATTATGAGATTTCAAAACTTGTTAATATTTAAGTATAGTGTTAATGCAAACAAATCGGTTTCAGTTGACTATTACGATTTTGCTTTAATACTTCACTTGAATTGGTTATTGTACAACATTTCATTCATGCAGTTTAAATTTGATTTTTTCTTTATCAACTAATCTGTCATTTGATGTGGGCAGTCAGTGGCAGTATATTCGTCCCAGTTTTCTGTAAATGTTATAACAGGCAATTAGAATTGTTGATAATCTGTAAAAGAATGCAACAAAGTTCAGGCAATTCAAGTCTTAACGTTCATGGCAGTGAAAAATATGTTCAAGTTCTAACTTGTTCACGACTTAGCATGGGTCGGAAATTTAAAGTTCTAGCTCGCCCACGGTCTAAGGGATATGCTATGAGTCAGGTTGAGTCGTAACTCTTAAATCGTAGTACATATTCAAGCAAAATCTGAACAAGTACTAAGTCGCAAACGACTCAAATGGTAAGTCGCCCACGACTCAAGCATTGACTCGGCAATGACTTAGGTGCTAACTCGGCTGCGACATAAGAAGGTTCCTGCAGGCTAGGGTCAACTATTCTCTAAGTCGTAAGTCGTGAGGTATAAAAGAAACTTCAATTCACTGCAACAAAAAACTAGGTCCGGACTCGGTTACAACTCAGAGCTTAAGTCGTAGAAGGTGATAGGTCGATCCATAGTTAAATCATCGAAGCTGCTGGATCACGCGGAACCATCTATCCATCCAATTCCTAACCCGTTTACCTCCTAACTCGTAAGTCTTGCCACTCCTAACCCGATAACCCATTAACCAGTTAGCCTCTCCATCAACCTTAATTCTGATACCCCACTAAACCACCATGAATCACAAATCGTTGCAAGTCATGTCGAATCACCTTAAGTTCATTTTTATCCTATTCGCAAGGCCCAAGGGAAGAAATCATGGACAAAGGTCGACGGCAATGATCGGCGATTGGAAAAAGGGAAAAGATGCTTACACGGTGTGAAACTGGGAATGGTCGGAAGTAAATCAAGTCGAAATCGCCTTTGGAAGCTTGAAATTGCGTTAATGGCAGATACGGCTTAAAGAACGAGTAATAGGAAGAAGAAGATAAGAGAGACGACTTAAGCATTTTATACCTCAGGTCGAAGGAATTGGAATCGGCACACACGAGTTAAGATGAATCGAAACACACGACCTACGACTTAGGCGTGTATTTCGAGGGGCAAATGTTAACCCTTAATTCTCCATGACTTAAGAACGACACGAGTTAAGGGATTGTGCGACTTAGCGAGTTAAGACTCAGCAGATTCCGACTTAAAGAGGCCCACGACTCAACTGGTTCCGACTTAAGGAATAGTCCGACTTAACCAGCTACGAGTTAAGGAAGGCTACGACTTAAAGTATGAGCCGGTTTAGTAGGCTACGAGTTAAGAAAGGTTTCGACCTAAGGCGGTACGTGACTTAAGCAACAGGACCGACTTAACGGGTTACGACTTAAGAGCTGCCGACTTAGGAGCCTAACGACCTATGGGAATTTACAACCTACCGAGTTAAGGAAGTTCCGACCCAAGAGCTTAGCGATCTACGACCTAAGAGAGCTCCGACTTAGCTACAGCTCCGACTTAAAGCGCTTACCGACTTAGATGGTCTTACGACTTACCGATCTATGGAGTTAACAACTTATACTAAGTCGCTGCTGACCTATGACTTATAGGCATGTTCAGAAGTAACCAGTTAACAACTTATACTAAGTACTCCTATCTCGTTGCCGACTTAAGACCTACGACTTACTATAAGTCGGCTACGACTTAGGACTTAGAAAAGATTTCCCATTCAGATTCTACCCTATAAATACCCCCCAAACTCCAACGAGTAGGGGACTTTTGGCCATTCATTTTCTGAAGCATCGTTACTCTGCCGCACTCTCAACTCATTCGACAAGTGAAGATCTCCCAACACTCAAGGCACTACAACAAGCTTCGTGAAGGACTTCATTCATCCGACACGGATTTAGCAAGATTCGTCACCGAAGTTTGAGCTAGTAGTCGAGATTGTTGTGTGATCAAATTGTACTGTGTTTGATAAATGTTTTGTATCGTTTTGTAACCCGATTCAGTAATAAAGACTATAAAGTGGACGTAGGCTCAGTTACGGGCCGAACCACTATAAATCTGCTGTTCCTTTACTGTTTTACTGCTATTTTCAGCCTGTATTCTGTTCCCGTACCAACGGGTGGTGCTTTCACGAATCTATTACACAAACCGGGTGTTAGCGTTCACTTTTTAGCGTTAACAATCAAATAATTTCAAACTTAATTATAAAAAAAATTTCAAAACTTAATTCGATCATTTCTCAAATTAAACAACGTTCTTCATCAATTACATTGTTAATATTTTGTTTCATATTATTAAATATTAACATTTTCCTTTCATAAAAATTCAAATTCCAACTTCATTCCAAAACCATTTTTATTTATTCAAATCAAATCTTCATTCTATTTTAAATCAAAGTATTGACCAATCGGTTTTTATTTAATTCTCTATCCTAGGTCAAAGTTCAATTTGGGTATTTTATCATTTCAACCCGATTCCAATTCAATTCAAAATCAAAGCATAACAAAGGAAACTTGCAGTGTGATAACTGGGATGGTGTCAAAGTAAGTAAACAAGCAATAACAACAATCAATAACAACAATCAAATAATCAATTCAAATAATCCCGAAATAATCGTATTAATTTACATTGTTGTTTGTGCAAATTAATATAATTATTTCTAGAATCTACACTATCATTTCATGTAGATTAAAGATTATTACATTACGGTTTTTCACTTGTCATCTATTACAATTTCATCCATCATCAATTAAACAACCTACATTCAACGGTTCAAGGTGTAATTAGCCAAATCCTACGTGTCAATTAATTTAACATTAAAGGGGTCACATTATATGAATTTATAACTAATCAAATTCAACATATAGATCCAATTTAAATCGTTAACTATCATATATCAATTCAATTGCATATTATTTATCACTTTAACATTAACAGTTTAATGTCCAATATAAACATCAACAATCAATCAATTATCAACCAAGGTGTATTATCATCGCATAAATGATAGATAATGGTGTCAGATGTCATATGTGAACAGATACAAGTACAGTGTAAATAAATAATAGCAACATATTTCAATTTATTATTTCAATTGAAATCAAATTTAATAAATAAAAGAACGTTAATCGTGAGTGATTGCTCACCTTTCGAGGATAGAGAGGATAGACAATGATGTCGAGTTACAAAATCCAAGCACGAATCTCAAAACAAAGCAAGATTGAACTCGAATCGACGAACGGAGCTGATAAATAGGAATTGCCAAAATCAAATTAGACTAGATCGATGAAGATTAACGGTATAAGTGAACATATATATATATATATATATAATTATGTACATAAAATTATATTTTATATCCAAACACATTTTTAAAAATTTAAATATAAAATTTAACACTTCAAAAGTTTACACATGTTATACCATACTAACAATATATATTTTCTTTTTCTGTAACACATGTATATATGTACTTATATCAACTTTCAAATCAATACATACATATATAAATAACAGCAAATGCCACAAAAACTAACCCATATATAATGTAACTTATATACTGTATATAAACCAAAATTTACAGTTTATGTTATAAAATCTGAAACATTTTGACATAGAAAAAAATAATCACACAACTCTTTACACTATAACATAGATGCAGATATAAATATATATAGCTGTGTATATCTCGTACAAATAAACAACAAGGCAATATAATTGCAAATAGGTAATATAAACGTGAGTACAAACTAACCTTTCTATTCACATAATATATACAACTTGTATCTTGTACGTATAGGTATGAATATATATATATATATACCATTATAGAAAACACTTATAAAAATGTAAGATACTAACATATATTATATATAATCGATAAAACTGTTTCATACAGCATAGCTTAGTTATTCCTCAAATGTATATATATTTACAGTCAATATGACCTATAGAAACCCAACTTAGTTCAAATATATGATACAATGCTTATTCATTCAAACAACAAAAATGTATAAACTGCAGATACCGTAACCAAATATATACAAACCAATAAATAAGGCAAACATACGCATATATATTTAGTTAAACAATACGACTGTATATAACCAAACTCATATCCTACAAAACAATACGTATGCATTTAAAACCCATGCTGTTAAAATGCCATTAATATAAGCTTTTAGTTTTTTTATAAACCCAACCACATGCAGGCAAGTATCACAAAGGTTTCCAACATATATATCATTCTATATATACAATACAAAATGAAATATTGTAAACGTTATATTACTAACATATAACCTACCTCGTCTATAAATAAATCTGTTATAAATATATATATAGTTTGAAAACTTACATCTATAAAACAAAGGAATATCATACATACTGTAACTAAATATATCATTGTAAAACAACTTTTATAAAATAACCTTCAGAGCATAAGTATAAATCTAACTCATATTATAGTTCATATAGCAGACTGACCTAACTTATATAAAATCTAAGATACATATAAACTAACTAAAAAAAATGGAAAACCAATCTTGACTCAAATATACATCATACGTGTACAAACAAAACCCATTAGAAAAACAATATTTAGTAAATAGTATGTATATTACCTTTATATATATAAGAGAGAGGAGAGGAGCAACTACAGAAAGGCTCGACGACATATGAAGGTAGGCAGCGAGTTGACGGAGAAGGCAGAGGGTGTTTGCGATCTACACAGTGGAGGCGAGGAGGGGTTCACGGCTGAGAGTGAGGGTGGGCGAGTTGGCTTTTGTTTTGGACGTGGGTCACGTGCGGCTGCTGCTCTCGGCCAGGCAGGGGATGGAAGGCGAGATCGGTAAGCTGGGTTAGGTTGTGGGCGAAGGGCGTGGCGTTAGTTGATCGCCTAGGCCGGAGGTGGAAGGCGGCGCTCTGGGCGGTGGCACAGTCAACGGGAAGAGGGGTTCGCCTTGCTTGATAGGCGGTCGAAAGATAGAATGACCGAAGCAAGGTGGCTGAGCGGGCGGGACGACGTGGTGATGGGGAAAGTGCTTGGTCGGAGCCATGGGTGCTGGTGAGGCGTAGGGCTGCGGTCGGTGAAGTGGCGTACGATGGTGGAGAGATTGAAAAAGGCGATGAAAAGCAGGGTCTCAACACAACAGACTAATATTACATGCGAACTGAGATATAATGTATATATATATTTTTCTTAATAAAGCATGAACAAGAAATGAAGGCAGAGAGCTCAAAATGAACGTACCAATATGCGAACGGGAAAAATCAAAAGCCAGTGAAACCCAAAAGTCAAAATGCTGAATTCAAAGAATAATTAATAGGTAGTGGCTATTGGATTTAACGGAGGAAATTGAATGGACGCAAGAACCCAAAAGGTACGAAGTGGGTACCGATACAGTTATTGTTTTTCGCAAATTCCACCGCGTATCGGGCTCCGAAACACAGAGATGAATATACCACAGTGATCAGCACGATGAGACGATCAAAACGGTATACTGATATCAGTGGTATGATTGAATTATAAAAATTCGAATTTTTCTACTGGCGGAAAATGCAAGAAAAACGTAGAAAAATAAGATCGACGGAGCCAAAGATGTCCGAATTTGGAAAAACGACAAACTGACATCTTGCTCAGAAGATGGTTTAGAATTTTTCTATGTAAAAATATTTAGGTTTCGGAAACATTTTATTTTCATCGCTTTTTAACTGATTAAATTGAAGTAAATTTACGCGCGAAATAAACTTTCATATTTTCGGACGAAAATTTACCAGTTGCTATGTTTAACTAAACGCATTCCAAATATCAAATTTATATTTCAAAATTTTATCGTTTAAAATTTCACAAAATTTCAACTAATTACGTTATTAAAAACAGTTGAAATTTACGGGTCGTTACACTCTCCCCCACTCAAAACTTTTCGTCCCCGAAAAGGAACGAGGTAGGGGAATAGAAACAACTAGAAAGAAAAACAGATTTGAAATACAAAATAACAATTAATTTAAACCATATAAATACAAATTTAAATTAATTGATATTCAATAATTGATTTAATCCATTTGATTTCACTAAACTCAATCTCAACTATTTCTATATTCATTATCTCATTATCCCATTTCTTCAATTTACAATTTCTAAAACCATAAATTTGAATAGTCTTTTATTATAATCATATTTTCTTCAACAATTTTAAATTCTTCTTTATTCCAAATTACTGTTAAATTTATTCTACTTAATATATCTACTCACATATATTTAACCCATATAAATTAATTTAAAACATAAAAGTTTCAATTTAAATTAATTTACATCTATTAATTTCTTTTAAATTCAAGGTATTTTCATATGTTGATCAAATTTCAATTTATTGATTCTTTTAAAACAAATTTATTACTTCTTTCAAAACAAATTTATTAATTCTTTATTAACTGAGTTTACTTATTATCCTATCTAACTCTATTAACATCTTTATAATCAAAATTTAGTGTATAACATTTATTATATACACTCAAATTTTATTTATAAATTCCATTTATCTTATATATTATCTAATTACATATTCAACTTCTGAATGATTTAGGTAAGTTATATTGAAATGCAATTTAGTACTATACAAATAAAATTTTCAAATTCAACTATTCCAAGTTTAAATATTTATTCAAAATTTAGCTTTATTTATAATTGAAAAAATCTTTTAACATGATTTTTAAGAATTAAATTTCCGTTTAATTTCAAACCCTTTAGAAATAATTATGTATATACTATATATATTAAATCAAATTAAATTTAAATAAAATACCCATATATATATATATATAAAAATCAAGTCATATTTAAGAAATTCAAATCAAAATGTTTTTCCAAAACAAAACCGTAGCAAAGCTACATAATGGTTTCTCCACTTCGAAACTTGAAAATGAATGTCGATGATGCGGCCGCCATCACCGAAATTATTTTCCAGCGACAAAGAGAAGAGCACTGATTTCAACATTTTAAAATTCTTTGAAAACAGTTTCTATTTGAAAATACTTTAAATAATATACATTAAAATTCTTTGGAAACAAATTATAGTCAAAATACCTTATATAATGTGCATTTTAAACCTTTAAAACCATAGTTCGAAATCATTGGAAATTAAATTCTCAAATTCTTAATTTAATTTCATTTCAAATTCTAAATCAGTTTATAAACCAAGTTTATAAATTCATTTGTCGAACAATAGATGAAAATCAAATATTATCATTTCAAACAACGAATTTATTTACCCTTTTTTTTCAGAAAATTTTACTTATATATTTATAATACAATCATACAAAATTATTTCATTACCAAATTTGAAAACAATATTGTGTCAGTTTGCTCTGCTCAAGTGTTTTGGAAATCCTATCGATAGCGTTGATCAGACGAATCGATCGGAAACCCAAATCAATATCAACAACTCAAACAACACAACATATATTAAAACATTTATATATTAGTTTACAAATACATTTCTTTGCTCGCCGATACAGGAATGAATGTTCAAAATAAGAATAGGGTTTCAAATTTTGATGGACTCAAATCAAAGAGAAATCTGATTCGAAGATAAGTTCGAAACAAAATAAGATGATTTAAATAACAAATAGGAAGATGGATAAGTTTATATAAATTGCGGGCAAACTTAACCATGTCGACCGTGACTTCAAAATAAGATCGGTGTAGAATTCCGAGGTAAATCGACATTCGATCTCAAGAAATAGAATTCAGGTATAGCAGGAGATAGATAGCATCGTAAATTGAGGATACAGAAATCTCCGTTAAATCAATGCCTATTGTAAAGGAGTTTTGCTCCTTTACGAATCATTCGAAGATTGGCGAGATCGCCGATCTATTACAGATATCATTCAAAATGGAGTTATGGGGGCTCCAGAATTGAAAGAAGACGAATAGTGAAGGACACGAATGAATTTCGGAACCGAGGGGAACGTTCCAAAATTCAAAGGAATTGAGTCAAAGGAAGAGATTGAAACTCGAATGAGAGTGATTTTGTAAATACATTTACCATATATGCTGAGTTTTGCCTTGAGCTACCAAAGCTCTGATACCAACTGTAACGACCCGCTATTTTGGACTATTCGCATTCATTATAAGTGTATAGGTAGACACTCATGCCGGAGTTGAATTGCTCAAAATACCGCGTTGTTAATTTAAATGGGCAAAACTGAACATATACAGTAAATAAATAATCACAGATCACAGAGTAATAAATGCAGCGGAAATAAAAGAGATAGTAGTTCATGAAGCTACTATATAAATATATAAGTTACATCAGAGTTAAAACAGATACAACGGAAGAGTAATATGATACATCAGATACAAATCAGAATACATCACTGGAATCAACTGAATATCTAAAAGCTGGATAGATAGCTGGATCTCCAAGCGAAGCTCCAACTCCAAAGGTGAGTCTCGAATACTGGTACACTCAGTCTGACCCGAGCGTAAAGAAAATACAAAACACTCGAGTTAGGATTAACATTCTTATATCAATAAATCCAACTCAAGTGAAATAGCAATTGAAATACAAGTAACTCAAAGGATGTTGGAATAACCATCCTTTAAGGATCCGTTAAACTATCTACTATGTAGTAGTGTACGATAAGTAGATAATGTCTATCAGTAATATAAGATATCAAAATAGTGTTAAGGCGTTACCATTATCCCCCTTAATACATCTTTATAAGCGTTATAGTCTATACAGCACTGTAAACTCCACCGTAAACTAGTGGGATATCAGGGAGTACTCCATAGGTATAACACAAAACAAATTCGTAGTGGTCGCGTATATAGGGATCCAAGTATGACAAGGCACATGAGGCAATACCCAAGGTAGTGAAACTACCGTTTGCCTGATCCGGACTGGTGAGAACGCATCGCCGCAGCGACCGCAACACCGCGAAACAACACTCCCAAAATCAAGGGTGCACCAATCGACAACAAGTAATGAGTAGTTCGCAGAAGTGTGTTCGCTTGAGGTAGCTGACCTCCATTGGCCTGGCACGGCTCCTGTTTTAGTCATTTCCAATTTGACACAAGTGTCAAGGCTATCCATTATCGTTCTCTTTCTTCAGTCATCACGTACATCATTCCAACCACTTCATTCTAGATCACACTCCGCGTATAGTTATTAAAGTGGTTTTCGGTTTAGACAGTGAGTATGTCCCTAACCGATTCCGGTCTCTTTAATAACTTTCGTGATTATTACACCGATTGGTCGTTAATAACTTTCAAAAACCAAATCAATTACAATTTCAATTAGAATTTGTAAACCAACATTTCATTTGTCTTTCCAAACCAATTTCCATAATTTACGTTTCAAAACATCCAAATTACCACTTCAAAATCTTATAATTCAATTTAAATTTCTATTTAAAACAATTCAAATATTGATTCAGTTCGCATATAAGTTTCATTTCGAAAATCACTTAAATTAATTTAATTCAACATTCAAATCAATTTAAATTCATTTATCGATTTCATTAAATTTTCGTTAAGTTAATTTATCATTCAAGACAAATTCTATTTAATTTCCAATTCATTAAATCAATTACTTAAGTTCAACTTCATCAATCAAACTTACAATTTTGAATTAATTTAAATTCATCAAATCCATTCTTTAAATTACAAGTCTTACATTGATTCAATAAATCCCATTTTTATTTCTTATTAAAGAAAATTCAATTTCACTTATTTAAAGAATTCAATTTATTTAATTATTAAATAATTCAATCTTATTTAATTTTTAAATAATTTCAAAACTTAATTATCAAATAATTTCAAACTTAATTATAAAAAAAATTCAAAACTTAATTCGATCATTTCTCAAATTAAACAACTTTCTTCATCAATTACATTGTTAATATTTTATTTCATATTATTAAATATTAACATTTTCCTTTCATAAAAATTCAAATTCCAACTTCATTCCAAAACCATTTTTATTTATTCAAATCAAATCTTCATTCTATTTTAAATCAAAGTATTGACCAATCGGTTTTTATTTAATTCTCTATCCTAGGTCAAAGTTCAATTTGGGTATTTTATCATTTCAACCTGATTCCAATTCAATTCAAAATCAAAGCATAACAAAGGGAACTTGCAGTGTGATAACTGGGATGGTGTCAAAGTAAATAAACAAGCAATAACAACAATTAATAACAACAATCAAATAATCAACTCAAATAATCCCGAAATAATCGTATTAATTTACATTGTTGTTTGTGCAAATTAATATAATTATTTCTAGAATCTACACTATCATTTCATGTAGATTAAAGATTATTACATTACGATTTTTCACTTGTCATCTATTACAATTTCATCCATCATCAATTAAACAACCTACATTCAACGGTTCAAGGTGTAATTAGCCAAATCCTACGTGTCAATTAATTTAACATTAAAGGGGTCACATTATATGAATTTTTAACTAATCAAATTCAACATATAGATCCAATTTAAATCGTTAACTATCATATATCAATTCAATTGCATATTATTTATCACTTTAACATTAACAGTTTAACGTCCAATATAAACATCAACAATCAATCAATTATCAACCAAGGTGTATTATCATCGCATAAATGATAGATAATGGTGTCAGATGTCATATGTGAACAGATACAGGTACAGTGTAAATAACTAATAGCAACATATTTCAATTTATCATTTCAATTGAAATCAAATTTAATAAATAAAAGAACGTTAATCGTGAGTGATTGCTCACCTTTCGAGGATAGAGAGGATAGACAATGATGTCGAGTTACGAAATCCAAGCACGAATCTCAAAACAAAGCAAGATTGAACTCGAATCGACGAACGGAGCTGATAAATAGGAATTGCCAAAATCAAATTAGACTAGATCGATGAAGATTAACGGTATAAGTGAACACATATATATAATTATGTACATAAAATTATATTTTATATCCAAACACATTTTTAAAAATTTAAATATAAAATTTAACACTTCAAAAGTTTACACATGTTATACCATACTAACAATATATATTTTCTTTTTTTGTAACACATGTATATATGTACTTATATCAACTTTCAAATCAATACATACATATATAAATAACAGCAAATGCCACAAAAACTAACCCATATATAATGTAACTTATATACTGTATATAAACCAAAATTTACAGTTTATGTTATAAAATCTGAAACATTTCGACATAGAAAAAAATAATCACACAACTCTTTACACTATAACATAGATGCAGATATAAATATATATAGCTGTGTATATCTCGTACAAATAAACAACAAGGCAATATAATTGCAAATAGGTAATATAAACGTGAGTACAAACTAACCTTTCTATTCACATAATATATACAACTTGTATCTTGTACGTATAGGTATGAATATATATATATATATATATATACCGTTATAGAAAACACTTATAAAAATGCAAGATACTAACATATATTATATATAATCGATAAAACTGTTTCATACAGCATAGCTTAGTTATTCCTCAAATGTATATATATTTACAGTCAATATGACCTATAGAAACCCAACTTAGTTCAAATATATGATACAATGCTTATTCATTTAAACAGCAAAAATGTATAAACTGCAGATACCGTAACCAAATATATACAAACCAATAAATAAGGCAAACATACGCATATATATTTAATTAAACAATACGACTGTATATAACCAAACTCAGATCCTACAAAACAATACGTATGCATTTAAAACCCATGCTGTTAAAATGCCATTAATATAAGCTTTTTTTTTATAAACCCAACCACATGCAGGCAAGTATCACAAAGGTTTCCAACATATATATCATTCTATATATACAATACAAAATGAAATATTGTAAACGTTATATTACTAACATATAACCTACCTCGTCTATAAACAAATCTGTTATAAATATATATATAGTTTGAAAACTTACATCTATAAAACAAAGGAATATCATACATACTGTAACTAAATATATCATTGTAAAACAACTTTTATAAAATAACCTTCAGAGCATAAGTATAAATCTAACTCATATTATAGTTCACATAGCAGACTGACCTAACTTATATAAAATCTAACATACATATAAACTAACTAAAAAAAATGGAAAACCAATCTTGACTCAAATATACATCATACGTGTACAAACAAAACCCATTAGAAAAACAATATTTAGTAAATAGTATGTATATTACCTTTATATATATAAGAGAGAGGAGAGGAGCAACTACAGAAAGGCTCGGCAACATACGAAGGTAGGCAGCGAGTTGACGGAGAAGGCAGAGGGTGTTGGCGATCTACACAGTGGAGGCGAGGAGGGGTTCACGGTTGAGAGAGAGGGTGGGCGAGTTGGCTTTTGTTTTGGACGTGGGGCACGTGCGGCTGCTGCTCTCGGCCAGGCAGGGGATGGAAGGCGAGATCGGTAAGCTGGGTTAGGTTGTGGGCGAAGGGCGTGGCGTTAGTGGATCGCCTAGGCCGGAGGTGGAAGGTGGCGCTTTGGGCGGTGGCACAGTCAACGGGAAGAGGGGTTCGGCTTGCTTGATAGGCGGTCGAAAGATAGAATGACTGAAGCAAGGTGGCTGAGCGGGCGGGACGACGTGGTGATGGGGAAAGTGCTTGGTCGAAGCCATGGGTGCTGGTGAGGCGTAGGGCTGCGGTCGGTGAAGTGGCGGACGATGGTGGAGAGATTGAAAAAGGCGATGAAAAGCAGGGTCTCAACACAGCAGACTAATATTACATGCGAACTGAGATATAATGTATATTTTTTTTTTCTTAATAAAGCATGAACAAGAAATGAAGGCAGAGAGCCCAAAATGAACGTACCAATATGCGAACGGAAAAAATCAAAAGCCAGTGAAACCCAAAAGTCAAAATGCTGAATTCAAAGAATAATTAATAGGTAGTGGCTATTGGATTTAATGGAGGAAATTGAATGGACGCAAGAACCCAAAAGGTACGAAGTGGGTACCGATACAGTTACTGTGTTTTGCAAATTCCACCGCGTATCGGGCTCCGAAACACAGAGATGAATATACCACAGAGATCAGCATGATGAGACGATCAAAACGGTATACTGATATCAGTGGTATGATTGAATTATAAAAATTTGAATTTTTCTACTGGCGGAAAATGTAAGAAAAACGTAGAAAAATAAGATCGACGGAGCCAAAGATGTCCGAATTTGGAAAAACGACAAACTGACATCTTGCTCAGAAGATGGTTTAGAATTTTTCTATGTAAAAATATTTAAGTTTCGGAAACATTTTATTTTCATCGCTTTTTAACTGATTAAATTGAAGTAAATTTACGCGCGAAATAAACTTTCATATTTTCGGATGAAAATTTACCAGTTGCTATGTTTAACTAAACTCATTCCAAATATCAAATTTATATTTCAAAATTTTATCGTTTAAAATTTCACAAAATTTCAACTAATTACGTTATTAAAACAGTTGAAATTTACGGGTCGTTACAGCTGGAATGGTTGCATTGGTTATTTAATAGCATATTAAGAGTATGATCAAATCCGATATGGAACGTTCGCATAATAGATTTTCAACGCAGATCTCTTCAAAAAAGGTCATCGAATCCGAACTCCATACATAAGGGTCAGAAACCACCTTTTGGGCATCGTATATCTCTAGATAACATATACTCTATGGTAAAGAAAAAGGCCCACGTCCGTACATAAACATGAACCATGTGGTACCAAATAGCTGATAACATTATTGATATCATAGTACAATTATAACCAACCATTCGCATAAGTCAAAAAAATCATTTCACCTCAAATTGATTTTTAAAGATAAAATGAAGGTAGCATTAAACATTGAGCTTGTAGTAAAAGCAAAAAACTTTAAAATTTTAATAAAGTACTTTAACCTTGAAATACCAAGAGTGGATTGATGTTATAATACAAAACGCGAGTAGGATTATTTGCAAAATTTTAATTATGTATGTTATTAGAAATTATAAACTTTTATGCAATTGGAAAAAATATATTAAATTTATATGTTATTTCACAAAAAATTTATTAGTAACATTTTATAATATTCTAACATACAAATACTATTAACCTATTTCACATAATTATTGTTTCAATTATGGGTTTTGTTATCATGTGCCCTAAGGGCACATGTTAACAACGATTGTTTCAGACTAAAAGACAAAAAAACCAAGTTAAATACCTATTTTATCCTCAAACAAAGGAGAATATGTGGAATTCAAGGATGTTACTTGGATAAATTCACAATCTTAACATGTACCCTAAGGGCACATGATAACATTTCCCTACAATTATTAATGACATTATATTTGCTTTATTTTGTTTCTAGCAATTTACTTGGTAGTAAAGAAGCAAAAACAAATCATTTTAAAATTTTTTATTAGAGTATTATGGCATTCACAATCATATTTATCATAGAAATCATCAAATTTAAAGTTTTAATAACATTTTTTAATTATAAAATAGAATAGTTATAAAATAGAATGAACAATTTACAATGAGATATAATAAATTGATATTGGTAAATTTTCTTTAGAAATATATTTCTTGAAAATAGAATCTATTATGCCACGTAAAAAACTATTAAAATTTACAATGTTTGATTCGTTTAAACTTTTTATTATTTATTTCTTTGTACGTAGTGAAATACCAATTTGCAAACTAAAAATTAAATGATAGACGAAAATATTTAAAAAATAATTAAATGAAGAATTGTAAATAGTTATAGAAATCGTATTTTTTTTATCAATATAACTCTATAATAGCTACTATTCTCAATTATATACTTACTACTAACTAATCTCACATTATTACTGTTGAAATTACAAATAACATTATTTTTGCTATATTATATATTTAACAATTTACAGGGTTTTAAATAAGCAAAATCAAATCATTTCCGTGAAGACCATTGCATTTGCAATCTTTTTAGCATGGAAATTTTAAAATTTAATGTAGTAATAACATTTTTCTAGTTGTAAAATAGAATGACTAATTAATCGTGAGCCATATGAGATTAAAATTTGAAATTTTTTTGGATACATTTTGCTAGAATATAGAATTTATTATGTAATGCAATAAATATTAAACATCATTTTAGGCTATGGGTTTCAATTTTTAAGCACACATTCGTTTGTAGGTAGTGAAATTCAAATTTACGGATATAAAAAATCAAATGAACTACAATGTAAATAGTTCAAAAAAAACTTAAATCGAGCATTATGAATGATTATAAATTATCGGACCTGAACTTTAAATAATAGGAGATGTTTGTGAACAATTATTGAAATTACAAACTATATGGAGTTTAATTGAAAATCATGCGATAATTAAGTAGGCACCTGTAAGCGGTAGAGCTATAAATTATTTTTCTCTAGAACTGTTTAATAGATTAAACATGTTCAATTGTTCACTCTTCCATTTCAATTTTTGTCAAAAGGTTAAATGAACCAAACATTTTCACATAGAACTATTTAAGTAACTCTATGATAAATCTAAAAAACATATAACACGTAGGTAGAAGATTATACCTACAAGTTTCGCATGTAAAATTATATTCCTAGATGATTCCATAAAGAAAGTTCTTGTGTTTGTAATTAACATAAAGAAAAGTAAACTTCATTTTAGTTTTTGCATAAAGAATACGAGCTCTAAGTTTCAATTTAGTAAACAAATAACAATAAAAGTGATGTTTCATTTAATGGATAAAAGAAAAATAATATCATCTATATTAATATTTTTCTCAATATCGTTTCTTTAGTGAAATTCATTTATCTTTTTTCACATAGATAAATTCTTTTATCTTTTATTTAATGTTATTTCCTTTTCTTTTACTGAAAAATGATAAACTGCCTCATCTTCTTTCAAAACTATATATTTTTCAATCTTATTATTCAAAATAAATCGTATTATACTCATAACAAGTTTACTATGCGACATAGTTAACCACAACAAGCTAACTTTGCCTATTTTAAACTTAGCGTATAGCGATGCACTGTAATAACAACAATGTTTTTTTCTCTTTTTTTTTTGTAAAAAAAACTAAGCGTTTAATGGAAAATTCTATTTGGACACAAAATTTGCTAAGTTGGCCTCCCTAATTTTTAATAAAATATAGTACATAAATGTTCTTATTAGATTAACATACCCATTTATCTTCTTTCTCTCTTCCTTATCATATTCAACTTTAAATCTCTAAAACCATTAAACCATTCTACTTCAAATTCTAATTAAAATTTCAAATAGATATGTTGAATTGATGGTTCCTGAAAATGATAATGCGAATCAATATGATTCAAAACTGGTAAACTTAGAATTTAATTTTTGAACTTTTAATGTTTGAAATTGCTCAGGTCGTAGAAGATTAGACGAAAACTTGATATTATAATCATGTAATGATAGCGCGTGGTTTGTACAGCGAAAATACATGGTCAATGCAAGACTAACTTTGTTAAGTTGTACTGCCACTACGGGGTAAAGTTCACATCCACGTACATTGTGGTTGAATAAATAATCGCTCACACCATCTGCCTCTATAGTAAGGCATTCTCATCTAAAATTTGTATTGATTTGTTCGGCGATCGCGTAATTTGGTGGAGTGATATTTGAAACGATGAATTTTTTTTTACCAACAGTTTTTTTACTAGATATAGATATTTTGAAATAAATATGATGGGTACGTACTCTAAGCCAAAATAGTGGTTTTTTTCTGCTTTTTGGAGGTGTTTAAATAAAATTAGGCATATTGGATCACAAACAAGAAGAGAATTTTCTCATACTAATCCTTCAAAAAGTAACATAGTATGGATCAATTTCAGTAGTGAAAACGCCTGAGTATACAACCTAATACAAATGCACAGTTCACACCATGTAAAGATTTTCAATGATATTCATCACCATACATATTTCCAACCATCAAACATGAAAAGAAAACTGTGATGACTAAAAAACCCAGCACTCAAGTTGTAAAACTGAAAATTCAAGTTATATAAATCATAAAATAAAGCTTCAGTTTTAATTAAAGTTAAATTAATAGGTTTAAAAAAATTACAATTTGGAGAAATAGAGAGAAATCCAACCTGAAAAGAAAAACTAAGATGGGAGATTTATATTCAATTTTCAACGAACTAGATTCGAAGGTTGATATACCACAACAGATTGGCTAGATCTGATCCAACAAGGAACAACCAAACTTTGAGTTTATGGTATATTATTATTATATCTTCTCTTTAACAGTCGACAGACCCAAAAAAATAAAAATAAATATCAGAAACACAATTAGTATATTAATAAACATGGAAAAACTGTGTTCAAAATGAAATAAATAGGGAAATAATGAGAAGCAAAATTAATAACATCACTAAGAGGAAGCCAAAGAATCAACTTTTCAAAAATAATAACCAACTCTTCCAAACAAATACTTTATTTAACTAGAACATTGGTGAAAATGTACTAAAAAAGGATACAAAGATAATTCCTAAATTTATGAATATTAAACTTGTGGAGGATCAAAAGCAGAAGGCCCGAAAGCTGGAGGAGTACCACCGCAAGTAGTATGATAACAATCTTTCATGCATTTCTGATAACAATCAAAGGATGGAGTCTTGATGCAACCGTTTCCACACATAAGAAATGATTGTAAACATTGTCCTAAGCATTGACCTGGTATGCCTTGGCAGTTCACATTGTTCAGAGGGAAAAGTATGAGAAGCACTGCGATAATAGGAATCATCCAACGTGAAAAAGAACTTGTCATCGTTTTCTATTACTTTTAAGAGAGAATGGTTTATGTGATTGTGTTTATAGTGCTCTTATATAGATGGGATAGGGAAAAAAATTTGGTAATGTATAATTAATTTCATAAAACGAATATATCTTGATTTATTCTAATACCATATCCGGAGATTTAAGAATGTCAAGGTTATGCATTAAACCGTGAATAAATGGTTAAAACATCAAAATGGAAATGGTTTTAATTAATTCTTATTAATGAATTATATATGGTCGAAGATATGATAATAAAATGTTATTAGTAAATGGAAACAAATTTGATGTGTTATACATATCAACATGAAGATCAACGTTTTTATTATTAGTCCAAAATTTAAATAGAGGTATTCCAACGTGTATATAAAGGAATTTTTATAAATTTAGGCTAGTTTGCAAAACTAATAACAAATTTAGGCCATTTCGAAAATTTATTACAAATATAGGTTTGTTTTTACTTCATTGGCTCTGAGTCAGCACTCTCCAATTTGTGCATTTTGAAAATGGATAATAATCTTTTTTTTCAGGTTGTGCATTGACCCTTTCAAACGTAGCCAATATAAATTCTTGAAAAATATAAACTCCCTCCTCATGGCTGAATTTGAAAAGCACCAATAGTTTTTTTAAAAGTTTTCTTTGATGCAATTTAAAATGGATCCAATATGAAGAACAATTTCCATTGTCCTCATTTGAAATCGCGCCGATATAAAACATTAAAAATAATTCTACATGACGCATTTTCAAATTGTGCCAAGGAAGAATGGTAACTAAACAACAACGTCGCTGAAACATGTCTATATGTGTAATAAGTTTTTAAAGTGATCTAAATTTGTTATTACTTTTCGAAACTGGTCTAAATTCAAAAAATTCCAATTAAAAATGGAAAGTTTTATTCTAGCCCCTCATTTGTAGGATTTACATTTAACCATATTTAGTTATTTAGGAGAAATTTGTTTTATAATTTTTTTATTATACTTTTCTATTTTTAAACTCTACATTTTAAACTAGGATTAAATTGTGGTTTGTAGTTTGGAAAATTCTCAACATGGGATAAAATCGAGGCTGCATTACTAGGCATAGGATTAGTATACCCAGATTAACAGGCAGTGCAAGTTTACAGGTGCGGTAAGCGTTCGAATATATAATTCTAGTTGTAACTTTGTGGGTAACAATAGGTACTAATGGATTAGTGGTCGAAGATGGGTGTATCTTGCACTTATTTTTCCACGATATTTTTATTTTAAAAAAAATTAAGTACTTAGATGGTAGTACATATTAGTACTACAAGTTTTAGATAGTATAAAACATACAATATGTCAATATATGTTCGAATCACGTTACGAAAGTTTTAATCTATGAAATCACGCATCAAAGTCGAAGCACCTAACCACTGAAACAGTGGTGCTGGTTCGATCCTAACACTTTCTATAGTATATTGCATGATCCTAACGTTGGAGGCACCAAGGGGTTATGTACTTATGGTTATTGGATGAATACATAATGACTCGACCGAGAGTTTTTACTTGGTTGATAATAACTAAAGTCATGTTGGAAATCTCTATGCGACAATGTTACGAAGTTCTTTCGTCTTGGCAATACTGTGAAACTTTGACGTGAAAACTCCATTTTGACATGGAAATCTCTAGATCAACCGTTTTGAATCACATGGTTCTTTAAATTTGAGGAAAAAAAATAATCACTTCATTCTTCATTTTTCTCATAATAAATTCAACAAATAATTTCATAACCATTGCTATGAAATTATTATATATTACCTTATCAATTTTGAACGATATGATACATCATTAATTTATATTTTATGAATTTGTTTAATCGAATCTCGTTTATCCTAAAATTAGGAAATTTACACTTTAAACTAAAGAAATTGTAACAATTTGTTTTCTTTTAATATTTGTTATCAATTTCAAAATAATTCTTTATAAAAATCAATATATTAACTATAATTGGTTAAAATTTTGCATTTATTGAAATAATTATATTTAAATCAGAAAAACATAAAATAACTATCTATGTGGTTCTCATAATCTTAAAAGTTGAACTACTAGAACTTTTAACATTGCTCCAATACATTTCGACTCTCAGTTCGATCATCAAAATTATGGTTGCAACAATCGATGCACTTGCTATTGCATTAGTCCACAGTGCAAAAGTAGGACTCACTGATAGTTTAAAATAATAAGGGAAAATAAACTTCACCAATCTTTTATGGTGTAAGCATAAATTAATTTTTTGAATTTTTTTTTGCATATAATAATCATACTTAATATGTGCCCTTGAGGCACACATTGACAATACTCATTCAAAAATAAATCGTCGGCATAAATATAAGCTTCTTGATGTATTTTCCTACATAATTGACTTCTTTCTAGTGCTCAAACTTCTCCTATGTATTTATTTTTAGGAAAATGTTAACAATTGCCCTAACGACATTTGTTAACGTCGTTGAATTTCCCAAATAACCACATGAATTCGAACTATATTTTATTCTTTAAGGATATAATTAGTATTTTAAGCAAAATTTTTGTTCTTTAGCATATAACAATTATTTTTAACATATGCCCCGAGGGCATGCATTAACAATACCCTTAAAAAAATTTCAAAATTTCAAAAAGATCATTTTGGAAGGCTGCATAATGGTGCGTTAAATAGACGTAATTATGGCACCAAATTAATACAAAGTATAAGAAGTAATTTCACTTTCTAAAATTTTGTTCCTCTTCCCTTAAATATGATTTCGCATTCACTAACTTTCTCTTATATACAGATTTTTTTTAGTTTAGGCCGATTTTTGAACTTAATTATGAAAATAGATCACTTTTAAAACTATTTACAAATATATGCCACTTTTGGTTATGTCAGTGCCACGCTGAGAAAATTGTATTTGCGGCATTTCAAATTTGCTAGTAATATTTTAGAAAATAACGTAATCGCATGTATTGTTTATCACGTAAATATGAGTGACTTTTCAAATAGCGCCAGTTTACTGGACCATATATCGACGAAATTTCAAATAGCACCAATACATTTTTGGCAATGTGGCCCAGGCATGTCCAAAACTGGTCTATATTTGTAAATAGTTTTAGAAATGGCCTATTTGCATAATTTAGTTTTAAAAGTGGCCAAAATTTAAAATATTTTCTCTTTAATATATATCTAAGAAAAATTCTTTTATAGAATATCCTTCACCAAAAAAATCCTCCTCCTCAAGTTTGTAGCTACATCTGATTTTGGAGTTGGATGCCACTTCCCAAAAGTAATTGTCACCTTAATATTTGAAATACAGACTCTATGGAAGAGCTCGCTGATTTCTATACGACGCCCATGATCTGAGTTCACCTACCATCTTCAATTTCAAACAAACCGCATTTCCATGAAGCTGGTGTAACGACATAGAATTTCACTGCTTTGATTTACGAATATTTAATTAATTTTAAATAGAAAATATATAGGTTTTATAATTAAAATAAAACTCTCTTAAATAATAATTAATATGAAATCATTTTTAAATTTTGTTTACAAAATAAATTAGGTTGAAGAAAGATTGAAAATGTGAACGGAATTCGCTTTCCGAATTTTCGACTTTTCGACTTTTCGTCGAATAAAAGTTGTTGGAAAAGTTGTAAACTCTATAGTATTACCATACACACACACAGAGATATATATATATATATATATATATTAAATACATCTGTGTGGATAGTATTAGGATAGGATACATCATGTGCACTTAAGCAGATAAGATTTTTCATAAAAAGTTAAAATCATATTTTACAAATAAAGGTTACTTTAAAAGCATAAAGGACTAAGGCATTAATGACATGTTAGCATGGACTTGATGGAAAGCTGGCTAAGGGAAGCGGATTTGAGTGAGGTTGAAGGAGGTGGTGAGGTGGCACAAGGAGATAGGAGGGCAAAGTACGAGGGGTAGTTTGGTAATTTAACATGTTAACATAATATAAAAACTAATTTCTTAATTTCTTGTTCATTTTTCTCATGCTTTGTTCACTTTGAAAATTTCCTAAGCCCTTAGTAGCTTCCATGGCTTCTACTTTAAAATCCAATGTTTTTTAAAAAAAACTCAAATTCTTACTTTAAACTTTTAAAAAAAAACTTAGTTTTAAATCACTTGTTGTCATCTCCACTCTCTCCATTTTTCCTCCCACTTCATTCGGTCATAACTTCTTCCATACTACTCCAAATAAAGGTATTCTTTTTTTCAAACCATATATTATTCTAGTGGCTATAACTTTCATTAGAATCTCTTTTTCAAATTTTGAATATTATTGGGTCAAAAATGCATTTCTTTGACTCATTTACGAACCCATATTACCAAGGACGAAAATACAACTCATTCTTTTGACCATATCTTCCTCAAAACCAATCAAAATTGAGTGATTCATTTTTTAAATTGTAGAGAAAAAAATTTCGTAGAATATACCTTTGACCTCATTTCCAAAATCTGAGAGTAACATGTTCAAAAATCGAGGAGAACATGCCTATTTTCAAGTAATATTTATGGTTTTTCAAGCTTTCCAAATTCTAAAGCATTCCAAGTTTTCAAAGATTTTTCATGAGTAAACTTCTAACTTTCTAGAAAGACTTTACCTTTAAATATATGTTGGTTATTTGGTTATATGTATGTTGGTTGGACTATGGTAAGGTTTGTATGTTTATGTGTGTGCTAACTTGTGGTTTAACATCAGACTTGGATTTGGTGGTTAAAGTGATGTGTTTGAATATTAAGTTGTGATCTTTATTGTGTTATTGGGATAATGTGATTTGGTATGTATATATATGCTTGGGTTATGGTTAAGTGGATTGGAAGTTAGAACTTGAAATGTTGGAAAGGACTCGAGATCCACTTTTGAAAAAGAAATCGTTTACTTGTTTGATTTAGTAAACATTTTTTTTGAAATGGTACTTAGATACAACATGTCACTAGGATAAAAGAACACAAACCACATGTCAATATATGTTCGAATCACGCTAAACAAGTTTCGAACTTGTAACCTCTCGCACCAAAGCCGAATCACTTAACCACTGGGACAATGGTGCTTGTTAGTAAACATTTATTATTTATTTTAGTTTCCAACTTCAGTGAAGTTTTTCTTAAAAATTTCTTGATCTTGTTTTAAAACATAAGTATAAGCGAACCGTTAAAGTTTTGGAATAACTTAGAAAAATGAAAATAACTTCTAAGTTACTACATCGTTATGGATGTAGTTCGGAAAATTTAACGATTTTCTTGTTTTAAGGTGTTTCTTTTAAATGTTTTGAAAAATTATTTTCAAACTTATTTAGTAGACATAAAAGTTAAATGTTACTTAATCAGTATGTTTTGGATAATTAATTAATTAATCAAAAATAATTATTTATTATTTAATTAAGTAACCAAGTTAAGTAATTAGTAGTTAATTAGTAATAATTAACTAAGTTAGCTATTAATTAATTAAGAAATTTTAACTAAGGATTAATTGATAGTTATTTTTATCGAGTTTAATTATTTGAATTATTATTTAATTAGAGTCTAATTATTTTATTAATTTTAAATTAATTAAGGATAATGACTAATATCAATTAAGACTTAATTAAAATTAGTTAAGGTTTAATTTATTATTTAAATTTAATTAACAATTATTTAATTAATTAAATGAGATTAATTAATATTAATTATTAATGAAGATTTAAATTATTATTTAATAATTAAAAAAAGAAAATTAGGGTTTAAATTATTTATATAATAGTTAATTATTGTTTAATTAGTTATTAAAGGTTTAATTATTTCTTAATTTATAATTAAATTAAGTTAAGAATTAATTATGATTAATTATTATTTAAATAAGGGTTTAATTTTTAAATAATTATTTGAAAAAGAAGTTTTAATTTTTAAATCCTTTATTTTCCAAGAATCAAATTGTTTTTAAGGTACTTCTTTTTCAAAGATGGTTTGAACACAAGGGATTCAAATATCGGTATCATTCAGTAGAAAAACAACTGTGAATGAACTATAATGTGATTAGTTGTATTTTATGGACATCTAATAGTAGAATAAATCCTTGCTCTGCTATAATGTAATTGATTTGATTGCTGTGGACATAGATTAGCAAAATAAATCCCCGTTTTGCTATAGATTGGTTGTTTGATTGTATGGGCATTTGCATTAGAAGAATAAATCCTCGTTCTGCTATAAGTTAATTACTTGATTGTTGGACATTTATTTAGCAGGACAAATCACCATCCTACTATTGTGTTATTTGGATATGTATATGCCAGTTAGTTTATATTGACATGTTATTTCCTGATTTGGATATGAAGTGTATTTACATATATGTTGACTTTTGTAAATAAATTGTTGAATTACTTGAAAGTGAAATTAAAATTAAATGGTAACTTAAATATGTACCAATGGGATTGTTAAGCCTCTCTTTGAATTTATAAAGTATGATTTTGAATTAACTTCAATTGTTTAATCAATTTTGGGGTTTAAAGTTTATAAATGATTTTCAAATTGTATAATTATGTAACAAAGGTATTTATAAATAAGAACTTCTTTATAAAAGGGTCTTTACTAATTAACAGGGATTTATTTAAAGTGATTATCAAAAGATGTTTTGGAAATGATGTTTGTAAAGATCTTTTCCGTAAGAAGGTTTATTAAATGCATTTAAAGAATATGAAAATGATGTATAAATGATTTTATAGATTGTAAAGCATTTTTACATATGAAGTGAACTTTTAAGAAAAAAAACTTTTTGTGAAGGTTAAGTGGGTAGGTTTTATAGGAAGGAATGTTTTTAAATAGAAATTTTTGGTCATTTAATATGGAAAATGAAGAGAGGAAATTTCTTATAAAGTTTGGTAGTATACTTATGTAACAACCCGCATATCTATCGATTTTATATTTAAATATTTTATCGTTAGTCGGATGTTAGTCCGAAAAGCTACTTTTTGCATACGGTCAAATTAGGACTCGAGACCACCCCCATTGAGTTCAAAATGACGTTTGCGATCTTTTTAAGTGTAAACTTCGATATGTTTAGAGATAGTGAACTTTTCGGCACTTTTTTCCGCCTTTGACTTTGGTTTGGACTGCACCCCTTTAGTTCAGCCCAACCCTCTTTCTCATTTGTTCAAACACTTCAAGCTTTGTCAAAAATGGTGGTGGGAAAGAGAAATTAAAACTCCCAACTCAAATTCTACTGCAAATCCGAGATTCAACATCAAATTCAAGTAGAAGATTGTGGATTCAAGCTTTGGATTGCTTCTCCTTGCTTTCAATCTTCATCTTCATCAATTTCGTGGAAAAGGTGAGATTTTTGATCTCACATCTTGCCTATAATCGTCATTGGACTGTTGGGAATGATTCCTCATCACTTTAGCATGTTTGTTGCATTTGGTTTGGATTGGATTGGCAAAAAATTCCAAATTTTAGTGATTTTGGTGAAAAAACTGCTACTAGGTCGTTCTGGCCATTTTTAGCTCGTTCGGAGTTAGGTCGCTCATCCATAGGTCGTAGGTCGCCTGCGAGTTAAAGTCTTAGGTCGCCTGCGAGTTAAAGTCTTAGGTCGCCTGCGAGTTAAAGTCTTAGGTCGCCTGCGAGTTAAAGTCTTAGGTCGCCTGCGAGTTAAAGTCTTAGGTCGCCTGCGAGTTAAAGTCTTAGGTCGCCTGCGAATTTTGTTAAGTCTTAGGTCGTTGCCGACCTATAATCTCCAGGCAAAACGTTAGGTCGTTGCCGACCTATAATCTCCAGGCAAAACGTTTGGTCGTTGCCGACCTAAAATCCCCAGGCAAAAAGTTAGGTCGTTGCCGACCTATAATCCCCAGGCAAACTTTAGGTCGCTCGCACTGGCTTATCTCGTAGGTCGTCTCCGACCTAAGCTTCTTTTCCATAAGTCGTTCGCGAGTCAAGTGTTAGGTCGTCTCCGACCTAATGCCCTCGTCACCTTAGGTCGTAGCTCGTAAGTCGCTCGACCCTGCTAAGTCTTTAAGTCGCTCGAGTTAGGTCGGCCAGTATATCTCGTAGGTCGTCTCCGACTTATCCTCCAGTTAAGTCGTTCGACCCTCTAGGTCGTTCGAGTTAGGTCGTTGGACCGTTTACCTTAGGTCGCTTGACCTTAAGTCGTAGGTCGTCTCCGACCTATGCCCCACTAAGTTGCATCCCACTTAGGTCGCAGGACTTTGTAAGTCGTAGGTCGTCGCCGACCTTACACTTGGTCTTTTTAGTTCGCGATTTCCTTAGGTCGCTGGACAGCTTGCCTTCACTAAGTCGTACCGTGACGGGGCGCTGCCCCGCACCCCGCCGTGGGCGCTGCCCCCTGGACCCCGTATTACTCTGCGTAGGCAATCTCTTCTGAAAAACATTTATCAGAATTTCTACTTTGATGGTTTTGGGATTGACTTCTTTGGACTTTACTCGCGTCTTCGAACGTGAATTTTTGTGATAGATTGTTCCAACAATCGTTTTATGACTTGTCACTTTAAAGATATATGAAGGTTTCAATACTAATAGTAAATATCAAAACTCTTTCATCAAAGCGATTTCAACACTATTTTAAATATCAAAAGTTCGTTTTCTCAAACCGATTTTCAATCTACTAGTATATACAAGCCTTTACTTCACTCGAATGAGAAATCGACTTAAACGACTTAGTAAAACGAGTGGTATGAAACGCTTGCGTTCACTTCGTCGGTTAGCTCTTGGACTTGTTCGATTGAACCCTTTTTGTGACAATTTCCTAGTGAAGATTTACAGCTTGTTCGTAAATATTTAAGTTAAGCAAGTGGTTATGGGACATGAAGCTAAACTCATATATTTACTAGCTTGGTGTGATTGACACTTCCTTATGATCATGACGATCATTTTTGTGATTTAGACTAGCGATTGAGCGATGTCTCTTTGTCTACGTGGGAGACTATACCCCGATTATGTGATGTTTCGCCATCACATTTCTAGGGTAGCACCCTACGGTCTTCGGGCCATTCCTGTGTGAAAATTTAATGGATAGCTTCCATGAGATAGCTTCTCGTCATGTGTTTACGCGTAGGTGAGTTTTCATGCTCCCATTCATGTGTTAGGCCTCCCCCCCTTTTTATGTGTTTTCTGGATTTCTGATGATGATTTCTGGAATTTTGTGCTTCACCAATTTTCATGATTTTCATTGATATGATATCAGTTTTTGTGCATTGGTGAATTCCTGTGTTATTGACTTGTTATGAATACAAGTTTAGGGTATGATACCCTACCTTATCTTTGAGAAGATCCTTGTGATATTGATTAATCTTTTGTTGATTATCATTTACATACTTATAGTAGTATGTCGTAATAGTTATTTCATGTTCATGTCATGCCATTTACTTTATACCATATCATCTGATATTTATAGTTAGACTGATCCGTTTATTATTTTCTTATAAATAATACTCGGGTCAGACCGAGATGTTACAGGTGCTTCTGCTTGACTTCTCTTCAGGATATTTCTGACTTTTGGCTAACTACATAGATTAGTAGTTTTTGGATGTACACCTTTGAGATATAGACTCTATGTTGTGTACTTATTCTTTTGTATAGCACGTGATGCTATTCTTTTGTATTATCATGGATCTTTCTGACCACTACTCTGATGTACACTTTCATGTGTTATATATTTATTCATATCTTCTTCCGCCTTTGTGATATGGATGTCTGTGACTGATTTATGTTATGATTATTTCTATGTTTGTTTCCGAAGATTATATATAGCCACCGTGTGATAGCTTTGTGTTTGTATCGGTATGTCGGATTTCCTCCTTAAAAGATATGCATTCTATTCTATCTGACGTATCGGTGCTCGCACAAAGAAGTTACATGGATGGTCGCTCCTCCACAGCCTTATTCTCCGTGCTAATTGACAGCACTACATCGTAGTGTTCTTGGTTAGCGTGGGTATAGAGGTGGGGCGTCACAACTTATATCATTGAGATAAGTATATAAATGTTTTTCCAAGTATAAAAGGGATGTAAGGTGTTTTGGAAATTGTGTTTTGTAAAAGATCTTTTGATCGAATGTTTGTAAAGTGATTTTATGTAACACCCCTAATTTTTGGTAACATTATTCAGGAGATTTAATTAGATAAATTAAATAGAATAATGTACATATTAAGAGATAAGGGAGTTGAGATTTGAATAAATATAATTAAGGCTGTGCTCAATTAATAATTAAATAGACTTAAAAATGGGTTATAAGTTAATTAATTTACATAAGGGTATATTAGGAATTTGCCGCACATAACCCTTACCTTTAGATATATTCTCATTCCCCATTCACATTTCATTTTTCCCATTCACGATTTAAAAAAAATGCAAACATTAAGTGGAGTCGGCCATTAACAAGGAAAAGAGAAGAGAAATCAAAGAAAGCTAAGGATTAAAGCTAGGGGAATAAATCTCAATCCAATCTCCTTATCTTAATCAAGGTAAATAATAATTCATTTCATCTCTATTTTGTTTTATAATTATATGTTTTTGGATTTAAGGGTATGATGACATGCTTGAGTTATAATTTGTTTGATTTGAACAAGAATGTTTATATAAGATTATATGTGGTTTTAGGGCAAAACCGATTGATATTGATGTTTAAATGCCATGGAAAATTTTTATGTTGTGTAAAACATGATTTTGGAGTTGGGTTTAAATTTTTATAATTTTCCAAGTTATGGAAAGAATACTATGGATTTTCAAAGGAAAATATGGTTAATTGGGTTTATAAATTTATTTCAGAAATTATCTTGAGAATTTGGATACGAAATTTTGATATGTTAGATAACATGATTAAAGTGAATTTCTAAAATTTTTGGGGATTTTTCCTATGTGATTTCTATGCAAATTAAATTCTTTTAGAAGAAGGACTTATTTATAATATTAGTTTTGCTTAATAGAAGGGCTTATTTGCTAACTTAACCATGGTTTAGATCTGAATTTAGCAGCAGTTATTTTAGTAAAGAATTTGAATGTTGAGGCAACCAATCATAAGTTTACACATGGCAGGTTAGTTAGAAAGTGTTTGCTTTGATCAATATTAAATCAGGTTTACCCAGAAAAGTTGGTTCCGCCTTATTTAGAAGTACCTTTCGTCTCAAAGCTTCCACCTTCAATCAAGTCGAAACCCCACTAAGTTGAAACCAATACACAAGGTATCACATAGATGGTACGTAGTGGATTGGAGAAAGATGGAAGGTTAGGTGTCGAAAGCATTGCTTCTGATGGGGTCGATACTTTTGTTTGTTTTAAAAAGAGAAGCCTCTACCTTTGTTTTGTTAAAGCCTTCGAAGGAGTCAAATCATATGTTTTTCAAAGAGGTTTTCTAAAGTCTTTCGAAAGGGTTGCCAACTTATGTTTTAAAGAATAATCTTTCGGTGGGGTTTCTTTACTTATAAAAGCAATGCTTTCGAATGAAGGGATTTTGACTTAGTTGAAGCCCTACTGCCGTTCTTTTGCCTTTCGAGTGTATTGAAGTCATCAATGCTTTTGAAGGGTAGTTTTGTTATAAAGATGTTCTAAGCCACTTCCTAAATGCTTTCGAAATGGTCCAAAGGTTTCGAAGGCAATGGCCTCGAAAGGGGGTTTTGATGCTATCCTTCAGTGTTTTGTTTAAGTGATTTGAAGCCATCGAAAAGGATGGTGCCAACGCCATCAAATTTTCCCTAATACTTTTATATGATAAAGGATGGTTTCAGAAGAGATACTTTCGTTTAAATTCACTTTGACCCATATGATATTTCAAGTATAAACCCAATGGTTTCGAAAGGGGGACTTCCAATGATTTCGGAAGGGATACTTCCAAAGGTTTTGAAAGGGGTACTTTCAACAGTTTCGAAGCTATGCTTCTAAGTGTTATTAAGTAATACTTTATTACATTCAAAAGGTTTGAAAGAGAAGTTTTAAAGTGTTTCGAAAGGCAGGGGCCTAATGTTTTGAAAAGAGATTTATATACTTTCGAAGGAGGTTATCTAGTAAGGTCAAAAGCAAGGTTTTGATGGTTTCGACGGCCTTAGTTTTCAAAGCAAATAACCCAATCTCTTTTTTGAAAGAAAAACATGGCATGAATAAATAAAGTGTTTTGAAAAATATCTTTTTGAAGAATTTTTCTTTGATTAAAAGGTTAAAGGGATTAACCAAGTTATTTTGTTTTCTTCTTCATATATGTATATATATTCACATTGTAATGGACCCATAACTTAATTTTGGGGAAGGGAAGAATAACCAGCTAGGTTGACCCAGTAGTGAATATAAATTAAGTTAACTCTTGAATGAGTAGAATTACATCCAAGAGGTCAGGAAGACCAGAATATAGGATGCTAAAACATTAAAGGAAAAGATATTGGCATGGGCCAATAGGTTCTCAGTTAGCCCATGAAATCTGTGTACAGGGAAAGATATTGGCAGAGGCCTATAGGTTCATAGTAATCCCGTGAACACTATGTATGAATGAAGATGTTAGAAAGATAGGTTCATAGTTAGCCCATGAAAACTATGATTTGATATTGGCAGGAGCCAATAGATTTATAGTAAACTCATGAAAACTATATCCGAATTAAGATATTTTGACATATGTCAATAGGTTCCTAGTCAGCAAATGAAAGCTAGGATAAGAAGAAAAGATATTGGAGTTACCAATAGGTTCCTAGTCAACCCATGAAAACTAGGATAAGTGTAAATATATTGGAGTCACCAATAGGTTCATAGTGATCCCATGAAAACTATGTAACTGGACAGGGAGTCCTTAAACATTTTACATTTTTTTAGTCAGCCCATGAAAACTAATAGGTTAATAGTAAACCTAGAAACTATAATTGAGACGGATAGTCAAAATGAATGGGGATGGGTAATCCAGAATTGATTCACTTGTTTAGCATACCATCATATTATATTGTTTTGAATTGTTTTAACCATTGTGGATTCAAGAGCACAGTATATGGTTTTACAAAGGTTCTAGGACACTAGTGAGGGGAAAAACCATTCTGCTAAGAGGCATGGCCTCATTAGATATCTAAATGATTTGAGATGGTAGATTCTTATTCATACCAGGCTTTATATCTGACTCAAAGTTTATGTATTCCCCTTAAACTCTCGAGTACTCAATTGATTTTGAGTAGTTTGAGAGTTGAGATTTTCAGATACCTCATTAGATGAATAAAGCTTTCGGAGACGTGCAGGAGGCATGATAACTATTATGAGTTTTCTTTATTTGATTCCGCATTGTTGTCTGTAATGGTAAAGTTGTTATATTGTCTGTATATACTCTGATCATCCAAAGTGGCATCTTCATATGTCGCTTTTGGCGTATGTTGTAATAAATGTATTTTCTCAGAACGTGGGTAACGATTGTGGGATTATGTAATGAATTGGAAATGTTTTGAAGTGGAATGTTATCCTGTTTGATATTTTAAATTTTTTCCATATCCATGTGTTTCTGTGTGTTAGTGAATCTAACACCGCCGTACTTGGTCGCCGAAAATTAATAATTATGGATGACTATATCATCCCTAGCCATTAGTATTAGCCTCCAAGCAGGGGGATGTTACAGGTTAGTATCAGAGCATAGGTTTATGAAACTTTAAAAGAAATTAAACCTAAAAGCTTTTTGAAACATAATCCAATGAATCAGAAATATGATTGGGGTTTAGGATATCGCTGTTGTAACGTACTTGTATTTGATATATATATATATATAAGTACGTATTCCCCTTTCTCTCTTAGACCGTTCTTCTTTATCTTACTAAGGCTCGTATGTAGATTTACGAGAAAGAAGATAAGGAAGTAGGAAAGGGAAGAGGAAATCATGGTGGAGGAAGCACCACAACCAATGGAAATTCTCGACCTAATACCAGGAGGAACAAAGGTTGACAGGCTAATACTAACCAAAATGTTGATGCCAATGTGGGTGCTGGAAATCTACCAGTAGATACGGGGGCGATGTATCAGTTCTTCGTCAACGTGATGTAAGCAGGAGCTGTTGTTGGAGTTGTTTGGGATGTTGGAGGAGCTAATCCTGTGGCTCCAGTTTCGATTAACTATGCTAAGCTGAGCAAAGATTACACCGGACTGGGTGGAAAGCCGTTTATGGGAACAAGGATGACATAGAAGTAGAGAATTGGATGTTGCATTGTGAGCGTATCTTTGCTGACCTGGGTTTAGATGATGAGCAGAAGAGAAGGTTGGCCTCTAAACATTTGCAGGAGTCAGCACTTCATTGGTGGAATAGTGTTACTACTGGAGTTCCGGAGGAGGAGTTGACATGGGCTGAGTTCCGAAGGAGATTTGAACACAGTGTTTTATCCGAGCTTGCTAAGTCAGCATTGATGAGGAAGTTTATGGATCTAGTTCAAGGAGAGATGTCGGTTATCGAGTATGCAACTAGGTTTGATAAGCAGCCTCGATATGGGTATGCTATTGTTGACACTGACATCAGAAGGAATAAGAGTTCATTTGGGGATTAAGACCTGAGCTTGCTAGGGCAACCATGAATTATATCCGTGATCCTTGTAATATGGTTGTGGAGATGGAAATTTGCCATGTAGAGATGCTTGCTATTTGTGCTAGAGAGAAGCCAGTTGAAACCCAGGGTTCTCAAGGAAAGAAGAGAAAGTTCTTTAAGAAGAAGGGAGATCAGAAGGGAGATGCTGCCAAGAAGGCAAAGGCTGATTTAGTTTGCTACAAATGTGACAAGAAGGGTCATTATGCAAATAAGTGACGGTCAGGCAAGGGAAAGAAGGATATAGACAAGAAGAATGTGAAGTGTTTTAATTGTGATCAAGTTGGGCATTATAAGAACCAGTATCCAGAACCAGTTAGGGCGAACAAGGGAAAAGTTTTTGCCGTAGGACCATCATCTGCTAAGTCAACTGCAGCTGATAAATGGAAGACTATGATGGAAGGTACGTTTTTGATTCAGAGTATACTAGTTAGAATACTATTTGATACCGGTGCATCACATTCATTTATATCTCAGTGTTTTGTTCATAGGTTATGCTTAGAACCACATACCTTGTTACTTCCTTAAGGGTTGCGAATCCAATAGGAGAGTATGCAACTCTGGGGATGACATGTGACCAGTAAGAACTTGATTTGTTGGGTCATAAGTTTGCATGCAGTCTGTATGTTTTCGATTTCTTAGATTTTGGAATCATTTTGGGTATGGATTGGTTGAGGAGGTATGATGCTGGGATATTTTGCCAGGATATGATGTATCACCAAGACACCCTAATAGTCATAATCGAATTAAATTCTCAGTAGATAATTTTGCCGGAGTAGTTATGCTTTGTTATGTGTAATGGAAGTGGGAGAAGTGCTAAGTAAGGTTCGGGTCGCAAGTGAGTTTGCAGATGTCTTTGAGCCAATCATAGGACTACCACCGAAATGAGCTATTGAGTTTCGGATAGATCTTGTGCTAGGAGCTGAACCTGTGATTAGACCACCTAGAAGGATGACACTGACTGAGATGAAGAAATTGAAGGTGCAGCTAGTGGATCTAGAAGGAAGAAATTTTATTAGACCAAGCAGTTCGCCTTAGGGAGAGGCCGCGGTATTCGTGAAGAGAAATCGGATGGGTCGTTGAGGATATGTATCGACTATCGTAAGTTGAACGAGAGGACGATAAAGAATAAATATCCTTTGCCGAGAATTGATGATCGGTTTGATCAGTTGAGTGGACTCGGAGTGTTTTCCCAGTTGGATTTGGGGATGAGTTTCCATCAGTTAAGAGTGGTAGAGGATAGCATTACCTTGACAGCATTTCGGACTAGATATGGTTCGTACGAGTGGTTAGTAATGCCAATGGGGTTGACGAATGCACCTTCTTTCTTTGTGGATTTGATGAACCGAGTCTTCCGAGAGTATTTGGACAGATTCGTGTTGGTGTTTATAGATGACATTTTAGTATACTCTAAGGATGAAAGGGAGCATGAAGATCATATTTGAGTTGTGCTAGAAACGCTAAGGCAGAATCAGCTAAAGGCGAAGTATTCCAAGTATCATTTTTGGAAGAAAGAGGTTATATTTTTTGGTCACGTGGTTTCAGAGAAAGGGTTGTCAGTCGATCCAGATAAGATCGAAGCTGTTAAAAATTGGAAGAGACCAGAGATAGTGATTGAGATTAGAAGTTTTCTTAGACTTGCTGGCTATTACCATAGATTTATTAAGGATTTCCTATGGATAACGGCGCCTTTGACTAAGCTAACCAGGAAGGAGGTGAAGTTTGTTTGGTCTGACAAATGTGAGGAAGCATTCCTTAAGTTAAAGCAATTGTTGACCAATGCACCAGTGTTAGTAGTTCCAAATGGAATCCAATGGTTGGTGGTGTATACTGAGGCATGTGGAACTGGATTCAGAGCTGTGTTGATGCAGAAGGGTAAAATTATTGCCTACGCTTCATGATAACTTAGACCACATGAGTTGAGGTATCCTACTAATGATTTGGAGTTGGCTGCGGTGATCTTCGCATTGAAGACTTGGAGGCATTATCTCTTAGGGGAGAGATTTGAGCTATACATAGGTCATAAGTCTTTAAGATACTTATTCTCTCAGAAGGAGTTGAATAAGAGACATCAGATGTGGCTGGAAATTTCGGCAGCTTATGATTTTGGTATAGCTATACACCAGGGAAAGGTAATAAAGTAGCGGATTCTCTTAGCAGAAGACATCAGAATGTGGTGTTGGCTATGTTGGCAGAATGGAAGGATCTAGAAGCTTTGGTCAGTTATGGTGTGCATTTAAGATCGACTGCTAGTTCTAGTCAGAGTGTTGCCATGTTGTCCTGTTTAGAAGTTCGACCAGTGTTGATCGAGAGAATTGCTTCTAAGCCAAAGGAGGTCCATTATTTGCCGAGAAAATCATAAGGCTTGAGGTTGGAACTGAGATCGATGATTTGAAAGATTTTTGTCTTGACTAGAGATGATGGTTGAGAAAGAAGGGGCGATTATGTGTTCCAGATGTTGAGAACTTGAGGAAAGAAGTTCTTTGGGAATGTCATCGATCCATGTTAACGATTCATCCTGAAGGGACCAAAATGTATCAAAATATGAAGAAGAGCTTCTATTGGGAAGGTATGAAGAGGGATGTTGGCTTGTTGGTTAGGCAGTGTGTAAACTGTCAACAAGTGAAAGTCGAACATCAAAAGCCAAGTGGGCTACTTCAGCCTCTAAAGATTCCAGTTTGGAAATGAGATTCGATATCCATGGATTTTATAGACGGGTTGCCAAGGTCAAATAGAGGAAATGAAAGTATATGGATCATGGTGGAAAGGTTGACCAAGAGTGCCCATTTTATTCCAGCCAAATCAACCCGGACGACACCTGTTTTGGCGAAGTTGTTCATGAAGAACATAGTTATACTACATGGAGTTCCTAGTACCATAGTTAGTGACAGAGATGCTTTGTTCACTAGCGAGTTTTGGAAGAGTCTACAGGATGTGTTAGACACTAAGCTTCAGATGAGTACTGCATATCACCTTCAAACAGATGGGCAAACAGAGAGAGTCAATAAGGAACTTGATGATTTGTTGAGAGCTTGTGTATTGGACTTTGGTGGTTCTTGTGAAGGTCACCTACATTTGGTTGATTTTTCCTATAATAATAGTTATCGGACTAGTATAGGAATGGTGCTTTTCAAAGCTTTGTATGGAAGGCTATGCAAATCACTAGTATGTTGGTTGGAGATTAAAGACAAATTGGTCTTAGGTCCAAATTTGTTTAGGGAGGCATCAAAGAAGATTGAGTTTATCCGAGAAAGGATGAAGGAAGCTCAATCCAAATAGGAGAGTTACGTAGATAAAAGGTGTAAAGACCTAGAGTTCTCTGCTGGAGTCAAGGTTTTCATTATGCTACACCGACGAAGGGTGGGGTACGGTTCAGAAAGTCGGGAAATTGGCACCGAGATATACTATTCCATTCAAAATTATAGAGAGGATTGGAAAGCTCGCATACAGAGTACATTTGCCGAGTAGTATGGCAGGTGTCCATAATGTATTTCATGTGTCTCATCTTTTCTAGTAAGTGCATGATCTAGAGGCTACTATTCCTCTAACAGGGTTGGAAGATCTAGTAGTAGGGCCTAATTTAACTTTTGTTAGACAACCATTTCGGGTTGTATTAAGAGTTGAGAAAAGTATGAGGAATAAGACAGTCAAGTTGGTGAAAGTTCAGTGGAGCGACAACAAGAAGGACTGTACTTGGGAGACAAAGGACGTGATTCTAGATACTTATACCCGATCTGCTTTGAGGGTATGTCCATATTAGATTTATATAGATAATTCCTAGTCAGGTAGACTAGTATGGTTGTTAGGAGTGGTTATAGATGATTGCTATGTTTAGTATTTGGTCCTTACTGAATTTCAAGGATGAAATTCTTTAAGGAGGGGAGCCTATAACACCCCTAATTTTTGATAACATTATTCAGGAGATTTAATTAGATAAATTAAATAGAATAATATAAATGTTAAGAGATAAGGGCTTTGAGATTTAAATAAACATAATTATGGTCGTGCCCAATTAATAATTAAATAGGCTTAAGAATGGGTTATAAGTTAATTAACTTACATAAGGGTATCTTAGGAATTTGCCCCACATAACCCTTACCCTTATATATATTCTCGTTCCCCATTCACATTTTTTTTTCCTATTCACGGTTCAAAAACAAAATGCAAACATTGAAGGGAGTCGGCCATTAACAAGGAAAAAAGAAGAGAAATCAAAGAAAGCTAAGGATTAAAGCTAGTGGAATAAATCTCAATCCAATCTCCTTATCTTAATAATGGTGAATAATAATTCATTCCATCTCTATTTTGTTTTATAATCATATGTTTTTGGATTTAAGGGTAAATTTGTTTTTATGATGAACTAGATGATGATATGCTTGAGTTGCAATTTGTTTGATTTGAACAAGAATGTTTAAAACAGATTATATGCGATTTTAGGGCAAAACCGATTGATATTAATTAAATGCCGTGGAAAAATTATATGTTGTGTAAAACATGATTTTAGAGTTAGGTTTTAATTTTTATAATTTTCCAAGTTATGGAAAGATTACTATGAATTTTCAAAGGAAAATATGGTTAATTGGGTTTATAAATTTATTTCAAAAATTATCTTGAGAATTTAGGTCTAAAAATTTGATATGTAAGATTACATGATTAAAGTGAATTTTTGCAATTTTTGTGGATTTTTCCTAAGTGATTTGCTATGAAAATTAAATTATTTTAGAAGATGGACATATTTTCAATATTGGTTTTGCTTAATGGAAGGGCTTATTTGCTAACTTATACATGGTTTAGATCTGAAATTAGCAGCAGTTATTTTAGTAAAGAATTTGAAAAGTTAAGGCAATCAATCATAAGTTTACACGTGGCAGGTTAGTTGAAATGTGTTTGCTTTAATTAGTATTAAGTCAGTTTTACCCAGAAAAGTTGGTTCCACCTTTTTTTGAAATACCTTTCATCTCAGAGCTTCCGCCTTCAATCAAGTCGAAACCCCACTAAGCAAAACCAATACACAAGGTATCACTTAGAAGGTATGAAGTTGGAGAAAGACAAAAGGCTAGGTGTCGAAAGCAATCTTTCCGATGGGGTCGATACCTTTGATTGTTTTAAAAAGAGAAGCGTCTGCCTTTGTTTTGTTAAGCATTCGAAGGAGTCGAAGCATATGTTTTCGAAAGAGATTTTCTAAAGGCTTTCAAAAGGGTTGCTAACTCACGTTTTAAAGAATAAGCTTTTGATGGTCTTTCTTTACTTATAAAAACAATGCTTTCAAAAGAAGGGATTCTGACTTAGTTGAAGCCTTGCTGCCGTTCTTTTGCCTTTCGAGTGTATTGAAGTCATCAATGCTTTTGAAGGGTAGTTTTGTTTTAAAAGATTTTCTAAACCTCTTCCTAAATTCTTTTGAAATGCTCCAAAGGTTTCGAAGGCAATGGCCTCGAAAGGGGATTTCGATGCTATCCTTCAGTGTTTTGTTTAAGTGATTTGAAGCCTTCGAAAGGGATGGTGCCGACGCCATCAAGTTTTCTCCAATACTTTTATATGATAAAGGATGGTTTCGAAAGAGATACTTTTGTTTAAATTCACTTTGACCCATATGATATTTTTAAGTATAAACCCAATGGTTTCGAAAAGGAGACTTTCAATGATTTCGGAAGGGATACTTCCAAAGGTTTCGAAAGGGGTACTTTCAATGGTTTTGAAGCTATGCTTCTAAGTGTTATTAAATAATACTTTGTTACATTTAAAAGGTTTCGAAAGAGAAGTTTTAAAGTGTTTCGAAAGGCAGAAGGCTAATGCTTTGAAAAGAGATTTATATGCTTTCAATGGAGATTATCCAATGAGGTCGAAAGCAAGGTTTTGAAGGTTTTGACACCCTTAGTTTTCAAAGCAAATAAATCTCATTTTTGATAGAAAACCATGGCATAAATAAATAAAGCATTTTGAAAGAGGAGTTTTTGAAGAAGTTTTCTTTGATTAAAAGGTTAAAGGGATTAACCAAGTTATTGTGTTTGCTTATTTATATATGTATATAGATTCACATTGTAATGGACCCATAACTGAATTTTGGGGAATGGTAGAATAACTAGCTAGGTTGACCAAGTAGTGAATATAAATTAAGTTAACTCCTGAATGAGTAGAATTGCATCCAGGAGGTTAGGAAGACTAGAATATAGGATGCTAAAACATTTAAGGAAAAGATATTGGCAGGGGCCAATAGGTTCTCATTTGGTCCATGAAAACTGTGTATAGGAAAAGATATTGGCATGGGCCAATAGGTCCATAGTAAGCCCATGAAAACTATGTATAAATGAAGATGTCAGAAAGACAGGTTCCTAGTTAGCCCTTGAAAACTATGATTTGATATTGGCATGGGCTAATAGGTTTATAGTGAACCCATGAAAACTATATCCGGATTAAGATATTGGTAGATGTCAATAGGTTCCTAGTCAACCCATGAAAACTAGGATATGAAGAAAAGATAGTGGAGTTACCGATATGTTCCTAGTCAACCTATGAAAACTAGGATAAGCGTAAAGATATTTGATTCTCCATTAGGTTCATAGTGACCCCATGAACACTATGTAACTTGATATGGATTCCTTAAACATTTTACCGGTTATTAGTCAGCCCATGAAAACTAATAGGTTAATAGTAAACCTAGAAACTATAATTGAGACAGATAGTCAAAATGATAGGTGATGGGTAATCCAGAATTGATTCACTTGTTTTGCTCATCATCATATTATATTGTTTTGAATTGTTTTAACCATTGTGTATGCCGGAGCATGGTATATGGTTTTAAAAAGGTTTTAGGATACTAGTGAGGGGAAAATCCATTCCGCTAAGTGGCGTGGTCTCACTAGATATCTAAATGATTTGAGATGGTAGATTATTATTCATACCAGGATTTATGTCCGACTCAAAGTTTATGTTTTCCCCTTAAACTCTCGGGTACTCAATTGATTTTGAGTAGTTTGAGAGTTGAGGTTTTTAGTTACCTCATTAGACGAATAAAGCTTTCGAAGACGTGCATAAGACATGATAGCTATTTAGCGTTCTCTTTTATTTGATTCCGCTAAGTTGTTTGTAATGTCAAAGTTGATATATTGTCTGTGTATACTCTGATCGTCTAAGGGGGCATCTTCATATGTCGCTTTTAGCTTATGTTGTAATAAATATATTTTCTCTGAACGTAGTATACGATTGTGGGATTATGTAATGAATTGGAAATGTTTTGAAATGGAATGTGATCTTGTTTGATATTTTAAAATTTTTCCTTATTCATGTGTTTTTGTGTATCAATGAATCTAACACCGCCGTAGTTGGTCGTCAAGGATTAATAACTATGGATGACTACAGCATCCGTGCCATTAGTTTTGGGCCTCCAAGTAGGGGGATGTTGCATTTTAATTAATGAAAGATTGACCAAAAAAGGATTAGTGGATCCCATGTGGAATTAAATCAATGTTGAATGATTGTTTATCTAATAGTTAAATAACCGAAAATAAAATTTAGACCAAAACGTAACTTTAGAAATATCTTGGAGAAATACGTGAGTTATATAGCACGGTCATTGTTATCTCCAATGATGACGTACCATGCGTATAAATCTAATTTCGTTCTTCTAGGATAAATGATAAGGAAATATGTCCACTAGCGGTTAGGAGGTGAACTCCGCTCTTATATTTTGTCTACTTATTTCCTAAAGAACCTGGGTTGTTTACCAGAAAATATCGAAAGTTATTTCGAAGAGACCGGGATCAGGTATGTTATCCAAGAAACACTTCCATCCAACCCAAATGTTTCAAAATGAAGACATCTTGAAGAGGATGGAAATGAAGACAAAGTCATTGAAGTTCAAGGGCTGCTTGCTATTAATCCTGAGGATTATTCCAAAACGGATGTAGTAGAAGTAGTGCCTTCGGTTTGTCCTTATCCTGGACAGCTCGTATGAATGAATGTTGGCATTGCATTGTTTCTTGGAAGGCAGTGTTAGCATTCCAAGTGGGATTGCTATTCTAAAAGGTAAAGATGTAGACTCAGGCCTCATCAATGGGAATGACTAAAACTGGGGAGATGTAGCAGGGCCAAGTGGGTCGCACTCATTAGAGTATGTCATCACCAAATCAAGAATCGTTACTTGACCCATTTTTGTACGCTTCGGTACGGTTGCTTATACCAACCGTGGTGGTGATGTATTCGAAACTATCCAGCAAGAGATAGGCCAGTCTTGTGTTGGCAGGGAATCCAAGTGTGGTTCTCGGTGTGTTTATCTAGAGATGCACTGTGGCGGGCGGTACCCAAGTAGCTTAATCGTTGTATGGAATCCATTCTCTAATATGTGCCCTTACGGTTTTAGTTGTATACCTATTTTCTAGAATTTAATTAATGTTACAGTTTTGGTTATAATTAATAAGTATTTGTATCTTAGACACTATTATAATATTGGAGAATTTCATATGAAATGGTTTGGTTATCGTAAGGTAAAAACTCATTCGTGTTTATGTGCAGCGTGGTCCTACGAGATACCTTTGATTTTAAAAGGGTTTTAATCATAATAGTTCAGTTGTTTGAGTTTACTCAAACTCAACCCATGTCTTACCAGGAGTTTTATTTCCTTTCCCTAAAACTCTTGGGTGCTCAAATTTTTATGGGCAGACAAGTAGTTCAGGTTTTTCCACGGATGCATTTTGGTGGAGCTTGGAGCAAGAGGCTTCATCGTTAACTAGTTATTATCTTGTTTCTTGTGTATTATATGTATCTTGTATCTTATATCAGTTGGGTAGGGACAGACTGTTATAATTTTCCAAGATTAGAATTGTATTTGTAAGACTCTAATGTATCGTTTTTGAAATTACCTTGTGAAGTATTATATTGATTAATATATGTTATTCCCTTGCATCGTGAGATTCTGTGATTGTTAAGTTTCTTCTTATCTTCTATCTCCTTTTTTCCCCTAACAATCTGTCTTTACAGCACTTAGTTGGTCAGCACATGAATACCGTAGTTATATTAATGTCAACTTCTAGGGTTTGGAAAGGCAGGTTGTTACATCGTTGGTAACAGAGTGCAAGGTCAAGCGAGAACCTTGGCAGTGGTGGGGTAAACTTATTTGAGGTCGGGTAAGTGAGACACTAAAGTGAGTATGAGTGTATTATATATAAGAGCGCATATTTTTTAGTGACATAAAATGTTTTCAATTGTGTTGATTTATCTGTTGAGTGGCTTAAGTTCTCTGATCGAGACGTGGAACGCTACGGTGTCGATAAGGGTTCCTAAACACTTGAACAAGCCAAACTGGCACAGTATTGTTTTGAAATTGGGTAAATGAAATAATTTTGACTAGAAATATATTTTGTATATAAAGAGTGATTTCAAAAATGGTATAGTATTTTGAGGTATTGTTGTTAGGAGATAATAATATTCTATTATTATCATTTAGGATTTGTTTGGTGATGCTCGTCCAGTTTGAGCATTGACTGTTGTTAGTTTATATAGGTAGCTTTCCTTTTTAAGATTTGGGGTGGGTAAATAGAAATTAGGGAAACATTGAAACGAACACCTTATGAATTAAGTTTCACAATTTGACTATAAGACGTTCAATGATAATGTTAGGGTAAATTTTGATTTAATAAAAGTTGTTATTAAAAGTTAGTATGTTTTGAAATAAGTATTTGAAATGGTTTTATAAAAGTTGATCTTATCAAATGGATTTATAAGAATGTGTCTTTTGATTAAAAAGAATTTAGGTTCAAAATTGAGGAACTAAATCCGGTGCTTTTGGAAAATGTTTAAGGTTTTGAAAATATAATAGTATTTGAAAGCAATTTTGGTTCAAGTATAAAATTTTAGGAGTGAAAATGTTATGTAAGAAATGTTTTTTTGGATTGGTTCAAGAGGAGGAGTCTCGAGTTGTTTTGTGATGAGTTGAATAATCTTCTAAGTGACAATAAGATGTTTGCATATGTGAACATTGTGGTGCACTTAGTAAATTATTATCTTTATCATTGTACAATCGAAAGAAGTTCAAATCCGAACGAACCTAAAGCGAGTTGGTAATAAATGTTTTGTTGGAAATATGAGAAGTATTGTTTCAAAAATTGGATTCTGAAATAAAAATAATATTTTTAAGTTAACTAGTTCGAGTGGCTCAAAAATAACTTAAAATTGGGGAAGAGATGTGTTCGGATGGTAAACACTTCCCTTGAGTATTACCTTCTTGGTAAGGAAATGTATGATACTGTTTGGTAGTACCCAATTCCTTAGTATCATTTGGAGTTAATCTAGCTATATATATATTTTGATTAATATATAAAAGTTTAATTTAAGAAGTTTTTGAAATAGGGTCGGGTATTTGGATCTTGAGTTTTCTTAAGAAAATATGTAAAATGGAATAGTTGAATCAAATAGTGGTGTATACTCTAGTAGTGGAGTAGTATCCAAGTTGAACCTAAATTTATTTTTATGAAATGTTTTCATAAATTATTTAGTGGAAATAGAGTTTTTATTAGTGAGAACCAATTAAATAAGTGCGTAGGTTGGATGTAGATCATTTCTTGTTTCATATAGTTTGATCTAAGAGTCGAGTACATGGCTTTAAGGTGTTTCACACCATTTCGGATAGGGATCTATTACTTGATTTTTGACGGTGAGCACTTGATAAGGATTTTTTATATGAGGCAAATGTTTTCTATCATAGTTACGACTATGTAAGGAGAATAGAGGTTCCAGATCAAGGAACCTGATCGGAGTCCGCACTAGAAAATCGGGTGAGCGATACTGGTTCAGAAGGGAAGTTATGTACTTGAGCGATCCTTCTTATGTACTGGTTCAGAAATTCTTTTAAAGGGGGGAGAGTGTAATGACCTGGAATTTCACTTCTTTGATTTACGGATATTTAATTATTTTTAAATATTCAATATATAGGTTTTATAAGTAAAATAAAACTCTACCAAATAATAATTAATGTTGGTGAAATCGTTTTCAAATTTTATTTATAAAAGAAATTAGCTTGTAGAATGATTGAAAATGTGAACGGAATTCGTTTTTCGAATTTTCGACTTTTCGTCTAATAAAAGTTGTAAAATCTATAGTATTAGAATACACACAGACACACAGATATATATATATATATCTTAAATACATTAGTGTGGTTAGTATTAGGATAGATCATGTGCAGTTAAGTATATATCATATATAGGATAAGATTTTATATAAAAAGTTAAAACATATTTTAAATAAAGATTCCTGTAAAAACATAAAGGACTAAGGCAATAATGGGATGTTAAAATGGACTTGATGGAACGGTGGCTCAGGTGGGTGGATTTGGGTGTGGTGAAAGGAGGTGGTGAGGTGGCATAAGGATAGAGGAGGGCAAAGTACGAGGGGTAGTTTAGTAATTTAATATGTTAACATAGTATAAAAAGAAATTTTCTTAATTTCATTTTCATTTTTCTCATGCTTTGTTCACTTTAAAAATTTCCTAAGCCCATAGCATCTTCCATGTTTATAATTTAAAATCCTAAGTTTAAAAAAAATCAAATTCTTACTTTCAAACTTTTTAAAGAAAAACTTAGTTTTAAATCACTTGTTTTAATCTCCACTTTCTTCATTTTTCCTCCCACTTCATTCAGCCATAACCTCATCCATACTACTTCAAATCAAAATATTATTTTTCTCAAACCATATATAATTTAAGTGGTCATAACTTTTATTGGAACCACTTTCTAAAATTTCAAATAATATTAGGTCAAAAATGCATTTCTTTCTGACTCATTTTTGGACACATATTATAAGGGCCGAAAATACCACTCCTTCTTTTGACCACATCTCCCTTAATACCAATCGAAATTGAGTGATTCTTTTTTTGAAATTATAGACAAAATAATTTCCTAAAACTTGCCTTGTGACCTCTTTTCCAAAATCCGAGAGTAACGTGTCCAAAAATTAAGGAGAAGATGACCTATTTTTGAGTGATTTTTGTGGTTTTACAAGCTTTCCATATTCTAAAGCATTTCAAGTTTTCAAAGATTTTTGGTTAGTAAACTTCTAAATTTTTGGAAAGACTTTACCTTTAAATATATGTTGGCTATTTGGTTATATGTATGTGTTTGTTGGTTGGACTATGATATGGTTTGTATGTTTATGTGTGTGCTAACTTGTGGTTTTGCATTAGACTTGGATTTGATGGTTAAAGTGATGTGTTTGGATATTAAGTTGTGATCTTTATTTTTTTATTGGGATAATGTGATTTGGTAAGTATGTATATATGCTTGGATTGTGGTTAAATGGATTGGAAGTTAAAACTTAAATGTTGGAAAGGGCTGGAGATCCACTTTTGAAAAACAAATCGTTTACTTGTTTGATTTAGTAAACATTTTGTTATTTATTTTAGTTCTTAACTTTAGTAAAGTTTTTTCTAAAAACTTACTTGATCATGTTTTAAAACATAAGCATTAGAGAAAAGTTAAAGTATTGGAATGACTTAGAAAAAAGAAAACAACTTCTAAATTACTACATCCATAGCGATAGTCGCTATGGATGCAATTTGGAAAATTTAACGATTTTCAAGTTTTAAGGTATTTCTTTTGAATGTTTTGAATAATTATTTTCAAACTTATTTAGTAAACATAAAAGTTAACTATTACTTAATTGAGTATGTTTTGGATAATTAATTATTTTATTATTTAAAATAATTATTTAATATTTAATTAAGTAATTAAGTTAAGTAAGTAGTAGTAAATTAGTATTAATTAAGTAAGTTAATTAGTTATTAATTAATTAAGAAATTTTAATTAAGGATTTATTAAGATAAAAGGTAATTATTTTAATCAAGATTAATTATTTTTATTTTTATTTAATTAGAGTTTAATTATTTAATTAATTTTAAATTAATTAAGGATACTTACTAATATTAATTAAGACTTAACTAAAATTAATTAAGGTTTAATTAATTATTTAAGTTTAATTAAAGATTACTTGATTATTTAAATGAGATTAATTGATATTAATTATTAATAAAGATTTAAATTATTATTTAATAATTAATAAAGGATAAAAGAAGGTTTAAATTATTTATATAATAGTTAATTATTGTTTAATTAGTTATTAACAGGTTTAATTATTTCTTAATTTATAATTAAATTAAGTTAAGAATTAATTAAGATTGATTATGATTTAAATAAGGGTTTAACTTGTAAATAATTATTTTAGAAAGAAGTTTAAGGTGTTAAATCATTTGATTTCCAAGAATCAAATTGTTTTAAAGGTATTTCTTTTTCAAAGAAGGTATGAACACAAGGGATTCAAATATCGGTACCATTAAGTAGAAAAACAACTATGAATGAACTATAATGTGATTGGTTGTATTGTGTGGACATCTAATAGCAGAATAAATCTCTGCTCTGCTTTAATGTAATTGATTTGATTCTTGTGGACATATGTTAGGAGAATAAATCCCTGTTCTGCTAAAGATTGGTTGTTTGATTGTATGAACATATGTATTAGCAGAATAAATCCTCATTCTGCTATAAGTTAATTATTTGATTATTGGACATTTATTTAGAAAGACAAATCACCATCTTGCTATTGTGTTATTTTGACATGTATATGTCAGTTAGTTTATATTGTCATGTTATTTCCTGATTTGGATATGAAGTGTATTTACATATATGTTGACTTATGTAAATAAATTGTTGATTGACTTGAAAGTGAAATTAAATGGTAACTTAAATAAGTACCATTGGGATTGCTAAGCCTCCTTTTGAATTTACAAAGTATGATTTTGAATTAGCTTCAATTCTTTAATCAATTTTAGGGTTTAAAGTTTATAAATGATTTCAAATTGTATAATTAAGTAATAAAGGTATTTATAAATAATAACTAGTTTATAAAAGAGGCTTTACTAAATAAAAGGGTTTATTTAAAGTGATTTTCAATAGATGTTTTGGAAATGATGTTTGTAAAGGATTTTTCTTTAAGAAGGTTTATTAAGAGCATTTTAAAAATAGGAAAATGATGTATAAATAATTTTATAAATTGTAAAGGTATTTTTAATTACGAAGTGAACTTTTAAGAAAGGAAATTTTTGTGAAGGCTAAGTGGGTTGGTTTTATAGGAAGAAATGTTTTTAAACGGAATTTATTTGGTCATTCAATATGGAATATAAAGAGAGGAAATCTCTTATAAAGTTTGGTGATATAATTATATCATTGAGATAAGTATATAAATGTTTTTCCAAGTATAAAAGGGATGCAAGGGGTTTTGGAAATAGTGTTTTGTAAATGATCTTTTGATCGAATGTTTATAAAGTGATTCTAATTAATGAAAGATAATTAATAAAGGCTTATTGGATCCTATGTAGAATTGAATAATTGTTGAATGATTGTTTATTTGATAGTTAAATAAACGACTATCAAATATGGACCAAAATGTAAATTTGGAAATATCTAGGAGAAACACGTAAGTTATATGGCACAGTCATCCTTAATAATGTTGTACTGTGTGTATAATTCTCGTTTCATTCTTTTAGGATAAATGATAAGAAAATCCATCCACTAACGGTTAGGAGGCGAATTCTGCTCTTATCTTTTGTCTTCTTATTTCCTAAAGAACCAAGGTTGAGTTTACCAGAAATTATCGAAAGTTGTTTCAAAGAGACTGGGATCTGATATTATCTGAAAGCCACCTCGATCCAACTCAAACGTTTTGAAATGAAGACATCTTGAAAAGTATGGAACTGAAGATGGAGCCATTGAAGTGCAAGGGCTGCTTGCTATTAATCCTGAGCATCATTCCAAAATGAATGTAGTAGAAGTAGTGCCTTTGGTTTGTCCTTATCCTAGACAACTCGTATGGATGAATGCTGGCACTACATTGCTGCTTGGAAGGTAGTGAAAGCATTTCAAGTGGGATTTCTATTCTAAAAGTTAAAGACGTAGCCCTAGGCCCAATCAACCGGGAACGACAAAAATAAGGGAGATGCAGCAGGGCCATGTGTGTCGCACCCATTAGGTTATGTCATCACCAAATTTAGAATCGATATTTGAACCATTTTTGTATGCTTCGGTACGGATGTTGATCCCACCCATGGTGGTGATGTATTTGGTACTATCCAGTAAGGGGTAGGCCACTCCTGTGTTGGCAGGCAATATAAACGAGGTTCTCGATGTGTTTATCTAGAGATGCACTATGGCGAGCGGTACCTCAGTAACCTAGTCATTGTATGAAATCCATTCTCCAATACGTGCCTTTAGGGTTTTAGTTGTATACCTACTATGCTGGAATTTAATTAATGTAACAATTTCGGCTATGATTTATATGTATTTGTATCTTAGACACTATTATAATTTCAGAGAATTTCATATGAATGGTTTAGTTATCATAAGGTAAAATTATGTCCTTGTTTATGTGCGGCGTGGTCTTATGAGATACATTTGATTTTAAAAAGGGTATTAAACATAATAATTCAGTTGTTTGAGTTTACTCACACCAGACCCATGTCTGACCTAAAGTTTTATTTTCTTTCCCTAAAACTCTTGGGTGCTAAATTTTTTATGGGCAGCCAAGTAGTTCAGGTTTTCCCACGGATGCATTTTGGAGGAGCTTGGAGTAGGAAGCTTCATCCGTAGCTAGTTATTATCTTGTTTCTGATGTATTATATGTATCTTGTATCAGTAGGGTAGGAACAGGCTGTTATAACTGTCCATGGGTAGAATTGTATTAGTATGACTGTAATGTATCATTTTTGAAATGACTTTGTAAAGTATTATATTGACTAATATATGTTATTCTGTTGCGTCATGAGACTCTATGATTGTTTAGTTTCTTCATATCTTCTATATCATTTCATTCCCCCAAGAATCTGTGTTTCTGATACTTAGTTGTTTGGCACGTGAATACCTTGGATGTTTTAGTGTCAACTTCTGGAGTCCGGAAAGGTAAGTCATTACAACTGGTCCTTAAGTCCACGTCGTCCCTTATAGATTCTCCGTTCATGGATTTGGAAAATAATAATGATGATGTGGTGCTTATAGGAATTCACACTACCCATCGATCACTAATTGTATCTTATCTTGGAAATCTCATTGCCATAGCTTTAGTTCTGATCTTGTTATATCAATGTTTGACCTATAGCTGGTCATTGAGTGATGTCGATTGTCAAGGGTATGAGTACTTAAGCTAATGGTGTAGTTATATGCAACCTTTCCTGAAGATGTTGTCGAAGTCAGTGTATACTTGGGTGTTTTGGTCGTTTTTCATGATTATATTGATCTAGGACGAAGTTTTGTGGGTTTGATACTTGTAGGTGTATTGGTGTTGCTGTTACTTTTTGTAATACCGATGTTGATGATATTGGTTAACTTGAATCAGGTATGAGATGAACTGTATTAATGATGTTTTGAATGATTTTTTTAGTTGATATTAAAACATTGTACTATAATGATGAGTTGGTGATCGAAGATAAATGTCTCCTGTAGTTGCAGATTGTGTGGACGAGATTTGCAAACATTTAAAGCAATATTTCTATTTCTAATGAAGAAGTGTAGCTGACATGAATCTATTCCTTATGGAGTCGATGAAGCTTTTTATTTGATGATTGAATTGATTCTTGAAATTCCTTTTAGATTTGATTTTGATCGGATGGAAGTTGGTTTTTTGCCTCTAGAGATGATAAAATAATTCTGTTTATGTGATCCAATATTGAAAGAATTGGTAGATTTGAAATATATATTGAGCAACTAGTGCTTGAGAATATATAAGATTTGGAATGATTTAGTGTGTGATATTCCTTTCGTTATTTGGTTTAATATTTCTAGCTTGATAAAGATTCCGCCAACTTTTGCAATGTAAATTTGGTTATATGTACTTCAAGATGTAGTTGAACTCTAAATAAAAAAATCTTTGAATAAGAATAACTCAATGTTGAATAATTCCTCGAGTGATGATTCTTTTGTATGGATAATTCGAAAATGACTAAATTTTTTACATGTAGTTTTCTGAGTTTGAATTCGTTGTGGCTCAAAACATTTTTTGTTATCTTGAAAAATCAAACACTAAACAAACACTTTAAATAAACACATATGTTTATTAAAATAAAAAAGAAATTGATTGCAATATTTCACAATATTTTTATAATAATAACAAACATATATTATTTTTTGAGATAGGAAATCAAAATCATCGCAATGTTTCAATATATAAAATGCTACCCTTATTGATATGCCCCATACATATGTGGTATACGTGTTTAAGAATTAAATTAATCAAATAAAATTTCTGAAGTATTAATAGCACATTCACAGTATCACTAAATATTAACTGATCTCTCTCTATTTTGTGTTCATCAAAGTATAAATATCAAATTAATAATGTAAAAAAGTGATAGTGGATGATGAAACTTGATCAAAATATGACATTAAATATTTAATGAAAATCAACCATATATATCATAGCAGCTTTGGTTACTCATATCTCTTGAGTGGAAAGAGGGTGATAAAAAAAAGTATAGTTATATGCAATGCGGTTTAAGTGACAGTAAACTCAACAGTTCTAGCCAAAATCCAAATGAAGTATTTATGTGAGAATATATTTTCCTCGACTCGTTATAAATAAGATCAAGATACTTGCACCCATGTCGAGTATACACTACCGCTAAAGAATTTTCAACACATGTTGGGTATCCTTAGGTGATATAACTCTATGCTCATACTGCATCCATTTTTCATGTAACCCTTTCGCCATCTAAATTTAAATTTATAACATATTATGTGTTTTTACTTTTCGCCTGGAGCTTGTACATGAATTGTCCCCTATACTCTTTTGTTCCAACCAATCTTTTACCACATTTCGGCTTATGTTATTTGATCCAACACAAGCATAAAACTGAAAAATATAAGTCAACATAATATGAATGTTAAATGGTAGATTCAAAGACGATGTGGAATATGCAATAGTCAAAAATAGAAACTTTATCATAAGCTTAATTTAAAAAAATCATAATGTTATTATTTGATCAAGTATAAAATGCAATATCCTTAATCATCTATGTAATGGATGTAAATACTTTTGAAAGGCACATAAGAAAGTTTAACCGATCGTGATATGGTTTCAAAATTAAAGTCTTTATATATGTCTAAAAAATATTTTCAATTTTATATTCTAAAGTGAACATACTATATGAATTTGACTTAGAGTATTTGTGCAAAGAGTAGCACATGGACAAAGGATATATACATTAATATATCCGAACAAAATCAAAGGCTCATCTCAAAAGATTTCATCACAAAGCTCAAAATTTTGAAAAATGTTTCGTCTCCAACAATCATCCTAAGTTTTGAATATCAGAAACCCATCTCAGGAAGTTCATTGCAAAGTTCAAAATTTTCATTTCATAAAATCATGTTAAGTCTAGAATATTCAAACTCATCTTACAAGAATTTTCATATGAACTTTTTTTTTCAAAGAATTCTAACCATCAAATATATTTCTCATTGAAAACTCGTGTCAAAAATTTAGCCAAAATTGTCTTATTGCAAAATATTCAGTTTAAGAATAAATATAGAGAGAAAAGAGAAAAAAGGTCCTAATAAAGCAAAAACATATTTTTTGTTTTTTTTTCAAATTTCAAAAAAATAATATAAGAAGGTAAAAACATATTTTTGAATTAAAAAAGGAAAATAAACAGAAACAAAAATGCAAGCTCTCAACATGTACATGAAATAAAATATATGAACCATCATTCAATCCATGAGACATGTGAGATAATAAAAATACTAGATTAGAGAAATCATAAAGTTAAATATCATACCTAATATTCTGAATTGAAAGGAAAAAATTACCCCATCATGATACCACTTGTGATCTACGTTGTCCATAATGGTGAACAATGATATCACCTATTACTCTCTATGTGCTAGTGGTGACGAACAATGGTTTCTCATAGAAGTTTTCTGTCAAGTCTATCGAACTATCATTATCAATGTCAAACATGAAAGAAAAGCTTCATCAAATAAGCGTACTGCATACTCCATAATGTCAATCGATTTGGACCTAACATTTGAATTTCTGAGCAAAATCCCCTATGTCAAACAGAAGAACAAAAGACCAAAAAATGATTTGTTACCAATCATCCAAAGTGAGGAAAAAAAAGTATCATTTCATAAAGAAGAACATCAAAATCTCACGTAAGTCACAAACATTATCCTTATTTTATGAATATCGTCCATCGTTGTTTTTAAATATCAACCAATTTTGAAACCACTATTTGAAAATTTTAAGTCCATAATTCGATTTAGTACAGAACAAAAAATTCCTAGATATTCAATATTGCAAATCAACAAAATTGGTATCAAGTTAAAATGGCAAAAACAAATCAAATGTTATATTCAAAATACAACAGCTTGTTTGAATAACTCAGAAACACTTTTCAAACAATATTATGAATTGATTACTACTTTTAAAGGTCTTAAAAAATGAATCAACAAAAACACAAAACAAGAAAGTTATAGTGTACACTTCCTATGTCAAACGTGATCGTTATAACAATATTAAAAATACGATCTTTAAAGTGATGAGAATTTCTCACCTAAATTTCCACCCCAACAAACTTTTCTACGACTAGCATCTTCGCTTCTTTTTAAATTCGTTCCTCGCCTTCAAAAAGCTGGACTGTCTTTTTCCTCCTTTCTTTTTCTTATTTTTCTTTTTTTATATGAAAGGGTGTGTAGCTTGAAGAGGGGGTCTGGCTAGGGTAGTGGAGGGCATAGGGGTGTACGGCTTGGGTGTGGGTGTGTATGGGTGTATAGGGTGGTTTAGATGGAGGGTGTGGGGGTGTAGGAGGTGGGTATGGTGATTAGGAGCTCGGGTGTGGTGATAGCCGAGAGTGTGGAGGTGAGTGGGGTGCTCGGGGGGCTCGGGTAGGGGCGTTTGAGGCTTGGCCGTGGGTTTTGGGAGGTGGGTAGGTGGTTGGCCAAGGGGGTGAAGGTGATAAGGAGGGGGGGTACGGCTTGTAGAGGTGGGGTTTGGGTGGTGTAAGGATGTGATGATGCTTGGTGAAGATCGTGGAAGAGAAATGGAGGAAGCACTTAAGGAAATGAAGAGAATGATTTGTGAAAAATGAAGGGAATGTTGTAGGCTATTTATAATTGAGCTTTGGATGGAAAATGAATTAAATGCCCTTGGCTACCTTTTGACTTTGTTTAAGCATGATGTGTAGTGAATTAATGGTGGAAAGGATGTTAATATGTGATTTGTACTTAAGTAATGATGTTTGCCTCTTTACTTAATTTCTAAATTACTTAAAAACCCTTTTGTTCCATTTCCATACTTGATAAGACTTAAGTATTAATGGTGGGAAGATGTGTTAGGATTTTTTGGTAATGATTATGTTTTAGTAATCTTATTTAATATGAAAAATAGTCAAATCATGTTACTTTGGAATTATTTGTTTACTTTGACTTTTCAAAGTGAATTTGCATTTACATGAAAATCTAAAGTGTGCATAGTTTGTAACGATAAAATATATAGGTTATAAAGTGGATGTGTTCATATAACATTGCAACGACTTGTTACGGTTGAAAACAACATTGTTATTGACAAATTTTACAATCAAAATTTGACAATTTTGTTTAACTATTCATTGATGTAAACCAACTTAGAAATTGAACTTCCTACTACATTTAATAAACTAAAACAAGTCTATTTAGGTTAAAAATCCATATCATTAGGGTTAATATCAATTTATTGAATTACGGTGTTGCATTGACAAAATGTGACAAAATTACGATATTTTTGTAAAACCAATATAAATATATTTTTCAAACCTATATTATACTTTTATTATCTTTATTAAGTGATTTCGATATATTTTGACTTTTCAAATAAATATTTAAAACTATTTATGTAAGCATTTATTCATTTTTAACAAAACTTAATTTTTTGTTGATTTGTGATAAAAATCAAAATTCTTTATTTTCCATTATTAATCATAAGATAAATAATTTATCCTTACTTATTCATTATTTACAACATATTTACTTGAGTTCTAAACCTTTTTAAATTTAAAATAAATAAAATATCTCATTTTCGAAGTAGCGAAATTACGGATCGTTACATATTATTAAAGTAGAAATTTGGGACGAAAGGGGTTTTTGTGGCTATAAATTCATTGATGGGTATGAATAAAGTTTCTTTGAAATAAATATGTGATTATAAAATATGGAATTTTGAAGATTATTACTTAATTTATAAAGATAGGGAAATGGATACTGGAGGTATTTGCTAAATTAGTTGAAGTGGTTTTACAAAAAGAAAACAAAAGGATGTTCCGTGGTAAAGTATATTAATGTATTTTTATAAAAAGAAGGAAAAATGAAGTGAAATATATCTAACAAAACCCTTTGTCTAGAATCTCTAATTGAATAATATATTAACGTGTGTTTGATGATTGTTGATTTGTTTGCTACTAACGAAATGAAGTTAAATTACCCGTTGTGTTGAATTATAAAGTAATAAAAACAAAGAATAATGAATTGAAGTAAAAAGTAGAAGTGACGAGCGATTTAATAAGCGAAGCGTAAATTTATTTAATGTTGATTAGTAAATTTAGAATTTAACATTATTTTGAACTTTGTAAAGTTTGAAATTACTTAGGTCGTAGAAGATCGAATGAGAGCTTGATAGTATAATCATGTAGTGATAGTGTGTGATTTATACACTGAACATAAAAGTCAATGCGAGATTAACTTTGTTAACTCGCACTACCACTACGAAGTGTAGTGCACATCCCCATACACCGTGGTTGAACAAATAATCACTCACATCATCTGCCTCTGTAGTAATGTAATATAGTCTAAATTTTTATTGATTCGTTGTGCGATCGCATAATTTTGTGGAGTGGTATTTGAAAACAATGAATTTTTTTTACCAACGATTTTTTACTAGTTTGGTTTTTTTTTGGGGCTACTTAACAAGTTTAGGTGTTTAAATGGAATTAGCGCTCGATTCATTGGATCATAAATAAGAACAGAATTTTCTCATACTAATCTGTCTAAAAGTAAGATAATATGGATCAATTTCAGTGATGGAAATGGCAAGTATACAACCAAATACAAATGCACAATTCATGTCATATAAAGATTGTTAATGATATTCATCTCGATACATACTTCCAACCATCAAACATGAAATACACCAATACTCAAGTAGTAAAACCAAAAATTCAGGTTATACAAATCATAAAATAAAGCTTTTGTTTTGCTTCAAGTTAAACTATTAGGTTTAAACAACATTTTCCATTGGGAGTAATAGCGAGAAATCTAACTTTAAGAGAAAAGCTAAGACGAACGATTTATATTCAATTTTCAAGGAATCAGATTCAAAGGTTGGTATACCGCAAGAGAATGACTAGATCATAATCCAGCACAGAACAACCAAACTTAAATAGTTAACAGACCTAAAAAGGTAAAATTAAACATCAAAAACACAAATAGTACATTAATAAACATGGAAAAACTATTTTCAAAATGAATTAAATAAGGAAACAGTGAAACCAAAATTAATAACATTATTAGGAGAAAGCAAAAATAAGGCCTTGTATGGCTAGCCATTTTTAGTTTTGTGTTTTCATCAAAAAACTATGCACGCGATGCATGTATTTTTGGAAAACAACTAATTTTAAAAATGACGCCACCATATGAAATGGAAAACAAATTAATTTTGTTTTTGTGGTTTGACAAATAACAGAAGAATGGAAAATAATCCATCCCCTTCGCTGTCCCTGCATACCCTCTGCTATCCTTCCATCATCGTCATAATGGTCTAAAATTTTCTTCTGTCATATTCATATTTTGTTATGCATATTGAAAACGGAAAACACAAAACACAAATTGAAACTAAATAGGCCCTAACCTTTCAGAAAATAGTAAATTACTTTATTTAACTAGAACGTTGGTGAAAATGTACTTAAACATGGCATAAAGATGATTCTCAAACACATGAAAATTAGACTTGTGAAGGGTCAAAAGAGAAGGCCCGAAAGCTGGAGGAGTACCAGCACAACTAGTATAACAAGTTTCTAAATCGTTCACGCATTTCTTATAACAATCAAAGGATGGTATCTTGATGCAACCCGTTCCACATTAAAGATATGATTTTAAACATTGTCCAAAGCACTGACCGGGTATGCTTTGGCATCTCACATTGTTCAGAGGGAGAAGTATGAGAAGAACTGCAACAACCGGAATCATCCAATGGGAAAAAGAACTTGTCATCATTTTCTATTACTTTTAAGAATGAATGGCTTTTGTGATTGTGTTTGCAGTGCTCTTGTATAGATAGGATATGGGAAAAAATATGGTAATGTATAATTAATTTCATAAAACGAGAATATCTTGATTTATTCTAATACCTTATCTGAAGATTTAAGAATTTCAAGGTTATGCATTAAACTGTGAATAAATGATAAAAAAAATCAAAACAGTAATTGTTTACAATGTTGGAATGGTTGTAATTAGTTGATTCTAACTATATCAACGAGATAAAAGAATTAATTTGTACTAATCATTAATGAAGTATATATGGATGAAGATATGATCATAAATGTTATTTGTAGTTGGAAATATATCCATACGAGAATCAATGATTGTTATTATTAGTTCAAAATAGTGGTATTATAACATATATGTATGAAAATTTTAATGAACGCAATGACACATCTAATTGAAGAGGAATAAAATTTTGAAAAGTGAAGTTACTCCTTAATAATTTGTATTGATTTAGTGCCATAATTACGTCAATTTACTGCACCATTATGCAACCTTCCAAGATTAATCTTTTAGGAAATTTGGAAAAAAATAATAAGGATTTGTTAACGTGTGTCCTAAGAGCATATGTTAAGAATTATATGCTATGAAAACAAAAATTATATTTAAAATGCCTTTTATATCCGTAAAGAATAAAATATAGGTTCAATTTAGTAGGTTAATTGTAACGTCCCGACTTTTCGACCTCGGAATGTTGACACTAATATATGCACAGTATTCATGTACCGAGCACTCAAGTGTCGGAAAGGTAAAAAGTTAGGGTAAAATAAAAAGAAAACGAAATAGAATAAGGAAGAAAGAACACAATAGCATAATCTCAATAGCGGAACTGTAATATATAATACCAAAAGAACCGTACAAAGGGTTACTTCGATATAGAAATTTTGGGTTTACAAAACCTAAGTACTATCATCAGCCTGGACAGTATAACAACATGTCCTTACAAATACTGATGCGTACAATATAGTAACACGGCTGAAATAAGAATAATATAGTAGAAGAAACAACCATCTTATCTTCTCAAGCTCCAAATAACATTAATGAACACATGTTATTCTCTAACTACTCGAAATAGTATGTGATGAATTTAGGGAAAACAAAAACTAAGCATCAAACATAAGTCCGGTATGAGAAACCCAAGAAATATGTGTACAACCTATTACGGTACTTTTTAGACCACATGGAATGCCGTAACTGTTATCCTATCAAAAGAACCACCATCTAATAAGTACATAATGTGATATATTAGATATATAGAATATAAATCAGAAAATAGCTGGTGTAACGACCCGCTATTTTGGACTATTCGCATCCATTATAAGTGTATAGGTAGACACTCATGCCGGAGTTGAATTGCTCAAAATACCGCGTTGTTAATTTAAATGGGCAAAACTGAACATATACAGTAAATAAATAATCACAGATCACAGACACAGAGTAATAAATGCAGCGGAAATAAAAGAGATAGTAGTTCATGAAGCTACTATATAAATATATAAGTTACATCAGAGTTAAAACAGATACAACGGAAGAGTAATACGATACATCAGATACAAATCAGAATACATCACTGGAATCAACTGAATATCTGAAAGCTGGATCTCCAAGCGAAGCTCCAACTCCAAAGGTGAGTCTCGAATACTGGTACACTCAGTCTAACCCGAGCGTAAAGAAAATACAAAACACTCGAGTCAGGATTAACATTCTTATATCAATAAATCCAACTCAAGTGAAATAGCAATTGAAATACAAGTAACTCAAAGGATGTTGGAATAACCATCCTTTAAGGATTCGTTAAACTATCTACTATGTAGTAGTGTACGATAAGTAGATAATGTCTATCAGTAATATATGATATCAAAATAGTGTTAAGGCGTTACCATTATCCCCCTTAACACATCTTTATAAGCGTTATAGTCTATACAGCACTGTAAACTCCACCGTAAACTAGTGGGATATCAGGGAGTACTCCATAGGTATAACACAAAACAAATTCGTAGTGGTCGCGTATATAGGGATCCAAGTATGACAAGGCACATGAGGCAATACCCAAGGTAGTGAAACTACCATTTTCCTGATCCGGACTGGTGAGAACGCATCGCCGCAGCGACCGCAACACCGCGAAACAACACTCCCAAAATCAAGGGTGCACCAATCGACAACAAGTAATGAGTAGTTCGAAGAAGTGTGTTCGCTTGAGGTAGCTGACCTCCATTGGCCTGGCCCGGCTCCTGTTTTAGTCATTTCCAATTTGACACAAGTGTCAAGGCTATCCATTATCGTTCTCTTTCTTCAGTCATCACGTACATCATTCCAACCACTTCATTCTGGATCACACTCCGCGTATAGTTATTAAAGTGGTTTTCGGTTTAGACAGTGAGTATGTCCCTAACCGATTCCGGTCTCTTTAATAACTTTCGTGATTATTACACCGATTGGTCGTTAATAACTTTCAAAAACCAAATCAATTACAATTTCAATTAGAATTTGTAAACCTACATTTCATTTGTCTTTCCAAACCAATTTCCATAATTTATGTTTCAAAACATCCAAATTACCATTTCAAAATCTTATAATTCAATTTAAATTTCTATTTAAAACAATTCAAATATTGATTCAGTTCGCATATAAGTTTCATTTCGAAAATCACTTAAATTAATTTAATTCAACATTCAAATCAATTTAAATTCATTTATCGATTTCATTAAATTTTCGTTAAGTTAATTTATCATTCAAGACAAATTCTATTTAATTTCCAATTCATTAAATCAATTACTTAAGTTCAACTTCATCAATCAAACTTACAATTTTGAATTAATTTAAATTCATCAAATCCATTCTTTAAATTACAAGTCTTACATTGATTCAATAAATCCCATTTTTATTTCTTATTAAAGAAAATTCAATTTCACTTATTTAAAGAATTCAATTTATTTAATTATTAAATAATTCAATCTTATTTAATTTTTAAATAATTTCAAAACTTAATTATCAATGTTAACCCTTAATTCTCCACGACTTAAGAACGACACGAGTTAAGGGATTGTGCGACTTAGCGAGTTAAGACTCAACAGATTCCGACTTAAAGAGGCCCACGACTCAACAGGTTCTGACTTAAGGAATAGTCCGACTTAACCAGCTACAAGTTAAGGAAGGCTACGACTTAAAGTATGAGCCGGTTTAGTAGGCTACGAGTTAAGAAAGGTTCCGACCTAAGGCGGTACGTGACTTAAGCAACAGTACCGACTTAACGGGTTACGACTTAAGAGCTGCCGACTTAGGAGCCTAACGACCTATGGGAATTTACAACCTACCGAGTTAAGGAAGTTCCGACCCAAGAGCTTAGCGATCTATGACCTAAGAGAGCTCCGACTTAGCTACAGCTCCGACTTAAAGCGCTTACCGACTTAGATGGTCTTACGACGTACCGATCTATGGAGTTAACAACTTATACTAAGTCGCTGCTGACCTATGACTTATAGGCATGTTCAGAAGTAACCAGTTAACAACTTATACTAAGTACTCCTATCTCGTTGCCGACTTAAGACCTACGACTTACTATAAGTCGGCTACGACTTAGGACTTAGAAAAGATTTCCCATTCAGATTCTACCCTATAAATACCCCCCAAACTCCAACGAGTAGGGGACTTTTGGCCATTCATTTTCTGAAGCATCGTTACTCTGCCGCACTCTCAACTCATTCGACAAGTGAAGATCTCCCAACACTCAAGGCACTACAACAAGCTTCGTGAAGGACTTCATTCATCCGACACAGATTTAGCAAGATTCGTCACCGAAGTTTGAGCTAGTAGTCGAGATTGTTGTGTGATCAAATTGTACTGTGTTTGATAAATGTTTTGTATCGTTTTGTAACCCGATTCAGTAATAAAGACTATAAAGTGGACGTAGGCTCAGTTACGGGTCGTACCACTATAAATCTGCTGTTCCTTTACTGTTTTACTGCTATTTTCAGCCTGTATTCTATTCCCGTACCAACGGGTGGTGCTTTCACGAATCTATTACACACACCGGGTGTTAGCATTCACTTTTTAGCGTTAACATTTTGGTGCTTTAACTGAGAACTGAACTCAGGAAGATTTTCACCGTTGCTTCGCAAAAACTTGTGAAAAGAACCTCTCTTAAAACCAGAAGTTGATCTAAGATAATGGCTCCTAGAAGAAGAGGTAGACCTACTAGATCCGAAACTGCTCATGAAGGAACCTCCGCTTCTCCAACAACAGATCAAACAACTCCTACCGTTGGAGTCACCAGGGCTGAATTAGATGAAGCAGTTTCTGGATTATATCAACGAATTGAAACTCAAAACGCTTTGTTAATGGATAGATTAACTACTCTGCTTGGGGCAAATCGTCAACCAGAAAACCATCCAACAACCTTTCCTGAAATGCCGCCTTTCCAAGCTGAAGGTTCTATGCCGCAACCAACTTATTACGAACATGTGCCCAGGCAAGCTTCCGAGAGAAGGACTGATGCCTGTCCGGAGACGACTCTGAACAATAAAGAGTACCTGTCCGAAATGGTTGGTCGCATCATGAAAGAGAGCATGCAAAGGGAAGAGAATGAGAGTGACTGGGGATTTGCGCCGAGCAGAACTCCGTTTACTGAAAGGATCCTGAAGGCGGAATTTCCAAGGAAATTTGCACCTCCTACTATCCAAGCCGATATGGGAACGAGTGACCCTAATCATTTCCTATACAAGTACGATTGGCATATGACCGGTGCAAGAGCATCAGATGAGATCAAGTGTCGATACTTTCCAGTGTACTTGGAAGGTGTGGCTTTACTTTGGTTTACAAAGCTCCCAATTCGGTCAGTAGATCAATTCTCCGACTTAACGCGAAAGTTCAAAGAACAGTTCAGATTGTATGCTTCGAAAGCTAAGGATATAATGTCACTGACTAACCTTGAACAAGCGCCCGGAGAATCAATTAAATCTTTCTTGAGCCGTTTCAATATAGCTTTAGCCGAAGTAGATAATGCAGAGCCACGTATGATCCTGACTTATTTGATGCGAGCCATCAATAAATCGAGTGAATTTGGAATATGGCTAAAGATGAAAGAACCGAACTCGCTTGAAAAGTTTTATAAAAAGGCCGATGAGTTCATTCGCCTTGAAAGCCTTTTTACGACATCGAAAGTAGTTGTTGCCAAAGTTACTGATAACAATGCTACTTCCAATAAAAGAGAATCTGGAAACCAGAAATAGGAAAACGCGAAGAAAGCTCGTTACTTTGAATCTTTAGGTTACACTACTTTGACAGTTACTCCAGAGAATATTTTCTTTGCAACTAAGGATACTGTTGAATACCCTAAACCGCATAAGTTGAGGATAGGGAAAAATGCCACGCAAAGTGGAAGATTCTATAAGTTCCATAATCAGCCTGGCCATGACACCAACGAGTGCCCCCATCTGAAGGATTTGATTGAGGAGCTATTGAAAGAGAACAAGCTGCAACAATACCTGAAGAAAAGCAAAGTCGACCCAACCTCATCTACTCAGGGGCAACATCTTGCTACTCACCAATCCGGCTCAGACAACAGTACTGAAGCACAGGAATCTGAAAAGTTTGTCATTAATGTTGTCACAGGAGGTCCACAACTGGCATGCAGAAGTTGGGATGACTACTAACTACCCGCAAAACTGCAGCTGGGGCATCTTCCACTTTTTCTGGCATATGAGTACAAAGATGTGGATCTAATGGAAATTCAGCCTGGAGATTCTGAAACAACAGTTAATCGCATCCATTTTTTTTTACTTAATAGCGTTGCTTAAATTTGTAAAATAATAATGGATGTGTAACTTTTACATTATAAACCGCTGAGAAATCAGTGTGATTCAATAATGAAAAACTATGAATTCTGTCTTCTCTATTATAAAATGCCTGTTATATTTCGATGTGTAAATACTCTAAATGATAAAGGATCGCAGATGGGCAGATGATGGAAAAACATGAGCCGGCAAACACATAAGCAGCCAAAAGGAGGTATGCCTCTCAATAGGAAAGCCGGTAGATCCACTAAAGGGACACCTTCTCAAGCAGAAGGAACAGGACCCTTGCTAACTGGTTGTGATGCATCCGATCAGACAGCTTGCGTCCATCCCGTGGATCCACTCACCCCTGAGACGCAACCTTCCTGGCATTCCAACCAACCAAAGCCCTCTAACGAGGCACGCCAATAAATGGGAGTGCTTTCCTCAATCAAAAAGATCGGTGGGACCACCGAAGGGGCAACTTGTTAGTTGATTGCGATCGTTTGTACAAACGAACATCCAATCAAGCAACTTGCGTCCGCCCCATGCACCCGTCCGACCATGAGAAAGTAACTTCCAGGCAATCAACAAGCCCTCTTCGGAGGCACATTTCACCGGAGTTGAAGTGCAAAAATCTCTCTTCGGAGGCCCACTTCACCAGAGCTGAAATGATAAAAAGCCCTCTTCGGAGGCACGAGCCCTCTTCGGAGGCACATTTCACCGGAGTTGAAGTGCAAAAATCTCTCTTCGGAGGCCCACTTCACCAGAGCTGAAATGATAAAAAGCCCTCTTCGGAGGCACAAGCCCTCTTCAGAGGCACATTTCACCGGAGTTGAAGTGCAAAAATCTCTCTTCGGAGGCCCACTTCACCAGAGCTGAGATGATAAAAAGCCCTCTTCGGAGGCACAAGCCCTCTTCGGAGGCACATTTCACTAGTGTAGAAGTGCAAAATGCTCCTCTTTGGAGGCCCACTTCACCAGAGATGAAATCCAAACTTGCTTCTCTACGGAGACCAAAATCGCTTCTCTTCGGAGACCAAACTTGCTTCTCTACGGAGACCAAAATTGCTTCTCTCCGGAGACCACGAAGCCTTCTTCGGAAGCACTAAGACAAATAAAGCCTTTTGACAAGGCAAATTCAAAAAACTTTGTTGATGGAACCACTAACGTCCGTAGTTGAATACTTATGATTATTTGTACAAGCAAATGTGTAGTAAAACAGCCAAGGACTGTCCTGTGGATCCATTCAACAGTAAAATATAATTGTCTAACAAATAGATCAAAACTTTCTTCAGAAGCTCACTTCACTGCGTAGGAAAATCCACTTTTTAACAAATAAAAAGTGATCATCCCTGAAAGTTGAAGTGTTCTTTAGAAAGGAAGAAAAAGTAAAAATTTCTCCAAAAATGAGATATACTCTATTAAAAGCAGAATGATTCTTCCCCTAAAAGTGGAATAGTTATTCTCTGAAATAAGAGTATCAGTCTCGTAAAAGTTAGAAATGTTGCAATACACTTGTGATATGGGGGCAACACTATGCAATTCAGTTGCATTAATAAAAGTAATATGCAAGCAACATACCACAAGTTCATTGCAATATCACGAAAAAGTAGATGTGGAATAAATGCATTCTCAAACACAGAAAAAAAGTTTGTACAAGTAAAAAGAATCGTTTATTCTACACTAAAAAATGAGAAACAGATGCATTCTCACATACACAAGAATTTGTACAAGTAAAATAGCGATTTTATTTAATACTATAAAAACTTTTTACATTGTGCAGATTGCAAAAAGAAGCGGAGACCGATATCCGCACAACTTCCGGTCAATACTTACAAAAAATAGAAACGGCAAAATCAGGCTCATTTCTCCTTCTTCCCGCCTCTAGAACCTCTACCCGGCCTGATAATTAGCTTCGGAGGTCGTTGTGGATGAGTCGGAGAAGAAGGAGAAAGAGGCACATCCGGATCAACTTCTGCTTCCTCTCCAGCGGCGAAAGAACTTTTCTTGCCTTTCTTCGAAATTACGCGTTTTCCCTTCTTTTTCGAGGAAGACTCACTGCCCGGAGTAAAAAATTATGAAAGCTTAGTGTCATCGTCGCAAGACTGCTCCGGAGTCTTCTCACCTTCTTCAAGTTCCCCAGTTCTTGGCTCTTGTGAAACAACCGGATCGTCCAAGTCTTTAAGGGCTTTAATTTTCTCTTCTTGCGATCCTGGTTGAGAAGCTGGAAGAGGAGTAACTTGAGAAGGAGGAGGAACGGCAGCTGAAGAAGGAGAAGTTGGCGCAACTTTCGGTACTTCCGCTGCAAAAGAAAAGAAGTTAAAAATCAGTATTCTCCAAGATAAGAGAAGATATTGGTTCGTTTAGGCTTAAGTAATAAGTGAGAAGTTCATCAAGCTCAGTCAAATCTAATAAGTAATTCACTTGAGATGGGTCGACGTCAAAGTTACCTGGAGAAGTCGGTTTGGCGAAATCAATCTCAAATTTCTGAGCTTTAAAGTCTTCCATAGCTTCTTCCTCTGTGGGAGTGGTCACAATTTCTTTGTCAACGTTAACGGGAGGCGAAGAGTGAGAACTAGAGCCAGCAATATCCACGTGAGCCGAAGCCGAAATATGAACAGGGGGAGTAGGAAGTATTTCTTTCTCAGGAAGCTTCTCTCCCGTCGCTTCGGCTCGTACTCGGGTAAGCTGTTCTTTTCCTTTGGCAAGGGCAGTGCGGGCACTCTCATCTAGATAAGTAGCTTCAAGATCTGCTTCAGCATAACCGGTGCCGCCCAACATATCAATGATCGCCTCCCATACTTCAGCTAATGTGACTTCATATTCCGGTCCCAAAAATGAAAGGCTCCCACGCCCCAAGACGCAATGAATATAAAAGTCGAATAAAGTCGTGTCAATGGTGGCTCTGGTTGCCTTATGGGATTCTTCAGCTGCAGCTTTATCGGAAAGAGCTTCACACGCTCTCTTTCAGCCTTCAGTAATTGAGACTGCACTCTCGCAATTTCTAAGTCCTGAGAGCTGACTTTCTCCCAAAGTTGAGCAGCATCATCATGATTTTTCTAGTAACATGCTGCTCTGCTTCAAGTTTCACTTCAATATCTCGCTGAGCAGCATGGGCGTCTCGAACCTGCTTTTGGAGCATTTCTTCCTTCTGTGAATAAGAAGTGGAGGAAGTAGCGAGCTCATTTTTGAGTCTTTCAACTTCGGCTTCAAGCTTCCCGTAATTATCAGTAATGCTTTTCATTTCAGCATCGTGCTGTTTACACCATTTGTCCCATTCAGCTTTATCGTTCTCCATAGTCATCATGGCCTCAAGATTCATGCGGTTGACCCTTTGAAGTTCATCGACCAGTTTCTGCCATCCAGACATTCTTTCAATGTCAAGCTTGACAGCATCTAGATTTCTGAGCATGGCTTGTTTATCAATAGGGACTAAATCTAGGTCAAAGCGCACTCCTTTTAGACACCAATTTGGAAATCGGCTCTGTAGTGTGGAAGGACCATCCCCGGCTTGGTACTGAGGCCTATTAATAATTGCCTGGATGTCAGACTTCTTAAGTGCAGGAGAACCGGAAGAGGTATCAGGAGGAATAGAAGCGGCAGTCTTTTCCGAAATAGTAGACGCGTCCTTTTCGCCGAGTCTGATCCGCTTACTAGAATCATCGGCAGAGTGGCTTTTCCCTTGTCGTCGTAAGATTTCCTCTTGTAAGAATCGTCACTTCTGCGGGAAGAGTCGTGTCGCTCGTCCCTACTCCTATAGTACTGTTCATCTTCTCTCCGGCGGCGTTCTTCATAAGCTCGCCTTTCGTGAGCTTTTCTCTCAGCCCTTTCCTCATCAGTTTCCCTCGGGGCACTGAGATAACTCCTAAAGTCATAAGCATCGCGGCTTCCGTGACGCTGGAATTTGTCGAAGTAAGAGCCACTTTGCCCCATTGAAGAACCTGAAATTGAAGAAGAAAGATAAATCTTAGAAATCTTCAAATTGAAGAAGCTAAGTGCATATAAGTGCCAAAAATCCTAAGTGTGTGGCGTGCAAACTACGCGCGTCAAACTACAAACCACGCTTTAATGTGGAAACGGAGACGACTGGTGTAGAAGGTGTCGAGGCTTGTTTCAAAGAGGAAGTCGCTTCAACGACGGGGGAGATCGCTTTTGAAATATTATCTTTAAAAAGCTCTTGAGAAGTGATCATTATATCACTCAAATCATCAAAGGTATCATCGCCATGATGCCCCGCAGAACTCTCTTTCTCGGCTTCCACGTCAGCCGTCTATTCAGAAATATGAGGATTTTCTTCCTCTTCAATAACTGGAGAGAGTATTAACTTGCTGGATGACCCCGCAACATCGATAGAAGAAGAACACTTTACTAATGCGGTGTCTACAGTTGGCTCCTTTAGAACCATCTCTTCCGTTGAAGCTGGGGCATCTGATGTCTGTGCTGGAAAATTAGAAACTTCACGAGGCTGAGTAAAGCGGGAAGAGTGTAAAAGCCCGAATCGATGAAAAAATTCGTCTGTCAACAGAAATTGGACACTCCTTTCCTCGACTGGCACTGCCATAAGCCTCTCAAAAGTCGCTTTGTGACCGGGATCTCTAGAAGGAGGAGGAAGTGCTGAAAAGAAAAGGGCAAAGTTAACACTTGACAACTCAGACTTTGGCAAGTTCGAAAAAACATAAGAAACGGAGACAAGTGATCTTACTTCCTACTCTCCAGATAGCGTAAAATCCCGAAGGACAGCGAACGTAGAAAAACTAGCTTAGGAAACTGTGAACACTGTCAGGGAGACCGATAATCAGTCTACGGTTCCTGACACTCCTCACAAGTATGATAGAGGGATGGTCTTTGATCTTTGCAAAACTGGGAAAGCGGTCCAGCGTTCTCCTAAAAAGCACACACAGTCCCAGTAGGATGGCGTAGCCATTAGGGTGTAGTTGAAAAGGGGATATAGATAGTCGGAGGAGAAGTTCTCGAAGACAGTCGTTAAATGGGGGGGGTAGCTCCACTTAAACACATTTGGCAGTTAACTGCGACAAAGCCATGGGGCGGCCTATCAGCAGTATCATTCATTCCAGGGAACAAAGCGTCAGCTTCGGCAATGCCAAACTGAATGCATAATTGACAAAAAACTTTATGGCTCAGAGTAGTAGGAGTCCTTTCTGGAGGATCGTTCAATGGAGTAGCAATTGGAAAAACTCCTCCAGCTGGTTCCAATTCTTCTTGTTGAGATGTCATTCTACACAAGGAACTGGATGATCAAATATTAAGGTGCACGTTTCCTAAAAAGTGTGAAGTGTTGTGCAGAGCCAATAAAAATAACAAGTAAACACAACTGGAATTAAACTAGTCGACAATCTGTCGATTATGAGATTTCAAAACTTGTTAATATTTAAGTATAGTGTTAATGCAAACAAATCGGTTTCAGTTGACTATTACGATTTTGCTTTTATACTTCACTTGAATTGGTTATTGTACAACATTTCATTCATGCAGTTTTAATTTGATTTTTTCTTTATCAACTAATCTGTCATTTGATGTGGGCAGTCAGTGGCAGTATATTCGTCCCAGTTTTCTGTAAATGTTATAACAGGCAATTAGAATTATTGATAATCTGTAAAAGAATGCAACAAAGTTCAGGAAATTCAAGTCTTAACGTTCATGGCAGTGAAAAATATGTTCAAGTTCTAACTTGTTCACGACTTAGCATGGGTCGGAAATTTAAAGTTCTAGCTCGCCCATGGTCTAAGGGATATGCTATGAGTCAGGTTGAGTCGTAACTCTTAAATCGTAGTACATTGTTAACGAGAAAAAGTGAACGTTAACACCCGGTGTGTGTAATAGAATCGTGAAAGCACCACCCGTTGGTACGGGAACAGAATATAAGCTAAAAATAGCAGAAAAGCAGTAAATGAACAATAGGTTTATAGTGGTTCGACCCGTAATTGAGCCTACGTCCACTTTATAATCTTTTATTGCTGATTCGGCTATAAATCGATACAAATCACTTGTCAAATACAATATAACTTGATCACACAACAATCTAGACTACTAGCTCAATCTTCGGTGATGAATCTTGCTAAATCTGTATCGGATGAATGAAGTTCTTCATGAAGCTTGTTGTAGTGCCTTGAGTGTTGGAAGATCTTTACTTGTTGAGTGAATTTACAGTGCAGCAGAGCATGGATGCTTGAAGAAATGAATTGCCCAAAAAAGTCCTCGTTATGTTGGAAGTGGTGGGGTATTTATAGGAGCTGATTTGGATTCAGGAAATTTCCCTAAGTCTTTAAGTCGTGGCCGACTTATAGAAGTCTTAGGTCGTAAGTCGGTAACGAGATAAAGCACTTGTACCGGTTGGTACTTCCAGAACGAGTTAGTAAGTCGTGAGCGACTTAGTTTAAGTTATAAGTCGGTAATGACCTAAAAGATGCAATATTGTTTTCGTTCCCTTAAGTCGGTGACGAGGTAAAGGCGTATAAGGTGTTCTGAGATTGTACACGACTTAGTATAAGTCGTAGGCCGGCGACGACTTAAGAGATAGGTCACAAGTCTTAAGTTATCAACAATTGCCTTAGGTCCAAGAATCCCTTATCTTGTAGACCCTTAAGTCGTAGTGCTTCTTAACTCGGAGCATTTCATAACTTGGTGTTGTTAGGTCGGAGCAGAGTTAACCCATAGGTTGTTAAGCTGTTGAGTCGGAAGCCCTTGTTAACTCGCAATTTGTTAAGTCGGTAGGCTCCTAGGTTGGCACACATCTTAAGTCGGCAGCTCTTCTTAGTAGTTAGATCGACAACTGTTGGGTCAGAGCTTCCTTAAGTCGTAGCCTGTTAAGTCGGAGACCTCCTTAACTCGGAGCCCTTCTTAAGTCGGTCACGCCTTTAGCTTGTTAGGTCGTCTTCTGTTAAGTTGCGAAGTTACCTTCAGCAGTTAGGTCGTAGACTCTCTTAGGTCGTAGCACTGCTAGGTCGCGAAGCTCTTGAGATAGTTGGGTCGTAGACTCCCTTAGGTAGCAGAGCCTCATTCAACAGTTAGGTCGTAGCTCCCTAACCCGGTAGGTCGTAAGTCGTTCAAGCCGTAGATTCCTTTTCAGCAACTAAGTCGTGAATCGTTGAGTACACAGGTTTTAGGCTTTTTAACTCGTTGGCTTCTTATAAGGCGCGGCATAATCTGAGTCGCTCATTTCTTAACTCGTAACTCGTTGCTAAAAGGGAGTTAACATTTGCCCCTCGAAGTACACGCCTTAAGTCATAAGTCGTGTGCTTCGATTTCCTTAGCTCGCTTCTTGATGAGTGCGCTAATTTGCGACCGACTTAAGATGAGTCGTAGGCCGCTAACGACTTAGTATAAGTCGTAAGTCAGAAGTGTCGATTCACCTTTCACTGTGTTAGGGTACAAATAGCTTAGGTCGTTCCTTCTTCTCCTTCACCTGTTTCATTCCGTCATTTGCAAGCATTCGAGTTCTTCTCAGACAAACTCAATTACTCAATCGCCAGACATCTTCAATTTCGTATTGCGTAAGTGGATTCGATTGCTATTCATTCCTCGATTATTACCCAATTACGAATCCCATTTTCACCATCGACCCCCTTTTCTCATGCCGTACTTCCCTGCAATCCTTGTTTCAATTGATTACTGATGGGTTTGAGGCGGCTTGTCCTGGTTTTGGATAGTCGGTTAGAACAAGACGATGAACAACAGCATTTCAGTTTGATTGATTCGTGGTTTGTGATGGAATGACATTAGACCGGGTTTATGGTGATTTCGGGATGATTAAATGCGCTGAGGGAACGAGAGTTTTGGTTGGAGGAGAAGCTAATGGGTTAACGGGTTAAGGAGTTAGCGAATTGATGTATTGGGGAGAAGACGAACGACTTAAAACCTTTGTGTTCTGAATAGTTATCTTGAGACCTAAGTCCCAAATCATATACAACCTAAAGTAGGTCGTAGGTCGGTAACGACCTAAGACTTGATAATTTTTCATTGCCTTGGGACCTTTCTTATGCAGCACTCCTTAATAGACTGATGGCTTAACTTAACTCGTAGCTTGCCCTTAGGTCGTGGACGAGTTAGCACTTAAGGATTTAACTTGCGAGCACATCTGAATGACTAGGTCGTGGATGAGATAGCCCTTAACTCGTAACTCGCGAATCCATCCGAACGACTTAATAACTTGAACTCCATGACTTCGAATTTTTGGACTTGAATGATCCGACTTAAGAGAATATGCCGAACATCTTGACTCGCACAACACGACCTAAAAGCCCTGACCTCTCACACTGTCTTGACTTTAATGCTAATAACCTGCTTAACACAACATTCACAGAATACTGGGACGAATATACTGCCACTGACTGCCCACATCGAATGACAGATTAGTTGATAAAGAGAAAAATAAATTAAATGAACTGTATGAGTGAAATGCTACACAATAACCAACTCAAATGAAGTATTAAAGCAAAATCGTAATGGTAAACTAAAACTGATTTGTCTGCATTAACACTACACTTGAGTATTAACAAGTTCTGAAATCTCGTAATCGACTGATTGTCAGTTAGTTTAATTCCAGTTATACTTGTTTTTTCTTGTTTTCATTAGTTTTGCACAGCACTTCACACTTTTAGGAAACGTGCACCTTCACTTTTGAACATTCAGCTGATTGTGTAGAATGGCATCTCATCAAGAAGACTTGGAACCAACTGGAGAAGCTTTTCCAATTGCTACTCCGTTGAATGATCCCCCGGAAAGGACTCCTACCACTCTGAGTCATAAAGTCTTCCGTCAACTATGCACCCAGTTTGGCATTGCTGAATCTGACGCTTTGCTCCCTGGAGTAAATGACACTGCTGATAGGCCGCCCCACGGCTTTGTCGCAGTGAACCGCCAAATGTGCTTGAGTGGAGCGATTCCCCCGTTTAATGACTGTCTTCGAGAACTTCTCCTTCGGCTAACTATTTCTCCCTTTCAACTACACCCTAATGGATACTCCATCCTGCTGGGATTGTGTGTGCTTTTCAGGAGAACGTTGGACCGTTTTCCCAGTTTTGGAGAAATTTGCTTCCTGTGCTCATTTACAAAGAACAAAGACCATCCCTCTATCACAGTTGTAAGGAGTGCCAGGAACCGTAAACTGATTATTGGTCTTCCTGAAAGCGTTCCTGGGTTTCTAAGCCAGTTTTTCTTTGTCCGCTGTCCCTCGGGATTTTACGCCATTTGGAGAGTGGGAAGTAAGACTATCTATCTTTTCCCTATGTTTTTCTAAAATTTTTCGAAGTCCAAATTGTCAAATGTTAACTTCTTTTTCTACTGTTTCAGCGCTCCCTCCCCCCTCTAGGGAAACTCGTCACAAAACTACCTTCGAGAGGCTTATGGCCGTGCCGGTCGAGGAGAGGAGTGTTCAATTTCTATTGAGAGATGAGTTCCTCCACGAATTTGGACTCTTACATCCTTCCCGTTCCACTCAGCCACATGAAGTCCCTGATTCTCCTACTGAGGAGTCAGATGCCCCTGTTCCTGCTAAAGAACTTTTACCACAAGAACTTACCGCTGAGACTTCATTGGTAAAGTGTTCTACTCCTACCGACATTGCTGGATCGTCCAGTAAGTTAGCACTAGCCTCGGGTATTGAAGAGGAGGAAAGTCTTCACATTCTTGAAAAGACGGCTGAGGTGGAAGTTGAAAAAGATAATCCTCCCGTGCATCATGGCGATGATACTTTTGACAGTCTGAGCGACATTATGATAACCTCTCAGGAGCTCTTTAAAGATGATGTTTCTAAAGTGATCTCTCCTGTTATTGAAGCAACTTCTTCCTTGCAACAAACCACAACGCCTTCTATACAAGCCGTCACCATTTCCACACAAAAAAGTGGTTTGTAGTCCGACGCGCATAGCCCACACGCCACACACACTTAGGGTTTTTCTGCACTTATAAGCATTTACTCTTTCTTCCTGGAAATTTCTAAGCTTTACTTATTTTCCGTTTTTCAGATTCTCCGATGGGACGCTCTGGCTCATATTACGACTCATTTCAGCGCCATGGAGGCCGTGGATCCTACGAATTTAGGAAATATCTTGGTGACCAGAGAGAGACAGATGAGGAACGGGCCCAAAGGAAGGCTCAAGAAAAATGGGATTATGAGCAGCGGCAAAGAAGAAGAGATGCTGATCGATATGATTCTTCTTACAGAACTTACGATTCTCATAAGCGAAAGTCTTATGATGACAAAGGGAAGACTCAAATTACTGATGAATCGAGCAAACGGTCTAAGCCAAGTGATGCGTCTGCTATTTCTGAGAAGACTAACGCTCCCATTTCTTATGATATTCCGGCCGGTTCTCCTCCTCTAAAGGAATCTGATATTCAAACCATCATTAACAGGCCACAATATCAAGTTAAAGACGGCCCTCCAATGCTTCAGAGCCGATTTCCGAATTGGTGTCTAAGAGGAGTCCGTTTTGACTTAGATTTGGTTCCCATTGATAAGCAGACAATGCTGAGAAATGTCGATGCTGTCAAGCTTGATATTGAAAGAATGTCTGGATGGCAGAAGTTGGTTGATGAACTTCAAAGGGTCAATCATTTTAACCTTGAGGCGATGATGACCATGGAGAACGATAAATCAGAATGGGACAAATGGCGTAAGCAGCATGATGCGGAGATGACGAGCATTGCAGACGACAACGCAAAGCTTGCGTCTGAAGTTAAGCAGCTCAAGGAAAATCTCGCTTCTTCTTCTGCATCATATACTCAAAAAGAAGAAGTCTTTCAGAAGCAAGTGCGGGATGCGCATGCTGCACAAAGAGATGTAGAAATGAAGCTTGCCGCCGAACAGCATGTTAACGAGAAATATCGTACAGAGAACGCCGAACTGCGGGAAAAAGTCACCTCCCAGAACGTGGAGATTGAGCTACTAAAGTCTCGACTCGCTAAAGCTGAGACAGCTCGTGATGAGGCTATTACTGGTAGGGTTGCTGCCATTGCCGAAAAAGAAGCGGCTGAGCAATCACATGAGGCAACGAAAGCAAACATCAGTTCTACCTTATTCGACTTTTATTTACACTGCGTTCTGGGTCGTGGGAGCCTTGCTTTTCTGGGTCCAGATTATGAAATCACTCTGGCTGAAGTGTGGGAAGCCGCACTTGATATGTTTAAAGGTGCCGGCTATGATGAAGCAAAATTTGAGGAAGCAAAGTTTGAGGCTCGTTATCTTGATGATGAGGCTCGCGCCGCTCTTGTTAGAGGGAAGGAGCTGCTTGCTAAAGCACGGGCTGAATCACTGGGAGGAGAGCTTTCAAAAGAGGAAGCTCTTTTAATTGTCCCTATTCATACTTCCACTTCGGCTGATGCAAACATTATGGATTCCAGCTCTCATCCTTCACATCCAGTTGAGACCACTCCTACAGAGGAAGAGGCAATGAAGGACTTCCAAGCTCGGGAATTTGAGATTGATCTCGCTAAACCGGCTTCTCCAGGTAACTTTGACGATTCACGATCTTCTTTTTTCTCGGAGAATACTGATTTTGATTTCTTTTATTATGCAGCGGACGTGACGGAAACTGCACCAATTCTTCCTTCTTCAGCTGTCGTTCCTCCTCCTTCTCAAGTTACTCCTCTTCCAGCTTCTCAACCAGGTTCACAGGAAGAACCGATAGCAGCCCTTCAAGGTTTGGACGAACCATCTGCTTCCGAGGAACAGAAAGCAGAAGATCTGGAAGATAGCGAGAAGACCCCGGAGCAGTCTTTTGACTACGACACAAAGCTTTCTACATTTCTTGCTCTGGGAAGTGAGTCTTCTTCCAAGAAGAAGGGGAAACGTGTGGCTTCGAAGAAAGGAAAGAAAAGTTCTTCTGCTGCTGGGGATGAAGCAGAGATCGATCCGGCTGAGTCTCTTTCTCCTTCTTCTCCGATACGGCCTTCGAAACTAATTACCAGGCCGGGTAAAAGCTCCAAGGGTGGGAAGAAGGAGAAATGAGTTTGATTTTGTCTTTTCTGCTTTTTGTATTGACCGGAGATTGTGCGGATACCGGTCTCCGCTTCTTTTTGTAACCTGTACAATGTAAAAATTTCTCATAGTTTTGAAATAGAATGACTATTTTACTTGTACAAATTCTTGTGTATGTAGGAATATATCTGTTTTTCATTTGAAGTGTAGAGTAAACGATTCTTTTTTACTTGCACTGCCATAAGCCTCTCAAAAGTCGCTTTGTGACCGGGATCTCTAGAAGGAGGAGGAAGTGCTGAAAAGAAAAGGGCAAAGTTAACACTTGACAACTCAGACTTTGGCAAGTTTGAAAAAACATAAGAAACGGAGACAAGTGATCTTACTTCCTACTCTCCAGATAGCGTAAAATCCCGGAGGACAGCGAACGTAGAAAAACTGGCTTAGGAAACTATGAACACTGTCAGGGAGACCGATAATCAGTCTACGGTTCCTGACACTCCTCACAAGTATGATAGAGGGATGGTCTTTGATCTTTGCAAAACTGGGAAAGCGGTCCAGCGTTCTCCTAAAAAGCACACACAGTCCCAGTAGGATGGCGTAGCCATTAGGGTGTAGTTGAAAAGGGGATATAGATAGTCGGAGGAGAAGTTCTCGAAGACAGTCGTTAAATGGGGGGGGGTAGCTCCACTTAAACACATTTGGCAGTTAACTGCGACAAAGCCATGGGGCGGCCTATCAGCAGTATCATTCATTCCAGGGAACAAAGCGTCAGCTTCGGCAATGCCAAACTGAATGCATAATTGACAAAAAACTTTATGGCTCAGAGTAGTAGGAGTCCTTTCCGGAGGATCGTTCAATGGAGTAGCAATTGGAAAAACTCCTCCAGCTGGTTCCAATTCTTCTTGTTGAGATGTCATTCTACACAAGGAACTGGATGATCAAATATTAAGGTGCACGTTTCCTAAAAAGTGTGAAGTGTTGTGCAGAGCCAATAAAAATAACAAGTAAACACAACTGGAATTAAACTAGTCGACAATCTGTCGATTATGAGATTTCAAAACTTGTTAATATTTAAGTATAGTGTTAATGCAAACAAATCGGTTTCAGTTGACTATTACGATTTTGCTTTAATACTTCACTTGAATTGGTTATTGTACAACATTTCATTCATGCAGTTTTAATTTGATTTTTTCTTTATCAACTAATCCGTCATTTGATGTGGGCAGTCAGTGGCAGTATATTCATCCCAGTTTTCTGTAAATGTTATAACAGGCAATTAGAATTATTGATAATCTGTAAAAGAATGCAACAAAGTTCAGGCAATTCAAGTCTTAACGTTCATGGCAGTGAAAAATATGTTCAAGTTCTAACTTGTTCACGACTTAGCATGGGTCGGAAATTTAAAGTTCTAGCCCGCCCATGGTCTAAGGGATATGCTATGAGTCAGGTTGAGTCGTAACTCTTAAATCGTAGTACATATTCAAGCAAAATCTGAACAAGTACTAAGTCGCAAACGACTCAAATGGTAAGTCGCCCACGACTAAAGCATTGACTCGGCAACGACTTAGGTGCTAACTCGGCTGCGACATAAGAAGGTTCCTGCGGGCTAGGGTCAACTATTCTCTAAGTCGTAAGTCGTGAGGTATAAAAGAAACTTCAATTCACTGCAACAAAAAACTAGGTCCGGACTCGGTTACAACTCAGAGCTTAAGTCGTAGAAGGTGATAGGTCGATCCATAGTTAAATCATCGAAGCTGCTGGATCACGCGGAACCATCTATCCATCCAATTCCTAACCCGTTTACCTCCTAACTCGTAAGTCTTGCCACTCCTAACCTGATAACCCATTAACCAGTTAGCCTCTCCATCAACCTTAATTCTGATACCCCACTAAACCACCACGAATCACAAATCCTTGCAAGTCATGTCGAATCACCTTAAGTTCATTTTTATCCTATTCGCAAGGCCCAAGGGAAGAAATCATGGACAAAGGTCGACGGCAATGATCGGCGATTGGAAAAAGGGAAAAGATGCTTACACGGTGTGAAACTGGGAATGGTCGGAAGTAAATCAAGTCGAAATCGCCTTTGGAAGCATGAAATTGCATTAATGGCAGATATGGCTTAAAGAACGAGTAATAGAAAGAAGAAGATAAGAGAGACGACTTAAGCATTTTATACCTCAGGTCGAAGGAATTGGAATCGGCCCACACGAGTTAAGATGAATCGAAACACACGACCTACGACTTAGGCGTGTATTTCGAGGGGCAAATGTTAACCCTTAATTCTCCACGACTTAAGAACGACACGAGTTAAGGGATTGTGCGACTTAGCGAGTTAAGACTCAGCAGATTCCGACTTAAAGAGGCCCACGACTCAACTGGTTCCGACTTAAGGAATAGTCCGACTTAACCAGCTACGAGTTAATGAAGGCTACGACTTAAAGTATGAGCCGGTTTAGTAGGCTACGAGTTAAGAAAGGTTCCGACCTAAGGCGGTACGTGACTTAAGCAACAGGACCGACTTAACGGGTTACGACTTAAGAGCTGCCGACTTAGGAGCCTAACGACCTATGGGAATTTACAACCTACCGAGTTAAGGAAGTTCCGACCCAAGAGCTTAGCGATCTACGACCTAAGAGAGCTCCGACTTAGCTACAGCTCCGACTTAAAGCGCTTACCGACTTAGATGGTCTTACGACTTACCGATCTATGGAGTTAACAACTTATACTAAGTCGCTGCTGACCTATATGACTTATAGGCATGTTCAGAAGTAACCAGTTAACAACTTATACTAAGTACTCCTATCTCGTTGCCGACTTAAGACCTACGACTTAATATAAGTCGGCTACGACTTAGGACTTAGAAAAGATTTCCCATTCAGATTCTACCCTATAAATACCCCTCAAACTCCAACGAGTAGGGGACTTTTGGCCATTCATTTTCTGAAGCATCGTTACTCTGCCGCACTCTCAACTCATTCGACAAGTGAAGATCTCCCAACACTCAAGGCACTACAACAAGCTTCGTGAAGGACTTCATTCATCTGACACGGATTTAGCAAGATTCGTCACCGAAGTTTGAACTAGTAGTCGAGATTGTTGTGTGATCAAATTGTACTGTGTTTGATAAATGTTTTGCATCGTTTTGTAACCCGATTCAGTAATAAAGACTATAAAGTGGACGTAGGCTCAGTTACGGGCCGAACCACTATAAATCTGCTGTTCCTTTACTGTTTTATTGCTATTTTCAGCCTGTATTCTGTTCCCGTACCAACGGGTGGTGCTTTCACGAATCTATTACACACACCGGGTGTTAGCGTTCACTTTTTAGCGTTAACAATCAAATAATTTCAAACTTAATTATAAAAAAAATTTCAAAACTTAATTCGATCATTTCTCAAATTAAACAACGTTCTTCATCAATTACATTGTTAATATTTTGTTTCATATTATTAAATATTAACATTTTCCTTTCATAAAAATTCAAATTCCAACTTCATTCCAAAACCATTTTTATTTATTCAAATCAAATCTTCATTCTATTTTAAATTAAAGTATTGACCAATCGGTTTTTATTTAATTCTCTATCCTAGGTCAAAGTTCAATTTGGGTATTTTATCATTTCAACCCGATTCCAATTCAATTCAAAATCAAAGCATAACAAAGGGAACTTGGAGTGTGATAACTAGGATGGTGTCAAAGTAAGTAAACAAGCAATAACAATAATCAATAACAACAATCAAATAATCAATTCAAATAATCCCAAAATAATCGTATTAATTTACATTGTTGTTTGTGCAAATTAATATAATTATTTCTAAAATCTACACTATCATTTCATGTAGATTAAAGATTATTACATTACGGTTTTTCACTTGTCATCTATTACAATTTCATCTATCATCAATTAAACAACCTACATTCAATGGTTCAAGGTGTAATTAGCCAAATCCTACGTGTCAATTAATTTAACATTAAAGGGGTCACATTATATGAATTTTTAACTAATCAAATTCAACATATAGATCCAATTTAAATCGTTAACTATCATATATCAATTCAATTGCATATTATTTATCACTTTAACATTAACAGTTTAACGTCCAATATAAACATCAACAATCAATAAATTATCAACCAAGGTGTATTATCATCGCATAAATGATAGATAATGGTGTCAGATGTCGTATGTGAACAGATACAAGTACAGTGTAAATAAATAATAGCAAAATATTTCAATTTATCATTTCAATTGAAATCAAATTTAATAAATAAAAGAACGTTAATCGTGAGTGATTGCTCACTTTTCGAGGATAGAGAGGATAGACAATGATGTCGAGTTACGAAATCCAAGCACGAATCTCAAAACAAAGCAAGATTGAACTCGAATCGACGAACGGAGCTGATAAATAGGAATTGCCAAAATCAAATTAGACTAGATCGATGAAGATTAACGGTATAAGTGAACATATATATATAATTATGTACATAAAATTATATTTTATATCCAAACACATTTTTAAAAATTTAAATATAAAATTTAACACTTCAAAAGTTTACACATGTTATACCATACTAACAATATATATTTTCTTTTTCTGTAACACATGTATATATGTACTTATATCAACTTTCAAATCAATACATACATATATAAATAACAGCAAATGCCACAAAAACTAACCCATATATAATGTAACTTATATACTGTATATAAACCAAAATTTACAGTTTATGTTATAAAATCTGAAACATTTCGACATAGAAAAAAATAATCACACAACTCTTTACACTATAACATAGATGCAGATATAAATATATATAGCTGTGTATATCTCGTACAAATAAACAACAAGGCAATATAATTGCAAATAGGTAATATAAACATGAGTACAAACTAACCTTTCTATTCACATAATATATACAACTTGTATCTTGTACGTATAGGTATGAATAATATATATATATATATATATATATACCGTTATAGAAAACACTTATAAAAATGCAAGATACTAACATATATTATATATAATCGATAAAACTGTTTCATACAGCATAGCTTAGTTATTCCTCAAATGTATATATATTTACAGTCAATATGACCTATAGAAACCCAACTTAGTTCAAATATATGATACAATGCTTATTCATTCAAACAGCAAAAATGTATAAACTGCAGATACCGTAACCAAATATATACAAACCAATAAATAAGGCAAACATACGCATATATATTTAGTTAAACAATACGACTGTATATAACCAAACTCATATCCTACAAAACAATACGTATGCATTTAAAACCCATGCTGTTAAAATGCCATTAATATAAGCTTTTTTTTATAAACCCAACCACATGCAGGCAAGTATCACAAAGGTTTCCAACATATATATCATTCTATATATACAATACAAAATGAAATATTGTAAACGTTATATTACTAACATATAACCTACCTCGTCTATAAACAAATCTGTTATAAATATATATATAGTTTGAAAACTTACATCTATAAAACAAAGGAATATCATACATACTGTAACTAAATATATCATTGTAAAACAACTTTTATAAAATAACCTTCAGAGCATAAGTATAAATCTAACTCATATTATAGTTCATATAGCAGACTGACCTAACTTATATAAAATCTAACATACATATAAACTAACTAAAAAAAATGGAAAACCAATCTTGACTCAAATATACATCATACGTGTACAAACAAAACCCATTAGAAAAACAATATTTAGTAAATAGTATGTATATTACCTTTATATATATAAGAGAGAGGAGAGGAGCAACTACAGAAAGGCTCGGCAACATACGAAGGTAGGCAGCGAGTTGACGGAGAAGGCAGAGGGTGTTGGCGATCTACACAGTGGAGGCGAGGAGGGGTTCACGGTTGAGAGAGAGGGTGGGCGAGTTGGCTTTTGTTTTGGACGTGGGGCACGTGCGGCTGCTGCTCTCGGCCAGGCAGGGGATGGAAGGCGAGATCGGTAAGCTGGGTTAGGTTGTGGGCGAAGGGCGTGGCATTAGTGGATCGCCTAGGCCGGAGGTGGAAGGCGGCGCTTTGGGCGGTGGCACAGTCAACGGGAAGAGGGGTTCGGCTTGCTTGATAGGCGGTCGAAAGATAGAATGACCGAAGCAAGGTGGCTGAGCGGGCGGGACGACGTGGTGATGGGGAAAGTGCTTGGTCGAAGCCATGGGTGCTGGTGAGGCGTAGGGCTGTGGTCGGTGAAGTGGCGGACGATGGTGGAGAGGTTGAAAAAGGCGATGAAAAGCAGGGTCTCAACACAGCAGACTAATATTACATGCGAACTGAGATATAATGTATATATTTTTTTTTCTTAATAAAGCATGAACAAGAAATGAAGGCAGAGAGCCCAAAATGAACGTACCAATATGCGAACGGAAAAAATCAAAAGCCAGTGAAACCCAAAAGTCAAAATGCTGAATTCAAAGAATAATTAATAGGTAGTGGCTATTGGATTTAATGGAGGAAATTGAATGGATGCAAGAACCCAAAAGGTACGAAGTGGGTACCGATACAGTTACTGGGTTTTGCAAATTCCACCGCGTATCGGGCTCCGAAACACAGAGATGAATATACCACAGAGATCAGCATGATGAGACGATCAAAACGGTATACTGATATCAGTGGTATGATTGAATTATAAAAATTCGAATTTTTCTACTGGTGGAAAATGTAAGAAAAACGTAGAAAAATAAGATCGACGGAGCCAAAGATGTCCGAATTTGGAAAAACGACAAACTGACATCTTGCTCAGAAGATGGTTTAGAATTTTTCTATGTAAAAATATTTAAGTTTCAGAAACATTTTATTTTCATCGCTTTTTAACTGATTAAATTAAAGTAAATTTACGCGCGAAATAAACTTTCATATTTTCGAATGAAAATTTACCAGTTGCTATGTTTAACTAAACTCATTCCAAATATCAAATTTATATTTCAAAATTTTATCGTTTAAAATTTCACAAAATTTCAACTAATTACGTTATTAAAACAGTTGAAATTTACGGGTCGTTACAGCTGGAATGGTTGCATTGGTTATTTAATAGCATATTAAGAGTATGATCAAATCCGATATGGAACGTTCGCATAATAGATTTTCAACGCAGATCTCTTCAAAAAAGGTCATCGAATCCGAACTCCATACATAAGGGTCAGAAACCACCTTTTGGGCATCGTATATCTCTAGATAACATATACTCTATGGTAAAGAAAAAGGCCTACGTCCGTACATAAACATGAACCATGTGGTACCAAATAGCTGATAACATTATTGATATCATAGTACAATTATAACCAACCATTCGCATAAGTCAAAAAAATCATTTCACCTCAAATTGATTTTTAAAGATAAAATGAAGGTAGCATTAAACATTAAGCTTGTAGTAAAAGCAAAAAACTTTAAAATTTTAATAAAGTACTTTAACCTTGAAATACGAAGAGTGGATTGATGTTATAATACAAAACGCGAGTAGGATTATTTGCAAAATTTTAATTATGTATGTTATTAGAAATTATAAACTTTTATGCAATTGGAAAAAATATATTAAATTTATATGTTATTTCACAAAAAATTTATTAGTAACATTTTATAATATTCTAACATACAAATACTATTAACCTATTTCACATAATTATTGTTTCAATTATGGGTTTTGTTATCATGTTAACAACGATTGTTTCAGACTAAAAGACAAAAAAACCAAGTTAAATACCTATTTTATCCTCAAACAAAGGAGAATATGTGGAATTCAAGGATGTTACTTGGATAAATTCACAATCTTAACATGTACCCTAAGGGCACATGATAACATTTCCCTACAATTATTAATGACATTATATTTGCTTTATTATGTTTCTAGCAATTTACTTGGTAGTAAAGAAGCAAAAACAAATCATTTTAAAATTCTTTATTAGAGTATTATGGCATTCACAATCATATTTATCATAGAAATCATCAAATTTAAAGTTTTAATAACATTTTTTAATTATAAAATAGAATAGTTATAAAATAGAATGAACAATTTACAATGAGATATAATAAATTGATATTGGTAAATTTTCTTTAGAAATATATTTCTTGAAAATAGAATCTATTATGCCACGTAAAAACTATTAAAATTTACAATGTTTGATTCGTTTAAACTTTTTATTATTTATTTCTTTGTACGTAGTGAAATACCAATTTGCAAACTAAAAATTAAATGATAGACGAAAATATTTAAAAAATAATTAAATGAAGAATTGTAAATAGTTATAGAAATCGTATTTTTTTCATCAATATAACTCTATAATAGCTACTATTCTCAATTATATACTTACTACTAACTAATCTCACATTATTACTGTTGAAATTACAAATAATATTATTTTTGCTATATTATATATTTAACAATTTACAGCGTTTTAAATAAGCAAAATCAAATCATTTTAAATCATTTCCGTGAAGACCATTGCATTTGCAATCTTTTTAGCATGGAAATTTTAAAATTTAATGTAGTAATAACATTTTTCTAGTTGTAAAATAGAATGACTAATTAATTGTGAGCCATATGAGATTAAAATTTGAAATTTTTTTGGATACATTTTGCTAGAATATAGAATTTATTATGTAATGCAATAAATATTAAACATCATTTTAGGCTATGGGTTTCAATTTTTAAGCACACATTCGTTTGTAGGTAGTGAAATTCAAATTTACGGATATAAAAAATCAAACGAACTACAATGCAAATAGTTCAAAAAAAACTTAAATCGAGCATTATGAATGATTATAAATTATCGGACCTGAACTTTAAATAATAAGAGATGTTTGTGAACAATTATTGAAATTACAAACTATATGGAGTTTAATTGAAAATCATGCGATAATTAAGTAGGCACCTGTAAGCGGTAGAGCTATAAATTATTTTTCTCTAGAACTGTTTAATAGATTAAACATGTTCAATTGTTCACTCTTCCATTTCAATTTTTGTCAAAAGGTTAAATGAACCAATCATTTTCACATAGAACTATTTAAGTAACTCTATGATAAATCTAAAAAACATATAACACGTAAGTAGAAGATTATACCTACAAGTTTCGCATGTAAAATTATATTCCTAGATGATTCCATAAAGAAAGTTCTTGTGTTTGTAATTAACATAAAGAAAAGTAAACTTCATTTTAGTTTTTGCATAAAGAATACGAGCTCTAAGTTTCAATTTAGTAAACAAATAACAATAAAAGTGATGTTTCATTTAATGGATAAAAGAAAAATAATATCATCTATATTAATATTTTTCTCAATATCGTTTCTTTAGTGAAATTCATTTATCTTTTTTCACATAGATAAATTCTTTTATCTTTTATTTAATGTTATTTCCTTTTCTTTTACTGAAAAATGATAAACTGCCTCATCTTCTTTCAAAATTATATATTTTTCAATCTTATTATTCAAAATAAATCGTATTATACTCATAACAAGTTTACTATGCGACATAGTTAACCACAACAAGCTAACTTTGCCTATTTTAAACTTAGCGTATAGCGATGCACTGTAATAACAACAATGTTTTTTCTCTTTTTTTTAATAAAAAAAACTAAGTGTTTAATGGAAAATTCTATTTGGACACAAAATTTGCTAAGTTGGCCTCCCTAATTTTTAATAAAATATAGTACATAAATGTTCTTATTAGATTAACATACCCATTTATCTTCTTTCTCTCTTCCTTATCATATTCAACTTTAAATCTCTAAAACCATTAAACCATTCTACTTCAAATTCTAATTAAAATTTCAAATAGATATGTTGAATTGATGGTTCCTTAAAATGATAATGTGAATCAATATGATTCAAAACTGGTAAACATAAAATTTAATTTTTGAACTTTTAATGTTTGAAATTGCTCAGGTCGTAGAAGATCAGATGAAAACTTGATATTATAATCATGTAATGATAGCGCGTGGTTTGTACAGCGAAAATACATGGTCAATGCAAGACTAACTTTGTTAAGTTGTACTGCCACTACGGGGTAAAGTTCACATCCACGTACATTGTGGTTGAATAAGTAATCGCTCACACCATTTGCCTCTGTAGTAAGGCATTCTCATCTAAAATTTGTATTGTTTTGTTCGGCGATCGCGTAATTTGGTGGAGTGATATTTGAAACGATGAATTTTTTTTACCAACGATTTTTTTACTAGATATAGATATTTTGAAATAAATATGATGGGTACGTACTCTAAGCCAAAATAGTGGTTTTTTCTGCTTTTTGGAGGTGTTTAAATAAAATTAGGCATATTGGATCACAAACAAGAAGAGAATTTTCTCATACTAATCCTTCAAAAAGTAACATAGTATGGATCAATTTCAGTAGTGAAAACGCCTGAGTATACAACCTAATACAAATGCACAGTTCACACCATGTAAAGATTTTCAATGATATTCATCACCATACATATTTCCAACCATCAAACATGAAAAGAAAACTGTGATGACTAAAAAAAACCAGCACTCAAGTTGTAAAACTGAAAATTCAAGTTATATAAATCATAAAATAAAGCTTCAGTTTTAATTAAAGTTAAATTAATAGGTTTAAAAAAATTACAATTTGGAGAAATAGAGAGAAATCCAACCTGAAAAGAAAAACTAAGATGGAAGATTTATATTCAATTTTCAATGAACTAGATTCGAAGGTTGATATACCACAACAGATTGGCTAGATCTGATCCAACAAGGAACAACCAAACTTTGAGTTTATGGTATATTATTATTATATCTTTTCTTTAACAGCCGACAGACCCAAAAAAATAAAAATAAATATCAGAAACACAATTAGTATATTAATAAACATGGAAAAACTGTGTTCAAAATGAAATAAATAGGGAAATAATGAGAAGCAAAATTAATAACATCACTAAGAGGAAGCCAAAGAATCAAATTTTCAAAAATAATAACCAACTCTTCCAAACAAATACTTTATTTAACTAGAACATTGGTGAAAATGTACTAAAAAAGGATACAAAGATAATTCCTAAATTTATGAATATTAAACTTGTGGAGGATCAAAAGCAGAAGGCCCGAAAGCTGGAGGAGTACCACCGCAAGTAGTATGATAATAATCTTTCATGCATTTCTGATAACAATCAAAGGATGGAGTCTTGATGCAACCGTTTCCACACATAAGAAATGATTGTAAACATTGTCCTAAGCATTGACCTGGTATGCCTTGGCAGTTCACATTGTTCAGAGGGAAAAGTATGAGAAGCACTGCGATAATAGGAATCATCCAACGTGAAAAAGAACTTGTCATCGTTTTCTATTACTTTTAAGAGAGAATGGTTTATGTGATTGTGTTTATAGTGCTCTTATATAGATGGGATAGGGAAAAAAATTTGGTAATGTATAATTAATTTCATAAAACGAATATATCTTGATTTATTCTAATACCATATCCGGAGATTTTAGAATGTCAAGGTTATGCATTAAACCGTGAATAAATGGTTAAAACATCAAAATGGAAATGGTTTTAATTAATTCTTATTAATGAATTATATATGGTCGAAGATATGATAATAAAATGTTATTAGTAAATGGAAACAAATTTGATGTGTTATACATATCAACATGAAGATCAACGTTTTTATTATTAGTCCAAAATTTAAATAGAGGTATTCCAACGTGTATATAAAGGAATTTTTATAAATTTAGGCTAGTTTGCAAAACTAATAACAAATTTAGGCCATTTCGAAAATTTATTACAAATATAGGTTTGTTTTTACTTCATTGGCTCTGAGTCAGCACTCTCCAATTTGTGCATTTTGAAAATGGATAATAATCTTTTTTTTCAGGTTGTGTATTGACCCTTTCAAACGCAGCCAATATAAATTCTTGAAAAATATAAACTCCCTCCTCATGGCTGAATTTGAAAAGCACCAATAGTTTTTTTAAAAGTTTTCTTTGATGCAATTTAAAATGGATCCAATATGAAGAACAATTTCCATTGTCCTCATTTGAAATCGCGCCGATATAAAACATTAAAAATAATTCTACATGATGCATTTTCAAATTGTGCCAAGGAAGAATGGTAACTAAACAACAACGTCGCTGAAACATGTCTATATGTGTAATAAGTTTTTAAAGTGATCTAAATTTGTTATTACTTTTCGAAACTGGTCTAAATTCAAAAAATTCCAATTAAAAATGGAAAGTTTTATTCTAGCCCCTCATTTGTAGGATTTACATTTAACCATATTTAGTTATTTAGGAGAAATTTGTTTTATAATTTTTTTATTATACTTTTCTATTTTTAAACTTTACATTTTAAACTAGGATTAAATTGTGGTTTGTAGTTTGGAAAATTCTCAACATGGGATAAAATCGAGGCTGCGTTACTAGGCATAGGATTAGTATACCCAGATTAACAGGCAGTGCAAGTTTACAGGTGCTGTAAGCGTTCGAATATATAATTCTAGTTGTAACTTTGTGGGTAACAATAGGTACTAATGGATTAGTGGTCGAAGATGGGTGTATCTTGCACTTATTTTTCCACGATTTTTTTATTTAAAAAAAATTAAGTACTTAGATGGTAGTACATATTAGTACTACAAGTTTTAGATAGTATAAAACATACAATATGTCAATATATGTTCGAATCACGTTACGAAAGTTTTAATCTATGAAATCACGCACCAAAGTCGAAGCACCTAACCACTGAAACAGTGGTGCTGGTTCGATCCTAACACTTTCTATAGTATATTGCATGATCCTAACGTTGGAGGCACCAAGGGGTTATGTACTTATGGTTATTGGATGAATACATAATGACTCGACCGAGAGTTTTTACTTGGTTGATAATAACTAAGGTCATGTTGGAAATCTCTATGCGACAATGTTACGAAGTTCTTTCGTCTTGGCAATACTGTGAAACTTTGACGTGAAAACTCCATTTTGACATGGAAATCTCTAGATCAACCGTTTTGAATCACATGGTTCTTTAAATTTGAGGAAAAAAAATAATCACTTCATTCTTCATTTTTCTCATAATAAATTCAACAAATAATTTCATAACCATTGCTATGAAATTATTATATTACCTTATCAATTTTGAACGATATGATACATCATTAATTTATATTTTATGAATTTGTTTAATCGAATCTCGTTTATCCTAAAATTAGGAAATTTACACTTTAAACTAAAGAAATTGTAACAATTTGTTTTCTATTAATATTTGTTATCAATTTCAAAATAATTCTTTATAAAAATCAATATATTAACTATAATTGGTTAAAATTTTGCATTTATTGAAATAATTATATTTAAATCAGAAAAACATAAAATAACTATCTATGCGGTTCTCATAATCTTAAAAGTTGAACTACTAGAACTTTTAACATTGCTCCAATACATTTCGACTCTCAGTTCGATCATCAAAATTATGGTTGCAACAATCGATGCACTTGCTATTGCATTAGTCCACAGTGCAAAAGTAGGACTCACTGATAGTTTAAAATAATAAGGGAAAATAAACTTCACCAATCTTTTATGGTGTAAGCATAAATTAATTTTTTGAATTTTTTTTTTGCATATAATAATCATACTTAATATGTGCCCTTGAGGCACACATTGACAATACTCATTCAAAAATAAATTGTCGGCATAAATATAAGCTTCTTGATGTATTTTCCTACATAATTGACTTCTTTCTAGTGCTCAAACTTCTCCTATGTATTTATTTTTAGGAAAATGTTAACAATTGCCCTAACGACATTTGTTAACGTCGTTGAATTTCCCAAATAACCACATGAATTCGAACTATATTTTATTCTTTAAGGATATAATTAGTATTTTAAGCAAAATTTTTGTTCTTTAGCATATAACAATTATTTTTAACATATGCCCCGAGGGCATGCCTTAACAATACCCTTAAAAAAATTCCAAAATTTCAAAAAGATCATTTTGAAAGGCTGCATAATGGTGCGTTAAATAGACGTAATTATGGCACCAAATTAATACAAAGTATAAGAAGTAATTTCACTTTCTAAAATTTTGTTCCTCTTCCCTTAAATATGATTTCGCATTCACTAACTTTCTCTTATATACAGATTTTTTTTAGTTTAGGCCGATTTTTGAACTTAATTATGAAAATAGATCACTTTTAAAACTATTTACAAATATATGCCGCTTTTGGTTATGTCAGTGCCACGCTGAGAAAATTGTATTTGCGGCATTTCAAATTTGCTAGTAATATTTTAGAAAATAACGTAATCGCATGTATTGTTTATCACGTAAATATGAGTGACTTTTCAAATAGCGCCAGTTTACTGGACCATATATCGACGAAATTTCAAATAGCACCAATACATTTTTGGCAATGTGGCCCAGGCATGTCCAAAACTGGTCTATATTTGTAAATAGTTTTAGAAATGGCCTATTTGCATAATTTAGTTTTAAAAGTGGCCAAAATTTAAAATATTTTCTCTTTAATATATATCTAAGAAAAATTCTTTTATAGAATATCCTTCACCAAAAAAATCCTCCTCCTCAAGTTTGTAGCTGCATCTGATTTTGGAGTTTGATGCCACTTCCCAAAAGTAATTGTCACCTTAATATTTGAAATACCAACTCTATGGAAGAGCTCGCTGATTTCTATACGGCGCCCATGATCTGAGTTCACCTACCATCTTCAATTTCAAACAAACCGCATTTCCATGAAGCTGGTGTAACGACATAGAATTTCACTGCTTTGATTTACGAATATTTATTTAATTTTAAATAGAAAATATATAGGTTTTATAATTAAAATAAAACTCTCTTAAATAATAATTAATATGAAATCATTTTTAAATTTTGTTTACAAAATAAATTAGGTTGAAGAAAGATTGAAAATGTGAACGGAATTCGCTTTCCGAATTTTCGACTTTTCGACTTTTCGTCGAATAAAAGTTGTTGGAAAAGTTGTAAACTCTATACTATTACCATACACACACACAGATATATATATATATATATATTAAATACATCTGTGTGGATAGTATTAGGATAGGATACATCATGTGCACTTAAGCAGATAAGATTTTTCATAAAAAGTTAAAATCATATTTTACAAATAAAGGTTACTTTAAAAGCATAAAGGACTAAGGCATTAATGACATGTTAGCATGGACTTGATGGAAGGCTGGCTAAGGGAAGCGGATTTGAGTGAGGTTGAAGGAGGTGGTGAGGTGGCACAAGGAGATAGGAGGGCAAAGTACGAGGGGTAGTTTGGTAATTTAACATGTTAACATAATATAAAAACTAATTTCTTAATTTCTTGTTCATTTTTCTCATGCTTTGTTCACTTTGAAAATTTCCTAAGCCCTTAGTAGCTTCCATGGCTTCTACTTTAAAATCCAATGTTTTTAAAAAAAAACTCAAATTCTTACTTTAAACTTTTAAAAAAAAACTTAGTTTTAAATCACTTGTTGTCATCTCCACTCTCTCCATTTTTCCTCCCACTTCATTCGGCCATAACTTCTTCCATACTACTCCAAATAAAGGTATTCTTTTTTTCAAACCATATATTATTCTAGTGGCTATAACTTTCATTAGAATCTCTTTTTCAAATTTTGAATATTATTGGGTCAAAAATGCATTTCTTTGACTCATTTACGAACCCATATTACCAAGGACGAAAATACAACTCATTCTTTTGACCATATCTTCCTCAAAACCAATCAAAATTGAGTGATTCATTTTTTAAATTGTAGAGAAAAAAATTTCGTAGAATATACCTTTGACCTCATTTCCAAAATCTGAGAGTAACATGTTCAAAAATCGAGGAGAACATGCCTATTTTCAAGTAATATTTATGGTTTTTCAAGCTTTCCAAATTCTAAAGCATTCCAAGTTTTCAAAGATTTTTCATGAGTAAACTTCTAACTTTCTAGAAAGACTTTACCTTTAAATATATGTTGGCTATTTGGTTATATGTATGTTGGTTGGACTATGGTAAGGTTTGTATGTTTATGTGTGTGCTAACTTGTGGTTTAACATCAGACTTGGATTTGGTGGTTAAAGTGATGTGTTTGAATATTAAGTTGTGATCTTTATTGTGTTATTGGGATAATGTGATTTGGTATGTATATATATGCTTGGGTTATGGTTAAGTGGATTGGAAGTTAGAACTTGAAATGTTGGAAAGGACTCGAGATCCACTTTTGAAAAAGAAATCGTTTACTTGTTTGATTTAGTAAACATTTTTTTTTTGAAATGGTACTTAGATACAACATGTCAGTAGGATAACAGAACACAAACCACATGTCAATATATGTTCGAATCATGCTAAACAAGTTTCGAACTTGTAACCTCTCGCACCAAAGCCGAATCACTTAACCACTGGGACAATGATGCTTGTTAGTAAACATTTATTTATTTATTTTAGTTTCCAACTTCAGTGAAGTTTTTCTTAAAAATTTCTTGATCTTGTTTTAAAATGTAAGCATAAGCAAACCGTTAAAGTTTTGGAATAACTTAGAAAAATGAAAATAACTTCTAAGTTACTACATCGTTATGGATGTAGTTCGGAAAATTTAACGATTTTCTTGTTTTAAGGTGTTTCTTTTAAATGTTTTGAAAAATTATTTTCAAACTTATTTAGTAGACATAAAAGTTAAATGTTACTTAATCAGTATGTTTCGGATAATTAATTAATTAATCAAAAATAATTATTTATTATTTAATTAAGTAACCAAGTTAAGTAATTAGTAGTTAATTAGTAATAATTAACTAAGTTAGCTATTAATTAATTAAGAAATTTTAACTAAGGATTAATTGATAGTTATTTTTATCGAGTTTAATTATTTGAATTATTATTTAATTAGAGTCTAATTATTTTATTAATTTTAAATTAATTAAGGATAATGACTAATATCAATTAAGACTTAATTAAAATTAGTTAAGGTTTAATTTATTATTTAAATTTAATTAACAATTATTTAATTAATTAAATGAGATTAATTAATATTAATTATTAATGAAGATTTAAATTATTATTTAATAATTAAAAAAAGAAAATTAGGGTTTAAATTATTTATATAATAGTTAATTATTGTTTAATTAGTTATTAAAGGTTTAATTATTTCTTAATTTATAATTAAATTAAGTTAAGAATTAATTATGATTAATTATTATTTAAATAAGGGTTTAATTTTTAAATAATTATTTGAAAAAGAAGTTTTAATTTTTAAATCCTTTATTTTCCAAGAATCAAATTGTTTTTAAGGTACTTCTTTTTCAAAGATGGTTTGAACACAAGGGATTCAAATATCGGTATCATTCAGTAGAAAAACAACTGTGAATGAACTATAATGTGATTAGTTGTATTTTATGGACATCTAATAGCAGAATAAATCCTTGCTCTACTATAATGTAATTGATTTGATTGCTGTGGACATAGATTAGCAAAATAAATCCCCGTTTTGCTATAGATTAGTTGTTTGATTGTATGGGCATTTGTATTAGAAGAATAAATCCTCGTTCTGCTATAAGTTAATTACTTGATTGTTGGACATTTATTTAGCAGGACAAATCACCATCCTACTATTGTGTTATTTGGATATGTATATGCCAGTTAGTTTATATTGACATGTTATTTCCTGATTTGGATATGAAGTGTATTTACATATATGTTGACTTTTGTAAATAAATTGTTGAATTACTTGAAAGTGAAATTAAAATTAAATGGTAACTTAAATATGTACCAATGGGATTGTTAAGCCTCTCTTTGAATTTATAAAGTATGATTTTGAATTAACTTCAATTGTTTAATCAATTTTGGGGTTTAAAGTTTATAAATGATTTTCAAATTGTATAATTATGTAACAAAGGTATTTATAAATAAGAACTTCTTTATAAAAGGGTCTTTACTAATTAACAGGGATTTATTTAAAGTGATTATCAAAAGATGTTTTGGAAATGATGTTTGTAAAGATCTTTTCCGTAAGAAGGTTTATTAAAAGCATTTAAAGAATATGAAAATGATGTATAAATGATTTTATAGATTGTAAAGCATTTTTACATATGAAGTGAACTTTTAAGAAAAAAAACTTTTTGTGAAGGTTAAGTGGGTAGGTTTTATAGGAAGGAATGTTTTTAAATAGAAATTTTTGGTCATTTAATATGGAAAATGAAGAGAGGAAATTTCTTATAAAGTTTGGTAGTATACTTATATCATTGAGATAAGTATATAAATGTTTTTCCAAGTATAAAAGGGATGTAAGGTGTTTTGGAAATTGTGTTTTGTAAAAGATCTTTTGATCGAATGTTTGTAAAGTGATTTTATGTAACACCCCTAATTTTTGGTAACATTATTCAGGAGATTTAATTAGATAAATTAAATAGAATAATGTACATATTAAGAGATAAGGGAGTTGAGATTTGAATAAATATAATTAAGGCTGTGCTCAATTAATAATTAAATAGACTTAAAAATGGGTTATAAGTTAATTAATTTACATAAGGGTATATTAGGAATTTGCCGCACATAACCCTTACCTTTAGATATATTCTCATTCCCCATTCACATTTCATTTTTCCCATTCACGATTTAAAAAAAATGCAAACATTAAGTGGAGTCGGCCATTAACAAGGAAAAGAGAAGAGAAATCAAAGAAAGCTAAGGATTTAAGCTAGGGGAATAAATCTCAATCCAATCTCCTTATCTTAATCAAGGTAAATAATAATTCATTTCATCTCTATTTTGTTTTATAATTATATGTTTTTGGATTTAAGGGTAAATTCATTTTTATGATGAATTAGATGATGACATGCTTGAGTTATAATTTGTTTGATTTGAACAAGAATGTTTAAATAAGATTATATGTGGTTTTAGGGCAAAACCGATTGATATTGATGTTTAAATGCCATGGAAAATTTTTATGTTGTGTAAAACATGATTTTGGAGTTGGGTTTAAATTTTTATAATTTTCCAAGTTATGGAAAGAATACTATGGATTTTCAAAGGAAAATATGGTTAATTGGGTTTATAAATTTATTTCAGAAATTATCTTGAGAATTTGGATACGAAATTTTGATATGTTAGATAACATTATTAAAGTGAATTTCTGAAATTTTTGGGGATTTTTCCTATGTGATTTCTATGCAAATTAAATTCTTTTAGAAGAAGGACTTATTTATAATATTAGTTTTGCTTAATAGAAGGGCTTATTTGCTAACTTAACCATGGTTTAGATCTGAAATTAGCAGCAGTTATTTTAGTAAAGAATTTGAATGTTGAGGCAACCAATCATAAGTTTACACATGGCAGGTTAGTTAGAAAGTGTTTGCTTTGATCAATATTAAATCAGGTTTACCCAGAAAAGTTGGTTCCACCTTATTTAGAAGTACCTTTCATCTCAGAGCTTCCACCTTCAATCAAGTCGAAACCCCACTAAGTTGAAACCAATACACAAGGTATCACATAGATGGTACGTAGTGGATTGGAGAAAGATGGAAGGTTAGGTGTCGAAAGCATTGCTTTTGATGGGGTCGATACTTTTGTTTGTTTTAAAAAGAGAAGCCTCTACCTTTGTTTTGTTAAAGCCTTCGAAGGAGTCAAATCATATGTTTTTCAAAGAGGTTTTCTAAAGGCTTTCGAAAGGGTTGCCAACTTATGTTTTAAAGAATAATCTTTCGGTGGGGTTTCTTTACTTATAAAAACAATGCTTTCGAATGAAGGGATTTCGACTTAGTTGAAGCCCTACTGCCGTTCTTTTGCCTTTCGAGTGTATTGAAGTCATCAATGCTTTTGAAGGGTAGTTTTGTTATAAAGATGTTCTAAGCCACTTCCTAAATGCTTTCGAAATGGTCCAAAGGTTTCGAAGGCAATGACCTCGAAAGGGGGTTTTGATGCTATCCTTCAGTGTTTTGTTTAAGTGATTTGAAGCCATCGAAAAGGATGGTGCCAACGCCATCAAATTTTCCCTAATACTTTTATATGATAAAGGATGGTTTCAAAAGAGATACTTTCGTTTAAATTCACTTTGACCCATATGATATTTCAAGTATAAACCCAATGGTTTCGAAAGGGGGACTTCCAATGATTTCGGAAGGGATACTTCCAAAGGTTTCGAAAGGGGTACTTTCAACAGTTTCGAAGCTATGCTTCTAAGTGTTATTAAGTAATACTTTATTACATTCAAAAGGTTTGAAAGAGAAGTTTTAAAGTGTTTCGAAAGGCAGGGGCCTAATGTTTTGAAAAGAGATTTATATACTTTCGAAGGAGGTTATCCAGTAAGGTCAAAAGCAAGGTTTTGATGGTTTCGACGGCCTTAGTTTTCAAAGCAAATAACCCAATCTCTTTTTTGAAAGAAAACCATGGCATGAATAAATAAAGTGTTTTGAAAAATATCTTTTTGAAGAATTTTTCTTTGATTAAATGGTTAAAGGGATGAACCAAGTTATTTTGTTTTCTTCTTCATATATGTATATATATTCACATTGTAATGGACCCATAACTTAATTTTGGGGAAGGGAAGAATAACCAGCTAGGTTGACCCAGTAGTGAATATAAATTAAGTTAACTCTTCAATGAGTAGAATTACATCCAGGAGGTCAGGAAGACCAGAATATAGGATGCTAAAACATTAAAGGAAAAGATATTGGCATGGGCCAATAGGTTCTCAGTTAGCCCATGAAATCTGTGTACAGGGAAAGATATTGGCAGAGGCCTATAGGTTCATAGTAATCCCGTGAACACTATGTATGAATGAAGATGTTAGAAAGATAGGTTCATAGTTAGCCCATGAAAACTATGATTTGATATTGGCAGGAGCCAATAGATTTATAGTAAACTCATGAAAACTATATCCGAATTAAGATATTTTGACAGATGTCAATAGGTTCCTAGTCAGCAAATGAAAGCTAGGATAAGAAGAAAAGATATTGGAGTTACCAATAGGTTCCTAGTCAACCCATGAAAACTAGGATAAGTGTAAATATATTGGAGTCACCAATAGGTTCATAGTGATCCCATGAAAACTATGTAACTAGACAGGGAGTCCTTAAACATTTTACATTTTTTTAGTCAGCCCATGAAAACTAATAGGTTAATAGTAAACCTAGAAACTATAATTGAGACGGATAGTCAAAATGAATGGGGATGGGTAATCCAGAATTGGTTCACTTGTTTAGCATACCATCATGTTATATTGTTTTGAATTGTTTTAACCATTGTGGATTCAAGAGCACAGTATATGGTTTTACAAAGGTTCTAGGACACTAGTGAGGGGAAAAACCATTCTGCTAAGAGGCATGGCCTCATTAGATATCTAAATGATTTGAGATGGTAGATTCTTATTCATACCAGGCTTTATATCTGACTCAAAGTTTATGTATTCCCCTTAAACTCTCGAGTACTCAATTGATTTTGAGTAGTTTGAGAGTTGAGATTTTCAGATATCTCATTAGATGAATAAAGCTTTCGGAGACGTGCAGGAGGCATGATAGCTATTATGAGTTTTCTTTATTTGATTCCGCATTGTTGTCTGTAATGGCAAAGTTGTTATATTGTCTGTATATACTCTGATCATCCAAAGTGGCATCTTCATATGTCACTTTTGGCGTATGTTGTAATAAATGTATTTTCTCAGAACGTGGGTAACGATTGTGGGATTATGTAATGAATTGGAAATGTTTTGAAGTGGAATGTTATCCTGTTTGATATTTTAAATTTTTTCCATATCCATGTGTTTCTGTGTGTTAGTGAATCTAACACCGCCGTACTTGGTCGCCGAAAATTAATAATTATGGATGACTATATCATCCCTAGCCATTAGTATTAGCCTCCAAGCAGGGGGAAGTTACAGGTTGGTATCAGAGCATAGGTTTATGAAACTTTAAAAGAAATTAAACCTAAAAGCTTTTTGAAACATAATCCAATGAATCAGAAATATGATTGGGGTTTAGGGTATCGCTGTTGTAACGTACTTGTATTTGATATATATATAAGTACGTATTCCCCTTTCTCTCTTAGACCGTTCTTCTTTATCTTACTAAGGCTCGTATGTAGATTTACGAGAAAGAAGATAAGGAAGCAGGAAAGGGAAGAGGAAATCATGGTGGAGGAAGCACCACAACCAATGGAAATGCTCGACCTAATACCAGGAGGAACAAAGGTCGACAGGCTAATACTAACCAAAATGTTGATGCCAATGTGGGTGCTGGAAATCCACCAGTAGATACGGGGGCGATGTATCAGTTCTTCGTCAATGTGATGTAAGCAGGAGCTGCTGTTGGAGTTGTTTGGGATGTTGGAGGAGCTAATCCTGTGGCTCCAGTTTCGATTAACTATGCTAAGCTGAGCAAAGATTACACCGGACTGGGTGGAAAGCCGTTTATGGGAACAAGGATGACATAGAAGTAGAGAATTGGATGTTGCATTGTGAGCGTATCTTTGCTGACCTGGGTTTAGATGATGAGCAGAAGAGAAGGTTGGCCTCTAGACATTTGCAGGAGTCAACACTTCATTGGTGGAATAGTGTTACTGCTGGAGTTCCGGAGGAGGAGTTGACATGGGCTGAGTTTCGAAGGAGATTTGAACACAGGGTTTTATCCGAGCTTGCTAAGTCAGCATTGATGAGGAAGTTTATGGATCTAGTTCAAGGAGAGATGTCGGTTATCGAGTATGCAACTAGGTTTGATGAGCAGCCTCGATATGGTTATGCTATTGTTGACACTGACATCAGAAGGAATAAGAGTTCATTTGGGGATTAAGACCTGAGCTTGCTAGGGCAACCATGAATTATATCCGTGATCCTTGTAATATGGTTGTGGAGATGGCAATTTGCCATGAAGAGATGCTTGCTATTTGTGCTAGAGAGAAGCCAGTTGAAACCCAGGGTTCTCAAGGAAAGAAGAGAAAGTTCTTTAAGAAGAAGGGAGATCAGAAGGGAGATGCTGCCAAGAAGGCAAAGGCTGATTTAGTTTGCTACAAATGTGACAAGAAGGGTCATTATGCAAATAAGTGACGGTCAGGCAAGGGAAAGAAGGCTATAGACAAGAAGAATGTGAAGTGTTTTAATTGTGATCAAGTTGGGCATTATAAGAACCAGTATCCAGAACCAGTTAGGGCGAACAAGGGAAAAGTTTTTGCCGTAGGACCATCATCTGCTAAGTCAACTGCAGCTGATAAATGAAAGACTATGATGGAAGGTACGTTTTTGATTCAGAGTATACTAGTTAGAATACTATTTGATACCGGTGCATCACCTTCATTTATATCTCAGTGTTTTGTTCATAGGTTATGCTTAGAACCACATACCTTGTTACTTCCTTAAGGGTTGCGAATCCAATAGGAGAGTATGCAACTCTGGGGATGACATGTGACCAGTAAGAACTTGATTTGTTGGGTCATAAGTTTGCATGCAGTCTGTATGTTTTCGATTTCTTAGATTTTGGAATCATTTTGGGTATGGATTGGTTGAGGAGGTATGATGCTGGGATATTTTGCCAGGATATGAGGTATCACCAAGACACCCTAATAGTCATAATCGAATTAAATTCTCAGTAGATAATTTTGCCGGAGTAGTTATGCTTTGTTATGTGTAATGGAAGTGGGAGAAGAGCTAAGTAAGGTTCGGGTCGCAAGTGAGTTTGCAGATGTCTTTGAGCCAATCATAGGACTACCACCGAAATGAGCTATTGAGTTTCGGATAGATCTTGTGCCAGGAGCTGAACCTGTGATTAGACCACCTAGAAGGATGACACTGACTGAGATGAAGAAATTGAAGGTGCAGCTAGTGGATCTAGAAGGAAGAAATTTTATTAGACCAAGCAGTTCGCCTTAGGGAGAGGCCGCGGTATTCGTGAAGAGAAACCAGATGGGTCGTTGAGGATATGTATCGACTATCGTAAGTTGAACGAGAGGACGATAAAGAATAAATATCCTTTGCCGAGAATTGATGATCGGTTTGATCAGTTGAGTGGACTCGGAGTGTTTTCCCAGTTGGATTTGGGGACGAGTTTCCATCAGTTAAGAGTGGTAGAGGATATCATTACCTTGACAGCATTTCGGACTAGATATGGTTCGTACGAGTGGTTAGTAATGCCAATGGGGTTGACGAATGCACCTTCTTTCTTTGTGGATTTGATGAACCGAGTCTTCCGAGAGTATTTGGACAGATTCGTGTTGGTGTTTATAGATGACATTTTAGTATACTCTAAGGATGAAAGGGAGCATGAAGATCATATTTGAGTTGTGCTAGAAACGCTGAGGCAGAATCAACTAAAGGCGAAGTATTCCAAGTATCATTTTTGGAAGAAAGAGGTTATATATTTTGGTCACGTGGTTTCAGAGAAAGGGTTGTCAGTCGATCCAGATAAGATCGAAGCTGTTAAAAATTAGAAGAGACCAGAGATAGTGATTGAGATTAGAAGTTTTCTTAGACTTGCTGGCTATTACCAAAGATTTATTAAGGATTTCCTATGGATAACGGCGCCTTTGACTAAGCTAACCAGGAAGGAGGTGAAGTTTGTTTGGTTTGACAAATGTGAGGAAGCGTTCCTTAAGTTAAAGCAATTGTTGACCAATGCACCAATGTTAGTAGTTCCAAATGGAATCCAATGGTTGGTGGTGTATACTGAGGCATGTGGAACTGGATTCAGAGCTGTGTTGATGCAGAAGGGTAAAATTATTGCCTACGCTTCATGATAGCTTAGACAACATGAGTTGAGGTATCCTACTAATGATTTGGAGTTGGCTGCGGTGATCTTCGCATTGAAGACTTGGAGGCATTATCTCTTAGGGGAGAGATTTGAGCTATACATAGGTCATAAGTCTTTAAGATACTTATTCTCTCAGAAGGAGTTGAATAAGAGACAGCAGAGGTGGCTGGAATTTTCGGCGGCTTATGATTTTGGTATAGAGTATACACCAGGGAAAGGTAATAAAGTAGCGGATGCTCTTAGCAGAAGACATCAGAATGTGGTGTTGGCTATGTTGGCAGAATGGAAGGATCTAGAAGCTTTGGTCAGTTGTGGTGTGCATTCAAGATCGACTGCTAGTTCTAGTCAGAGTGTTGCCATGTTGTCCTGTTTAGAAGTTCGACCAGTGTTGATCGAGAGAATTGCTTCTAAGCCGAAGGAGGATCCATTATTTGCCGAGAAAATCATAAGGCTTGAGGTTGGAACTGAGATCGATGATTTGAAAGATTTTTGTCTTGACTAGAGATGATGGTTGAGAAAGAAGGGGCGATTATGTGTTCCAGATGTTGAGAACTTGAGGAAAGAAGTTCTTTGGGAATGTCATCGATCCATGTTAACGATTCATCCTGAAGGGACCAAAATGTATCAAAATATGAAGAAGAGCTTCTATTGGGAAGGTATGAAGAGGGATGTTGGCTTGTTGGTTAGGCAGTGTGTAAACTGTCAACAAGTGAAAGTCGAACATCAAAAGCCAAGTGGGCTACTTCAGCCTCTAAAGATTCCAGTTTGGAAATGAGATTCGATATCCATGGATTTATAGACGGGTTGCCAAGGTCAAATAGAGGAAATGAAAGTATATGGATCATGGTGGAAAGGTTGACCAAGAGTGCCCATTTCATTCCAGCCAAATCAACCCGGACGACACCTGTTTTGGCGAAGTTGTTCATGAAGAACATAGTTATACTACATGGAGTTCCTAGTAGCATAGTTAGTGACAGAGATGCTTTATTCACTAGCGAGTTTTGGAAGAGTCTACAGGATGTGTTAGACACTATGCTTCAGATGAGTACTGCATATCACCTTCAAACAGATGGGCAGACAGAGAGAGTCAATAAGGAACTTGATGATTTGTTGAGAGCTTGTGTATTGGACTTTGGTGGTTCTTGTGAAGGTCACCTACATTTGGTTGAGTTTTCCTATAATAATAGTTATCGGACTAGTATAGGAATGGTGCTTTTCAAAGCTTTGTATGGAAGGCCATGCAAATCACTAGTATGTTGGTTGGAGATTAAAGACAAATTGGTCTTAGGTCCAAATTTGTTTAGGGAGGCGTCAAAGAAGATTGAGTTTATCCGAGAAAGGATGAAGGAAGCTCAATCCAAATAGGAGAGTTACGCAGATAAAAGGTGTAAAGACCTAGAGTTCTCTGCTGGAGTCAGGGTTTTCATTATGCTACACCGACGAAGGGTGGGGTACGGTTCAGAAAGTCGGGAAACTGGCACCGAGATATACTATTCCATTCAAAATTATAGAGAGGATTGGAAAGCTCGCATACAGAGTACATTTGCCGAGTAGTATGGCAGGTGTCCATAATGTATTTCATGTGTCTCATCTTTTCTAGTAAGTGCATGATCTAGAGGCTACTATTCCTCTGACAGGGTTGGAAGATCTAGTAGTAGGGCCTAATTTAACTTTTGTTAGACAACCATTTCGGGTTGTATTAAGAGTTGAGAAAAGTATGAGGAATAAGACAGTCAAGTTGGTGAAAGTTCAGTGGAGTGACAACAAGAAGGACTGTACTTGGGAGACAAAGGACGTGATTCTAGATACTTATACCCTATCTGCTTTGAGGGTATGTCCATATTAGATTTATATAGATAATTCCTAGTCAGGTATACTAGTATGGTTGTTAGGAGTGGTTATAGATGATTACTATGTTTAGTATTTGGTCCTTACTGAATTTCAAGGATGAAATTCTTTAAGGAGGGGAGCCTGTAACACCCCTAATTTTTGATAACATTATTCAGGAGATTTAATTAGATAAATTAAATAGAATAATATAAATGTTAAGAGATAAGGGCTTTGAGATTTAAATAAACATAATTATGGTCGTGCCCAATTAATAATTAAATAGGCTTAAGAATGGGTTATAAGTTAATTAACTTACATAAGGGTATCTTAGGAATTTGCCCCACATAACCCTTACCGTTATATATATTCTCGTTCCCCATTCACATTTTGTTTTTCCTATTCACGGTTCAAAAACAAAATGCAAACATTGAAGGGAGTCGGCCATTAACAAGGAAAAAAGAAGAGAAATCAAAGAAAGCTAAGGATTAAAGCTAGGGGAATAAATCTCAATCCAATCTCTTTATCTTAATAATGGTGAATAATAATTCATTCCATCTCTATTTTGTTTTATAATCATATGTTTTTGGATTTAAGGGTAAATTTGTTTTTATGATGAACTAGATGATGATATGCTTGAGTTGCAATTTGTTTGATTTGAACAAGAATGTTTAAAACAGATTATATGCGATTTTAGGGCAAAACCGATTGATATTAATTAAATGCCGTGGAAAAATTATATGTTGTGTAAAACATGATTTTAGAGTTAGGTTTTAATTTTTATAATTTTCCAAGTTATGGAAAGATTACTATGAATTTTCAAAGGAAAATATGGTTAATTGGGTTTATAAATTTATTTCAAAAATTATCTTTAGAATTTAGGTCTGAAATTTTGATATGTAAGATTACATGATTAAAGTGAATTTTTGCAATTTTTGTGGATTTTTCCTAAGTGATTTGCTATGAAAATTAAATTATTTTAGAAGATGGACTTATTTTCAATATTGGTTTTGCTTAATGGAAGGGATTATTTGCTAACTTAACCATGGTTTAGATCTGAAATTAGCAGCAGTTATTTTAGTAAAGAATTTGAAAAGTTAAGGCAATCAATCATAAGTTTACACGTGGCAGGTTAGTTGAAATGTGTTTGCTTTAATTAGTATTAAGTCAGTTTTACCCAGAAAAGTTGGTTCCACCTTTTTTTGAAATACCTTTCATCTCAGAGCTTCCGCCTTCAATCAAGTCGAAACCCCACTAAGCAAAACCAATATACAAGGTATCACTTAGAAGGTATGTAGTTGGAGAAAGACGAAAGGCTAGGTGTCGAAAGAAATCTTTCCGATGGGGTCGATACCTTTGATTGTTTTAAAAAGAGAAGCGTCTGCCTTTGTTTTGTTAAGCATTCGAAGGAGTCGAAGCATATGTTTTCGAAAGAGGTTTTCTAAAGGCTTTCAAAAGGGTTGCTAACTCACGTTTTAAAGAATAAGCTTTTGATGGTCTTTCTTTACTTATAAAAACAATGCTTTCAAAAGAAGGGATTCTGACTTAGTTGAAGCCTTGCTGCCGTTCTTTTGCCTTTCGAGTGTATTGAAGTCATCAATGCTTTTGAAGGGTAGTTTTGTTATAAAGATGTTCTAAGCCACTTCCTAAATGCTTTCGAAATGGTCCAAAGGTTTCGAAGGCAATGGCCTCGAAAGGGGGTTTTGATGCTATCCTTCAGTGTTTTGTTTAAGTGATTTGAAGCCATCGAAAAGGATGGTGCCAACGCCATCAAATTTTCCCTAATACTTTTATATGATAAAGGATGGTTTCAGAAGAGATACTTTCGTTTAAATTCACTTTGACCCATATGATATTTCAAGTATAAACCCAATGGTTTCGAAAGGGGGACTTCCAATGATTTCGGAAGGGATACTTCCAAAGGTTTCGAAAGGGGTACTTTCAACGGTTTTGAAGCTATGCTTCTAAGTGTTATTAAATAATACTTTGTTACATTTAAAAGGTTTCGAAAGAGAAGTTTTAAAGTGTTTCGAAAGGCAGAAGGCTAATGCTTTGAAAAGAGATTTATATGCTTTCAAAGGAGGTTATCCAATGAGGTCGAAAGCAAGGTTTTGACACCCTTAGTTTTCAAAGCAAATAAATCTCATTTTTGATAGAAAACCATGGCATAAATAAATAAAGCATTTTGAAAGAGGAGTTTTTGAAGAAGTTTTCTTTGATTAAAAGGTTAAAGGGATTAACCAAGTTATTGTGTTTGCTTATTTATATATGTATATAGATTCACATTGTAATGGACCCATAACTGAATTTTGGGGAACGGTAGAATAACCAGCTAGGTTGACCCAGTAGTGAATATAAATTAAGTTAACTCCTGAATGAGTAGAATTGCATCCAGGAGGTTAGGAAGACTAGAATATAGGATGCTAAAACATTTAAGGAAAAGATATTGGCAGGGGCCAATAGGTTCTCATTTGGTCCATGAAAACTGTGTATAGGAAAAGATATTGGCATGGGCCAATAGGTCCGTAGTAAGCCCATGAAAACTATGTATAAATGAAGATGTCAGAAAGACAGGTTCCTAGTTAGCCCTTGAAAACTATGATTTGATATTGGCATGGGCTAATAGGTTTATAGTGAACCCATGAAAACTATATCCGGATTAAGATATTGGTAGATGTCAATAGGTTCCTAGTCAGCCCATGAAAACTAGGATATGAAGAAAAGATAGTGGAGTTACCGATATGTTCCTAGTCAACCTATGAAAACTAGGATAAGCGTAAAGATATTTGATTCTCCATTAGGTTCATAGTGACCCCATGAACACTATGTAACTTGATATGGATTCCTTAAACATTTTACCGGTTATTAGTCAGCCCATGAAAACTAATAGGTTAATAGTAAACCTAGAAACTATAATTGAGACAGATAGTCAAAATGATAGGTGATGGGTAATCCATAATTGATTCACTTGTTTTGCTCATCATCATATTATATTGTTTTGAATTGTTTTAACCATTGTGTATGCCGGAGCATGGTATATGGTTTTAAAAAGGTTTTAGGATACCAGTGAGGGGAAAATCCATTCCGCTAAGTGGCGTGGTCTCACTAGATATCTAAATGATTTGAGATGGTAGATTATTATTCATACCAGGATTTATGTCCGACTCAAAGTTTATGTTTTCCCCTTAAACTCTCGGGTACTCAATTGATTTTGAGTAGTTTGAGAGTTGAGGTTTTTAGTTACCTCATTAGACGAATAAAGCTTTCGAAGACGTGCATGAGACATGATAGCTATTTAGCGTTCTCTTTTATTTGATTCCGCTATGTTGTTTGTAATGTCAAAGTTGATATATTGTCTATGTATACTCTGATCGTCTAAGGGGGCATCTTCATATGTCGCTTTTAGCTTATGTTGTAATAAATATATTTTCTCTGAACGTAGTATACGATTGTGGGATTATGTAATGAATTGGAAATGTTTTGAAATGGAATGTGATCTTGTTTGATATTTTAAATTTTTTCCTTATTCATGTGTTTTTGTGTATCAATGAATCTAACACCGCCGTAGTTGGTCGTCAAGGATTAATAAATATGGATGACTACAGCATCCGTGCCATTAGTTTTGGGCCTCCAAGTAGGGGGATGTTGCATTTTAATTAATGAAAGATTGACCAAAAAAGGATTAGTGGATCCCATGTGGAATTAAATCAATGTTGAATGATTGTTTATCTAATAGTTAAATAACCAAAAATAAAATTTAGACCAAAACATAACTTTAGAAATATCTTGGAGAAATACATGAGTTATATAACACGGTCATTGTCATCTCCAATGATGACGTACCGTGCGTATAAATCTAATTTCGTTCTTCTAGGATAAATGATAAGGAAATATGTCCACTAGCGGTTAGGAGGTGAACTCCGCTCTTATATTTTGTCTACTTATTTCCTAAAGAACCTGGGTTGTTTACCAGAAAATATCGAAAGTTATTTCGAAGAGACCGGGATCAGGTATGTTATCCAAGAAACACTTCCATCCAACCCAAATGTTTCAAAATGAAGACATCTTGAAGAGGATGGAAATGAAGACGAAGTCATTGAAGTTCAAGGGCTGCTTGCTATTAATCCTGAGGATTATTCCAAAACGGATGTAGTAGAAGTAGTGCCTTCGGTTTGTCCTTATCCTGGACAGCTCGTATGAATGAATGTTGGCATTGCATTGTTTCTTGGAAGGCAGTGTTAGCATTCCAAGTGGGATTGCTATTCTAAAAGGTAAAGATGTAGACTCAGGCGTCATAAATGGGAATGACTAAAACTGGGGAGATGTAGCAGGGCCAAGTGGGTCGCACTCATTAGAGTATGTCATCACCAAATCAAGAATCGTTACTTGACCCATTTTTGTACGCTTCGGTACGGTTGCTTATACCAACCGTGGTGGTGATGTATTCGAAACTATCCAGCAAGAGATAGGCCAGTCTTGTGTTGGCAGGGAATCCAAGTGTGGTTCTCGGTGTGTTTATCTAGAGATGCACTGTGGCGGGCGGTACCCAAGTAGCCCAATCATTGTATGGAATCCATTTTCTAATATGTGCCCTTACGGTTTTAGTTGTATACCTATTTTCTAGAATTTAATTAATGTTACAATTTTGGTTATAATTAATAAGTATTTGTATCTTAGACACTATTATAATATTGGAGAATTTCATATGAAATGGTTTGGTTATCGTAAGGTAAAAACTCATTCGTGTTTATGTGCAGCGTGGTCCTACGAGATACCTTTGATTTTAAAAGGGTTTTAATCATAATAGTTCAGTTGTTTGAGTTTACTCAAACACAACCCATGTCTTACCAGGAGTTTTATTTCCTTTCCCTAAATCTCTTAGGTGCTCAAATTTTTATGGGCAGACAAGTAGTTCAGGTTTTCCCACGGATGCATTTTGGTGGAGCTTGGAGCAAGAGGCTTCATCGTTAACTAGTTATTATCTTGTTTCTTGTGTATTATATGTATCTTGTATCTTATATCAGTTGGGTAGGGACAGACTGTTATAATTTTCCAAGATTAGAATTGTATTTGTAAGACTCTAATGTATTGTTTTTGAAATTACCTTGTGAAGTATTATATTGATTAATATATGTTATTCCCTTGCATCGTGAGATTCTGTGATTGTTAAGTTTCTTCTTATCTTCTATCTCCTTTTTTCCCCTAACAATCTGTCTTTACAGCACTTAGTTGGTCAGCACATGAATACCGTAGTTATATTAATGTCCACTTCTAGGGTTTGGAAAGGCAGGTTGTTACATCGTTGGTAACAGAGTGCAAGGTCAAGCGAGAACCTTAGCAGTGGTGGGGTAAACTTATTTGAGGTCGGGTAAGTGAGACACTAAAGTGAGTATGAGTGTATTATATATAAGAGCGCATATTTTTTAGTGACATAAAATGTTTTCAATTGTGTTGATTTATCTGTTGAGTAGCTTAAGTTCTTTGATCGAGACGTGGAACGCTACGGTGTCGATAAGGGTTCCTAAACACTTGAACAAGCCAAACTGGCACAGTAATGTTTTGAAATTGGGTAAATGAAATAATTTTGACTAGAAATATATTTTGTATATAAAGAGTGATTTCAAAAATGGTATAGTATTTTGAGGTATTGTTGTTAGGAGATAATAATATTCTATTATTATCATTTAGGATTTGTTTGGTGATGCTCGTCTAGTATGAGCATTGACTGTTGTTAGTGTATATAGGTAGCTTTCCTTTTTAAGATTTGGGGTGGGTAAATAGAAATTAGGGAAACATTGAAATGAACACCTTATGAATTAAGTTTCACAATTTGACTATAAGATGTTCAATGATAATGTTAGGGTAAATTTTGATTTAATAAAAGTTGTTATTAAAAGTTAGTATGTTTTGAAATAAGTATTTGAAATGGTTTTATAAAAGTTGGTCTTATCAAATGGATTTATAAGAATGTGTCTTTTGATTAAAAAGAATTTAGGTTCAAAATTGAGGAACTAAATCCGGTGCTTTTGGAAAATGTTTAAGGTTTTGAAAATATAATAGTATTTGAAAGCAATTTTGGTTCAAGTATAAAATTTTAGGAGTGAAAATGTTATGTAAGAAATGTTTTTTTGGATTGGTTCAAGAGGAGGAGTCTCGAGTTGTTTTGTGATGAGTTGAATAATCTTCTAAGTGACAATAAGATGTTTGCATATGTGAACATTGTGGTGCACTTAGTAAATTATTATCTTTATCATTGTACAATCGAAAGAAGTTCAAATCCGAACGAACCTAAAGCGAGTTGGTAATAAATGTTTTGTTGGAAATATGAGAAGTATTGTTTCAAAAATTGGATTCTGAAATAAAAATAATATTTTTAAGTTAACTAGTTCGAGTGGCTCAAAAATAACTTAAAATTGGGGAAGAGATGTGTTCGGATGGTAAACACTTCCCTTGAGTATTACCTTCTTGGTAAGGAAATGTATGATACTGTTTGGTAGTACCCAATTCCTTAGTATCATTTGGAGTTAATCTAGCTATATATATTTTTTGATTAATATATAAAAGTTTAATTTAAGAAGTTTTTGAAATAGGGTCGGGTATTTGGATCTTGAGTTTTCTTAAGAAAATATGTAAAATGGAATAGTTGAATCAAATAGTAGTGTATACTCTAGTAGTGGAGTAGTATCCAAGTTGAACCTAAATTTATTTTTATGAAATGTTTTCATAAATTATTTAGTGGAAATAGAGTTTTTATTAGTGAGAACCAATTAAATAAGTGCATAGGTTGGATGTAGATCATTTCTTGTTTCATATAGTTTGATCTAAGAGTCGAGTACATGGCTTTAAGGTGTTTCACACCATTTCAGATAGGGATCTATTACTTGATTTTTGACGGTGAGCACTTGATAAGGATTTTTTATATGAGGCAAATGTTTTCTATCATAGTTACGACTATGTAAGGAGAATAGAGGTTCCAGATCAAGGAACCTGATCGGAGTCCACACTAGAAAATCGGGTGAGCGATACTGGTTCAGAAGGGAAGTTATGTACTTGAGCGATCCTTCTTATGTACTAGTTCAGAAATTCTTTTAAAGGGGGGAGAGTGTAATGACCCGGAATTTCACTTCTTTGATTTACGGATATTTAATTATTTTTAAATATTCAATATATAGGTTTTATAAGTAAAATAAAACTCTACCAAATAATAATTAATGTTGGTGAAATCGTTTTCAAATTTTATTTATAAAAGAAATTAGCTTGTAGAATGATTGAAAATGTGAACGGAATTCGTTTTTCGAATTTTCGACTTTTCGTCTAATAAAAGTTGTAAAATCTATAGTATTAGAATACACACAGACACACAGATATATATATATATATATATATATCTTAAATACATTAGTGTGGTTAGTATTAGGATAGATCATGTGCAGTTAAGTATATATCATATATAGGATAAGATTTTATATAAAAAGTTAAAAACATATTTTAAATAAAGATTCCTGTAAAAACATAAAGGACTAAGGCAATAATGGGATGTTAAAATGGACTTGATGGAACGGTGGCTCAGGTGGGTGGATTTGGGTGTGGTGAAAGGAGGTGGTGAGGTGGCATAAGGATAGAGGAGGGCAAAGTACGAGGGGTAGTTTAGTAATTTAATATGTTAACATAGTATAAAAAGAAATTTTCTTAATTTCATTTTCATTTTTCTCATGCTTTGTTCACTTTAAAAATTTCCTAAGCCCATAGCATCTTCCATGTTTATAATTTAAAATCCTATGTTTAAAAAAAAAATCAAATTCTTACTTTCAAACTTTTTAAAGAAAAACTTAGTTTTAAATCACTTGTTTTCATCTCCACTTTCTTCATTTTTCCTCCCACTTCATTCAGCCATAACCTCATCCATACTACTTCAAATCAAAATATTATTTTTCTCAAACCATATATAATTTAAGTGGTCATAACTTTTATTGGAACCATTTTCTAAAATTTCAAATAATATTAGGTCAAAAATGCATTTCTTTCTGACTCATTTTTGGACACATATTATAAGGGCCGAAAATACCACTCCTTCTTTTGACCACATCTCCCTTAATACCAATCGAAATTGAGTGATTCTTTTTTTGAAATTATAGACAAAATAATTTCCTAAAACTTGCCTTGTGACCTCTTTTCCAAAATCCGAGAGTAACGTGTCCAAAAATTAAGGAGAAGATGACCTATTTTTGAGTGATTTTTGTGGTTTTACAAGCTTTCCATATTCTAAAGCATTTCAAGTTTTCAAAGATTTTTGGTTAGTAAACTTCTAAATTTTTGGAAAGACTTTACCTTTAAATATATGTTGGCTATTTGGTTATATGTATGTGTTTGTTGGTTGGACTATGATATGGTTTGTATGTTTATGTGTGTGCTAACTTGTGGTTTTGCATTAGACTTCGATTTGATGGTTAAAGTGATGTGTTTGGATATTAAGTTGTGATCTTTATTTTTTTATTGGGATAATGTGATTTGGTAAGTATGTATATATGCTTGGATTGTGGTTAAATGGATTGGAAGTTAAAACTTAAATGTTGGAAAGGGCTGGAGATCCACTTTTGAAAAACAAATCGTTTACTTGTTTGATTTAGTAAACATTTTGTTATTTATTTTAGTTCTTAACTTTAGTAAAGTTTTTTCTAAAAACTTACTTGATCATGTTTTAAAACATAAGCATTAGAGAAAAGTTAAAGTATTGGAATGACTTAGAAAAAAGAAAACAACTTCTAAATTACTACATCCATAGCGATAGTCGCTATGGATGCAATTTGGAAAATTTAACGATTTTCAAGTTTTAAGGTATTTCTTTTGAATGTTTTGAATAATTATTTTCAAACTTATTTAGTAAACATAAAAGTTAACTATTACTTAATTGAGTATGTTTTGGATAATTAATTATTTTATTATTTAAAATAATTATTTAATATTTAATTAAGTAATTAAGTTAAGTAAGTAGTAGTAAATTAGTATTAATTAAGTAAGTTAGTTATTAATTAATTAAGAAATTTTAATTAAGGATTTATTAAGATAAAAGGTAATTATTTTTATCAAGATTAATTATTTTTATTTTTATTTAATTAGAGTTTAATTATTTAATTAATTTAAAATTAATTAAGGATACTTACTAATATTAATTAAGACTTAACTAAAATTAATTAAGGTTTAATTAATTATTTAAGTTTAATTAAAGATTACTTGATTATTTAAATGAGATTAATTGATATTAATTATTAATAAAGATTTAAATTATTATTTAATAATTAATAAAGGATAAAAGAAGGTTTAAATTATTTATATAATAGTTAATTATTGTTTAATTAGTTATTAACAGGTTTAATTATTTCTTAATTTATAATTAAATTAAGTTAAGAATTAATTAAGATTGATTATGATTTAAATAAGGGTTTAACTTGTAAATAATTATTTTAGAAAGAAGTTTAAGGTGTTAAATCATTTGATTTCCAAGAATCAAATTGTTTTAAAGGTATTTCTTTTTCAAAGATGGTATGAACACAAGGGATTCAAATATCGGTACCATTAAGTAGAAAAACAACTGTGAATGAACTATAATGTGATTGGTTGTATTGTGTGGACATCTAATAGCAGAATAAATCTCTGCTCTGCTTTAATGTAATTGATTGTGTGGACGAGATTTGCAAACATTTAAAGCAATATTTCTATTTCTAATGAAGAAGTGTAGCTGACATGAATCTATTCCTTATGGAGTTGATGAAGCTTTTTATTTGATGATTGAATTGATTCTTGAAATTCCTTTTAGATTTGATTTTGATCGGATGGAAGTTGGTTTTTTGCCTCTAGAGATGATAAAATAATTCTGTTTATGTGGTCCAATATTGAAAGAATTGGTAGATTTGAAATATATATTGAGCAACTAGTGCTTGAGAATATATAAGATTTGGAATGATTTAGTGTGTGATATTCCTTTCGTTATTTGGTTTAATATTTCTAGCTTGATAAAGATTCCGCCAACTTTTGCAATGTAAATTTGGTTATATGTACTTCAAGATGTAGTTGAACTCTAAATAAAAAAATCTTTGAATAAGAATAACCCAATGTTGAATAATTCCTCGAGTGATGATTCTTTTGTATGGATAATTCGAAAATGACTAAATTTTTTACATGTAGTTTTCTGAGTTTGAATTCGTTGTGGCTCAAAACATTTTTTGTTATCCTGAAAAATCAAACACTAAACAAACACTTTAAATAAACACATATGTTTATTAAAATAAAAAAGAAATTGATTGCAATATTTCACAATATTTTTATAATAATAACAAACATATATTATTTTTTGAGATAGGAAATCAAAATCATCGCAATGTTTCAATATATAAAATGCTACCCTTATTGATATGCCCCATACATATGTGGTATACGTGTTTAAGAATTAAATTAATCAAATAAAATTTCTGAAGTATTAATAGCACATTCACAGTATCACTAAATATTAACTGATCTCTCTCTATTTTGTGTTCATCAAAGTATAAATATCAAATTAATAATGTAAAAAAGTGATAGTGGATGATGAAACTTGATCAAAATATGACATTAAATATTTAATGAAAATCAACCATATATATCATAGCAGCTTTGGTTACTCATATCTCTTGAGTGGAAAGAGGGTGATAAAAAAAAGTATAGTTATATGCAATGAGGTTTAAGTGACAGTAAACTCAACAGTTCTAGCCAAAATCCAAATGAAGTATTTATGTGAGAATATATTTTTCTCGACTCGTTATAAATAAGATCAAGATACTTGCACCCATGTCGAGTATACACTACCGCTAAAGAATTTTCAACACATGTTGGGTATCCTTAGGTGATATAACTCTATGCTCATACTGCATCCATTTTTCATGTAGCCCTTTCGCCATCTAAATTTAAGTTTATAACATATTATGTGTTTTTACTTTTCGCCTGGAGCTTGTACATGAATTGTCCCCTATACTCTTTTGTTCCAACCAATCTTTTACCACATTTCGGCTTATGTTATTTGATCCAACACAAGCATAAAACTGAAAAATATAAGTCAACATAATATGAATGTTAAATGGTAGATTCAAAGACGATGTGGAATATGCAATAGTCAAAAATAGAAACTTTATCATAAGCTTAATTTAAAAAAAATCATAATGTTATTATTTGATCAAGTATAAAATGCAATATCCTTAATCATCTATGTAATGGATGTAAATACTTTTGAAAGGCACATAAGAAAGTTTAATCGATCGTGATATGGTTTCAAAATTAAAGTCTTTATATATGTCTAAAAAATATTTTCAATTTTATATTCTAAAGTGAACATACTATATGAATTTGACTTAGAGTATTTGTGCAAAGAGTAGCACATGGACAAAGGATATATACATTAATATATCCGAACAAAATCAAAGGCTCATCTTAAAAGATTTCATCACAAAGCTCAAAATTTTGAAAAATGTTTCGTCTCCAACAATCATCCTAAGTTTTGAATATCAGAAACCCATCTCAGGAAGTTCATTGCAAAGTTCAAAATTTTCATTTCATAAAATCATGTTAAGTCTAGAATATTCAAACTCATCTTACAAGAATTTTCATATGAACTTTTTTTTAAAGAATTCTAACCATCAAATATATTTCTCATTGAAAACTCGTGTCAAAAATTTAGCCAAAATTGTCTTATTGCAAAATATTCAGTTTAAGAATAAATATAGAGAGCAAAGAGAAAAAAGGTCCTAATAAAGCAAAAACATATTTTTTGTTTTTTTTCAAATTTCAAAAAAATAATATAAGAAGGTAAAAACATATTTTTGAATTAAAAAAGGAAAATAAACAGAAACAAAAATGCAAGCTCTCAACATATACATGAAATAAAATATATGAACTATCATTCAATCCATGAGACATGTGAGATAATAAAAATACTAGATTAGAGAAATCATAAAGTTAAATATCATACATAATATTCTGAATTGAAAGGAACAAATTACCCCATCATGATACCACTTGTGATCTACGTTGTCCATAATGGTGAACAATGATATCACCTATTACTCTCTATGTGCTAGTGGTGACGAACAATGGTTTCTCATAGAAGTTTTCTGTCAAGTCTCTCGAACTATCATTATCAATGTCAAACATGAAAGAAAAGCTTAATCAAATAAGCGTACTGCATACTCCATAATGTCAATCGATTTGGACCTAACATTTGAATTTCTGAGCAAAATCCCCTATGTCAAACAGAAGAACAAAAGACCAAAAAATGATTTGTTACCAATCATCCAAAGTGAGGAAAAAAAGTATCATTTCATAAAGAAGAACATCAAAATCTCACGTAAGTCACAAACATTATCCTTATTTTATGAATATCGTCCATCGTTGTTTTTAAATATCAATCAATTTTGAAACCACTATTTGAAAATTTTAAGTCCATAATTCGATTTAGTACAGAACAAAAAATTCCTAGATATTCAATATTGCAAATCAACAAAATTGGTATCAAGTTAAAATGGCAAAAACAAATCAAATGTTATATTCAAAATACAACAGCTTGTTTGAATAACTCAGAAACACTTTTCAAACAATATTATGAATTGATTACTACTTTTAAAGGTCTTAAAAAATGAATCAGCAAAAACACAAAACAAGAAAGTTATAGTGTACACTTCCTATGTCAAACGTGATCGTTATAACAATATTAAAAATACGATCTTTAAAGTGATGAGAATTTCTCACCTAAATTTCCACCCCAACAAACTTTTCTACGACTAGCATCTTCGCTTCTTTTTAAATTCGTTCCTCGCCTTCAAAAAGCCGGACTGTCTTTTTCCTCCTTTCTTTTTCTTATTTTTCTTTTTTTATATGAAAGGGTGTGTAGCTTGAAGAGGGGGTCTGGCTAGGGTAGTGGAGGGCATAGGGGTGTACGGCTTGGGTGTGGGTGTGTATAGGGTGGTTTAGATGGAGGGTGTGGGGGTGTAGGAGGTGGGTATGGTGATTAGGAGCTCGGGTGTGGTGATAGCCGAGAGTGTGGAGGTGAGTGGGGTGCTCGGGGGACTCGGGTAGGGGCGTTTGAGGCTTGGCCGTGGGTTTTGGGAGGTGGATAGGTGGTTGGCCAAGGGGGTGAAGGTGATAAGGAGGGGGGGTACGGCTTGTAGAGGTGGGGTTTGGGTGGTGTAAGGATGTGATGATGCTTGGTGAAGATCGTGGAAGAGAAATGGAGGAAGCACTTAAGGAAATGAAGAGAATGATTTGTGAAAAATGAAGGGAATGTTGTAGGCTATTTATAATTGAGCTTTGGATGGAAAATGAATTAAATGCCCTTGGCTACCTTTTGACTTTGTTTAAGCATGATGTGTAGTGAATTAATGGTGGAAAGGATGTTAATATGTGATTTGTACTTAAGTAATGATGTTTGCCTCTTTACTTAATTTCTAAATTACTTAAAAACCCTTTTGTTCCATTTCCATACTTGATAAGACTTAAGTATTAATGGTGGGAAGATGTGTTAGGATTTTTTGGTAATGATTATGTTTTAGTAATCTTATTTAATATGAAAAATAGTCAAATCATGTTACTTTGGAATTATTTGTTTACTTTGACTTTTCAAAGTGAATTTGCATTTACATGAAAATCTAAAGTGTGCATAGTTTGTAACGATAAAATATATAGGTTATAAAGTGGATGTGTTCATATAACATTGCAACGACTTGTTACGGTTGAAAACAACATTGTTATTGACAAATTTTACAATCAAAATTTGACGATTTTGTTTAACTATTCATTGATGTAAACCAACTTAGAAATTGAACTTCCTACTACATTTAATAAACTAAAACAAGTCTATTTAGGTTAAAAATCCATATCATTAGGGTTAATATCAATTTATTGAATTACGGTGTTGCATTGACAAAATGTGACAAAATTACGATATTTTTGTAAAACCAATATAAATATATTTTTCAAACCTATATTATACTTTTATTATCTTTATTAAGTGATTTCGATATATTTTGACTTTTCAAATAAATATTTAAAACTATTTATGTAAGCATTTATTCATTTTTAACAAAACTTAATTTTTTGTTGATTTGTGATAAAAATCAAAATTCTTTATTTTCCATTATTAATCATAAGATAAATAATTTATCCTTACTTATTCATTATTTACAACATATTTACTTGAGTTCTAAACCTTTTTAAATTTAAAATAAATAAAATATCTCATTTTCGAAGTAGCGAAATTACGGATCGTTACATATTATTAAAGTAGAAATTTGGGACGAAAGGGGTTTTTGTGGCTATAAATTCATTGATGGGTATGAATAAAGTTTCTTTGAAATAAATATGTGATTATAAAATATGGAATTTTGAAGATTATTACTTAATTTATAAAGATAGGGAAATGGATACTGGAGGTATTTGCTAAATTAGTTGAAGTGGTTTTACAAAAAGAAAACAAAAGGATGTTCCATGGTAAAGTATATTAATGTATTTTTATAAAAAGAAGGAAAAATGAAGTGAAATATATCTAACAAAACCCTTTGTCTAGAATCTCTAATTGAATAATATATTAACGTGTGTTGGATGATTGTTGATTTGTTTGCTACTAACGAAATGAAGTTAAATTACCCGTTGTGTTGAATTATAAAGTAATAAAAACAAATAATAATGAATTGAAGTAAAAAGTAGAAGTGACGAGCGATTTAATAAGCGAAGCGTAAATTTATTTAATGTTGATTAGTAAATTTAGAATTTAACATTATTTTGAACTTTGTAAAGTTTGAAATTACTTAGGTCGTAGAAGATCGAATGAGAGCTTGATAGTATAATCATGTAGTGATAGTGTGTGATTTATACACCGAACATAAAAGTCAATGCGAGATTAACTTTGTTAACTCGCACTACCACTACGAAGTGTAGTGCACATCCCCATACACCGTGGTTGAACAAATAATCACTCACATCATCTGCCTCTGTAGTAATGTAATATAGTCTAAATTTGTATTGATTCGTTGTGCGATCGCATAATTTTGTGGAGTGGTATTTGAAAACAATGAATTTTTTTTACCAACGATTTTTTACTAGTTTGGTTTTTTTTGGGGCTACTTAACAAGTTTAGGTGTTTAAATGGAATTAGCGCTCGATTCATTGGATCATAAATAAGAACAGAATTTTCTCATACTAATCTGTCTAAAAGTAAGATAATATGGATCAATTTCAGTGATGGAAATGGCAAGTATACAACCAAATACAAATGCACAATTCATGTCATATAAAGATTGTTAATGATATTCATCTCGATACATACTTCCAACCATCAAACATGAAATACACCAATACTCAAGTAGTAAAACCAAAAATTCAGGTTATACAAACATAAAATAAAGCTTTTGTTTTGCTTCAAGTTAAACTATTAGGTTTAAACAACATTTTCCATTGGGAGTAATAGCGAGAAATCTAACTTTAAGAGAAAAGCTAAGACAAACGATTTATATTCAATTTTCAAGGAATCAGATTCAAAGGTTGGTATACCGCAAGAGAATGACTAGATCATAATCCAACACAGAACAACCAAACTTTAAGTTTATGGTAAATAATTATTATATCTTCTCTTTATAGTTAACAGACCTAAAAAGGTAAAATTAAACATCAAAAACACAAATAGTACATTAATAAACATGGAAAAACTAATTTCAAAATGAATTAAATAAGGAAACAGTGAAACCAAAATTAATAACATTATTAGGAGAAAGCAAAAATAAGGCCTTGTATGGCTAGCCATTTTTAGTTTTGTGTTTTCATCAAAAAACTATGCACGCGATGCATGTATTTTTGGAAAACAACTAATTTTAAAAATGACGCCACCATATGAAATGGAAAACAAATTAATTTTGTTTTTGTGGTTTGACAAATAACAGAAGAATGGAAAATAATCCATCCCCTTCGCTGTCCCTGCATACCCTCTGCTATCCTTCCATCATCGTCATAATGGTCTAAAATTTTCTTCTGTCATATTCATATTTTGTTATGCATATTGAAAACGGAAAACACAAAACACAAATTGAAACTAAATAGGCCCTAACCTTTCAGAAAATAGTAAATTACTTTATTTAACTAGAACGTTGGTGAAAATGTACTTAAACATGGCATAAAGATGATTCTCAAACACATGAAAATTAGACTTGTGAAGGGTCAAAAGAGAAGGCCCGAAAGCTGGAGGAGTACCAGCACAACTAGTATAACAAGTTTCTAAATCGTTCACGCATTTCTTATAACAATCAAAGGATGGAGTCTTGATGCAACCCGTTCCGCATTAAAGATATGATTTTAAACATTGTCCAAAGCACTGACAGGGTATGCTTTGGCATCTCACATTGTTTAGAGGGAGAAGTATGAGAAGAACTGCAACAACCGGAATCATCCAATGGGAAAAAGAACTTGTCATCATTTTCTATTACTTTTAAGAATGAATGGCTTTTGTGATTGTGTTTGCAGTGCTCTTGTATAGATAGGATATGGGAAAAAATATGGTAATGTATAATTAATTTCATAAAACGAGAATATCTTGATTTATTCTAATACCTTATCTGAAGATTTAAGAATTTCAAGGTTATGCATTAAACTGTGAATAAATGATAAAAAAATCAAAACAGTAATTGTTTACAATGTTGGAATGGTTGTAATTAGTTGATTCTAACTATATCAACGAGATAAAAGAATTAATTTGTACTAATCATTAATGAAGTATATATGGATGAAGATATGATCATAAATGTTATTTGTAGCTGGAAATATATCCATACGAGAATCAATGATTGTTATTATTAGTTCAAAATAGTGGTATTATAACATATATGTATGAAAATTTTAATGAACGCAATGACACATCTAATTGAAGAGGAATAAAATTTTGAAAAGTGAAGTTACTCCTTAATAATTTGTATTGATTTAGTGCCATAATTACGTCAATTTATTGCACCATTATGCAACCTTCCAAGATTAATCTTTTAGGAAATTTGGAAAAAAATAATAAGGATTTGTTAACGTGTGTCCTAAGAGTATATGTTAAGAATTATATGCTATGAAAACAAAAATTATATTTAAAATGCCTTTTATATCCGTAAAGAATAAAATATAGGTTCAATTTAGTAGGTTAATTGTAACGTCCCGACTTTTCGACCTTGGAATGTTGACACTAATATATGCACAGTATTCATGTACCGAGCACTCAAGTGTCGGAAAGGTAAAAAGTTAGGGTAAAATAAAAAGAAAACGAAATAGAATAAGGAAGAAAGAACACAATAGCATAATCTCAATAGCGGAACTGTAATATATAATACCAAAAGAACCGTACAAAGGGTTACTTCGATATAGAAATTTTGGGTTTACAAAACCTAAGTACTATCATCAGCCTGGACAATATAACAACATGTCCTTACAAATACTGATGCGTACAATATAGTAACACGGCTGAAATAAGAATAATATAGTAGAAGAAACAACCATCTTATCTTCTCAAGCTCCAAATAACATTAATGAACACATGTTATTCTCTAACTACTCGAAATAGTATGTGATGAATTTAGGGAAAACAAAAACTAAGCATCAAACATAAGTCCGGTATGAGAAACCCAAGAAATATGTGTACAACCTATTACGGTACTTTTTAGACCGCATGGAATGCCATAACTGTTATCCTATCAAAAGAACCACCATCTAATAAGTACATAATGTGATATATTAGATATATAGAATATAAATCAGAAAATAGCTGGTGTAACGACCCGCTATTTTGGACTATTCGCATCCATTATAAGTGTATAGGTAGACACTCATGCCGGAGTTGAATTGCTCAAAATACCGCGTTGTTAATTTAAATGGGCAAAACTGAACATATACAGTAAATAAATAATCACAGATCACAGACACAGAGTAATAAATGCAGCGGAAATAAAAGAGATAGTAGTTCATGAAGCTACTATATAAATATATAAGTTACATCAGAGTTAAAACAGATACAACGGAAGAGTAATACGATACATCATATACAAATCAGAATACATCACTGGAATCAACTGAATATCTGAAAGCTGGATAGATAGCTGGATCTCCAAGCGAAGCTCCAACTCCAAAGGTGAGTCTCGAATACTGGTACACTCAGTCTGACCCGAGCGTAAAGAAAATACAAAACACTCGAGTCAGGATTAACATTCTTATATCAATAAATCCAACTCAAGTGAAATAGCAATTGAAATACAAGTAACTCAAAGGATGTTGGAATAACCATCCTTTAAGGATCCGTTAAACTATCTACTATGTAGTAGTGTACGATAAGTAGATAATGTCTATCAGTAATATATGATATCAAAATAGTGTTAAGGCGTTACCATTATCCCCCTTAACACATCTTTATAAGCGTTATAGTCTATACAGCACTGTAAACTCCACCGTAAACTAGTGGGATATCAGGGAGTACTCTATAGGTATAACACAAAACAAATTCGTAGTGGTCGCGTATATAGGGATCCAAGTATGACAAGGCACATGAGGCAATACCCAAGGTAGTGAAACTACCATTTGCCTGATCCGGACTGGTGAGAACGCATCGCCGCAGCGACCGCAACACCGCGAAACAACACTCCCAAAATCAAGGGTGCACCAATCGACAACAAGTAATGAGTAGTTCGAAGAAGTGTGTTCGCTTGAGGTAGCTGACCTCCATTGGCCTGGCCCGGCTCCTGTTTAGTCATTTCCAATTTAACACAAGTGTCAAGGCTATCCATTATCGTTCTCTTTCTTCAGTCATCACGTACATCATTCCAACCACTTCATTCTGGATCACACTCCGCGTATAGTTATTAAAGTGGTTTTCGGTTTAGACAGTGAGTATGTCCCTAACCGATTCCGGTCTCTTTAATAACTTTCGTGATTATTACACCGATTCCGACTTAAAGAGGCCCACGACTCAACAGGTTCTGACTTAAGGAATAGTCCGACTTAACCAGCTACAAGTTAAGGAAGGCTACGACTTAAAGTATGAGCCGGTTTAGTAGGCTACGAGTTAAGAAAGGTTCCGACCTAAGGCGGTACGTGACTTAAGCAACAGGACCGACTTAACGGGTTACGACTTAAGAGCTGCCGACTTAGGAGCCTAACGACCTATGGGAATTTACAACCTACCGAGTTAAGGAAGTTCCGACCCAAGAGCTTAGCGATCTACGACCTAAGAGAGCTCCGACTTAGCTACAGCTCCGACTTAAAGCGCTTACCGACTTAGATGGTCTTACGACTTACCGATCTATGGAGTTAACAACTTATACTAAGTCGCTGCTGACCTATGACTTATAGGCATGTTCAGAAGTAACCAGTTAACAACTTATACTAAGTACTCCTATCTCGTTGCCGACTTAAGACCTACGACTTACTATAAGTCGGCTACGACTTAGGACTTAGAAAAGATTTCCCATTCAGATTCTACCCTATAAATACCCCCCAAACTCCAACGAGTAGGGGACTTTTGGCCATTCATTTTCTGAAGCATCGTTACTCTGCCGCACTCTCAACTCATTCGACAAGTGAAGATCTCCCAACACTCAAGGCACTACAACAAGCTTCGTGAAGGACTTCATTCATCCGACACGGATTTAGCAAGATTCGTCACCGAAGTTTGAGCTAGTAGTCGAGATTGTTGTGTGATCAAATTGTACTGTGTTTGATAAATGTTTTGTATCGTTTTGTAACCCGATTCAGTAATAAAGACTATAAAGTGGACGTAGGCTCAGTTACGGGCCGTACCACTATAAATCTGCTGTTCCTTTACTGTTTTACTGCTATTTTTAGCCTGTATTCTGTTCCCGTACCAACGGGTGGTGCTTTCACGAATCTATTACACACACCGGGTGTTAGCGTTCTCTTTTTAGCGTTAACATTTTGGTGCTTTAACTGAGAACTGAACTCAGGAAGATTTTCACCGTTGCTTCGCAAAAACTTGTGAAAAGAACCTCTCTTAAAACCAGAAGTTGATCTAAGATAATGGCTCCTGGAAGAAGAGGTAGACCTACCAGATCCGAAACTGCTCATGAAGGAACCTCCGCTTCTCCAACAGCAGATCAAACAACTCCTACCGTTGGAGTCACCAGAGCTGAATTAGATGAAGCAGTTTCTGGATTATATCAACGAATTGAAACTCAAAACGCTTTGGTAATGGATAGATTAACTACTCTGCTTGGGGCAAATCGTCAACCAGAAAACCATCCAACAACCTTTCCTGAAATGCCGCCTTTCCAAGCTGAAGGTTCTATGCCGCAGCCAACTTATTACGAACATGTGCCCAGGCAAGCTTCCGAGAGAAGGACTGATGCCTGTCCGGAGACGACTCTGAACAATAAAGAGTATCTGTCCGAAATGGTTGGTCGCATCATGAAAGAGAGCATGCAAAGGGAAGAGAATGAGAGTGACTGGGGATTTGCGCCAAGCAGAACTCTGTTTACTGAAAGGATCCTGAAGGCGGAATTTCCAAGGAAATTTGCACCTCCTACTATCCAAGCCTATAGGGGAACGAGTGACCCTAATCATTTCCTATACAAGTACGATTGGCATATGACCGGTGCAAGAGCATCAGATGAGATCAAGTGTCGATACTTTCTAGTGTACTTGGAAGGTGTGGCTTTACTTTAGTTTACAAAGCTCCCAATTCGGTCAGTAGATCAATTCTCCGACTTAATGCGAAAGTTCAAAGAACAGTTCAGATTGTTTGCTTCGAAAGCTAAGGATATAATGTCACTGACTAACCTTGAACAAGCGCCCGAAGAATCAATTAAATCTTTCTTGAGCCGTTTCAATATAGCTTTAGCCGAAGTAGATAATGCAGAGCCACGTATGATCCTGACTTATTTGATGCGAGCCATCGATAAATCGAGCGAATTTGGAATATGGCTAAAGATGAAAGAACCGAACTCGCTTGAAAAGTTTTATAAAAAGGCGGACGAGTTCGTTCGCCTTGAAAGCCTTTTTACGACATCGAAAGTAGTTATTGCCAAAGTTACTGATAACAATGCTACTTCCAATAAAAGAGAATCTGAAAACCAGAAATAGGAAAACGCGAAGAAAGCTCGTTACTTTGAATCTTTAGGTTACACTCCTTTGACAGATACTCCAGAGAATATTTTCTTTGCAACTAAGGATACTGTTGAATACCCTAAACCGCATAAGTTGAGGATAGGGAAAAATGCCACGCAAAGTGGAAGATTCTGTAAGTTCCATAATCAGCCTGGCCATGACACCAACGAGTGCCGCCATCTAAAGGATTTGATTGAGGAGCTATTGAAAGAGAACAAGCTGCAACAATACCTGAAGAAAAGCAAAGTCGACCCAACCTCATCTACTCAGGGGCAACATCTTGCTACTCACCAATCCGGCTCAGACAACAGTACTGAAGCACAGGAATCTGAAAAGTTTGTCATTAATGTTGTCACAGGAGGTCCACAACTGGCATGCAGAAGTTGGGATGACTACTAACTACCCGCAAAACTACAGCTGGGGCATCTTCCACTTTTTCTGGCATATGAGTACAAAGATGTGGATCTAATGGAAATTCAGCCTGGAGATTCTGAAACAACAGTCAATCGCATCCATTTTTTTTTACTTAATAACGTTGCTTAAATTTGTAAAATAATAATGGATGTGTAACTTTTACATTGTAAACCGCTGAGAAATCAGTGTGATTCAATAATGAAAAACTATGAATTCCGTCTTCTCTATTATAAAATGCCTGTTATATTTCGATGTGTAAATACTCTAAATGTATTGCTAAAATATCGATCTAATATTGCAGGTCATTAAAGCAAAGCTCACCCATCACAAAGCCAAGCAAGCCCTATAAGTCGCTCAATAAATGAATTTCAAGCAACAAAAATTCCAAACTCAAATCCCATACAAGAGGAACTTCACATAAAAAGTTGACAATCCCACTGTGTCAAGCCCTTGTAAACTGGTTGCGATCGTTGATATAAAAAGACATCCAACCAAGTAGTTTACGTTTACCCTGTGGAGTCACTCAACAGTGAAGTTTACTTCTTCGGATAAAGCAATTTACTTGCAAAAGAAAGGAAGACACGCTTGGAAACAATGATAAAGGATCGTAGATGGGCAGATGATGGAAAAACATGAGCCGGCAAACACATAAGCAGCCAAAAGGAGGTATGCCTCTCAACAGGAAAGCCGGTAGATCCACTAAAGGGACACCTTCTCAAGCAGAAGGAACAGGACCCTTGCTAACTGGTTGTGATGCATCCGATCAGACAGCTTGCGTCCGTCCCGTGGATCCACTCACCCCTGAGACGCAACCTTCCTAGCATTCCAACCAACCAAAGCCCTCTAACGAGGCACGCCAATAAATGGGAGTGCTTTCCTCAATCAAAAAGATCGGTGGGACCACCGAAGCGGCACCTTGTTAGTTGATTGCGATCGTTTGTACAAACGAACATCCAATCAAGCAACTTGCGTCCGCCCCATGGACCCGTCCAACCATGAGAAAGTAACTTCCAGGCAATCAACAAGCCCTCTTCGGAGGCACATTTCACCGGAGTTGAAGTGCAAAAATCTCTCTTCGGAGGCCCACTTCACCAGAGCTGAAATGATAAAAAGCCCTCTTCGGAGGCACAAGCCCTCTTCGGAGGCACATTTCACCGGAGTTGAAGTGCAAAAATATCTCTTCGGAGGCCCACTTCACCAGAGCTGAAATGATAAAAAGCCCTCTTCGGAGGCACAAGCCCTCTTCGGAGGCACATTTCACCGGAGTTGAAGTGCAAAAATCTCTCTTCGGAGGCCCACTTCACCAGAGCTGAGATGATAAAAAGCCCTCTTCGGAGGCACAAGCCCTCTTCGGAGGCACATTTCACTAGTGTAGAAGTGCAAAATGCTCCTCTTTGGAGGCCCACTTCACCAGAGATGAAATCCAAACTTGCTTCTCTACGGAGACCAAAATTGCTTCTCTTCGGAGACCAAACTTGCTTCTCTACGGAGACCAAAATTGCTTCTCTCCGGAGACCACGAAGCCTTCTTCGGAAGCACTAAGACAAATAAAGCCTTTTGACAAGGCACATTCAAAAAACTTTGTTGATGGAACCACTAACGTCCGCAGTTGAATACTTATGATTATTTGTACAAGCAAATGTGTAGTAAAATAGCCAAGGACTGTCCTGTGGATCCATTCAACAGTAAAATATAATTGTCTAACAAATAGATCAAAACTTTCTTCAGAAGCTCACTTCACTGCGTAGAAAAATCCACTTTTTAACAAATAAAAAGTGATCATCCCCGAAAGTTGAAGTGTTCTTTAGAAAGGAAGAAAAAGTAAAAATTTCTCCAAAAACGAGATATACTCTATTAAAAGTAGAAATTCTTCCCCTAAAAGTGGAATAGTTATTCTCTGAAATAAGAGTATCAGTCTCATAAAAGTTAGAAATGTTGCAATACACTTGTGATATGGGGGCAACACTATGCAATTCAGTTGCATTAATAAAAGTAATATGCAAGCAACATACCACAAGTTCATTGCAATATCACGAAAAAGTAGATGTGGAATAAATGCATTCTCAAACACAGAAAAAAAGTTTGTACAAGTAAAAAGAATCGTTTATTCTACACTAAAAAATGAGAAACAGATGCATTCTCACATACACAAGAATTGCACAAGTAAAATAGCTATTTTAATTAGTACTATAAAAACTTTTTACATTGTGCAGATTGCAAAAAGAAGCGAAGACCGATATCCGCACAACTTTCGGTCAATACTTACAAAAAACAGAAACGGCAAAATCAGGCTCATTTCTCCTTCTTCCCGCCTCTAGAACCTCTACCCGGCCTGATAATTAGCTTCGGAGGTCGTTGTGGATGAGTCGGAGAAGAAGGAGAAAGAGGCACAGCCGGATCAACTTCTGCTTCCTCTCCAGCGGCGAAAGAACTTTTCTTGCCTTTCTTCGAAATTACGCATTTTCCCTTCTTTTTCTAGGAAGACTCACTGCCCGGAGTAAAAAATTCTGAAAGCTTAGTGTCATCGTCGCAAGACTGCTCCGGAGTCTTCTCGCCTTCTTCAAGTTCCCCAGTTCTTGGCTCTTGTGAAACAACCGGATCGTCCAAGTCTTTAAGGGCTTCAATTTTCTCTTCTTGCGATCCTGGTTGACAAGCTGGAAGAGGAGTAACTTGAGAAGGAGGAGGAACGGCAGCTGAAGAAGGAGAAGTTGGCGCAACTTTCGGTACTTCCGCTGCAAAAGAAAAGAAGTTAAAAATCAGTATTCTCCAAGATAAGAGAAGATATTGGTTCGTTCAGGCTTAAGTAATAAGTGAGAAGTTCATCAAGCTCAGTCAAATCTAATAAGTAATTCACTTGAGATGGGTCGACGTCAAAGTTACCTGGAGAAGTCGGTTTGGCGAAATCAATCTCAAATTTCTGAGCTTTAAAGTCTTCCGTAGCTTCTTCCTCTGTGGGAGTGGTCACAATTTCTTTGTCAACGTTAACGGGAGGCGAAGAGTGAGAACTAGAGCCAGCAATATCCACGTGAGCCGAAGCCGAAATATGAACAGGGGGAGTAGGAAGTATTTCTTTCTCAGGAAGCTTCTCTCCCGTCGCTTCGGCTCGTACTCGGGTAAGCTGTTCTTTTCCTTTGGCAAGGGCAGCGCGGGCACTCTCATCTAGATAAGTAGCTTCAAGATCTGCTTCAGCATAACCGGTGCTGCCCAACATATCAATGATCGCCTCCCATACTTCAGCTAATGTGACTTCATATTCCGGTCCCAAAAATGAAAGGCTCCCACGCCCCAAGATGCAATGAATATAAAAGTCGAATAAAGTCGTGTCAATGGTGGCTCTGGTTGCCTTATGGGATTCTTCAGCTGCAGCTTTACCGGAAAGAGCTTCATCACGCTCTCTTTCAGCCTTCAATAATTGAGACTGCAGTCTCGCAATTTCTAAGTCCTGAGAGCTGACTTTCTCCCGAAGTTGAGCAGCATCATCACGATATTTTCTAGTAACATGCTGCTCTGCTTCAAGTTTCACTTCAATATCTCGCTGAGCAGCATGGGCGTCTCGAACCTGCTTTTGGAGCATTTCTTCCTTCTGTGAATAAGAAGTGGAGGAAGTAGCGAGCTCATTTTTGAGTCTTTCAACTTCGGCTTCAAGCTTCCCGTAATTATCAGTAATGCTTTTCATTTCAGCATCGTGCTGCTTACACCATTTGTCCCATTCAGCTTTATCGTTCTCCATGGTCATCATGGCCTCAAGATTCATGCGGTTGACCCTTTGAAGTTCATCGACCAGTTTCTGCCATCCAGACATTCTTTCAATGTCTAGCTTGACAGCATCTAGATTTCTGAGCATGGCTTGTTTATCAATAGGGACTAAATCTAGGTCAAAGCGCACTCCTTTTAGACACCAATTTGGAAATCGGCTCTGTAGTGTGGAAGGACCATCCCCGGCTTGGTACTGAGGCCTATTAATAATTGCCTGGATGTTAGACTTCTTAAGTGCAGGAGAACCGGAAGAGGTATCAGGAGGAATAGAAGCGGCAGTCTTTTCCGAAATAGTAGACGCGTCCTTTTCGCCGAGTCTGATCCGCTTACTAGAATCATCGGCAGAGTGGCTTTTCCCTTGTCGTCGTAAGATTTCCTCTTGAAAGAATCGTCACTTCTGCGGGAAGAGTCGTGTCGCTCGTCCCTACTCCCATAGTACTGTTCATCTTCTCTCCGGCGGCGCTCTTCATAAGCTCGCCTTTCGTGAGCTTTTCTCTCAGCCCTTTCCTCATCAGTTTTCCTCGGGGCACTGAGATAACTCCTAAAGTCATAAGCATCGCGGCTTCCGTGACGCTGGAATTTGTCGAAGTAAGAGCCACTTCGCCCCATTGAAGAAGCTGAAATTGAAGAAGAAAGATAAATCTTAGAAATCTTCAAATTGAAGAAGCTAAGTGCATATAAGTGCCAAAAATCCTAAAGTGTGTGTGGCGTGCAAACTACGCGCGTCAAACTACAAACCACGCTTTAATGTGGAAACGGAGACGACTGGTGTAGAAGGTGTCGAGGCTTGTTTCAAAGAGGAAGTCGCTTCAACGACGGGGGAGATCGCTTTTGAAATATTATCTTTAAAAAGCTCTTGAGAAGTGATCATTATATCACTCAAATCATCAAAGGTATCATCGCCATGATGCCCCGCAGAACTCTCTTTCTCGGCTTCCACGTCAGCCATCTTTTCAGAAATATGAGGATTTTCTTCCGCTTCAATAACTGGAGAGAGTATTAACTTGCTGGATGACCCCGCAACATCGATAGAAGAAGAACACTTTACTAATGCGGTGTCTACAGTTGGCTCCTTTAGAACCATCTCTTTCGTTGAAGCTGGGGCATCTGATGTCTGTGCTGGAAAATTAGAAACTACATGAGGCTGAGTAAAGCGGGAAGAGTGTAAAAGCCCGAATCGATGTAAAAATTCGTCTGTCAACAGAAATTGGACACTCCTTTCCTCGACTGGCACTGCCATAAGCCTCTTAAAAGTCGCTTTGTGACCGGGATCTCTAGAAGGAGGAGGAAGTGCTGAAAAGAAAAGGGCAAAGTTAACACTTGACAACTCAGACTTTGGCAAGTTCGAAAAAACATAAGAAACGGAGACAAGTGATCTTACTTCCTACTCTCCAGATAGCGTAAAATCCCGGAGGACAGCGAACGTAGAAAAACTGGCTTAGGAAACTGTGAACACTGTCAGGGAGACCGATAATCAGTCTACGGTTCCTGACACTCCTCACAAGTATGATAGAGGGATGGTCTTTGATCTTTGCAAAACTGGGAAAGCGGTCCAGCGTTCTCCTAAAAAGCACACACAGTCCCAGCAGGATGGCGTAGCCATTAGGGTGTAGTTGAAAAGGGGATATAGATAGTCGGAGGAGAAGTTCTCGAAGACAGTCGTTAAATGGGGGGATAGCTCCACTTAAACACATTTGGCGGTTAACTGCGACAAAGCCATGGGGCGGCCTATCAGCAGTATCATTCATTCCAGGGAACAAAGCGTCAGCTTCGGCAATGCCAAACTAAATGCATAATTGATAAAAAACTTTATGGCTCAGAGTAGTAGGAGTCCTTTCCGGAGGATCGTTCAATGGAGTAGCAATTGGAAAAACTCCTCAAGCTGGTTGCAATTCTTCTTGTTGAGATGTCATTCTACACAAGGAACTGGATGATCAAATATTAAGGTGCACGTTTCCTAAAAAGTGTGAAGTGTTGTGCAGAGCCAATAAAAATAACAAGTAAACACAACTGGAATTAAACTAGTCGACAATCTGTCGATTATGAGATTTCAAAACTTGTTAATATTTAAGTATAGTGTTAATGCAAACAAATCGGTTTCAGTTGACTATTACGATTTTGCTTTAATACTTCACTTGAATTGGTTATTGTACAACATTTCATTCATGCAGTTTAAATTTGATTTTTTCTTTATCAACTAATCTGTCATTTGATGTGGGCAGTCAGTGGCAGTATATTCGTCCCAGTTTTCTGTAAATGTTATAACAGGCAATTAGAATTGTTGATAATCTGTAAAAGAATGCAACAAAGTTCAGGCAATTCAAGTCTTAACGTTCATGGCAGTGAAAAATATGTTCAAGTTCTAACTTGTTCACGACTTAGCATGGGTCGGAAATTTAAAGTTCTAGCTCGCCCACGGTCTAAGGGATATGCTATGAGTCAGGTTGAGTCGTAACTCTTAAATCGTAGTACATATTCAAGCAAAATCTGAACAAGTACTAAGTCGCAAACGACTCAAATGGTAAGTCGCCCACGACTCAAGCATTGACTCGGCAATGACTTAGGTGCTAACTCGGCTGCGACATAAGAAGGTTCCTGCAGGCTAGGGTCAACTATTCTCTAAGTCGTAAGTCGTGAGGTATAAAAGAAACTTCAATTCACTGCAACAAAAAACTAGGTCCGGACTCGGTTACAACTTAGAGCTTAAGTCGTAGAAGGTGATAGGTCGATCCATAGTTAAATCATCGAAGCTGCTGGATCACGCGGAACCATCTATCCATCCAATTCCTAACCCGTTTACCTCCTAACTCGTAAGTCTTGCCACTCCTAACCCGATAACCCATTAACCAGTTAGCCTCTCCATCAACCTTAATTCTGATACCCCACTAAACCACCATGAATCACAAATCGTTGCAAGTCATGTCGAATCACCTTAAGTTCATTTTTATCCTATTCGCAAGGCCCAAGGGAAGAAATCATGGACAAAGGTCGACGGCAATGATCGGCGATTGGAAAAAGGGAAAAGATGCTTACACGGTGTGAAACTGGGAATGGTCGGAAGTAAATCAAGTCGAAATCGCCTTTGGAAGCTTGAAATTGCGTTAATGGCAGATACGGCTTAAAGAACGAGTAATAGGAAGAAGAAGATAAGAGAGACGACTTAAGCATTTTATACCTCAGGTCGAAGGAATTGGAATCGGCCCACACGAGTTAAGATGAATCGAAACACACGACCTACGACTTAGGCGTGTATTTCGAGGGGCAAATGTTAACCCTTAATTCTCCATGACTTAAGAACGACACGAGTTAAGGGATTGTGCGACTTAGCGAGTTAAGACTCAGCAGATTCCGACTTAAAGAGGCCCACGACTCAACTGGTTCCGACTTAAGGAATAGTCCGACTTAACCAGCTACGAGTTAAGGAAGGCTACGACTTAAAGTATGAGCCGGTTTAGTAGGCTACGAGTTAAGAAAGGTTTCGACCTAAGGCGGTACGTGACTTAAGCAACAGGACCGACTTAACGGGTTACGACTTAAGAGCTGCCGACTTAGGAGCCTAACGACCTATGGGAATTTACAACCTACCGAGTTAAGGAAGTTCCGACCCAAGAGCTTAGCGATCTACGACCTAAGAGAGCTCCGACTTAGCTACAGCTCCGACTTAAAGCGCTTACCGACTTAGATGGTCTTACGACTTACCGATCTATGGAGTTAACAACTTATACTAAGTCGCTGCTGACCTATGACTTATAGGCATGTTCAGAAGTAACCAGTTAACAACTTATACTAAGTACTCCTATCTCGTTGCCGACTTAAGACCTACGACTTACTATAAGTCGGCTACGACTTAGGACTTAGAAAAGATTTCCCATTCAGATTCTACCCTATAAATACCCCCCAAACTCCAACGAGTAGGGGACTTTTGGCCATTCATTTTCTGAAGCATCGTTACTCTGCCGCACTCTCAACTCATTCGACAAGTGAAGATCTCCCAACACTCAAGGCACTACAACAAGCTTCGTGAAGGACTTCATTCATCCGACACGGATTTAGCAAGATTCGTCACCGAAGTTTGAGCTAGTAGTCGAGATTGTTGTGTGATCAAATTGTACTGTGTTTGATAAATGTTTTGTATCGTTTTGTAACCCGATTCAGTAATAAAGACTATAAAGTGGACGTAGGCTCAGTTACGGGCCGAACCACTATAAATCTGCTGTTCCTTTACTGTTTTACTGCTATTTTCAGCCTGTATTCTGTTCCCGTACCAACGGGTGGTGCTTTCACGAATCTATTACACAAACCGGGTGTTAGCGTTCACTTTTTAGCGTTAACAATCAAATAATTTCAAACTTAATTATAAAAAAAATTTCAAAACTTAATTCGATCATTTCTCAAATTAAACAACGTTCTTCATCAATTACATTGTTAATATTTTGTTTCATATTATTAAATATTAACATTTTCCTTTCATAAAAATTCAAATTCCAACTTCATTCCAAAACCATTTTTATTTATTCAAATCAAATCTTCATTCTATTTTAAATCAAAGTATTGACCAATCGGTTTTTATTTAATTCTCTATCCTAGGTCAAAGTTCAATTTGGGTATTTTATCATTTCAACCCGATTCCAATTCAATTCAAAATCAAAGCATAACAAAGGAAACTTGCAGTGTGATAACTGGGATGGTGTCAAAGTAAGTAAACAAGCAATAACAACAATCAATAACAACAATCAAATAATCAATTCAAATAATCCCGAAATAATCGTATTAATTTACATTGTTGTTTGTGCAAATTAATATAATTATTTCTAGAATCTACACTATCATTTCATGTAGATTAAAGATTATTACATTACGGTTTTTCACTTGTCATCTATTACAATTTCATCCATCATCAATTAAACAACCTACATTCAACGGTTCAAGGTGTAATTAGCCAAATCCTACGTGTCAATTAATTTAACATTAAAGGGGTCACATTATATGAATTTATAACTAATCAAATTCAACATATAGATCCAATTTAAATCGTTAACTATCATATATCAATTCAATTGCATATTATTTATCACTTTAACATTAACAGTTTAATGTCCAATATAAACATCAACAATCAATCAATTATCAACCAAGGTGTATTATCATCGCATAAATGATAGATAATGGTGTCAGATGTCATATGTGAACAGATACAAGTACAGTGTAAATAAATAATAGCAACATATTTCAATTTATTATTTCAATTGAAATCAAATTTAATAAATAAAAGAACGTTAATCGTGAGTGATTGCTCACCTTTCGAGGATAGAGAGGATAGACAATGATGTCGAGTTACAAAATCCAAGCACGAATCTCAAAACAAAGCAAGATTGAACTCGAATCGACGAACGGAGCTGATAAATAGGAATTGCCAAAATCAAATTAGACTAGATCGATGAAGATTAACGGTATAAGTGAACATATATATATATATATATATATAATTATGTACATAAAATTATATTTTATATCCAAACACATTTTTAAAAATTTAAATATAAAATTTAACACTTCAAAAGTTTACACATGTTATACCATACTAACAATATATATTTTCTTTTTCTGTAACACATGTATATATGTACTTATATCAACTTTCAAATCAATACATACATATATAAATAACAGCAAATGCCACAAAAACTAACCCATATATAATGTAACTTATATACTGTATATAAACCAAAATTTACAGTTTATGTTATAAAATCTGAAACATTTTGACATAGAAAAAAATAATCACACAACTCTTTACACTATAACATAGATGCAGATATAAATATATATAGCTGTGTATATCTCGTACAAATAAACAACAAGGCAATATAATTGCAAATAGGTAATATAAACGTGAGTACAAACTAACCTTTCTATTCACATAATATATACAACTTGTATCTTGTACGTATAGGTATGAATATATATATATATATACCATTATAGAAAACACTTATAAAAATGTAAGATACTAACATATATTATATATAATCGATAAAACTGTTTCATACAGCATAGCTTAGTTATTCCTCAAATGTATATATATTTACAGTCAATATGACCTATAGAAACCCAACTTAGTTCAAATATATGATACAATGCTTATTCATTCAAACAACAAAAATGTATAAACTGCAGATACCGTAACCAAATATATACAAACCAATAAATAAGGCAAACATACGCATATATATTTAGTTAAACAATACGACTGTATATAACCAAACTCATATCCTACAAAACAATACGTATGCATTTAAAACCCATGCTGTTAAAATGCCATTAATATAAGCTTTTAGTTTTTTTATAAACCCAACCACATGCAGGCAAGTATCACAAAGGTTTCCAACATATATATCATTCTATATATACAATACAAAATGAAATATTGTAAACGTTATATTACTAACATATAACCTACCTCGTCTATAAATAAATCTGTTATAAATATATATATAGTTTGAAAACTTACATCTATAAAACAAAGGAATATCATACATACTGTAACTAAATATATCATTGTAAAACAACTTTTATAAAATAACCTTCAGAGCATAAGTATAAATCTAACTCATATTATAGTTCATATAGCAGACTGACCTAACTTATATAAAATCTAAGATACATATAAACTAACTAAAAAAAATGGAAAACCAATCTTGACTCAAATATACATCATACGTGTACAAACAAAACCCATTAGAAAAACAATATTTAGTAAATAGTATGTATATTACCTTTATATATATAAGAGAGAGGAGAGGAGCAACTACAGAAAGGCTCGACGACATATGAAGGTAGGCAGCGAGTTGACGGAGAAGGCAGAGGGTGTTTGCGATCTACACAGTGGAGGCGAGGAGGGGTTCACGGCTGAGAGTGAGGGTGGGCGAGTTGGCTTTTGTTTTGGACGTGGGTCACGTGCGGCTGCTGCTCTCGGCCAGGCAGGGGATGGAAGGCGAGATCGGTAAGCTGGGTTAGGTTGTGGGCGAAGGGCGTGGCGTTAGTTGATCGCCTAGGCCGGAGGTGGAAGGCGGCGCTCTGGGCGGTGGCACAGTCAACGGGAAGAGGGGTTCGCCTTGCTTGATAGGCGGTCGAAAGATAGAATGACCGAAGCAAGGTGGCTGAGCGGGCGGGACGACGTGGTGATGGGGAAAGTGCTTGGTCGGAGCCATGGGTGCTGGTGAGGCGTAGGGCTGCGGTCGGTGAAGTGGCGTACGATGGTGGAGAGATTGAAAAAGGCGATGAAAAGCAGGGTCTCAACACAACAGACTAATATTACATGCGAACTGAGATATAATGTATATATATATTTTTCTTAATAAAGCATGAACAAGAAATGAAGGCAGAGAGCTCAAAATGAACGTACCAATATGCGAACGGGAAAAATCAAAAGCCAGTGAAACCCAAAAGTCAAAATGCTGAATTCAAAGAATAATTAATAGGTAGTGGCTATTGGATTTAACGGAGGAAATTGAATGGACGCAAGAACCCAAAAGGTACGAAGTGGGTACCGATACAGTTATTGTTTTTCGCAAATTCCACCGCGTATCGGGCTCCGAAACACAGAGATGAATATACCACAGTGATCAGCACGATGAGACGATCAAAACGGTATACTGATATCAGTGGTATGATTGAATTATAAAAATTCGAATTTTTCTACTGGCGGAAAATGCAAGAAAAACGTAGAAAAATAAGATCGATGGAGCCAAAGATGTCCGAATTTGGAAAAACGACAAACTGACATCTTGCTCAGAAGATGGTTTAGAATTTTTCTATGTAAAAATATTTAGGTTTCGGAAACATTTTATTTTCATCGCTTTTTAACTGATTAAATTGAAGTAAATTTACGCGCGAAATAAACTTTCATATTTTCGGACGAAAATTTACCAGTTGCTATGTTTAACTAAACGCATTCCAAATATCAAATTTATATTTCAAAATTTTATCGTTTAAAATTTCACAAAATTTCAACTAATTACGTTATTAAAAACAGTTGAAATTTACGGGTCGTTACACTCTCCCCCACTCAAAACTTTTCGTCCCCGAAAAGGAACGAGGTAGGGGAATAGAAACAACTAGAAAGAAAAACAGATTTGAAATACAAAATAACAATTAATTTAAACCATATAAATACAAATTTAAATTAATTGATATTCAATAATTGATTTAATCCATTTGATTTCACTAAACTCAATCTCAACTATTTCTATATTCATTATCTCATTATCCCATTTCTTCAATTTACAATTTCTAAAACCATAAATTTGAATAGTCTTTTATTATAATCATATTTTCTTCAACAATTTTAAATTCTTCTTTATTCCAAATTACTGTTAAATTTATTCTACTTAATATATCTACTCACATATATTTAACCCATATAAATTAATTTAAAACATAAAAGTTTCAATTTAAATTAATTTACATCTATTAATTTCTTTTAAATTCAAGGTATTTTCATATGTTGATCAAATTTCAATTTATTGATTCTTTTAAAACAAATTTATTACTTCTTTCAAAACAAATTTATTAATTCTTTATTAACTGAGTTTACTTATTATCCTATCTAACTCTATTAACATCTTTATAATCAAAATTTAGTGTATAACATTTATTATATACACTCAAATTTTATTTATAAATTCCATTTATCTTATATATTATCTAATTACATATTCAACTTCTGAATGATTTAGGTAAGTTATATTGAAATGCAATTTAGTACTATACAAATAAAATTTTCAAATTCAACTATTCCAAGTTTAAATATTTATTCAAAATTTAGCTTTATTTATAATTGAAAAAATCTTTTAACATGATTTTTAAGAATTAAATTTCCGTTTAATTTCAAACCCTTTAGAAATAATTATGTATATACTATATATATTAAATCAAATTAAATTTAAATAAAATACCCATATATATATATATATATAAAAATCAAGTCATATTTAAGAAATTCAAATCAAAATGTTTTTCCAAAACAAAACCGTAGCAAAGCTACATAATGGTTTCTCCACTTCGAAACTTGAAAATGAATGTCGATGATGCGGCCGCCATCACCGAAATTATTTTCCAGCGACAAAGAGAAGAGCACTGATTTCAACATTTTAAAATTCTTTGAAAACAGTTTCTATTTGAAAATACTTTAAATAATATACATTAAAATTCTTTGGAAACAAATTATAGTCAAAATACCTTATATAATGTGCATTTTAAACCTTTAAAACCATAGTTCGAAATCATTGGAAATTAAATTCTCAAATTCTTAATTTAATTTCATTTCAAATTCTAAATCAGTTTATAAACCAAGTTTATAAATTCATTTGTCGAACAATAGATGAAAATCAAATATTATCATTTCAAACAACGAATTTATTTACCCTTTTTTTTCAGAAAATTTTACTTATATATTTATAATACAATCATACAAAATTATTTCATTACCAAATTTGAAAACAATATTGTGTCAGTTTGCTCTGCTCAAGTGTTTTGGAAATCCTATCGATAGCGTTGATCAGACGAATCGATCGGAAACCCAAATCAATATCAACAACTCAAACAACACAACATATATTAAAACATTTATATATTAGTTTACAAATACATTTCTTTGCTCGCCGATACAGGAATGAATGTTCAAAATAAGAATAGGGTTTCAAATTTTGATGGACTCAAATCAAAGAGAAATCTGATTCGAAGATAAGTTCGAAACAAAATAAGATGATTTAAATAACAAATAGGAAGATGGATAAGTTTATATAAATTGCGGGCAAACTTAACCATGTCGACCGTGACTTCAAAATAAGATCGGTGTAGAATTCCGAGGTAAATCGACATTCGATCTCAAGAAATAGAATTCAGGTATAGCAGGAGATAGATAGCATCGTAAATTGAGGATACAGAAATCTCCGTTAAATCAATGCCTATTGTAAAGGAGTTTTGCTCCTTTACGAATCATTCGAAGATTGGCGAGATCGCCGATCTATTACAGATATCATTCAAAATGGAGTTATGGGGGCTCCAGAATTGAAAGAAGACGAATAGTGAAGGACACGAATGAATTTCGGAACCGAGGGGAACGTTCCAAAATTCAAAGGAATTGAGTCAAAGGAAGAGATTGAAACTCGAATGAGAGTGATTTTGTAAATACATTTACCATATATGCTGAGTTTTGCCTTGAGCTACCAAAGCTCTGATACCAACTGTAACGACCCGCTATTTTGGACTATTCGCATTCATTATAAGTGTATAGGTAGACACTCATGCCGGAGTTGAATTGCTCAAAATACCGCGTTGTTAATTTAAATGGGCAAAACTGAACATATACAGTAAATAAATAATCACAGATCACAGAGTAATAAATGCAGCGGAAATAAAAGAGATAGTAGTTCATGAAGCTACTATATAAATATATAAGTTACATCAGAGTTAAAACAGATACAACGGAAGAGTAATATGATACATCAGATACAAATCAGAATACATCACTGGAATCAACTGAATATCTAAAAGCTGGATAGATAGCTGGATCTCCAAGCGAAGCTCCAACTCCAAAGGTGAGTCTCGAATACTGGTACACTCAGTCTGACCCGAGCGTAAAGAAAATACAAAACACTCGAGTTAGGATTAACATTCTTATATCAATAAATCCAACTCAAGTGAAATAGCAATTGAAATACAAGTAACTCAAAGGATGTTGGAATAACCATCCTTTAAGGATCCGTTAAACTATCTACTATGTAGTAGTGTACGATAAGTAGATAATGTCTATCAGTAATATAAGATATCAAAATAGTGTTAAGGCGTTACCATTATCCCCCTTAATACATCTTTATAAGCGTTATAGTCTATACAGCACTGTAAACTCCACCGTAAACTAGTGGGATATCAGGGAGTACTCCATAGGTATAACACAAAACAAATTCGTAGTGGTCGCGTATATAGGGATCCAAGTATGACAAGGCACATGAGGCAATACCCAAGGTAGTGAAACTACCGTTTGCCTGATCCGGACTGGTGAGAACGCATCGCCGCAGCGACCGCAACACCGCGAAACAACACTCCCAAAATCAAGGGTGCACCAATCGACAACAAGTAATGAGTAGTTCGCAGAAGTGTGTTCGCTTGAGGTAGCTGACCTCCATTGGCCTGGCACGGCTCCTGTTTTAGTCATTTCCAATTTGACACAAGTGTCAAGGCTATCCATTATCGTTCTCTTTCTTCAGTCATCACGTACATCATTCCAACCACTTCATTCTAGATCACACTCCGCGTATAGTTATTAAAGTGGTTTTCGGTTTAGACAGTGAGTATGTCCCTAACCGATTCCGGTCTCTTTAATAACTTTCGTGATTATTACACCGATTGGTCGTTAATAACTTTCAAAAACCAAATCAATTACAATTTCAATTAGAATTTGTAAACCAACATTTCATTTGTCTTTCCAAACCAATTTCCATAATTTACGTTTCAAAACATCCAAATTACCACTTCAAAATCTTATAATTCAATTTAAATTTCTATTTAAAACAATTCAAATATTGATTCAGTTCGCATATAAGTTTCATTTCGAAAATCACTTAAATTAATTTAATTCAACATTCAAATCAATTTAAATTCATTTATCGATTTCATTAAATTTTCGTTAAGTTAATTTATCATTCAAGACAAATTCTATTTAATTTCCAATTCATTAAATCAATTACTTAAGTTCAACTTCATCAATCAAACTTACAATTTTGAATTAATTTAAATTCATCAAATCCATTCTTTAAATTACAAGTCTTACATTGATTCAATAAATCCCATTTTTATTTCTTATTAAAGAAAATTCAATTTCACTTATTTAAAGAATTCAATTTATTTAATTATTAAATAATTCAATCTTATTTAATTTTTAAATAATTTCAAAACTTAATTATCAAATAATTTCAAACTTAATTATAAAAAAAATTCAAAACTTAATTCGATCATTTCTCAAATTAAACAACTTTCTTCATCAATTACATTGTTAATATTTTATTTCATATTATTAAATATTAACATTTTCCTTTCATAAAAATTCAAATTCCAACTTCATTCCAAAACCATTTTTATTTATTCAAATCAAATCTTCATTCTATTTTAAATCAAAGTATTGACCAATCGGTTTTTATTTAATTCTCTATCCTAGGTCAAAGTTCAATTTGGGTATTTTATCATTTCAACCTGATTCCAATTCAATTCAAAATCAAAGCATAACAAAGGGAACTTGCAGTGTGATAACTGGGATGGTGTCAAAGTAAATAAACAAGCAATAACAACAATTAATAACAACAATCAAATAATCAACTCAAATAATCCCGAAATAATCGTATTAATTTACATTGTTGTTTGTGCAAATTAATATAATTATTTCTAGAATCTACACTATCATTTCATGTAGATTAAAGATTATTACATTACGATTTTTCACTTGTCATCTATTACAATTTCATCCATCATCAATTAAACAACCTACATTCAACGGTTCAAGGTGTAATTAGCCAAATCCTACGTGTCAATTAATTTAACATTAAAGGGGTCACATTATATGAATTTTTAACTAATCAAATTCAACATATAGATCCAATTTAAATCGTTAACTATCATATATCAATTCAATTGCATATTATTTATCACTTTAACATTAACAGTTTAACGTCCAATATAAACATCAACAATCAATCAATTATCAACCAAGGTGTATTATCATCGCATAAATGATAGATAATGGTGTCAGATGTCATATGTGAACAGATACAGGTACAGTGTAAATAACTAATAGCAACATATTTCAATTTATCATTTCAATTGAAATCAAATTTAATAAATAAAAGAACGTTAATCGTGAGTGATTGCTCACCTTTCGAGGATAGAGAGGATAGACAATGATGTCGAGTTACGAAATCCAAGCACGAATCTCAAAACAAAGCAAGATTGAACTCGAATCGACGAACGGAGCTGATAAATAGGAATTGCCAAAATCAAATTAGACTAGATCGATGAAGATTAACGGTATAAGTGAACACATATATATAATTATGTACATAAAATTATATTTTATATCCAAACACATTTTTAAAAATTTAAATATAAAATTTAACACTTCAAAAGTTTACACATGTTATACCATACTAACAATATATATTTTCTTTTTTTGTAACACATGTATATATGTACTTATATCAACTTTCAAATCAATACATACATATATAAATAACAGCAAATGCCACAAAAACTAACCCATATATAATGTAACTTATATACTGTATATAAACCAAAATTTACAGTTTATGTTATAAAATCTGAAACATTTCGACATAGAAAAAAATAATCACACAACTCTTTACACTATAACATAGATGCAGATATAAATATATATAGCTGTGTATATCTCGTACAAATAAACAACAAGGCAATATAATTGCAAATAGGTAATATAAACGTGAGTACAAACTAACCTTTCTATTCACATAATATATACAACTTGTATCTTGTACGTATAGGTATGAATATATATATATATATATATATATATATATATATATATATATACCGTTATAGAAAACACTTATAAAAATGCAAGATACTAACATATATTATATATAATCGATAAAACTGTTTCATACAGCATAGCTTAGTTATTCCTCAAATGTATATATATTTACAGTCAATATGACCTATAGAAACCCAACTTAGTTCAAATATATGATACAATGCTTATTCATTTAAACAGCAAAAATGTATAAACTGCAGATACCGTAACCAAATATATACAAACCAATAAATAAGGCAAACATACGCATATATATTTAATTAAACAATACGACTGTATATAACCAAACTCAGATCCTACAAAACAATACGTATGCATTTAAAACCCATGCTGTTAAAATGCCATTAATATAAGCTTTTTTTTTATAAACCCAACCACATGCAGGCAAGTATCACAAAGGTTTCCAACATATATATCATTCTATATATACAATACAAAATGAAATATTGTAAACGTTATATTACTAACATATAACCTACCTCGTCTATAAACAAATCTGTTATAAATATATATATAGTTTGAAAACTTACATCTATAAAACAAAGGAATATCATACATACTGTAACTAAATATATCATTGTAAAACAACTTTTATAAAATAACCTTCAGAGCATAAGTATAAATCTAACTCATATTATAGTTCACATAGCAGACTGACCTAACTTATATAAAATCTAACATACATATAAACTAACTAAAAAAAATGGAAAACCAATCTTGACTCAAATATACATCATACGTGTACAAACAAAACCCATTAGAAAAACAATATTTAGTAAATAGTATGTATATTACCTTTATATATATAAGAGAGAGGAGAGGAGCAACTACAGAAAGGCTCGGCAACATACGAAGGTAGGCAGCGAGTTGACGGAGAAGGCAGAGGGTGTTGGCGATCTACACAGTGGAGGCGAGGAGGGGTTCACGGTTGAGAGAGAGGGTGGGCGAGTTGGCTTTTGTTTTGGACGTGGGGCACGTGCGGCTGCTGCTCTCGGCCAGGCAGGGGATGGAAGGCGAGATCGATAAGCTGGGTTAGGTTGTGGGCGAAGGGCGTGGCGTTAGTGGATCGCCTAGGCCGGAGGTGGAAGGTGGCGCTTTGGGCGGTGGCACAGTCAACGGGAAGAGGGGTTCGGCTTGCTTGATAGGCGGTCGAAAGATAGAATGACTGAAGCAAGGTGGCTGAGCGGGCGGGACGACGTGGTGATGGGGAAAGTGCTTGGTCGAAGCCATGGGTGCTGGTGAGGCGTAGGGCTGCGGTCGGTGAAGTGGCGGACGATGGTGGAGAGATTGAAAAAGGCGATGAAAAGCAGGGTCTCAACACAGCAGACTAATATTACATGCGAACTGAGATATAATGTATATTTTTTTTTTCTTAATAAAGCATGAACAAGAAATGAAGGCAGAGAGCCCAAAATGAACGTACCAATATGCGAACGGAAAAAATCAAAAGCCAGTGAAACCCAAAAGTCAAAATGCTGAATTCAAAGAATAATTAATAGGTAGTGGCTATTGGATTTAATGGAGGAAATTGAATGGACGCAAGAACCCAAAAGGTACGAAGTGGGTACCGATACAGTTACTGTGTTTTGCAAATTCCACCGCGTATCGGGCTCCGAAACACAGAGATGAATATACCACAGAGATCAGCATGATGAGACGATCAAAACGGTATACTGATATCAGTGGTATGATTGAATTATAAAAATTTGAATTTTTCTACTGGCGGAAAATGTAAGAAAAACGTAGAAAAATAAGATCGACGGAGCCAAAGATGTCCGAATTTGGAAAAACGACAAACTGACATCTTGCTCAGAAGATGGTTTAGAATTTTTCTATGTAAAAATATTTAAGTTTCGGAAACATTTTATTTTCATCGCTTTTTAACTGATTAAATTGAAGTAAATTTACGCGCGAAATAAACTTTCATATTTTCGGATGAAAATTTACCAGTTGCTATGTTTAACTAAACTCATTCCAAATATCAAATTTATATTTCAAAATTTTATCGTTTAAAATTTCACAAAATTTCAACTAATTACGTTATTAAAACAGTTGAAATTTACGGGTCGTTACAGCTGGAATGGTTGCATTGGTTATTTAATAGCATATTAAGAGTATGATCAAATCCGATATGGAACGTTCGCATAATAGATTTTCAACGCAGATCTCTTCAAAAAAGGTCATCGAATCCGAACTCCATACATAAGGGTCAGAAACCACCTTTTGGGCATCGTATATCTCTAGATAACATATACTCTATGGTAAAGAAAAAGGCCCACGTCCGTACATAAACATGAACCATGTGGTACCAAATAGCTGATAACATTATTGATATCATAGTACAATTATAACCAACCATTCGCATAAGTCAAAAAAATCATTTCACCTCAAATTGATTTTTAAAGATAAAATGAAGGTAGCATTAAACATTGAGCTTGTAGTAAAAGCAAAAAACTTTAAAATTTTAATAAAGTACTTTAACCTTGAAATACCAAGAGTGGATTGATGTTATAATACAAAACGCGAGTAGGATTATTTGCAAAATTTTAATTATGTATGTTATTAGAAATTATAAACTTTTATGCAATTGGAAAAAATATATTAAATTTATATGTTATTTCACAAAAAATTTATTAGTAACATTTTATAATATTCTAACATACAAATACTATTAACCTATTTCACATAATTATTGTTTCAATTATGGGTTTTGTTATCATGTGCCCTAAGGGCACATGTTAACAACGATTGTTTCAGACTAAAAGACAAAAAAACCAAGTTAAATACCTATTTTATCCTCAAACAAAGGAGAATATGTGGAATTCAAGGATGTTACTTGGATAAATTCACAATCTTAACATGTACCCTAAGGGCACATGATAACATTTCCCTACAATTATTAATGACATTATATTTGCTTTATTTTGTTTCTAGCAATTTACTTGGTAGTAAAGAAGCAAAAACAAATCATTTTAAAATTTTTTATTAGAGTATTATGGCATTCACAATCATATTTATCATAGAAATCATCAAATTTAAAGTTTTAATAACATTTTTTAATTATAAAATAGAATAGTTATAAAATAGAATGAACAATTTACAATGAGATATAATAAATTGATATTGGTAAATTTTCTTTAGAAATATATTTCTTGAAAATAGAATCTATTATGCCACGTAAAAAACTATTAAAATTTACAATGTTTGATTCGTTTAAACTTTTTATTATTTATTTCTTTGTACGTAGTGAAATACCAATTTGCAAACTAAAAATTAAATGATAGACGAAAATATTTAAAAAATAATTAAATGAAGAATTGTAAATAGTTATAGAAATCGTATTTTTTTTATCAATATAACTCTATAATAGCTACTATTCTCAATTATATACTTACTACTAACTAATCTCACATTATTACTGTTGAAATTACAAATAACATTATTTTTGCTATATTATATATTTAACAATTTACAGGGTTTTAAATAAGCAAAATCAAATCATTTCCGTGAAGACCATTGCATTTGCAATCTTTTTAGCATGGAAATTTTAAAATTTAATGTAGTAATAACATTTTTCTAGTTGTAAAATAGAATGACTAATTAATCGTGAGCCATATGAGATTAAAATTTGAAATTTTTTTGGATACATTTTGCTAGAATATAGAATTTATTATGTAATGCAATAAATATTAAACATCATTTTAGGCTATGGGTTTCAATTTTTAAGCACACATTCGTTTGTAGGTAGTGAAATTCAAATTTACGGATATAAAAAATCAAATGAACTACAATGTAAATAGTTCAAAAAAAACTTAAATCGAGCATTATGAATGATTATAAATTATCGGACCTGAACTTTAAATAATAGGAGATGTTTGTGAACAATTATTGAAATTACAAACTATATGGAGTTTAATTGAAAATCATGCGATAATTAAGTAGGCACCTGTAAGCGGTAGAGCTATAAATTATTTTTCTCTAGAACTGTTTAATAGATTAAACATGTTCAATTGTTCACTCTTCCATTTCAATTTTTGTCAAAAGGTTAAATGAACCAAACATTTTCACATAGAACTATTTAAGTAACTCTATGATAAATCTAAAAAACATATAACACGTAGGTAGAAGATTATACCTACAAGTTTCGCATGTAAAATTATATTCCTAGATGATTCCATAAAGAAAGTTCTTGTGTTTGTAATTAACATAAAGAAAAGTAAACTTCATTTTAGTTTTTGCATAAAGAATACGAGCTCTAAGTTTCAATTTAGTAAACAAATAACAATAAAAGTGATGTTTCATTTAATGGATAAAAGAAAAATAATATCATCTATATTAATATTTTTCTCAATATCGTTTCTTTAGTGAAATTCATTTATCTTTTTTCACATAGATAAATTCTTTTATCTTTTATTTAATGTTATTTCCTTTTCTTTTACTGAAAAATGATAAACTGCCTCATCTTCTTTCAAAACTATATATTTTTCAATCTTATTATTCAAAATAAATCGTATTATACTCATAACAAGTTTACTATGCGACATAGTTAACCACAACAAGCTAACTTTGCCTATTTTAAACTTAGCGTATAGCGATGCACTGTAATAACAACAATGTTTTTTTCTCTTTTTTTTTTGTAAAAAAAACTAAGCGTTTAATGGAAAATTCTATTTGGACACAAAATTTGCTAAGTTGGCCTCCCTAATTTTTAATAAAATATAGTACATAAATGTTCTTATTAGATTAACATACCCATTTATCTTCTTTCTCTCTTCCTTATCATATTCAACTTTAAATCTCTAAAACCATTAAACCATTCTACTTCAAATTCTAATTAAAATTTCAAATAGATATGTTGAATTGATGGTTCCTGAAAATGATAATGCGAATCAATATGATTCAAAACTGGTAAACTTAGAATTTAATTTTTGAACTTTTAATGTTTGAAATTGCTCAGGTCGTAGAAGATTAGACGAAAACTTGATATTATAATCATGTAATGATAGCGCGTGGTTTGTACAGCGAAAATACATGGTCAATGCAAGACTAACTTTGTTAAGTTGTACTGCCACTACGGGGTAAAGTTCACATCCACGTACATTGTGGTTGAATAAATAATCGCTCACACCATCTGCCTCTATAGTAAGGCATTCTCATCTAAAATTTGTATTGATTTGTTCGGCGATCGCGTAATTTGGTGGAGTGATATTTGAAACGATGAATTTTTTTTTACCAACAGTTTTTTTACTAGATATAGATATTTTGAAATAAATATGATGGGTACGTACTCTAAGCCAAAATAGTGGTTTTTTTCTGCTTTTTGGAGGTGTTTAAATAAAATTAGGCATATTGGATCACAAACAAGAAGAGAATTTTCTCATACTAATCCTTCAAAAAGTAACATAGTATGGATCAATTTCAGTAGTGAAAACGCCTGAGTATACAACCTAATACAAATGCACAGTTCACACCATGTAAAGATTTTCAATGATATTCATCACCATACATATTTCCAACCATCAAACATGAAAAGAAAACTGTGATGACTAAAAAACCCAGCACTCAAGTTGTAAAACTGAAAATTCAAGTTATATAAATCATAAAATAAAGCTTCAGTTTTAATTAAAGTTAAATTAATAGGTTTAAAAAAATTACAATTTGGAGAAATAGAGAGAAATCCAACCTGAAAAGAAAAACTAAGATGGGAGATTTATATTCAATTTTCAACGAACTAGATTCGAAGGTTGATATACCACAACAGATTGGCTAGATCTGATCCAACAAGGAACAACCAAACTTTGAGTTTATGGTATATTATTATTATATCTTCTCTTTAACAGTCGACAGACCCAAAAAAATAAAAATAAATATCAGAAACACAATTAGTATATTAATAAACATGGAAAAACTGTGTTCAAAATGAAATAAATAGGGAAATAATGAGAAGCAAAATTAATAACATCACTAAGAGGAAGCCAAAGAATCAACTTTTCAAAAATAATAACCAACTCTTCCAAACAAATACTTTATTTAACTAGAACATTGGTGAAAATGTACTAAAAAAGGATACAAAGATAATTCCTAAATTTATGAATATTAAACTTGTGGAGGATCAAAAGCAGAAGGCCCGAAAGCTGGAGGAGTACCACCGCAAGTAGTATGATAACAATCTTTCATGCATTTCTGATAACAATCAAAGGATGGAGTCTTGATGCAACCGTTTCCACACATAAGAAATGATTGTAAACATTGTCCTAAGCATTGACCTGGTATGCCTTGGCAGTTCACATTGTTCAGAGGGAAAAGTATGAGAAGCACTGCGATAATAGGAATCATCCAACGTGAAAAAGAACTTGTCATCGTTTTCTATTACTTTTAAGAGAGAATGGTTTATGTGATTGTGTTTATAGTGCTCTTATATAGATGGGATAGGGAAAAAAATTTGGTAATGTATAATTAATTTCATAAAACGAATATATCTTGATTTATTCTAATACCATATCCGGAGATTTAAGAATGTCAAGGTTATGCATTAAACCGTGAATAAATGGTTAAAACATCAAAATGGAAATGGTTTTAATTAATTCTTATTAATGAATTATATATGGTCGAAGATATGATAATAAAATGTTATTAGTAAATGGAAACAAATTTGATGTGTTATACATATCAACATGAAGATCAACGTTTTTATTATTAGTCCAAAATTTAAATAGAGGTATTCCAACGTGTATATAAAGGAATTTTTATAAATTTAGGCTAGTTTGCAAAACTAATAACAAATTTAGGCCATTTCGAAAATTTATTACAAATATAGGTTTGTTTTTACTTCATTGGCTCTGAGTCAGCACTCTCCAATTTGTGCATTTTGAAAATGGATAATAATCTTTTTTTTCAGGTTGTGCATTGACCCTTTCAAACGTAGCCAATATAAATTCTTGAAAAATATAAACTCCCTCCTCATGGCTGAATTTGAAAAGCACCAATAGTTTTTTTAAAAGTTTTCTTTGATGCAATTTAAAATGGATCCAATATGAAGAACAATTTCCATTGTCCTCATTTGAAATCGCGCCGATATAAAACATTAAAAATAATTCTACATGACGCATTTTCAAATTGTGCCAAGGAAGAATGGTAACTAAACAACAACGTCGCTGAAACATGTCTATATGTGTAATAAGTTTTTAAAGTGATCTAAATTTGTTATTACTTTTCGAAACTGGTCTAAATTCAAAAAATTCCAATTAAAAATGGAAAGTTTTATTCTAGCCCCTCATTTGTAGGATTTACATTTAACCATATTTAGTTATTTAGGAGAAATTTGTTTTATAATTTTTTTATTATACTTTTCTATTTTTAAACTCTACATTTTAAACTAGGATTAAATTGTGGTTTGTAGTTTGGAAAATTCTCAACATGGGATAAAATCGAGGCTGCATTACTAGGCATAGGATTAGTATACCCAGATTAACAGGCAGTGCAAGTTTACAGGTGCGGTAAGCGTTCGAATATATAATTCTAGTTGTAACTTTGTGGGTAACAATAGGTACTAATGGATTAGTGGTCGAAGATGGGTGTATCTTGCACTTATTTTTCCACGATATTTTTATTTTAAAAAAAATTAAGTACTTAGATGGTAGTACATATTAGTACTACAAGTTTTAGATAGTATAAAACATACAATATGTCAATATATGTTCGAATCACGTTACGAAAGTTTTAATCTATGAAATCACGCACCAAAGTCGAAGCACCTAACCACTGAAACAGTGGTGCTGGTTCGATCCTAACACTTTCTATAGTATATTGCATGATCCTAACGTTGGAGGCACCAAGGGGTTATGTACTTATGGTTATTGGATGAATACATAATGACTCGACCGAGAGTTTTTACTTGGTTGATAATAACTAAAGTCATGTTGGAAATCTCTATGCGACAATGTTACGAAGTTCTTTCGTCTTGGCAATACTGTGAAACTTTGACGTGAAAACTCCATTTTGACATGGAAATCTCTAGATCAACCGTTTTGAATCACATGGTTCTTTAAATTTGAGGAAAAAAAATAATCACTTCATTCTTCATTTTTCTCATAATAAATTCAACAAATAATTTCATAACCATTGCTATGAAATTATTATATATTACCTTATCAATTTTGAACGATATGATACATCATTAATTTATATTTTATGAATTTGTTTAATCGAATCTCGTTTATCCTAAAATTAGGAAATTTACACTTTAAACTAAAGAAATTGTAACAATTTGTTTTCTTTTAATATTTGTTATCAATTTCAAAATAATTCTTTATAAAAATCAATATATTAACTATAATTGGTTAAAATTTTGCATTTATTGAAATAATTATATTTAAATCAGAAAAACATAAAATAACTATCTATGTGGTTCTCATAATCTTAAAAGTTGAACTACTAGAACTTTTAACATTGCTCCAATACATTTCGACTCTCAGTTCGATCATCAAAATTATGGTTGCAACAATCGATGCACTTGCTATTGCATTAGTCCACAGTGCAAAAGTAGGACTCACTGATAGTTTAAAATAATAAGGGAAAATAAACTTCACCAATCTTTTATGGTGTAAGCATAAATTAATTTTTTGAATTTTTTTTTGCATATAATAATCATACTTAATATGTGCCCTTGAGGCACACATTGACAATACTCATTCAAAAATAAATCGTCGGCATAAATATAAGCTTCTTGATGTATTTTCCTACATAATTGACTTCTTTCTAGTGCTCAAACTTCTCCTATGTATTTATTTTTAGGAAAATGTTAACAATTGCCCTAACGACATTTGTTAACGTCGTTGAATTTCCCAAATAACCACATGAATTCGAACTATATTTTATTCTTTAAGGATATAATTAGTATTTTAAGCAAAATTTTTGTTCTTTAGCATATAACAATTATTTTTAACATATGCCCCGAGGGCATGCATTAACAATACCCTTAAAAAAATTTCAAAATTTCAAAAAGATCATTTTGGAAGGCTGCATAATGGTGCGTTAAATAGACGTAATTATGGCACCAAATTAATACAAAGTATAAGAAGTAATTTCACTTTCTAAAATTTTGTTCCTCTTCCCTTAAATATGATTTCGCATTCACTAACTTTCTCTTATATACAGATTTTTTTTAGTTTAGGCCGATTTTTGAACTTAATTATGAAAATAGATCACTTTTAAAACTATTTACAAATATATGCCACTTTTGGTTATGTCAGTGCCACGCTGAGAAAATTGTATTTGCGGCATTTCAAATTTGCTAGTAATATTTTAGAAAATAACGTAATCGCATGTATTGTTTATCACGTAAATATGAGTGACTTTTCAAATAGCGCCAGTTTACTGGACCATATATCGACGAAATTTCAAATAGCACCAATACATTTTTGGCAATGTGGCCCAGGCATGTCCAAAACTGGTCTATATTTGTAAATAGTTTTAGAAATGGCCTATTTGCATAATTTAGTTTTAAAAGTGGCCAAAATTTAAAATATTTTCTCTTTAATATATATCTAAGAAAAATTCTTTTATAGAATATCCTTCACCAAAAAAATCCTCCTCCTCAAGTTTGTAGCTACATCTGATTTTGGAGTTGGATGCCACTTCCCAAAAGTAATTGTCACCTTAATATTTGAAATACAGACTCTATGGAAGAGCTCGCTGATTTCTATACGACGCCCATGATCTGAGTTCACCTACCATCTTCAATTTCAAACAAACCGCATTTCCATGAAGCTGGTGTAACGACATAGAATTTCACTGCTTTGATTTACGAATATTTAATTAATTTTAAATAGAAAATATATAGGTTTTATAATTAAAATAAAACTCTCTTAAATAATAATTAATATGAAATCATTTTTAAATTTTGTTTACAAAATAAATTAGGTTGAAGAAAGATTGAAAATGTGAACGGAATTCGCTTTCCGAATTTTCGACTTTTCGACTTTTCGTCGAATAAAAGTTGTTGGAAAAGTTGTAAACTCTATAGTATTACCATACACACACACAGAGATATATATATATATATATATATATATATATTAAATACATCTGTGTGGATAGTATTAGGATAGGATACATCATGTGCACTTAAGCAGATAAGATTTTTCATAAAAAGTTAAAATCATATTTTACAAATAAAGGTTACTTTAAAAGCATAAAGGACTAAGGCATTAATGACATGTTAGCATGGACTTGATGGAAAGCTGGCTAAGGGAAGCGGATTTGAGTGAGGTTGAAGGAGGTGGTGAGGTGGCACAAGGAGATAGGAGGGCAAAGTACGAGGGGTAGTTTGGTAATTTAACATGTTAACATAATATAAAAACTAATTTCTTAATTTCTTGTTCATTTTTCTCATGCTTTGTTCACTTTGAAAATTTCCTAAGCCCTTAGTAGCTTCCATGGCTTCTACTTTAAAATCCAATGTTTTTTAAAAAAAACTCAAATTCTTACTTTAAACTTTTAAAAAAAAACTTAGTTTTAAATCACTTGTTGTCATCTCCACTCTCTCCATTTTTCCTCCCACTTCATTCGGTCATAACTTCTTCCATACTACTCCAAATAAAGGTATTCTTTTTTTCAAACCATATATTATTCTAGTGGCTATAACTTTCATTAGAATCTCTTTTTCAAATTTTGAATATTATTGGGTCAAAAATGCATTTCTTTGACTCATTTACGAACCCATATTACCAAGGACGAAAATACAACTCATTCTTTTGACCATATCTTCCTCAAAACCAATCAAAATTGAGTGATTCATTTTTTAAATTGTAGAGAAAAAAATTTCGTAGAATATACCTTTGACCTCATTTCCAAAATCTGAGAGTAACATGTTCAAAAATCGAGGAGAACATGCCTATTTTCAAGTAATATTTATGGTTTTTCAAGCTTTCCAAATTCTAAAGCATTCCAAGTTTTCAAAGATTTTTCATGAGTAAACTTCTAACTTTCTAGAAAGACTTTACCTTTAAATATATGTTGGTTATTTGGTTATATGTATGTTGGTTGGACTATGGTAAGGTTTGTATGTTTATGTGTGTGCTAACTTGTGGTTTAACATCAGACTTGGATTTGGTGGTTAAAGTGATGTGTTTGAATATTAAGTTGTGATCTTTATTGTGTTATTGGGATAATGTGATTTGGTATGTATATATATGCTTGGGTTATGGTTAAGTGGATTGGAAGTTAGAACTTGAAATGTTGGAAAGGACTCGAGATCCACTTTTGAAAAAGAAATCGTTTACTTGTTTGATTTAGTAAACATTTTTTTTGAAATGGTACTTAGATACAACATGTCACTAGGATAACAGAACACAAACCACATGTCAATATATGTTCGAATCACGCTAAACAAGTTTCGAACTTGTAACCTCTCGCACCAAAGCCGAATCACTTAACCACTGGGACAATGGTGCTTGTTAGTAAACATTTATTATTTATTTTAGTTTCCAACTTCAGTGAAGTTTTTCTTAAAAATTTCTTGATCTTGTTTTAAAACATAAGTATAAGCGAACCGTTAAAGTTTTGGAATAACTTAGAAAAATGAAAATAACTTCTAAGTTACTACATCGTTATGGATGTAGTTCGGAAAATTTAACGATTTTCTTGTTTTAAGGTGTTTCTTTTAAATGTTTTGAAAAATTATTTTCAAACTTATTTAGTAGACATAAAAGTTAAATGTTACTTAATCAGTATGTTTTGGATAATTAATTAATTAATCAAAAATAATTATTTATTATTTAATTAAGTAACCAAGTTAAGTAATTAGTAGTTAATTAGTAATAATTAACTAAGTTAGCTATTAATTAATTAAGAAATTTTAACTAAGGATTAATTGATAGTTATTTTTATCGAGTTTAATTATTTGAATTATTATTTAATTAGAGTCTAATTATTTTATTAATTTTAAATTAATTAAGGATAATGACTAATATCAATTAAGACTTAATTAAAATTAGTTAAGGTTTAATTTATTATTTAAATTTAATTAACAATTATTTAATTAATTAAATGAGATTAATTAATATTAATTATTAATGAAGATTTAAATTATTATTTAATAATTAAAAAAAGAAAATTAGGGTTTAAATTATTTATATAATAGTTAATTATTGTTTAATTAGTTATTAAAGGTTTAATTATTTCTTAATTTATAATTAAATTAAGTTAAGAATTAATTATGATTAATTATTATTTAAATAAGGGTTTAATTTTTAAATAATTATTTGAAAAAGAAGTTTTAATTTTTAAATCCTTTATTTTCCAAGAATCAAATTGTTTTTAAGGTACTTCTTTTTCAAAGATGGTTTGAACACAAGGGATTCAAATATCGGTATCATTCAGTAGAAAAACAACTGTGAATGAACTATAATGTGATTAGTTGTATTTTATGGACATCTAATAGCAGAATAAATCCTTGCTCTGCTATAATGTAATTGATTTGATTGCTGTGGACATAGATTAGCAAAATAAATCCCCGTTTTGCTATAGATTGGTTGTTTGATTGTATGGGCATTTGCATTAGAAGAATAAATCCTCGTTCTGCTATAAGTTAATTACTTGATTGTTGGACATTTATTTAGCAGGACAAATCACCATCCTACTATTGTGTTATTTGGATATGTATATGCCAGTTAGTTTATATTGACATGTTATTTCCTGATTTGGATATGAAGTGTATTTACATATATGTTGACTTTTGTAAATAAATTGTTGAATTACTTGAAAGTGAAATTAAAATTAAATGGTAACTTAAATATGTACCAATGGGATTGTTAAGCCTCTCTTTGAATTTATAAAGTATGATTTTGAATTAACTTCAATTGTTTAATCAATTTTGGGGTTTAAAGTTTATAAATGATTTTCAAATTGTATAATTATGTAACAAAGGTATTTATAAATAAGAACTTCTTTATAAAAGGGTCTTTACTAATTAACAGGGATTTATTTAAAGTGATTATCAAAAGATGTTTTGGAAATGATGTTTGTAAAGATCTTTTCCGTAAGAAGGTTTATTAAATGCATTTAAAGAATATGAAAATGATGTATAAATGATTTTATAGATTGTAAAGCATTTTTACATATGAAGTGAACTTTTAAGAAAAAAAACTTTTTGTGAAGGTTAAGTGGGTAGGTTTTATAGGAAGGAATGTTTTTAAATAGAAATTTTTGGTCATTTAATATGGAAAATGAAGAGAGGAAATTTCTTATAAAGTTTGGTAGTATACTTATGTAACAACCCGCATATCTATCGATTTTATATTTAAATATTTTATCGTTAGTCGGATGTTAGTCCGAAAAGCTACTTTTTGCATACGGTCAAATTAGGACTCGAGACCACCCCCATTGAGTTCAAAATGACGTTTGCGATCTTTTTAAGTGTAAACTTCGATATGTTTAGAGATAGTGAACTTTTCGGCACTTTTTTCCGCCTTTGACTTTGGTTTGGACTGCACCCCTTTAGCTCAGCCCAACCCTCTTTCTCATTTGTTCAAACACTTCAAGCTTTGTCAAAAATGGTGGTGGGAAAGAGAAATTAAAACTCCCAACTCAAATTCTACTGCAAATCCGAGATTCAACATCAAATTCAAGTAGAAGATTGTGGATTCAAGCTTTGGATTGCTTCTCCTTGCTTTCAATCTTCATCTTCATCAATTTCGTGGAAAAGGTGAGATTTTTGATCTCACATCTTGCCTATAATCGTCATTGGACTGTTGGGAATGATTCCTCATCACTTTAGCATGTTTGTTGCATTTGGTTTGGATTGGATTGGCAAAAAATTCCAAATTTTAGTGATTTTGGTGAAAAAACTGCTACTAGGTCGTTCTGGCCATTTTTAGCTCGTTCGGAGTTAGGTCGCTCATCCATAGGTCGTAGGTCGCCTGCGAGTTAAAGTCTTAGGTCGCCTGCGAGTTAAAGTCTTAGGTCGCCTGCGAGTTAAAGTCTTAGGTCGCCTGCGAGTTAAAGTCTTAGGTCGCCTGCGAGTTAAAGTCTTAGGTCGCCTGCGAGTTAAAGTCTTAGGTCGCCTGCGAATTTTGTTAAGTCTTAGGTCGTTGCCGACCTATAATCTCCAGGCAAAACGTTAGGTCGTTGCCGACCTATAATCTCCAGGCAAAACGTTAGGTCGTTGCCGACCTAAAATCCCCAGGCAAAAAGTTAGGTCGTTGCCGACCTATAATCCCCAGGCAAACTTTAGGTCGCTCGCACTGGCTTATCTCGTAGGTCGTCTCCGACCTAAGCTTCTTTTCCATAAGTCGTTCGCGAGTCAAGTGTTAGGTCGTCTCCGACCTAATGCCCTCGTCACCTTAGGTCGTAGCTCGTAAGTCGCTCGACCCTGCTAAGTCTTTAAGTCGCTCGAGTTAGGTCGGCCAGTATATCTCGTAGGTCGTCTCCGACTTATCCTCCAGTTAAGTCGTTCGACCCTCTAGGTCGTTCGAGTTAGGTCGTTGGACCGTTTACCTTAGGTCGCTTGACCTTAAGTCGTAGGTCGTCTCCGACCTATGCCCCACTAAGTTGCATCCCACTTAGGTCGCAGGACTTTGTAAGTCGTAGGTCGTCGCCGACCTTACACTTGGTCTTTTTAGTTCGCGATTTCCTTAGGTCGCTGGACAGCTTGCCTTCACTAAGTCGTACCGTGACGGGGCGCTGCCCCGCACCCCGCCGTGGGCGCTGCCCCCTGGACCCCGTATTACTCTGCGTAGGCAATCTCTTCTGAAAAACATTTATCAGAATTTCTACTTTGATGGTTTTGGGATTGACTTCTTTGGACTTTACTCGCGTCTTCGAACGTGAATTTTTGTGATAGATTGTTCCAACAATCGTTTTATGACTTGTCACTTTAAAGATATATGAAGGTTTCAATACTAATAGTAAATATCAAAACTCTTTCATCAAAGCGATTTCAACACTATTTTAAATATCAAAAGTTCGTTTTCTCAAACCGATTTTCAATCTACTAGTATATACAAGCCTTTACTTCACTCGAATGAGAAATCGACTTAAACGACTTAGTAAAACGAGTGGTATGAAACGCTTGCGTTCACTTCGTCGGTTAGCTCTTGGACTTGTTCGATTGAACCCTTTTTGTGACAATTTCCTAGTGAAGATTTACAGCTTGTTCGTAAATATTTAAGTTAAGCAAGTGGTTATGGGACATGAAGCTAAACTCATATATTTACTAGCTTGGTGTGATTGACACTTCCTTATGATCATGACGATCATTTTTGTGATTTAGACTAGCGATTGAGCGATGTCTCTTTGTCTACGTGGGAGACTATACCCCGATTATGTGATGTTTCGCCATCACATTTCTAGGGTAGCACCCTACGGTCTTCGGGCCATTCCTGTGTGAAAATTTAATGGATAGCTTCCATGAGATAGCTTCTCGTCATGTGTTTACGCGTAGGTGAGTTTTCATGCTCCCATTCATGTGTTAGGCCTCCCCCCCTTTTTATGTGTTTTCTGGATTTCTGATGATGATTTCTGGAATTTTGTGCTTCACCAATTTTCATGATTTTCATTGATATGATATCAGTTTTTGTGCATTGGTGAATTCCTGTGTTATTGACTTGTTATGAATACAAGTTTAGGGTATGATACCCTACCTTATCTTTGAGAAGATCCTTGTGATATTGATTAATCTTTTGTTGATTATCATTTACATACTTATAGTAGTATGTCGTAATAGTTATTTCATGTTCATGTCATGCCATTTACTTTATACCATATCATCTGATATTTATAGTTAGACTGATCCGTTTATTATTTTCTTATAAATAATACTCGGGTCAGACCGAGATGTTACAGGTGCTTCTGCTTGACTTCTCTTCAGGATATTTCTGACTTTTGGCTAACTACATAGATTAGTAGTTTTTGGATGTACACCTTTGAGATATAGACTCTATGTTGTGTACTTATTCTTTTGTATAGCACGTGATGCTATTCTTTTGTATTATCATGGATCTTTCTGACCACTACTCTGATGTACACTTTCATGTGTTATATATTTATTCATATCTTCTTCCGCCTTTGTGATATGGATGTCTGTGACTGATTTATGTTATGATTATTTCTATGTTTGTTTCCGAAGATTATATATAGCCACCGTGTGATAGCTTTGTGTTTGTATCGGTATGTCGGATTTCCTCCTTAAAAGATATGCATTCTATTCTATCTGACGTATCGATGCTCGCACAAAGAAGTTACATGGATGGTCGCTCCTCCACAGCCTTATTCTCCGTGCTAATTGACAGCACTACATCGTAGTGTTCTTGGTTAGCGTGGGTATAGAGGTGGGGCGTCACAACTTATATCATTGAGATAAGTATATAAATGTTTTTCCAAGTATAAAAGGGATGTAAGGTGTTTTGGAAATTGTGTTTTGTAAAAGATCTTTTGATCGAATGTTTGTAAAGTGATTTTATGTAACACCCCTAATTTTTGGTAACATTATTCAGGAGATTTAATTAGATAAATTAAATAGAATAATGTACATATTAAGAGATAAGGGAGTTGAGATTTGAATAAATATAATTAAGGCTGTGCTCAATTAATAATTAAATAGACTTAAAAATGGGTTATAAGTTAATTAATTTACATAAGGGTATATTAGGAATTTGCCGCACATAACCCTTACCTTTAGATATATTCTCATTCCCCATTCACATTTCATTTTTCCCATTCACGATTTAAAAAAAATGCAAACATTAAGTGGAGTCGGCCATTAACAAGGAAAAGAGAAGAGAAATCAAAGAAAGCTAAGGATTAAAGCTAGGGGAATAAATCTCAATCCAATCTCCTTATCTTAATCAAGGTAAATAATAATTCATTTCATCTCTATTTTGTTTTATAATTATATGTTTTTGGATTTAAGGGTATGATGACATGCTTGAGTTATAATTTGTTTGATTTGAACAAGAATGTTTATATAAGATTATATGTGGTTTTAGGGCAAAACCGATTGATATTGATGTTTAAATGCCATGGAAAATTTTTATGTTGTGTAAAACATGATTTTGGAGTTGGGTTTAAATTTTTATAATTTTCCAAGTTATGGAAAGAATACTATGGATTTTCAAAGGAAAATATGGTTAATTGGGTTTATAAATTTATTTCAGAAATTATCTTGAGAATTTGGATACGAAATTTTGATATGTTAGATAACATGATTAAAGTGAATTTCTAAAATTTTTGGGGATTTTTCCTATGTGATTTCTATGCAAATTAAATTCTTTTAGAAGAAGGACTTATTTATAATATTAGTTTTGCTTAATAGAAGGGCTTATTTGCTAACTTAACCATGGTTTAGATCTGAATTTAGCAGCAGTTATTTTAGTAAAGAATTTGAATGTTGAGGCAACCAATCATAAGTTTACACATGGCAGGTTAGTTAGAAAGTGTTTGCTTTGATCAATATTAAATCAGGTTTACCCAGAAAAGTTGGTTCCGCCTTATTTAGAAGTACCTTTCGTCTCAAAGCTTCCACCTTCAATCAAGTCGAAACCCCACTAAGTTGAAACCAATACACAAGGTATCACATAGATGGTACGTAGTGGATTGGAGAAAGATGGAAGGTTAGGTGTCGAAAGCATTGCTTCTGATGGGGTCGATACTTTTGTTTGTTTTAAAAAGAGAAGCCTCTACCTTTGTTTTGTTAAAGCCTTCGAAGGAGTCAAATCATATGTTTTTCAAAGAGGTTTTCTAAAGTCTTTCGAAAGGGTTGCCAACTTATGTTTTAAAGAATAATCTTTCGGTGGGGTTTCTTTACTTATAAAAGCAATGCTTTCGAATGAAGGGATTTTGACTTAGTTGAAGCCCTACTGCCGTTCTTTTGCCTTTCGAGTGTATTGAAGTCATCAATGCTTTTGAAGGGTAGTTTTGTTATAAAGATGTTCTAAGCCACTTCCTAAATGCTTTCGAAATGGTCCAAAGGTTTCGAAGGCAATGGCCTCGAAAGGGGGTTTTGATGCTATCCTTCAGTGTTTTGTTTAAGTGATTTGAAGCCATCGAAAAGGATGGTGCCAACGCCATCAAATTTTCCCTAATACTTTTATATGATAAAGGATGGTTTCAGAAGAGATACTTTCGTTTAAATTCACTTTGACCCATATGATATTTCAAGTATAAACCCAATGGTTTCGAAAGGGGGACTTCCAATGATTTCGGAAGGGATACTTCCAAAGGTTTCGAAAGGGGTACTTTCAACAGTTTCGAAGCTATGCTTCTAAGTGTTATTAAGTAATACTTTATTACATTCAAAAGGTTTGAAAGAGAAGTTTTAAAGTGTTTCGAAAGGCAGGGGCCTAATGTTTTGAAAAGAGATTTATATACTTTCGAAGGAGGTTATCTAGTAAGGTCAAAAGCAAGGTTTTGATGGTTTCGACGGCCTTAGTTTTCAAAGCAAATAACCCAATCTCTTTTTTGAAAGAAAAACATGGCATGAATAAATAAAGTGTTTTGAAAAATATCTTTTTGAAGAATTTTTCTTTGATTAAAAGGTTAAAGGGATTAACCAAGTTATTTTGTTTTCTTCTTCATATATGTATATATATTCACATTGTAATGGACCCATAACTTAATTTTGGGGAAGGGAAGAATAACCAGCTAGGTTGACCCAGTAGTGAATATAAATTAAGTTAACTCTTGAATGAGTAGAATTACATCCAAGAGGTCAGGAAGACCAGAATATAGGATGCTAAAACATTAAAGGAAAAGATATTGGCATGGGCCAATAGGTTCTCAGTTAGCCCATGAAATCTGTGTACAGGGAAAGATATTGGCAGAGGCCTATAGGTTCATAGTAATCCCGTGAACACTATGTATGAATGAAGATGTTAGAAAGATAGGTTCATAGTTAGCCCATGAAAACTATGATTTGATATTGGCAGGAGCCAATAGATTTATAGTAAACTCATGAAAACTATATCCGAATTAAGATATTTTGACATATGTCAATAGGTTCCTAGTCAGCAAATGAAAGCTAGGATAAGAAGAAAAGATATTGGAGTTACCAATAGGTTCCTAGTCAACCCATGAAAACTAGGATAAGTGTAAATATATTGGAGTCACCAATAGGTTCATAGTGATCCCATGAAAACTATGTAACTGGACAGGGAGTCCTTAAACATTTTACATTTTTTTAGTCAGCCCATGAAAACTAATAGGTTAATAGTAAACCTAGAAACTATAATTGAGACGGATAGTCAAAATGAATGGGGATGGGTAATCCAGAATTGATTCACTTGTTTAGCATACCATCATATTATATTGTTTTGAATTGTTTTAACCATTGTGGATTCAAGAGCACAGTATATGGTTTTACAAAGGTTCTAGGACACTAGTGAGGGGAAAAACCATTCTGCTAAGAGGCATGGCCTCATTAGATATCTAAATGATTTGAGATGGTAGATTCTTATTCATACCAGGCTTTATATCTGACTCAAAGTTTATGTATTCCCCTTAAACTCTCGAGTACTCAATTGATTTTGAGTAGTTTGAGAGTTGAGATTTTCAGATACCTCATTAGATGAATAAAGCTTTCGGAGACGTGCAGGAGGCATGATAACTATTATGAGTTTTCTTTATTTGATTCCGCATTGTTGTCTGTAATGGTAAAGTTGTTATATTGTCTGTATATACTCTGATCATCCAAAGTGGCATCTTCATATGTCGCTTTTGGCGTATGTTGTAATAAATGTATTTTCTCAGAACGTGGGTAACGATTGTGGGATTATGTAATGAATTGGAAATGTTTTGAAGTGGAATGTTATCCTGTTTGATATTTTAAATTTTTTCCATATCCATGTGTTTCTGTGTGTTAGTGAATCTAACACCGCCGTACTTGGTCGCCGAAAATTAATAATTATGGATGACTATATCATCCCTAGCCATTAGTATTAGCCTCCAAGCAGGGGGATGTTACAGGTTAGTATCAGAGCATAGGTTTATGAAACTTTAAAAGAAATTAAACCTAAAAGCTTTTTGAAACATAATCCAATGAATCAGAAATATGATTGGGGTTTAGGATATCGCTGTTGTAACGTACTTGTATTTGATATATATATATATATAAGTACGTATTCCCCTTTCTCTCTTAGACCGTTCTTCTTTATCTTACTAAGGCTCGTATGTAGATTTACGAGAAAGAAGATAAGGAAGTAGGAAAGGGAAGAGGAAATCATGGTGGAGGAAGCACCACAACCAATGGAAATGCTCGACCTAATACCAGGAGGAACAAAGGTTGACAGGCTAATACTAACCAAAATGTTGATGCCAATGTGGGTGCTGGAAATCTACCAGTAGATACGGGGGCGATGTATCAGTTCTTCGTCAACGTGATGTAAGCAGGAGCTGTTGTTGGAGTTGTTTGGGATGTTGGAGGAGCTAATCCTGTGGCTCCAGTTTCGATTAACTATGCTAAGCTGAGCAAAGATTACACCGGACTGGGTGGAAAGCCGTTTATGGGAACAAGGATGACATAGAAGTAGAGAATTGGATGTTGCATTGTGAGCGTATCTTTGCTGACCTGGGTTTAGATGATGAGCAGAAGAGAAGGTTGGCCTCTAAACATTTGCAGGAGTCAGCACTTCATTGGTGGAATAGTGTTACTACTGGAGTTCCGGAGGAGGAGTTGACATGGGCTGAGTTCCGAAGGAGATTTGAACACAGTGTTTTATCCGAGCTTGCTAAGTCAGCATTGATGAGGAAGTTTATGGATCTAGTTCAAGGAGAGATGTCGGTTATCGAGTATGCAACTAGGTTTGATAAGCAGCCTCGATATGGGTATGCTATTGTTGACACTGACATCAGAAGGAATAAGAGTTCATTTGGGGATTAAGACCTGAGCTTGCTAGGGCAACCATGAATTATATTCGTGATCCTTGTAATATGGTTGTGGAGATGGAAATTTGCCATGTAGAGATGCTTGCTATTTGTGCTAGAGAGAAGCCAGTTGAAACCCAGGGTTCTCAAGGAAAGAAGAGAAAGTTCTTTAAGAAGAAGGGAGATCAGAAGGGAGATGCTGCCAAGAAGGCAAAGGCTGATTTAGTTTGCTACAAATGTGACAAGAAGGGTCATTATGCAAATAAGTGACGGTCAGGCAAGGGAAAGAAGGATATAGACAAGAAGAATGTGAAGTGTTTTAATTGTGATCAAGTTGGGCATTATAAGAACCAGTATCCAGAACCAGTTAGGGCGAACAAGGGAAAAGTTTTTGCCGTAGGACCATCATCTGCTAAGTCAACTGCAGCTGATAAATGGAAGACTATGATGGAAGGTACGTTTTTGATTCAGAGTATACTAGTTAGAATACTATTTGATACCGGTGCATCACATTCATTTATATCTCAGTGTTTTGTTCATAGGTTATGCTTAGAACCACATACCTTGTTACTTCCTTAAGGGTTGCGAATCCAATAGGAGAGTATGCAACTCTGGGGATGACATGTGACCAGTAAGAACTTGATTTGTTGGGTCATAAGTTTGCATGCAGTCTGTATGTTTTCGATTTCTTAGATTTTGGAATCATTTTGGGTATGGATTGGTTGAGGAGGTATGATGCTGGGATATTTTGCCAGGATATGATGTATCACCAAGACACCCTAATAGTCATAATCGAATTAAATTCTCAGTAGATAATTTTGCCGGAGTAGTTATGCTTTGTTATGTGTAATGGAAGTGGGAGAAGTGCTAAGTAAGGTTCGGGTCGCAAGTGAGTTTGCAGATGTCTTTGAGCCAATCATAGGACTACCACCGAAATGAGCTATTGAGTTTCGGATAGATCTTGTGCTAGGAGCTGAACCTGTGATTAGACCACCTAGAAGGATGACACTGACTGAGATGAAGAAATTGAAGGTGCAGCTAGTGGATCTAGAAGGAAGAAATTTTATTAGACCAAGCAGTTCGCCTTAGGGAGAGGCCGCGGTATTCGTGAAGAGAAATCGGATGGGTCGTTGAGGATATGTATCGACTATCGTAAGTTGAACGAGAGGACGATAAAGAATAAATATCCTTTGCCGAGAATTGATGATCGGTTTGATCAGTTGAGTGGACTCGGAGTGTTTTCCCAGTTGGATTTGGGGATGAGTTTCCATCAGTTAAGAGTGGTAGAGGATAGCATTACCTTGACAGCATTTCGGACTAGATATGGTTCGTACGAGTGGTTAGTAATGCCAATGGGGTTGACGAATGCACCTTCTTTCTTTGTGGATTTGATGAACCGAGTCTTCCGAGAGTATTTGGACAGATTCGTGTTGGTGTTTATAGATGACATTTTAGTATACTCTAAGGATGAAAGGGAGCATGAAGATCATATTTGAGTTGTGCTAGAAACGCTAAGGCAGAATCAGCTAAAGGCGAAGTATTCCAAGTATCATTTTTGGAAGAAAGAGGTTATATTTTTTGGTCACGTGGTTTCAGAGAAAGGGTTGTCAGTCGATCCAGATAAGATCGAAGCTGTTAAAAATTGGAAGAGACCAGAGATAGTGATTGAGATTAGAAGTTTTCTTAGACTTGCTGGCTATTACCAGAGATTTATTAAGGATTTCCTATGGATAACGGCGCCTTTGACTAAGCTAACCAGGAAGGAGGTGAAGTTTGTTTGGTCTGACAAATGTGAGGAAGCATTCCTTAAGTTAAAGCAATTGTTGACCAATGCACCAGTGTTAGTAGTTCCAAATGGAATCCAATGGTTGGTGGTGTATACTGAGGCATGTGGAACTGGATTCAGAGCTGTGTTGATGCAGAAGGGTAAAATTATTGCCTACGCTTCATGATAACTTAGACCACATGAGTTGAGGTATCCTACTAATGATTTGGAGTTGGCTGCGGTGATCTTCGCATTGAAGACTTGGAGGCATTATCTCTTAGGGGAGAGATTTGAGCTATACATAGGTCATAAGTCTTTAAGATACTTATTCTCTCAGAAGGAGTTGAATAAGAGACATCAGATGTGGCTGGAAATTTCGGCAGCTTATGATTTTGGTATAGCTATACACCAGGGAAAGGTAATAAAGTAGCGGATTCTCTTAGCAGAAGACATCAGAATGTGGTGTTGGCTATGTTGGCAGAATGGAAGGATCTAGAAGCTTTGGTCAGTTATGGTGTGCATTTAAGATCGACTGCTAGTTCTAGTCAGAGTGTTGCCATGTTGTCCTGTTTAGAAGTTCGACCAGTGTTGATCGAGAGAATTGCTTCTAAGCCAAAGGAGGTCCATTATTTGCCGAGAAAATCATAAGGCTTGAGGTTGGAACTGAGATCGATGATTTGAAAGATTTTTGTCTTGACTAGAGATGATGGTTGAGAAAGAAGGGGCGATTATGTGTTCCAGATGTTGAGAACTTGAGGAAAGAAGTTCTTTGGGAATGTCATCGATCCATGTTAACGATTCATCCTGAAGGGACCAAAATGTATCAAAATATGAAGAAGAGCTTCTATTGGGAAGGTATGAAGAGGGATGTTGGCTTGTTGGTTAGGCAGTGTGTAAACTGTCAACAAGTGAAAGTCGAACATCAAAAGCCAAGTGGGCTACTTCAGCCTCTAAAGATTCCAGTTTGGAAATGAGATTCGATATCCATGGATTTTATAGACGGGTTGCCAAGGTCAAATAGAGGAAATGAAAGTATATGGATCATGGTGGAAAGGTTGACCAAGAGTGCCCATTTTATTCCAGCCAAATCAACCCGGACGACACCTGTTTTGGCGAAGTTGTTCATGAAGAACATAGTTATACTACATGGAGTTCCTAGTACCATAGTTAGTGACAGAGATGCTTTGTTCACTAGCGAGTTTTGGAAGAGTCTACAGGATGTGTTAGACACTAAGCTTCAGATGAGTACTGCATATCACCTTCAAACAGATGGGCAAACAGAGAGAGTCAATAAGGAACTTGATGATTTGTTGAGAGCTTGTGTATTGGACTTTGGTGGTTCTTGTGAAGGTCACCTACATTTGGTTGATTTTTCCTATAATAATAGTTATCGGACTAGTATAGGAATGGTGCTTTTCAAAGCTTTGTATGGAAGGCTATGCAAATCACTAGTATGTTGGTTGGAGATTAAAGACAAATTGGTCTTAGGTCCAAATTTGTTTAGGGAGGCATCAAAGAAGATTGAGTTTATCCGAGAAAGGATGAAGGAAGCTCAATCCAAATAGGAGAGTTACGTAGATAAAAGGTGTAAAGACCTAGAGTTCTCTGCTGGAGTCAAGGTTTTCATTATGCTACACCGACGAAGGGTGGGGTACGGTTCAGAAAGTCGGGAAATTGGCACCGAGATATACTATTCCATTCAAAATTATAGAGAGGATTGGAAAGCTCGCATACAGAGTACATTTGCCGAGTAGTATGGCAGGTGTCCATAATGTATTTCATGTGTCTCATCTTTTCTAGTAAGTGCATGATCTAGAGGCTACTATTCCTCTAACAGGGTTGGAAGATCTAGTAGTAGGGCCTAATTTAACTTTTGTTAGACAACCATTTCGGGTTGTATTAAGAGTTGAGAAAAGTATGAGGAATAAGACAGTCAAGTTGGTGAAAGTTCAGTGGAGCGACAACAAGAAGGACTGTACTTGGGAGACAAAGGACGTGATTCTAGATACTTATACCCGATCTGCTTTGAGGGTATGTCCATATTAGATTTATATAGATAATTCCTAGTCAGGTAGACTAGTATGGTTGTTAGGAGTGGTTATAGATGATTGCTATGTTTAGTATTTGGTCCTTACTGAATTTCAAGGATGAAATTCTTTAAGGAGGGGAGCCTATAACACCCCTAATTTTTGATAACATTATTCAGGAGATTTAATTAGATAAATTAAATAGAATAATATAAATGTTAAGAGATAAGGGCTTTGAGATTTAAATAAACATAATTATGGTCGTGCCCAATTAATAATTAAATAGGCTTAAGAATGGGTTATAAGTTAATTAACTTACATAAGGGTATCTTAGGAATTTGCCCCACATAACCCTTACCCTTATATATATTCTCGTTCCCCATTCACATTTTTTTTTCCTATTCACGGTTCAAAAACAAAATGCAAACATTGAAGGGAGTCGGCCATTAACAAGGAAAAAAGAAGAGAAATCAAAGAAAGCTAAGGATTAAAGCTAGTGGAATAAATCTCAATCCAATCTCCTTATCTTAATAATGGTGAATAATAATTCATTCCATCTCTATTTTGTTTTATAATCATATGTTTTTGGATTTAAGGGTAAATTTGTTTTTATGATGAACTAGATGATGATATGCTTGAGTTGCAATTTGTTTGATTTGAACAAGAATGTTTAAAACAGATTATATGCGATTTTAGGGCAAAACCGATTGATATTAATTAAATGCCGTGGAAAAATTATATGTTGTGTAAAACATGATTTTAGAGTTAGGTTTTAATTTTTATAATTTTCCAAGTTATGGAAAGATTACTATGAATTTTCAAAGGAAAATATGGTTAATTGGGTTTATAAATTTATTTCAAAAATTATCTTGAGAATTTAGGTCTAAAAATTTGATATGTAAGATTACATGATTAAAGTGAATTTTTGCAATTTTTGTGGATTTTTCCTAAGTGATTTGCTATGAAAATTAAATTATTTTAGAAGATGGACATATTTTCAATATTGGTTTTGCTTAATGGAAGGGCTTATTTGCTAACTTATACATGGTTTAGATCTGAAATTAGCAGCAGTTATTTTAGTAAAGAATTTGAAAAGTTAAGGCAATCAATCATAAGTTTACACGTGGCAGGTTAGTTGAAATGTGTTTGCTTTAATTAGTATTAAGTCAGTTTTACCCAGAAAAGTTGGTTCCACCTTTTTTTGAAATACCTTTCATCTCAGAGCTTCCGCCTTCAATCAAGTCGAAACCCCACTAAGCAAAACCAATACACAAGGTATCACTTAGAAGGTATGAAGTTGGAGAAAGACAAAAGGCTAGGTGTCGAAAGCAATCTTTCCAATGGGGTCGATACCTTTGATTGTTTTAAAAAGAGAAGCGTCTGCCTTTGTTTTGTTAAGCATTCGAAGGAGTCGAAGCATATGTTTTCGAAAGAGATTTTCTAAAGGCTTTCAAAAGGGTTGCTAACTCACGTTTTAAAGAATAAGCTTTTGATGGTCTTTCTTTACTTATAAAAACAATGCTTTCAAAAGAAGGGATTCTGACTTAGTTGAAGCCTTGCTGCCGTTCTTTTGCCTTTCGAGTGTATTGAAGTCATCAATGCTTTTGAAGGGTAGTTTTGTTTTAAAAGATTTTCTAAACCTCTTCCTAAATTCTTTTGAAATGCTCCAAAGGTTTCGAAGGCAATGGCCTCGAAAGGGGATTTCGATGCTATCCTTCAGTGTTTTGTTTAAGTGATTTGAAGCCTTCGAAAGGGATGGTGCCGACGCCATCAAGTTTTCTCCAATACTTTTATATGATAAAGGATGGTTTCGAAAGAGATACTTTTGTTTAAATTCACTTTGACCCATATGATATTTTTAAGTATAAACCCAATGGTTTCGAAAAGGAGACTTTCAATGATTTCGGAAGGGATACTTCCAAAGGTTTCGAAAGGGGTACTTTCAATGGTTTTGAAGCTATGCTTCTAAGTGTTATTAAATAATACTTTGTTACATTTAAAAGGTTTCGAAAGAGAAGTTTTAAAGTGTTTCGAAAGGCAGAAGGCTAATGCTTTGAAAAGAGATTTATATGCTTTCAATGGAGATTATCCAATGAGGTCGAAAGCAAGGTTTTGAAGGTTTTGACACCCTTAGTTTTCAAAGCAAATAAATCTCATTTTTGATAGAAAACCATGGCATAAATAAATAAAGCATTTTGAAAGAGGAGTTTTTGAAGAAGTTTTCTTTGATTAAAAGGTTAAAGGGATTAACCAAGTTATTGTGTTTGCTTATTTATATATGTATATAGATTCACATTGTAATGGACCCATAACTGAATTTTGGGGAATGGTAGAATAACTAGCTAGGTTGACCAAGTAGTGAATATAAATTAAGTTAACTCCTGAATGAGTAGAATTGCATCCAGGAGGTTAGGAAGACTAGAATATAGGATGCTAAAACATTTAAGGAAAAGATATTGGCAGGGGCCAATAGGTTCTCATTTGGTCCATGAAAACTGTGTATAGGAAAAGATATTGGCATGGGCCAATAGGTCCATAGTAAGCCCATGAAAACTATGTATAAATGAAGATGTCAGAAAGACAGGTTCCTAGTTAGCCCTTGAAAACTATGATTTGATATTGGCATGGGCTAATAGGTTTATAGTGAACCCATGAAAACTATATCCGGATTAAGATATTGGTAGATGTCAATAGGTTCCTAGTCAACCCATGAAAACTAGGATATGAAGAAAAGATAGTGGAGTTACCGATATGTTCCTAGTCAACCTATGAAAACTAGGATAAGCGTAAAGATATTTGATTCTCCATTAGGTTCATAGTGACCCCATGAACACTATGTAACTTGATATGGATTCCTTAAACATTTTACCGGTTATTAGTCAGCCCATGAAAACTAATAGGTTAATAGTAAACCTAGAAACTATAATTGAGACAGATAGTCAAAATGATAGGTGATGGGTAATCCAGAATTGATTCACTTGTTTTGCTCATCATCATATTATATTGTTTTGAATTGTTTTAACCATTGTGTATGCCGGAGCATGGTATATGGTTTTAAAAAGGTTTTAGGATACTAGTGAGGGGAAAATCCATTCCGCTAAGTGGCGTGGTCTCACTAGATATCTAAATGATTTGAGATGGTAGATTATTATTCATACCAGGATTTATGTCCGACTCAAAGTTTATGTTTTCCCCTTAAACTCTCGGGTACTCAATTGATTTTGAGTAGTTTGAGAGTTGAGGTTTTTAGTTACCTCATTAGACGAATAAAGCTTTCGAAGACGTGCATAAGACATGATAGCTATTTAGCGTTCTCTTTTATTTGATTCCGCTAAGTTGTTTGTAATGTCAAAGTTGATATATTGTCTGTGTATACTCTGATCGTCTAAGGGGGCATCTTCATATGTCGCTTTTAGCTTATGTTGTAATAAATATATTTTCTCTGAACGTAGTATACGATTGTGGGATTATGTAATGAATTGGAAATGTTTTGAAATGGAATGTGATCTTGTTTGATATTTTAAAATTTTTCCTTATTCATGTGTTTTTGTGTATCAATGAATCTAACACCGCCGTAGTTGGTCGTCAAGGATTAATAACTATGGATGACTACAGCATCCGTGCCATTAGTTTTGGGCCTCCAAGTAGGGGGATGTTGCATTTTAATTAATGAAAGATTGACCAAAAAAGGATTAGTGGATCCCATGTGGAATTAAATCAATGTTGAATGATTGTTTATCTAATAGTTAAATAACCGAAAATAAAATTTAGACCAAAACGTAACTTTAGAAATATCTTGGAGAAATACGTGAGTTATATAGCACGGTCATTGTTATCTCCAATGATGACGTACCATGCGTATAAATCTAATTTCGTTCTTCTAGGATAAATGATAAGGAAATATTTCCACTAGCGGTTAGGAGGTGAACTCCGCTCTTATATTTTGTCTACTTATTTCCTAAAGAACCTGGGTTGTTTACCAGAAAATATCGAAAGTTATTTCGAAGAGACCGGGATCAGGTATGTTATCCAAGAAACACTTCCATCCAACCCAAATGTTTCAAAATGAAGACATCTTGAAGAGGATGGAAATGAAGACAAAGTCATTGAAGTTCAAGGGCTGCTTGCTATTAATCCTGAGGATTATTCCAAAACGGATGTAGTAGAAGTAGTGCCTTCGGTTTGTCCTTATCCTGGACAGCTCGTATGAATGAATGTTGGCATTGCATTGTTTCTTGGAAGGCAGTGTTAGCATTCCAAGTGGGATTGCTATTCTAAAAGGTAAAGATGTAGACTCAGGCCTCATCAATGGGAATGACTAAAACTGGGGAGATGTAGCAGGGCCAAGTGGGTCGCACTCATTAGAGTATGTCATCACCAAATCAAGAATCGTTACTTGACCCATTTTTGTACGCTTCGGTACGGTTGCTTATACCAACCGTGGTGGTGATGTATTCGAAACTATCCAGCAAGAGATAGGCCAGTCTTGTGTTGGCAGGGAATCCAAGTGTGGTTCTCGGTGTGTTTATCTAGAGATGCACTGTGGCGGGCGGTACCCAAGTAGCTTAATCGTTGTATGGAATCCATTCTCTAATATGTGCCCTTACGGTTTTAGTTGTATACCTATTTTCTAGAATTTAATTAATGTTACAGTTTTGGTTATAATTAATAAGTATTTGTATCTTAGACACTATTATAATATTGGAGAATTTCATATGAAATGGTTTGGTTATCGTAAGGTAAAAACTCATTCGTGTTTATGTGCAGCGTGGTCCTACGAGATACCTTTGATTTTAAAAGGGTTTTAATCATAATAGTTCAGTTGTTTGAGTTTACTCAAACTCAACCCATGTCTTACCAGGAGTTTTATTTCCTTTCCCTAAAACTCTTGGGTGCTCAAATTTTTATGGGCAGACAAGTAGTTCAGGTTTTTCCACGGATGCATTTTGGTGGAGCTTGGAGCAAGAGGCTTCATCGTTAACTAGTTATTATCTTGTTTCTTGTGTATTATATGTATCTTGTATCTTATATCAGTTGGGTAGGGACAGACTGTTATAATTTTCCAAGATTAGAATTGTATTTGTAAGACTCTAATGTATCGTTTTTGAAATTACCTTGTGAAGTATTATATTGATTAATATATGTTATTCCCTTGCATCGTGAGATTCTGTGATTGTTAAGTTTCTTCTTATCTTCTATCTCCTTTTTTCCCCTAACAATCTGTCTTTACAGCACTTAGTTGGTCAGCACATGAATACCGTAGTTATATTAATGTCAACTTCTAGGGTTTGGAAAGGCAGGTTGTTACATCGTTGGTAACAGAGTGCAAGGTCAAGCGAGAACCTTGGCAGTGGTGGGGTAAACTTATTTGAGGTCGGGTAAGTGAGACACTAAAGTGAGTATGAGTGTATTATATATAAGAGCGCATATTTTTTAGTGACATAAAATGTTTTCAATTGTGTTGATTTATCTGTTGAGTGGCTTAAGTTCTCTGATCGAGACGTGGAACGCTACGGTGTCGATAAGGGTTCCTAAACACTTGAACAAGCCAAACTGGCACAGTATTGTTTTGAAATTGGGTAAATGAAATAATTTTGACTAGAAATATATTTTGTATATAAAGAGTGATTTCAAAAATGGTATAGTATTTTGAGGTATTGTTGTTAGGAGATAATAATATTCTATTATTATCATTTAGGATTTGTTTGGTGATGCTCGTCCAGTTTGAGCATTGACTGTTGTTAGTTTATATAGGTAGCTTTCCTTTTTAAGATTTGGGGTGGGTAAATAGAAATTAGGGAAACATTGAAACGAACACCTTATGAATTAAGTTTCACAATTTGACTATAAGACGTTCAATGATAATGTTAGGGTAAATTTTGATTTAATAAAAGTTGTTATTAAAAGTTAGTATGTTTTGAAATAAGTATTTGAAATGGTTTTATAAAAGTTGGTCTTATCAAATGGATTTATAAGAATGTGTCTTTTGATTAAAAAGAATTTAGGTTCAAAATTGAGGAACTAAATCCGGTGCTTTTGGAAAATGTTTAAGGTTTTGAAAATATAATAGTATTTGAAAGCAATTTTGGTTCAAGTATAAAATTTTAGGAGTGAAAATGTTATGTAAGAAATGTTTTTTTGGATTGGTTCAAGAGGAGGAGTCTCGAGTTGTTTTGTGATGAGTTGAATAATCTTCTAAGTGACAATAAGATGTTTGCATATGTGAACATTGTGGTGCACTTAGTAAATTATTATCTTTATCATTGTACAATCGAAAGAAGTTCAAATCCGAACGAACCTAAAGCGAGTTGGTAATAAATGTTTTGTTGGAAATATGAGAAGTATTGTTTCAAAAATTGGATTCTGAAATAAAAATAATATTTTTAAGTTAACTAGTTCGAGTGGCTCAAAAATAACTTAAAATTGGGGAAGAGATGTGTTCGGATGGTAAACACTTCCCTTGAGTATTACCTTCTTGGTAAGGAAATGTATGATACTGTTTGGTAGTACCCAATTCCTTAGTATCATTTGGAGTTAATCTAGCTATATATATATTTTGATTAATATATAAAAGTTTAATTTAAGAAGTTTTTGAAATAGGGTCGGGTATTTGGATCTTGAGTTTTCTTAAGAAAATATGTAAAATGGAATAGTTGAATCAAATAGTGGTGTATACTCTAGTAGTGGAGTAGTATCCAAGTTGAACCTAAATTTATTTTTATGAAATGTTTTCATAAATTATTTAGTGGAAATAGAGTTTTTATTAGTGAGAACCAATTAAATAAGTGCGTAGGTTGGATGTAGATCATTTCTTGTTTCATATAGTTTGATCTAAGAGTCGAGTACATGGCTTTAAGGTGTTTCACACCATTTCGGATAGGGATCTATTACTTGATTTTTGACGGTGAGCACTTGATAAGGATTTTTTATATGAGGCAAATGTTTTCTATCATAGTTACGACTATGTAAGGAGAATAGAGGTTCCAGATCAAGGAACCTGATCGGAGTCCGCACTAGAAAATCGGGTGAGCGATACTGGTTCAGAAGGGAAGTTATGTACTTGAGCGATCCTTCTTATGTACTGGTTCAGAAATTCTTTTAAAGGGGGGAGAGTGTAATGACCTGGAATTTCACTTCTTTGATTTACGGATATTTAATTATTTTTAAATATTCAATATATAGGTTTTATAAGTAAAATAAAACTCTACCAAATAATAATTAATGTTGGTGAAATCGTTTTCAAATTTTATTTATAAAAGAAATTAGCTTGTAGAATGATTGAAAATGTGAACGGAATTCGTTTTTCGAATTTTCGACTTTTCGTCTAATAAAAGTTGTAAAATCTATAGTATTAGAATACACACAGACACACAGATATATATATATATATCTTAAATACATTAGTGTGGTTAGTATTAGGATAGATCATGTGCAGTTAAGTATATATCATATATAGGATAAGATTTTATATAAAAAGTTAAAACATATTTTAAATAAAGATTCCTGTAAAAACATAAAGGACTAAGGCAATAATGGGATGTTAAAATGGACTTGATGGAACGGTGGCTCAGGTGGGTGGATTTGGGTGTGGTGAAAGGAGGTGGTGAGGTGGCATAAGGATAGAGGAGGGCAAAGTACGAGGGGTAGTTTAGTAATTTAATATGTTAACATAGTATAAAAAGAAATTTTCTTAATTTCATTTTCATTTTTCTCATGCTTTGTTCACTTTAAAAATTTCCTAAGCCCATAGCATCTTCCATGTTTATAATTTAAAATCCTAAGTTTAAAAAAAATCAAATTCTTACTTTCAAACTTTTTAAAGAAAAACTTAGTTTTAAATCACTTGTTTTAATCTCCACTTTCTTCATTTTTCCTCCCACTTCATTCAGCCATAACCTCATCCATACTACTTCAAATCAAAATATTATTTTTCTCAAACCATATATAATTTAAGTGGTCATAACTTTTATTGGAACCACTTTCTAAAATTTCAAATAATATTAGGTCAAAAATGCATTTCTTTCTGACTCATTTTTGGACACATATTATAAGGGCCGAAAATACCACTCCTTCTTTTGACCACATCTCCCTTAATACCAATCGAAATTGAGTGATTCTTTTTTTGAAATTATAGACAAAATAATTTCCTAAAACTTGCCTTGTGACCTCTTTTCCAAAATCCGAGAGTAACGTGTCCAAAAATTAAGGAGAAGATGACCTATTTTTGAGTGATTTTTGTGGTTTTACAAGCTTTCCATATTCTAAAGCATTTCAAGTTTTCAAAGATTTTTGGTTAGTAAACTTCTAAATTTTTGGAAAGACTTTACCTTTAAATATATGTTGGCTATTTGGTTATATGTATGTGTTTGTTGGTTGGACTATGATATGGTTTGTATGTTTATGTGTGTGCTAACTTGTGGTTTTGCATTAGACTTGGATTTGATGGTTAAAGTGATGTGTTTGGATATTAAGTTGTGATCTTTATTTTTTTATTGGGATAATGTGATTTGGTAAGTATGTATATATGCTTGGATTGTGGTTAAATGGATTGGAAGTTAAAACTTAAATGTTGGAAAGGGCTGGAGATCCACTTTTGAAAAACAAATCGTTTACTTGTTTGATTTAGTAAACATTTTGTTATTTATTTTAGTTCTTAACTTTAGTAAAGTTTTTTCTAAAAACTTACTTGATCATGTTTTAAAACATAAGCATTAGAGAAAAGTTAAAGTATTGGAATGACTTAGAAAAAAGAAAACAACTTCTAAATTACTACATCCATAGCGATAGTCGCTATGGATGCAATTTGGAAAATTTAACGATTTTCAAGTTTTAAGGTATTTCTTTTGAATGTTTTGAATAATTATTTTCAAACTTATTTAGTAAACATAAAAGTTAACTATTACTTAATTGAGTATGTTTTGGATAATTAATTATTTTATTATTTAAAATAATTATTTAATATTTAATTAAGTAATTAAGTTAAGTAAGTAGTAGTAAATTAGTATTAATTAAGTAAGTTAATTAGTTATTAATTAATTAAGAAATTTTAATTAAGGATTTATTAAGATAAAAGGTAATTATTTTAATCAAGATTAATTATTTTTATTTTTATTTAATTAGAGTTTAATTATTTAATTAATTTTAAATTAATTAAGGATACTTACTAATATTAATTAAGACTTAACTAAAATTAATTAAGGTTTAATTAATTATTTAAGTTTAATTAAAGATTACTTGATTATTTAAATGAGATTAATTGATATTAATTATTAATAAAGATTTAAATTATTATTTAATAATTAATAAAGGATAAAAGAAGGTTTAAATTATTTATATAATAGTTAATTATTGTTTAATTAGTTATTAACAGGTTTAATTATTTCTTAATTTATAATTAAATTAAGTTAAGAATTAATTAAGATTGATTATGATTTAAATAAGGGTTTAACTTGTAAATAATTATTTTAGAAAGAAGTTTAAGGTGTTAAATCATTTGATTTCCAAGAATCAAATTGTTTTAAAGGTATTTCTTTTTCAAAGAAGGTATGAACACAAGGGATTCAAATATCGGTACCATTAAGTAGAAAAACAACTATGAATGAACTATAATGTGATTGGTTGTATTGTGTGGACATCTAATAGCAGAATAAATCTCTGCTCTGCTTTAATGTAATTGATTTGATTCTTGTGGACATATGTTAGGAGAATAAATCCCTGTTCTGCTAAAGATTGGTTGTTTGATTGTATGAACATATGTATTAGCAGAATAAATCCTCATTCTGCTATAAGTTAATTATTTGATTATTGGACATTTATTTAGAAAGACAAATCACCATCTTGCTATTGTGTTATTTTGACATGTATATGTCAGTTAGTTTATATTGTCATGTTATTTCCTGATTTGGATATGAAGTGTATTTACATATATGTTGACTTATGTAAATAAATTGTTGATTGACTTGAAAGTGAAATTAAATGGTAACTTAAATAAGTACCATTGGGATTGCTAAGCCTCCTTTTGAATTTACAAAGTATGATTTTGAATTAGCTTCAATTCTTTAATCAATTTTAGGGTTTAAAGTTTATAAATGATTTCAAATTGTATAATTAAGTAATAAAGGTATTTATAAATAATAACTAGTTTATAAAAGAGGCTTTACTAAATAAAAGGGTTTATTTAAAGTGATTTTCAATAGATGTTTTGGAAATGATGTTTGTAAAGGATTTTTCTTTAAGAAGGTTTATTAAGAGCATTTTAAAAATAGGAAAATGATGTATAAATAATTTTATAAATTGTAAAGGTATTTTTAATTACGAAGTGAACTTTTAAGAAAGGAAATTTTTGTGAAGGCTAAGTGGGTTGGTTTTATAGGAAGAAATGTTTTTAAACGGAATTTATTTGGTCATTCAATATGGAATATAAAGAGAGGAAATCTCTTATAAAGTTTGGTGATATAATTATATCATTGAGATAAGTATATAAATGTTTTTCCAAGTATAAAAGGGATGCAAGGGGTTTTGGAAATAGTGTTTTGTAAATGATCTTTTGATCGAATGTTTATAAAGTGATTCTAATTAATGAAAGATAATTAATAAAGGCTTATTGGATCCTATGTAGAATTGAATAATTGTTGAATGATTGTTTATTTGATAGTTAAATAAACGACTATCAAATATGGACCAAAATGTAAATTTGGAAATATCTAGGAGAAACACGTAAGTTATATGGCACAGTCATCCTTAATAATGTTGTACTGTGTGTATAATTCTCGTTTCATTCTTTTAGGATAAATGATAAGAAAATCCATCCACTAACGGTTAGGAGGCGAATTCTGCTCTTATCTTTTGTCTTCTTATTTCCTAAAGAACCAAGGTTGAGTTTACCAGAAATTATCGAAAGTTGTTTCAAAGAGACTGGGATCTGATATTATCTGAAAGCCACCTCGATCCAACTCAAACGTTTTGAAATGAAGACATCTTGAAAAGTATGGAACTGAAGATGGAGCCATTGAAGTGCAAGGGCTGCTTGCTATTAATCCTGAGCATCATTCCAAAATGAATGTAGTAGAAGTAGTGCCTTTGGTTTGTCCTTATCCTAGACAACTCGTATGGATGAATGCTGGCACTACATTGCTGCTTGGAAGGTAGTGAAAGCATTTCAAGTGGGATTTCTATTCTAAAAGTTAAAGACGTAGCCCTAGGCCCAATCAACCGGGAACGACAAAAATAAGGGAGATGCAGCAGGGCCATGTGTGTCGCACCCATTAGGTTATGTCATCACCAAATTTAGAATCGATATTTGAACCATTTTTGTATGCTTCGGTACGGATGTTGATCCCACCCATGGTGGTGATGTATTTGGTACTATCCAGTAAGGGGTAGGCCACTCCTGTGTTGGCAGGCAATATAAACGAGGTTCTCGATGTGTTTATCTAGAGATGCACTATGGCGAGCGGTACCTCAGTAACCTAGTCATTGTATGAAATCCATTCTCCAATACGTGCCTTTAGGGTTTTAGTTGTATACCTACTATGCTGGAATTTAATTAATGTAACAATTTCGGCTATGATTTATATGTATTTGTATCTTAGACACTATTATAATTTCAGAGAATTTCATATGAATGGTTTAGTTATCATAAGGTAAAATTATGTCCTTGTTTATGTGCGGCGTGGTCTTATGAGATACATTTGATTTTAAAAAGGGTATTAAACATAATAATTCAGTTGTTTGAGTTTACTCACACCAGACCCATGTCTGACCTAAAGTTTTATTTTCTTTCCCTAAAACTCTTGGGTGCTAAATTTTTTATGGGCAGCCAAGTAGTTCAGGTTTTCCCACGGATGCATTTTGGAGGAGCTTGGAGTAGGAAGCTTCATCCGTAGCTAGTTATTATCTTGTTTCTGATGTATTATATGTATCTTGTATCAGTAGGGTAGGAACAGGCTGTTATAACTGTCCATGGGTAGAATTGTATTAGTATGACTGTAATGTATCATTTTTGAAATGACTTTGTAAAGTATTATATTGACTAATATATGTTATTCTGTTGCGTCATGAGACTCTATGATTGTTTAGTTTCTTCATATCTTCTATATCATTTCATTCCCCCAAGAATCTGTGTTTCTGATACTTAGTTGTTTGGCACGTGAATACCTTGGATGTTTTAGTGTCAACTTCTGGAGTCCGGAAAGGTAAGTCATTACAACTGGTCCTTAAGTCCACGTCGTCCCTTATAGATTCTCCGTTCATGGATTTGGAAAATAATAATGATGATGTGGTGCTTATAGGAATTCACACTACCCATCGATCACTAATTGTATCTTATCTTGGAAATCTCATTGCCATAGCTTTAGTTCTGATCTTGTTATATCAATGTTTGACCTATAGCTGGTCATTGAGTGATGTCGATTGTCAAGGGTATGAGTACTTAAGCTAATGGTGTAGTTATATGCAACCTTTCCTGAAGATGTTGTCGAAGTCAGTGTATACTTGGGTGTTTTGGTCGTTTTTCATGATTATATTGATCTAGGACGAAGTTTTGTGGGTTTGATACTTGTAGGTGTATTGGTGTTGCTGTTACTTTTTGTAATACCGATGTTGATGATATTGGTTAACTTGAATCAGGTATGAGATGAACTGTATTAATGATGTTTTGAATGATTTTTTTAGTTGATATTAAAACATTGTACTATAATGATGAGTTGGTGATCGAAGATAAATGTCTCCTGTAGTTGCAGATTGTGTGGACGAGATTTGCAAACATTTAAAGCAATATTTCTATTTCTAATGAAGAAGTGTAGCTGACATGAATCTATTCCTTATGGAGTCGATGAAGCTTTTTATTTGATGATTGAATTGATTCTTGAAATTCCTTTTAGATTTGATTTTGATCGGATGGAAGTTGGTTTTTTGCCTCTAGAGATGATAAAATAATTCTGTTTATGTGATCCAATATTGAAAGAATTGGTAGATTTGAAATATATATTGAGCAACTAGTGCTTGAGAATATATAAGATTTGGAATGATTTAGTGTGTGATATTCCTTTCGTTATTTGGTTTAATATTTCTAGCTTGATAAAGATTCCGCCAACTTTTGCAATGTAAATTTGGTTATATGTACTTCAAGATGTAGTTGAACTCTAAATAAAAAAATCTTTGAATAAGAATAACTCAATGTTGAATAATTCCTCGAGTGATGATTCTTTTGTATGGATAATTCGAAAATGACTAAATTTTTTACATGTAGTTTTCTGAGTTTGAATTCGTTGTGGCTCAAAACATTTTTTGTTATCTTGAAAAATCAAACACTAAACAAACACTTTAAATAAACACATATGTTTATTAAAATAAAAAAGAAATTGATTGCAATATTTCACAATATTTTTATAATAATAACAAACATATATTATTTTTTGAGATAGGAAATCAAAATCATCGCAATGTTTCAATATATAAAATGCTACCCTTATTGATATGCCCCATACATATGTGGTATACGTGTTTAAGAATTAAATTAATCAAATAAAATTTCTGAAGTATTAATAGCACATTCACAGTATCACTAAATATTAACTGATCTCTCTCTATTTTGTGTTCATCAAAGTATAAATATCAAATTAATAATGTAAAAAAGTGATAGTGGATGATGAAACTTGATCAAAATATGACATTAAATATTTAATGAAAATCAACCATATATATCATAGCAGCTTTGGTTACTCATATCTCTTGAGTGGAAAGAGGGTGATAAAAAAAAGTATAGTTATATGCAATGCGGTTTAAGTGACAGTAAACTCAACAGTTCTAGCCAAAATCCAAATGAAGTATTTATGTGAGAATATATTTTCCTCGACTCGTTATAAATAAGATCAAGATACTTGCACCCATGTCGAGTATACACTACCGCTAAAGAATTTTCAACACATGTTGGGTATCCTTAGGTGATATAACTCTATGCTCATACTGCATCCATTTTTCATGTAACCCTTTCGCCATCTAAATTTAAATTTATAACATATTATGTGTTTTTACTTTTCGCCTGGAGCTTGTACATGAATTGTCCCCTATACTCTTTTGTTCCAACCAATCTTTTACCACATTTCGGCTTATGTTATTTGATCCAACACAAGCATAAAACTGAAAAATATAAGTCAACATAATATGAATGTTAAATGGTAGATTCAAAGACGATGTGGAATATGCAATAGTCAAAAATAGAAACTTTATCATAAGCTTAATTTAAAAAAATCATAATGTTATTATTTGATCAAGTATAAAATGCAATATCCTTAATCATCTATGTAATGGATGTAAATACTTTTGAAAGGCACATAAGAAAGTTTAACCGATCGTGATATGGTTTCAAAATTAAAGTCTTTATATATGTCTAAAAAATATTTTCAATTTTATATTCTAAAGTGAACATACTATATGAATTTGACTTAGAGTATTTGTGCAAAGAGTAGCACATGGACAAAGGATATATACATTAATATATCCGAACAAAATCAAAGGCTCATCTCAAAAGATTTCATCACAAAGCTCAAAATTTTGAAAAATGTTTCGTCTCCAACAATCATCCTAAGTTTTGAATATCAGAAACCCATCTCAGGAAGTTCATTGCAAAGTTCAAAATTTTCATTTCATAAAATCATGTTAAGTCTAGAATATTCAAACTCATCTTACAAGAATTTTCATATGAACTTTTTTTTTCAAAGAATTCTAACCATCAAATATATTTCTCATTGAAAACTCGTGTCAAAAATTTAGCCAAAATTGTCTTATTGCAAAATATTCAGTTTAAGAATAAATATAGAGAGAAAAGAGAAAAAAGGTCCTAATAAAGCAAAAACATATTTTTTGTTTTTTTTTCAAATTTCAAAAAAATAATATAAGAAGGTAAAAACATATTTTTGAATTAAAAAAGGAAAATAAACAGAAACAAAAATGCAAGCTCTCAACATGTACATGAAATAAAATATATGAACCATCATTCAATCCATGAGACATGTGAGATAATAAAAATACTAGATTAGAGAAATCATAAAGTTAAATATCATACCTAATATTCTGAATTGAAAGGAAAAAATTACCCCATCATGATACCACTTGTGATCTACGTTGTCCATAATGGTGAACAATGATATCACCTATTACTCTCTATGTGCTAGTGGTGACGAACAATGGTTTCTCATAGAAGTTTTCTGTCAAGTCTATCGAACTATCATTATCAATGTCAAACATGAAAGAAAAGCTTCATCAAATAAGCGTACTGCATACTCCATAATGTCAATCGATTTGGACCTAACATTTGAATTTCTGAGCAAAATCCCCTATGTCAAACAGAAGAACAAAAGACCAAAAAATGATTTGTTACCAATCATCCAAAGTGAGGAAAAAAAAGTATCATTTCATAAAGAAGAACATCAAAATCTCACGTAAGTCACAAACATTATCCTTATTTTATGAATATCGTCCATCGTTGTTTTTAAATATCAACCAATTTTGAAACCACTATTTGAAAATTTTAAGTCCATAATTTGATTTAGTACAGAACAAAAAATTCCTAGATATTCAATATTGCAAATCAACAAAATTGGTATCAAGTTAAAATGGCAAAAACAAATCAAATGTTATATTCAAAATACAACAGCTTGTTTGAATAACTCAGAAACACTTTTCAAACAATATTATGAATTGATTACTACTTTTAAAGGTCTTAAAAAATGAATCAACAAAAACACAAAACAAGAAAGTTATAGTGTACACTTCCTATGTCAAACGTGATCGTTATAACAATATTAAAAATACGATCTTTAAAGTGATGAGAATTTCTCACCTAAATTTCCACCCCAACAAACTTTTCTACGACTAGCATCTTCGCTTCTTTTTAAATTCGTTCCTCGCCTTCAAAAAGCTGGACTGTCTTTTTCCTCCTTTCTTTTTCTTATTTTTCTTTTTTTATATGAAAGGGTGTGTAGCTTGAAGAGGGGGTCTGGCTAGGGTAGTGGAGGGCATAGGGGTGTACGGCTTGGGTGTGGGTGTGTATGGGTGTATAGGGTGGTTTAGATGGAGGGTGTGGGGGTGTAGGAGGTGGGTATGGTGATTAGGAGCTCGGGTGTGGTGATAGCCGAGAGTGTGGAGGTGAGTGGGGTGCTCGGGGGGCTCGGGTAGGGGCGTTTGAGGCTTGGCCGTGGGTTTTGGGAGGTGGGTAGGTGGTTGGCCAAGGGGGTGAAGGTGATAAGGAGGGGGGGTACGGCTTGTAGAGGTGGGGTTTGGGTGGTGTAAGGATGTGATGATGCTTGGTGAAGATCGTGGAAGAGAAATGGAGGAAGCACTTAAGGAAATGAAGAGAATGATTTGTGAAAAATGAAGGGAATGTTGTAGGCTATTTATAATTGAGCTTTGGATGGAAAATGAATTAAATGCCCTTGGCTACCTTTTGACTTTGTTTAAGCATGATGTGTAGTGAATTAATGGTGGAAAGGATGTTAATATGTGATTTGTACTTAAGTAATGATGTTTGCCTCTTTACTTAATTTCTAAATTACTTAAAAACCCTTTTGTTCCATTTCCATACTTGATAAGACTTAAGTATTAATGGTGGGAAGATGTGTTAGGATTTTTTGGTAATGATTATGTTTTAGTAATCTTATTTAATATGAAAAATAGTCAAATCATGTTACTTTGGAATTATTTGTTTACTTTGACTTTTCAAAGTGAATTTGCATTTACATGAAAATCTAAAGTGTGCATAGTTTGTAACGATAAAATATATAGGTTATAAAGTGGATGTGTTCATATAACATTGCAACGACTTGTTACGGTTGAAAACAACATTGTTATTGACAAATTTTACAATCAAAATTTGACAATTTTGTTTAACTATTCATTGATGTAAACCAACTTAGAAATTGAACTTCCTACTACATTTAATAAACTAAAACAAGTCTATTTAGGTTAAAAATCCATATCATTAGGGTTAATATCAATTTATTGAATTACGGTGTTGCATTGACAAAATGTGACAAAATTACGATATTTTTGTAAAACCAATATAAATATATTTTTCAAACCTATATTATACTTTTATTATCTTTATTAAGTGATTTCGATATATTTTGACTTTTCAAATAAATATTTAAAACTATTTATGTAAGCATTTATTCATTTTTAACAAAACTTAATTTTTTGTTGATTTGTGATAAAAATCAAAATTCTTTATTTTCCATTATTAATCATAAGATAAATAATTTATCCTTACTTATTCATTATTTACAACATATTTACTTGAGTTCTAAACCTTTTTAAATTTAAAATAAATAAAATATCTCATTTTCGAAGTAGCGAAATTACGGATCGTTACATATTATTAAAGTAGAAATTTGGGACGAAAGGGGTTTTTGTGGCTATAAATTCATTGATGGGTATGAATAAAGTTTCTTTGAAATAAATATGTGATTATAAAATATGGAATTTTGAAGATTATTACTTAATTTATAAAGATAGGGAAATGGATACTGGAGGTATTTGCTAAATTAGTTGAAGTGGTTTTACAAAAAGAAAACAAAAGGATGTTCCGTGGTAAAGTATATTAATGTATTTTTATAAAAAGAAGGAAAAATGAAGTGAAATATATCTAACAAAACCCTTTGTCTAGAATCTCTAATTGAATAATATATTAACGTGTGTTTGATGATTGTTGATTTGTTTGCTACTAACGAAATGAAGTTAAATTACCCGTTGTGTTGAATTATAAAGTAATAAAAACAAAGAATAATGAATTGAAGTAAAAAGTAGAAGTGACGAGCGATTTAATAAGCGAAGCGTAAATTTATTTAATGTTGATTAGTAAATTTAGAATTTAACATTATTTTGAACTTTGTAAAGTTTGAAATTACTTAGGTCGTAGAAGATCGAATGAGAGCTTGATAGTATAATCATGTAGTGATAGTGTGTGATTTATACACTGAACATAAAAGTCAATGCGAGATTAACTTTGTTAACTCGCACTACCACTACGAAGTGTAGTGCACATCCCCATACACCGTGGTTGAACAAATAATCACTCACATCATCTGCCTCTGTAGTAATGTAATATAGTCTAAATTTTTATTGATTCGTTGTGCGATCGCATAATTTTGTGGAGTGGTATTTGAAAACAATGAATTTTTTTTACCAACGATTTTTTACTAGTTTGGTTTTTTTTTGGGGCTACTTAACAAGTTTAGGTGTTTAAATGGAATTAGCGCTCGATTCATTGGATCATAAATAAGAACAGAATTTTCTCATACTAATCTGTCTAAAAGTAAGATAATATGGATCAATTTCAGTGATGGAAATGGCAAGTATACAACCAAATACAAATGCACAATTCATGTCATATAAAGATTGTTAATGATATTCATCTCGATACATACTTCCAACCATCAAACATGAAATACACCAATACTCAAGTAGTAAAACCAAAAATTCAGGTTATACAAATCATAAAATAAAGCTTTTGTTTTGCTTCAAGTTAAACTATTAGGTTTAAACAACATTTTCCATTGGGAGTAATAGCGAGAAATCTAACTTTAAGAGAAAAGCTAAGACGAACGATTTATATTCAATTTTCAAGGAATCAGATTCAAAGGTTGGTATACCGCAAGAGAATGACTAGATCATAATCCAGCACAGAACAACCAAACTTAAATAGTTAACAGACCTAAAAAGGTAAAATTAAACATCAAAAACACAAATAGTACATTAATAAACATGGAAAAACTATTTTCAAAATGAATTAAATAAGGAAACAGTGAAACCAAAATTAATAACATTATTAGGAGAAAGCAAAAATAAGGCCTTGTATGGCTAGCCATTTTTAGTTTTGTGTTTTCATCAAAAAACTATGCACGCGATGCATGTATTTTTGGAAAACAACTAATTTTAAAAATGACGCCACCATATGAAATGGAAAACAAATTAATTTTGTTTTTGTGGTTTGACAAATAACAGAAGAATGGAAAATAATCCATCCCCTTCGCTGTCCCTGCATACCCTCTGCTATCCTTCCATCATCGTCATAATGGTCTAAAATTTTCTTCTGTCATATTCATATTTTGTTATGCATATTGAAAACGGAAAACACAAAACACAAATTGAAACTAAATAGGCCCTAACCTTTCAGAAAATAGTAAATTACTTTATTTAACTAGAACGTTGGTGAAAATGTACTTAAACATGGCATAAAGATGATTCTCAAACACATGAAAATTAGACTTGTGAAGGGTCAAAAGAGAAGGCCCGAAAGCTGGAGGAGTACCAGCACAACTAGTATAACAAGTTTCTAAATCGTTCACGCATTTCTTATAACAATCAAAGGATGGTATCTTGATGCAACCCGTTCCACATTAAAGATATGATTTTAAACATTGTCCAAAGCACTGACCGGGTATGCTTTGGCATCTCACATTGTTCAGAGGGAGAAGTATGAGAAGAACTGCAACAACCGGAATCATCCAATGGGAAAAAGAACTTGTCATCATTTTCTATTACTTTTAAGAATGAATGGCTTTTGTGATTGTGTTTGCAGTGCTCTTGTATAGATAGGATATGGGAAAAAATATGGTAATGTATAATTAATTTCATAAAACGAGAATATCTTGATTTATTCTAATACCTTATCTGAAGATTTAAGAATTTCAAGGTTATGCATTAAACTGTGAATAAATGATAAAAAAAATCAAAACAGTAATTGTTTACAATGTTGGAATGGTTGTAATTAGTTGATTCTAACTATATCAACGAGATAAAAGAATTAATTTGTACTAATCATTAATGAAGTATATATGGATGAAGATATGATCATAAATGTTATTTGTAGTTGGAAATATATCCATACGAGAATCAATGATTGTTATTATTAGTTCAAAATAGTGGTATTATAACATATATGTATGAAAATTTTAATGAACGCAATGACACATCTAATTGAAGAGGAATAAAATTTTGAAAAGTGAAGTTACTCCTTAATAATTTGTATTGATTTAGTGCCATAATTACGTCAATTTACTGCACCATTATGCAACCTTCCAAGATTAATCTTTTAGGAAATTTGGAAAAAAATAATAAGGATTTGTTAACGTGTGTCCTAAGAGCATATGTTAAGAATTATATGCTATGAAAACAAAAATTATATTTAAAATGCCTTTTATATCCGTAAAGAATAAAATATAGGTTCAATTTAGTAGGTTAATTGTAACGTCCCGACTTTTCGACCTCGGAATGTTGACACTAATATATGCACAGTATTCATGTACCGAGCACTCAAGTGTCGGAAAGGTAAAAAGTTAGGGTAAAATAAAAAGAAAACGAAATAGAATAAGGAAGAAAGAACACAATAGCATAATCTCAATAGCGGAACTGTAATATATAATACCAAAAGAACCGTACAAAGGGTTACTTCGATATAGAAATTTTGGGTTTACAAAACCTAAGTACTATCATCAGCCTGGACAGTATAACAACATGTCCTTACAAATACTGATGCGTACAATATAGTAACACGGCTGAAATAAGAATAATATAGTAGAAGAAACAACCATCTTATCTTCTCAAGCTCCAAATAACATTAATGAACACATGTTATTCTCTAACTACTCGAAATAGTATGTGATGAATTTAGGGAAAACAAAAACTAAGCATCAAACATAAGTCCGGTATGAGAAACCCAAGAAATATGTGTACAACCTATTACGGTACTTTTTAGACCACATGGAATGCCGTAACTGTTATCCTATCAAAAGAACCACCATCTAATAAGTACATAATGTGATATATTAGATATATAGAATATAAATCAGAAAATAGCGGGTGTAACGACCCGCTATTTTGGACTATTCGCATCCATTATAAGTGTATAGGTAGACACTCATGCCGGAGTTGAATTGCTCAAAATACCGCGTTGTTAATTTAAATGGGCAAAACTGAACATATACAGTAAATAAATAATCACAGATCACAGACACAGAGTAATAAATGCAGCGGAAATAAAAGAGATAGTAGTTCATGAAGCTACTATATAAATATATAAGTTACATCAGAGTTAAAACAGATACAACGGAAGAGTAATACGATACATCAGATACAAATCAGAATACATCACTGGAATCAACTGAATATCTGAAAGCTGGATCTCCAAGCGAAGCTCCAACTCCAAAGGTGAGTCTCGAATACTGGTACACTCAGTCTAACCCGAGCGTAAAGAAAATACAAAACACTCGAGTCAGGATTAACATTCTTATATCAATAAATCCAACTCAAGTGAAATAGCAATTGAAATACAAGTAACTCAAAGGATGTTGGAATAACCATCCTTTAAGGATTCGTTAAACTATCTACTATGTAGTAGTGTACGATAAGTAGATAATGTCTATCAGTAATATATGATATCAAAATAGTGTTAAGGCGTTACCATTATCCCCCTTAACACATCTTTATAAGCGTTATAGTCTATACAGCACTGTAAACTCCACCGTAAACTAGTGGGATATCAGGGAGTACTCCATAGGTATAACACAAAACAAATTCGTAGTGGTCGCGTATATAGGGATCCAAGTATGACAAGGCACATGAGGCAATACCCAAGGTAGTGAAACTACCATTTTCCTGATCCGGACTGGTGAGAACGCATCGCCGCAGCGACCGCAACACCGCGAAACAACACTCCCAAAATCAAGGGTGCACCAATCGACAACAAGTAATGAGTAGTTCGAAGAAGTGTGTTCGCTTGAGGTAGCTGACCTCCATTGGCCTGGCCCGGCTCCTGTTTTAGTCATTTCCAATTTGACACAAGTGTCAAGGCTATCCATTATCGTTCTCTTTCTTCAGTCATCACGTACATCATTCCAACCACTTCATTCTGGATCACACTCCGCGTATAGTTATTAAAGTGGTTTTCGGTTTAGACAGTGAGTATGTCCCTAACCGATTCCGGTCTCTTTAATAACTTTCGTGATTATTACACCGATTGGTCGTTAATAACTTTCAAAAACCAAATCAATTACAATTTCAATTAGAATTTGTAAACCTACATTTCATTTGTCTTTCCAAACCAATTTCCATAATTTATGTTTCAAAACATCCAAATTACCATTTCAAAATCTTATAATTCAATTTAAATTTCTATTTAAAACAATTCAAATATTGATTCAGTTCGCATATAAGTTTCATTTCGAAAATCACTTAAATTAATTTAATTCAACATTCAAATCAATTTAAATTCATTTATCGATTTCATTAAATTTTCGTTAAGTTAATTTATCATTCAAGACAAATTCTATTTAATTTCCAATTCATTAAATCAATTACTTAAGTTCAACTTCATCAATCAAACTTACAATTTTGAATTAATTTAAATTCATCAAATCCATTCTTTAAATTACAAGTCTTACATTGATTCAATAAATCCCATTTTTATTTCTTATTAAAGAAAATTCAATTTCACTTATTTAAAGAATTCAATTTATTTAATTATTAAATAATTCAATCTTATTTAATTTTTAAATAATTTCAAAACTTAATTATCAATGTTAACCCTTAATTCTCCACGACTTAAGAACGACACGAGTTAAGGGATTGTGCGACTTAGCGAGTTAAGACTCAACAGATTCCGACTTAAAGAGGCCCACGACTCAACAGGTTCTGACTTAAGGAATAGTCCGACTTAACCAGCTACAAGTTAAGGAAGGCTACGACTTAAAGTATGAGCCGGTTTAGTAGGCTACGAGTTAAGAAAGGTTCCGACCTAAGGCGGTACGTGACTTAAGCAACAGTACCGACTTAACGGGTTACGACTTAAGAGCTGCCGACTTAGGAGCCTAACGACCTATGGGAATTTACAACCTACCGAGTTAAGGAAGTTCCGACCCAAGAGCTTAGCGATCTATGACCTAAGAGAGCTCCGACTTAGCTACAGCTCCGACTTAAAGCGCTTACCGACTTAGATGGTCTTACGACGTACCGATCTATGGAGTTAACAACTTATACTAAGTCGCTGCTGACCTATGACTTATAGGCATGTTCAGAAGTAACCAGTTAACAACTTATACTAAGTACTCCTATCTCGTTGCCGACTTAAGACCTACGACTTACTATAAGTCGGCTACGACTTAGGACTTAGAAAAGATTTCCCATTCAGATTCTACCCTATAAATACCCCCCAAACTCCAACGAGTAGGGGACTTTTGGCCATTCATTTTCTGAAGCATCGTTACTCTGCCGCACTCTCAACTCATTCGACAAGTGAAGATCTCCCAACACTCAAGGCACTACAACAAGCTTCGTGAAGGACTTCATTCATCCGACACAGATTTAGCAAGGTTCGTCACCGAAGTTTGAGCTAGTAGTCGAGATTGTTGTGTGATCAAATTGTACTGTGTTTGATAAATGTTTTGTATCGTTTTGTAACCCGATTCAGTAATAAAGACTATAAAGTGGACGTAGGCTCAGTTACGGGTCGTACCACTATAAATCTGCTGTTCCTTTACTGTTTTACTGCTATTTTCAGCCTGTATTCTATTCCCGTACCAACGGGTGGTGCTTTCACGAATCTATTACACACACCGGGTGTTAGCATTCACTTTTTAGCGTTAACATTTTGGTGCTTTAACTGAGAACTGAACTCAGGAAGATTTTCACCGTTGCTTCGCAAAAACTTGTGAAAAGAACCTCTCTTAAAACCAGAAGTTGATCTAAGATAATGGCTCCTAGAAGAAGAGGTAGACCTACTAGATCCGAAACTGCTCATGAAGGAACCTCCGCTTCTCCAACAACAGATCAAACAACTCCTACCGTTGGAGTCACCAGGGCTGAATTAGATGAAGCAGTTTCTGGATTATATCAACGAATTGAAACTCAAAACGCTTTGTTAATGGATAGATTAACTACTCTGCTTGGGGCAAATCGTCAACCAGAAAACCATCCAACAACCTTTCCTGAAATGCCGCCTTTCCAAGCTGAAGGTTCTATGCCGCAACCAACTTATTACGAACATGTGCCCAGGCAAGCTTCCGAGAGAAGGACTGATGCCTGTCCGGAGACGACTCTGAACAATAAAGAGTACCTGTCCGAAATGGTTGGTCGCATCATGAAAGAGAGCATGCAAAGGGAAGAGAATGAGAGTGACTGGGGATTTGCGCCGAGCAGAACTCCGTTTACTGAAAGGATCCTGAAGGCGGAATTTCCAAGGAAATTTGCACCTCCTACTATCCAAGCCGATATGGGAACGAGTGACCCTAATCATTTCCTATACAAGTACGATTGGCATATGACCGGTGCAAGAGCATCAGATGAGATCAAGTGTCGATACTTTCCAGTGTACTTGGAAGGTGTGGCTTTACTTTGGTTTACAAAGCTCCCAATTCGGTCAGTAGATCAATTCTCCGACTTAACGCGAAAGTTCAAAGAACAGTTCAGATTGTATGCTTCGAAAGCTAAGGATATAATGTCACTGACTAACCTTGAACAAGCGCCCGGAGAATCAATTAAATCTTTCTTGAGCCGTTTCAATATAGCTTTAGCCGAAGTAGATAATGCAGAGCCACGTATGATCCTGACTTATTTGATGCGAGCCATCAATAAATCGAGTGAATTTGGAATATGGCTAAAGATGAAAGAACCGAACTCGCTTGAAAAGTTTTATAAAAAGGCCGATGAGTTCATTCGCCTTGAAAGCCTTTTTACGACATCGAAAGTAGTTGTTGCCAAAGTTACTGATAACAATGCTACTTCCAATAAAAGAGAATCTGGAAACCAGAAATAGGAAAACGCGAAGAAAGCTCGTTACTTTGAATCTTTAGGTTACACTACTTTGACAGTTACTCCAGAGAATATTTTCTTTGCAACTAAGGATACTGTTGAATACCCTAAACCGCATAAGTTGAGGATAGGGAAAAATGCCACGCAAAGTGGAAGATTCTATAAGTTCCATAATCAGCCTGGCCATGACACCAACGAGTGCCCCCATCTGAAGGATTTGATTGAGGAGCTATTGAAAGAGAACAAGCTGCAACAATACCTGAAGAAAAGCAAAGTCGACCCAACCTCATCTACTCAGGGGCAACATCTTGCTACTCACCAATCCGGCTCAGACAACAGTACTGAAGCACAGGAATCTGAAAAGTTTGTCATTAATGTTGTCACAGGAGGTCCACAACTGGCATGCAGAAGTTGGGATGACTACTAACTACCCGCAAAACTGCAGCTGGGGCATCTTCCACTTTTTCTGGCATATGAGTACAAAGATGTGGATCTAATGGAAATTCAGCCTGGAGATTCTGAAACAACAGTTAATCGCATCCATTTTTTTTTACTTAATAGCGTTGCTTAAATTTGTAAAATAATAATGGATGTGTAACTTTTACATTATAAACCGCTGAGAAATCAGTGTGATTCAATAATGAAAAACTATGAATTCTGTCTTCTCTATTATAAAATGCCTGTTATATTTCGATGTGTAAATACTCTAAATGATAAAGGATCGCAGATGGGCAGATGATGGAAAAACATGAGCCGGCAAACACATAAGCAGCCAAAAGGAGGTATGCCTCTCAATAGGAAAGCCGGTAGATCCACTAAAGGGACACCTTCTCAAGCAGAAGGAACAGGACCCTTGCTAACTGGTTGTGATGCATCCGATCAGACAGCTTGCGTCCATCCCGTGGATCCACTCACCCCTGAGACGCAACCTTCCTGGCATTCCAACCAACCAAAGCCCTCTAACGAGGCACGCCAATAAATGGGAGTGCTTTCCTCAATCAAAAAGATCGGTGGGACCACCGAAGGGGCAACTTGTTAGTTGATTGCGATCGTTTGTACAAACGAACATCCAATCAAGCAACTTGCGTCCGCCCCATGCACCCGTCCGACCATGAGAAAGTAACTTCCAGGCAATCAACAAGCCCTCTTCGGAGGCACATTTCACCGGAGTTGAAGTGCAAAAATCTCTCTTCGGAGGCCCACTTCACCAGAGCTGAAATGATAAAAAGCCCTCTTCGGAGGCACGAGCCCTCTTCGGAGGCACATTTCACCGGAGTTGAAGTGCAAAAATCTCTCTTCGGAGGCCCACTTCACCAGAGCTGAAATGATAAAAAGCCCTCTTCGGAGGCACAAGCCCTCTTCAGAGGCACATTTCACCGGAGTTGAAGTGCAAAAATCTCTCTTCGGAGGCCCACTTCACCAGAGCTGAGATGATAAAAAGCCCTCTTCGGAGGCACAAGCCCTCTTCGGAGGCACATTTCACTAGTGTAGAAGTGCAAAATGCTCCTCTTTGGAGGCCCACTTCACCAGAGATGAAATCCAAACTTGCTTCTCTACGGAGACCAAAATCGCTTCTCTTCGGAGACCAAACTTGCTTCTCTACGGAGACCAAAATTGCTTCTCTCCGGAGACCACGAAGCCTTCTTCGGAAGCACTAAGACAAATAAAGCCTTTTGACAAGGCAAATTCAAAAAACTTTGTTGATGGAACCACTAACGTCCGTAGTTGAATACTTATGATTATTTGTACAAGCAAATGTGTAGTAAAACAGCCAAGGACTGTCCTGTGGATCCATTCAACAGTAAAATATAATTGTCTAACAAATAGATCAAAACTTTCTTCAGAAGCTCACTTCACTGCGTAGGAAAATCCACTTTTTAACAAATAAAAAGTGATCATCCCTGAAAGTTGAAGTGTTCTTTAGAAAGGAAGAAAAAGTAAAAATTTCTCCAAAAATGAGATATACTCTATTAAAAGCAGAATGATTCTTCCCCTAAAAGTGGAATAGTTATTCTCTGAAATAAGAGTATCAGTCTCGTAAAAGTTAGAAATGTTGCAATACACTTGTGATATGGGGGCAACACTATGCAATTCAGTTGCATTAATAAAAGTAATATGCAAGCAACATACCACAAGTTCATTGCAATATCACGAAAAAGTAGATGTGGAATAAATGCATTCTCAAACACAGAAAAAAAGTTTGTACAAGTAAAAAGAATCGTTTATTCTACACTAAAAAATGAGAAACAGATGCATTCTCACATACACAAGAATTTGTACAAGTAAAATAGCGATTTTATTTAATACTATAAAAACTTTTTACATTGTGCAGATTGCAAAAAGAAGCGGAGACCGATATCCGCACAACTTCCGGTCAATACTTACAAAAAATAGAAACGGCAAAATCAGGCTCATTTCTCCTTCTTCCCGCCTCTAGAACCTCTACCCGGCCTGATAATTAGCTTCGGAGGTCGTTGTGGATGAGTCGGAGAAGAAGGAGAAAGAGGCACATCCGGATCAACTTCTGCTTCCTCTCCAGCGGCGAAAGAACTTTTCTTGCCTTTCTTCGAAATTACGCGTTTTCCCTTCTTTTTCGAGGAAGACTCACTGCCCGGAGTAAAAAATTATGAAAGCTTAGTGTCATCGTCGCAAGACTGCTCCGGAGTCTTCTCACCTTCTTCAAGTTCCCCAGTTCTTGGCTCTTGTGAAACAACCGGATCGTCCAAGTCTTTAAGGGCTTTAATTTTCTCTTCTTGCGATCCTGGTTGAGAAGCTGGAAGAGGAGTAACTTGAGAAGGAGGAGGAACGGCAGCTGAAGAAGGAGAAGTTGGCGCAACTTTCGGTACTTCCGCTGCAAAAGAAAAGAAGTTAAAAATCAGTATTCTCCAAGATAAGAGAAGATATTGGTTCGTTTAGGCTTAAGTAATAAGTGAGAAGTTCATCAAGCTCAGTCAAATCTAATAAGTAATTCACTTGAGATGGGTCGACGTCAAAGTTACCTGGAGAAGTCGGTTTGGCGAAATCAATCTCAAATTTCTGAGCTTTAAAGTCTTCCATAGCTTCTTCCTCTGTGGGAGTGGTCACAATTTCTTTGTCAACGTTAACGGGAGGCGAAGAGTGAGAACTAGAGCCAGCAATATCCACGTGAGCCGAAGCCGAAATATGAACAGGGGGAGTAGGAAGTATTTCTTTCTCAGGAAGCTTCTCTCCCGTCGCTTCGGCTCGTACTCGGGTAAGCTGTTCTTTTCCTTTGGCAAGGGCAGTGCGGGCACTCTCATCTAGATAAGTAGCTTCAAGATCTGCTTCAGCATAACCGGTGCCGCCCAACATATCAATGATCGCCTCCCATACTTCAGCTAATGTGACTTCATATTCCGGTCCCAAAAATGAAAGGCTCCCACGCCCCAAGACGCAATGAATATAAAAGTCGAATAAAGTCGTGTCAATGGTGGCTCTGGTTGCCTTATGGGATTCTTCAGCTGCAGCTTTATCGGAAAGAGCTTCACACGCTCTCTTTCAGCCTTCAGTAATTGAGACTGCACTCTCGCAATTTCTAAGTCCTGAGAGCTGACTTTCTCCCAAAGTTGAGCAGCATCATCATGATTTTTCTAGTAACATGCTGCTCTGCTTCAAGTTTCACTTCAATATCTCGCTGAGCAGCATGGGCGTCTCGAACCTGCTTTTGGAGCATTTCTTCCTTCTGTGAATAAGAAGTGGAGGAAGTAGCGAGCTCATTTTTGAGTCTTTCAACTTCGGCTTCAAGCTTCCCGTAATTATCAGTAATGCTTTTCATTTCAGCATCGTGCTGTTTACACCATTTGTCCCATTCAGCTTTATCGTTCTCCATAGTCATCATGGCCTCAAGATTCATGCGGTTGACCCTTTGAAGTTCATCGACCAGTTTCTGCCATCCAGACATTCTTTCAATGTCAAGCTTGACAGCATCTAGATTTCTGAGCATGGCTTGTTTATCAATAGGGACTAAATCTAGGTCAAAGCGCACTCCTTTTAGACACCAATTTGGAAATCGGCTCTGTAGTGTGGAAGGACCATCCCCGGCTTGGTACTGAGGCCTATTAATAATTGCCTGGATGTCAGACTTCTTAAGTGCAGGAGAACCGGAAGAGGTATCAGGAGGAATAGAAGCGGCAGTCTTTTCCGAAATAGTAGACGCGTCCTTTTCGCCGAGTCTGATCCGCTTACTAGAATCATCGGCAGAGTGGCTTTTCCCTTGTCGTCGTAAGATTTCCTCTTGTAAGAATCGTCACTTCTGCGGGAAGAGTCGTGTCGCTCGTCCCTACTCCTATAGTACTGTTCATCTTCTCTCCGGCGGCGTTCTTCATAAGCTCGCCTTTCGTGAGCTTTTCTCTCAGCCCTTTCCTCATCAGTTTCCCTCGGGGCACTGAGATAACTCCTAAAGTCATAAGCATCGCGGCTTCCGTGACGCTGGAATTTGTCGAAGTAAGAGCCACTTTGCCCCATTGAAGAACCTGAAATTGAAGAAGAAAGATAAATCTTAGAAATCTTCAAATTGAAGAAGCTAAGTGCATATAAGTGCCAAAAATCCTAAGTGTGTGGCGTGCAAACTACGCGCGTCAAACTACAAACCACGCTTTAATGTGGAAACGGAGACGACTGGTGTAGAAGGTGTCGAGGCTTGTTTCAAAGAGGAAGTCGCTTCAACGACGGGGGAGATCGCTTTTGAAATATTATCTTTAAAAAGCTCTTGAGAAGTGATCATTATATCACTCAAATCATCAAAGGTATCATCGCCATGATGCCCCGCAGAACTCTCTTTCTCGGCTTCCACGTCAGCCGTCTATTCAGAAATATGAGGATTTTCTTCCTCTTCAATAACTGGAGAGAGTATTAACTTGCTGGATGACCCCGCAACATCGATAGAAGAAGAACACTTTACTAATGCGGTGTCTACAGTTGGCTCCTTTAGAACCATCTCTTCCGTTGAAGCTGGGGCATCTGATGTCTGTGCTGGAAAATTAGAAACTTCACGAGGCTGAGTAAAGCGGGAAGAGTGTAAAAGCCCGAATCGATGAAAAAATTCGTCTGTCAACAGAAATTGGACACTCCTTTCCTCGACTGGCACTGCCATAAGCCTCTCAAAAGTCGCTTTGTGACCGGGATCTCTAGAAGGAGGAGGAAGTGCTGAAAAGAAAAGGGCAAAGTTAACACTTGACAACTCAGACTTTGGCAAGTTCGAAAAAACATAAGAAACGGAGACAAGTGATCTTACTTCCTACTCTCCAGATAGCGTAAAATCCCGAAGGACAGCGAACGTAGAAAAACTAGCTTAGGAAACTGTGAACACTGTCAGGGAGACCGATAATCAGTCTACGGTTCCTGACACTCCTCACAAGTATGATAGAGGGATGGTCTTTGATCTTTGCAAAACTGGGAAAGCGGTCCAGCGTTCTCCTAAAAAGCACACACAGTCCCAGTAGGATGGCGTAGCCATTAGGGTGTAGTTGAAAAGGGGATATAGATAGTCGGAGGAGAAGTTCTCGAAGACAGTCGTTAAATGGGGGGGGGGGGGTAGCTCCACTTAAACACATTTGGCAGTTAACTGCGACAAAGCCATGGGGCGGCCTATCAGCAGTATCATTCATTCCAGGGAACAAAGCGTCAGCTTCGGCAATGCCAAACTGAATGCATAATTGACAAAAAACTTTATGGCTCAGAGTAGTAGGAGTCCTTTCTGGAGGATCGTTCAATGGAGTAGCAATTGGAAAAACTCCTCCAGCTGGTTCCAATTCTTCTTGTTGAGATGTCATTCTACACAAGGAACTGGATGATCAAATATTAAGGTGCACGTTTCCTAAAAAGTGTGAAGTGTTGTGCAGAGCCAATAAAAATAACAAGTAAACACAACTGGAATTAAACTAGTCGACAATCTGTCGATTATGAGATTTCAAAACTTGTTAATATTTAAGTATAGTGTTAATGCAAACAAATCGGTTTCAGTTGACTATTACGATTTTGCTTTTATACTTCACTTGAATTGGTTATTGTACAACATTTCATTCATGCAGTTTTAATTTGATTTTTTCTTTATCAACTAATCTGTCATTTGATGTGGGCAGTCAGTGGCAGTATATTCGTCCCAGTTTTCTGTAAATGTTATAACAGGCAATTAGAATTATTGATAATCTGTAAAAGAATGCAACAAAGTTCAGGAAATTCAAGTCTTAACGTTCATGGCAGTGAAAAATATGTTCAAGTTCTAACTTGTTCACGACTTAGCATGGGTCGGAAATTTAAAGTTCTAGCTCGCCCATGGTCTAAGGGATATGCTATGAGTCAGGTTGAGTCGTAACTCTTAAATCGTAGTACATTGTTAACGAGAAAAAGTGAACGTTAACACCCGGTGTGTGTAATAGAATCGTGAAAGCACCACCCGTTGGTACGGGAACAGAATATAAGCTAAAAATAGCAGAAAAGCAGTAAATGAACAATAGGTTTATAGTGGTTCGACCCGTAATTGAGCCTACGTCCACTTTATAATCTTTTATTGCTGATTCGGCTATAAATCGATACAAATCACTTGTCAAATACAATATAACTTGATCACACAACAATCTAGACTACTAGCTCAATCTTCGGTGATGAATCTTGCTAAATCTGTATCGGATGAATGAAGTTCTTCATGAAGCTTGTTGTAGTGCCTTGAGTGTTGGAAGATCTTTACTTGTTGAGTGAATTTACAGTGCAGCAGAGCATGGATGCTTGAAGAAATGAATTGCCCAAAAAAGTCCTCGTTATGTTGGAAGTGGTGGGGTATTTATAGGAGCTGATTTGGATTCAGGAAATTTCCCTAAGTCTTTAAGTCGTGGCCGACTTATAGAAGTCTTAGGTCGTAAGTCGGTAACGAGATAAAGCACTTGTACCGGTTGGTACTTCCAGAACGAGTTAGTAAGTCGTGAGCGACTTAGTTTAAGTTATAAGTCGGTAATGACCTAAAAGATGCAATATTGTTTTCGTTCCCTTAAGTCGGTGACGAGGTAAAGGCGTATAAGGTGTTCTGAGATTGTACACGACTTAGTATAAGTCGTAGGCCGGCGACGACTTAAGAGATAGGTCACAAGTCTTAAGTTATCAACAATTGCCTTAGGTCCAAGAATCCCTTATCTTGTAGACCCTTAAGTCGTAGTGCTTCTTAACTCGGAGCATTTCATAACTTGGTGTTGTTAGGTCGGAGCAGAGTTAACCCATAGGTTGTTAAGCTGTTGAGTCGGAAGCCCTTGTTAACTCGCAATTTGTTAAGTCGGTAGGCTCCTAGGTTGGCACACATCTTAAGTCGGCAGCTCTTCTTAGTAGTTAGATCGACAACTGTTGGGTCAGAGCTTCCTTAAGTCGTAGCCTGTTAAGTCGGAGACCTCCTTAACTCGGAGCCCTTCTTAAGTCGGTCACGCCTTTAGCTTGTTAGGTCGTCTTCTGTTAAGTTGCGAAGTTACCTTCAGCAGTTAGGTCGTAGACTCTCTTAGGTCGTAGCACTGCTAGGTCGCGAAGCTCTTGAGATAGTTGGGTCGTAGACTCCCTTAGGTAGCAGAGCCTCATTCAACAGTTAGGTCGTAGCTCCCTAACCCGGTAGGTCGTAAGTCGTTCAAGCCGTAGATTCCTTTTCAGCAACTAAGTCGTGAATCGTTGAGTACACAGGTTTTAGGCTTTTTAACTCGTTGGCTTCTTATAAGGCGCGGCATAATCTGAGTCGCTCATTTCTTAACTCGTAACTCGTTGCTAAAAGGGAGTTAACATTTGCCCCTCGAAGTACACGCCTTAAGTCATAAGTCGTGTGCTTCGATTTCCTTAGCTCGCTTCTTGATGAGTGCGCTAATTTGCGACCGACTTAAGATGAGTCGTAGGCCGCTAACGACTTAGTATAAGTCGTAAGTCAGAAGTGTCGATTCACCTTTCACTGTGTTAGGGTACAAATAGCTTAGGTCGTTCCTTCTTCTCCTTCACCTGTTTCATTCCGTCATTTGCAAGCATTCGAGTTCTTCTCAGACAAACTCAATTACTCAATCGCCAGACATCTTCAATTTCGTATTGCGTAAGTGGATTCGATTGCTATTCATTCCTCGATTATTACCCAATTACGAATCCCATTTTCACCATCGACCCCCTTTTCTCATGCCGTACTTCCCTGCAATCCTTGTTTCAATTGATTACTGATGGGTTTGAGGCGGCTTGTCCTGGTTTTGGATAGTCGGTTAGAACAAGACGATGAACAACAGCATTTCAGTTTGATTGATTCGTGGTTTGTGATGGAATGACATTAGACCGGGTTTATGGTGATTTCGGGATGATTAAATGCGCTGAGGGAACGAGAGTTTTGGTTGGAGGAGAAGCTAATGGGTTAACGGGTTAAGGAGTTAGCGAATTGATGTATTGGGGAGAAGACGAACGACTTAAAACCTTTGTGTTCTGAATAGTTATCTTGAGACCTAAGTCCCAAATCATATACAACCTAAAGTAGGTCGTAGGTCGGTAACGACCTAAGACTTGATAATTTTTCATTGCCTTGGGACCTTTCTTATGCAGCACTCCTTAATAGACTGATGGCTTAACTTAACTCGTAGCTTGCCCTTAGGTCGTGGACGAGTTAGCACTTAAGGATTTAACTTGCGAGCACATCTGAATGACTAGGTCGTGGATGAGATAGCCCTTAACTCGTAACTCGCGAATCCATCCGAACGACTTAATAACTTGAACTCCATGACTTCGAATTTTTGGACTTGAATGATCCGACTTAAGAGAATATGCCGAACATCTTGACTCGCACAACACGACCTAAAAGCCCTGACCTCTCACACTGTCTTGACTTTAATGCTAATAACCTGCTTAACACAACATTCACAGAATACTGGGACGAATATACTGCCACTGACTGCCCACATCGAATGACAGATTAGTTGATAAAGAGAAAAATAAATTAAATGAACTGTATGAGTGAAATGCTACACAATAACCAACTCAAATGAAGTATTAAAGCAAAATCGTAATGGTAAACTAAAACTGATTTGTCTGCATTAACACTACACTTGAGTATTAACAAGTTCTGAAATCTCGTAATCGACTGATTGTCAGTTAGTTTAATTCCAGTTATACTTGTTTTTTCTTGTTTTCATTAGTTTTGCACAGCACTTCACACTTTTAGGAAACGTGCACCTTCACTTTTGAACATTCAGCTGATTGTGTAGAATGGCATCTCATCAAGAAGACTTGGAACCAACTGGAGAAGCTTTTCCAATTGCTACTCCGTTGAATGATCCCCCGGAAAGGACTCCTACCACTCTGAGTCATAAAGTCTTCCATCAACTATGCACCCAGTTTGGCATTGCTGAATCTGACGCTTTGCTCCCTGGAGTAAATGACACTGCTGATAGGCCGCCCCACGGCTTTGTCGCAGTGAACCGCCAAATGTGCTTGAGTGGAGCGATTCCCCCGTTTAATGACTGTCTTCGAGAACTTCTCCTTCGGCTAACTATTTCTCCCTTTCAACTACACCCTAATGGATACTCCATCCTGCTGGGATTGTGTGTGCTTTTCAGGAGAACGTTGGACCGTTTTCCCAGTTTTGGAGAAATTTGCTTCCTGTGCTCATTTACAAAGAACAAAGACCATCCCTCTATCACAGTTGTAAGGAGTGCCAGGAACCGTAAACTGATTATTGGTCTTCCTGAAAGCGTTCCTGGGTTTCTAAGCCAGTTTTTCTTTGTCCGCTGTCCCTCGGGATTTTACGCCATTTGGAGAGTGGGAAGTAAGACTATCTATCTTTTCCCTATGTTTTTCTAAAATTTTTCGAAGTCCAAATTGTCAAATGTTAACTTCTTTTTCTACTGTTTCAGCGCTCCCTCCCCCCTCTAGGGAAACTCGTCACAAAACTACCTTCGAGAGGCTTATGGCCGTGCCGGTCGAGGAGAGGAGTGTTCAATTTCTATTGAGAGATGAGTTCCTCCACGAATTTGGACTCTTACATCCTTCCCGTTCCACTCAGCCACATGAAGTCCCTGATTCTCCTACTGAGGAGTCAGATGCCCCTGTTCCTGCTAAAGAACTTTTACCACAAGAACTTACCGCTGAGACTTCATTGGTAAAGTGTTCTACTCCTACCGACATTGCTGGATCGTCCAGTAAGTTAGCACTAGCCTCGGGTATTGAAGAGGAGGAAAGTCTTCACATTCTTGAAAAGACGGCTGAGGTGGAAGTTGAAAAAGATAATCCTCCCGTGCATCATGGCGATGATACTTTTGACAGTCTGAGCGACATTATGATAACCTCTCAGGAGCTCTTTAAAGATGATGTTTCTAAAGTGATCTCTCCTGTTATTGAAGCAACTTCTTCCTTGCAACAAACCACAACGCCTTCTATACAAGCCGTCACCATTTCCACACAAAAAAGTGGTTTGTAGTCCGACGCGCATAGCCCACACGCCACACACACTTAGGGTTTTTCTGCACTTATAAGCATTTACTCTTTCTTCCTGGAAATTTCTAAGCTTTACTTATTTTCCGTTTTTCAGATTCTCCGATGGGACGCTCTGGCTCATATTACGACTCATTTCAGCGCCATGGAGGCCGTGGATCCTACGAATTTAGGAAATATCTTGGTGACCAGAGAGAGACAGATGAGGAACGGGCCCAAAGGAAGGCTCAAGAAAAATGGGATTATGAGCAGCGGCAAAGAAGAAGAGATGCTGATCGATATGATTCTTCTTACAGAACTTACGATTCTCATAAGCGAAAGTCTTATGATGACAAAGGGAAGACTCAAATTACTGATGAATCGAGCAAACGGTCTAAGCCAAGTGATGCGTCTGCTATTTCTGAGAAGACTAACGCTCCCATTTCTTATGATATTCCGGCCGGTTCTCCTCCTCTAAAGGAATCTGATATTCAAACCATCATTAACAGGCCACAATATCAAGTTAAAGACGGCCCTCCAATGCTTCAGAGCCGATTTCCGAATTGGTGTCTAAGAGGAGTCCGTTTTGACTTAGATTTGGTTCCCATTGATAAGCAGACAATGCTGAGAAATGTCGATGCTGTCAAGCTTGATATTGAAAGAATGTCTGGATGGCAGAAGTTGGTTGATGAACTTCAAAGGGTCAATCATTTTAACCTTGAGGCGATGATGACCATGGAGAACGATAAATCAGAATGGGACAAATGGCGTAAGCAGCATGATGCGGAGATGACGAGCATTGCAGACGACAACGCAAAGCTTGCGTCTGAAGTTAAGCAGCTCAAGGAAAATCTCGCTTCTTCTTCTGCATCATATACTCAAAAAGAAGAAGTCTTTCAGAAGCAAGTGCGGGATGCGCATGCTGCACAAAGAGATGTAGAAATGAAGCTTGCCGCCGAACAGCATGTTAACGAGAAATATCGTACAGAGAACGCCGAACTGCGGGAAAAAGTCACCTCCCAGAACGTGGAGATTGAGCTACTAAAGTCTCGACTCGCTAAAGCTGAGACAGCTCGTGATGAGGCTATTACTGGTAGGGTTGCTGCCATTGCCGAAAAAGAAGCGGCTGAGCAATCACATGAGGCAACGAAAGCAAACATCAGTTCTACCTTATTCGACTTTTATTTACACTGCGTTCTGGGTCGTGGGAGCCTTGCTTTTCTGGGTCCAGATTATGAAATCACTCTGGCTGAAGTGTGGGAAGCCACACTTGATATGTTTAAAGGTGCCGGCTATGATGAAGCAAAATTTGAGGAAGCAAAGTTTGAGGCTCGTTATCTTGATGATGAGGCTCGCGCCGCTCTTGTTAGAGGGAAGGAGCTGCTTGCTAAAGCACGGGCTGAATCACTGGGAGGAGAGCTTTCAAAAGAGGAAGCTCTTTTAATTGTCCCTATTCATACTTCCACTTCGGCTGATGCAAACATTATGGATTCCAGCTCTCATCCTTCACATCCAGTTGAGACCACTCCTACAGAGGAAGAGGCAATGAAGGACTTCCAAGCTCGGGAATTTGAGATTGATCTCGCTAAACCGGCTTCTCCAGGTAACTTTGACGATTCACGATCTTCTTTTTTCTCGGAGAATACTGATTTTGATTTCTTTTATTATGCAGCGGACGTGACGGAAACTGCACCAATTCTTCCTTCTTCAGCTGTCGTTCCTCCTCCTTCTCAAGTTACTCCTCTTCCAGCTTCTCAACCAGGTTCACAGGAAGAACCGATAGCAGCCCTTCAAGGTTTGGACGAACCATCTGCTTCCGAGGAACAGAAAGCAGAAGATCTGGAAGATAGCGAGAAGACCCCGGAGCAGTCTTTTGACTACGACACAAAGCTTTCTACATTTCTTGCTCTGGGAAGTGAGTCTTCTTCCAAGAAGAAGGGGAAACGTGTGGCTTCGAAGAAAGGAAAGAAAAGTTCTTCTGCTGCTGGGGATGAAGCAGAGATCGATCCGGCTGAGTCTCTTTCTCCTTCTTCTCCGATACGGCCTTCGAAACTAATTACCAGGCCGGGTAAAAGCTCCAAGGGTGGGAAGAAGGAGAAATGAGTTTGATTTTGTCTTTTCTGCTTTTTGTATTGACCGGAGATTGTGCGGATACCGGTCTCCGCTTCTTTTTGTAACCTGTACAATGTAAAAATTTCTCATAGTTTTGAAATAGAATGACTATTTTACTTGTACAAATTCTTGTGTATGTAGGAATATATCTGTTTTTCATTTGAAGTGTAGAGTAAACGATTCTTTTTTACTTGCACTGCCATAAGCCTCTCAAAAGTCGCTTTGTGACCGGGATCTCTAGAAGGAGGAGGAAGTGCTGAAAAGAAAAGGGCAAAGTTAACACTTGACAACTCAGACTTTGGCAAGTTTGAAAAAACATAAGAAACGGAGACAAGTGATCTTACTTCCTACTCTCCAGATAGCGTAAAATCCCGGAGGACAGCGAACGTAGAAAAACTGGCTTAGGAAACTATGAACACTGTCAGGGAGACCGATAATCAGTCTACGGTTCCTGACACTCCTCACAAGTATGATAGAGGGATGGTCTTTGATCTTTGCAAAACTGGGAAAGCGGTCCAGCGTTCTCCTAAAAAGCACACACAGTCCCAGTAGGATGGCGTAGCCATTAGGGTGTAGTTGAAAAGGGGATATAGATAGTCGGAGGAGAAGTTCTCGAAGACAGTCGTTAAATGGGGGGGGGTAGCTCCACTTAAACACATTTGGCAGTTAACTGCGACAAAGCCATGGGGCGGCCTATCAGCAGTATCATTCATTCCAGGGAACAAAGCGTCAGCTTCGGCAATGCCAAACTGAATGCATAATTGACAAAAAACTTTATGGCTCAGAGTAGTAGGAGTCCTTTCCGGAGGATCGTTCAATGGAGTAGCAATTGGAAAAACTCCTCCAGCTGGTTCCAATTCTTCTTGTTGAGATGTCATTCTACACAAGGAACTGGATGATCAAATATTAAGGTGCACGTTTCCTAAAAAGTGTGAAGTGTTGTGCAGAGCCAATAAAAATAACAAGTAAACACAACTGGAATTAAACTAGTCGACAATCTGTCGATTATGAGATTTCAAAACTTGTTAATATTTAAGTATAGTGTTAATGCAAACAAATCGGTTTCAGTTGACTATTACGATTTTGCTTTAATACTTCACTTGAATTGGTTATTGTACAACATTTCATTCATGCAGTTTTAATTTGATTTTTTCTTTATCAACTAATCCGTCATTTGATGTGGGCAGTCAGTGGCAGTATATTCATCCCAGTTTTCTGTAAATGTTATAACAGGCAATTAGAATTATTGATAATCTGTAAAAGAATGCAACAAAGTTCAGGCAATTCAAGTCTTAACGTTCATGGCAGTGAAAAATATGTTCAAGTTCTAACTTGTTCACGACTTAGCATGGGTCGGAAATTTAAAGTTCTAGCCCGCCCATGGTCTAAGGGATATGCTATGAGTCAGGTTGAGTCGTAACTCTTAAATCGTAGTACATATTCAAGCAAAATCTGAACAAGTACTAAGTCGCAAACGACTCAAATGGTAAGTCGCCCACGACTAAAGCATTGACTCGGCAACGACTTAGGTGCTAACTCGGCTGCGACATAAGAAGGTTCCTGCGGGCTAGGGTCAACTATTCTCTAAGTCGTAAGTCGTGAGGTATAAAAGAAACTTCAATTCACTGCAACAAAAAACTAGGTCCGGACTCGGTTACAACTCAGAGCTTAAGTCGTAGAAGGTGATAGGTCGATCCATAGTTAAATCATCGAAGCTGCTGGATCACGCGGAACCATCTATCCATCCAATTCCTAACCCGTTTACCTCCTAACTCGTAAGTCTTGCCACTCCTAACCTGATAACCCATTAACCAGTTAGCCTCTCCATCAACCTTAATTCTGATACCCCACTAAACCACCACGAATCACAAATCCTTGCAAGTCATGTCGAATCACCTTAAGTTCATTTTTATCCTATTCGCAAGGCCCAAGGGAAGAAATCATGGACAAAGGTCGACGGCAATGATCGGCGATTGGAAAAAGGGAAAAGATGCTTACACGGTGTGAAACTGGGAATGGTCGGAAGTAAATCAAGTCGAAATCGCCTTTGGAAGCATGAAATTGCATTAATGGCAGATATGGCTTAAAGAACGAGTAATAGAAAGAAGAAGATAAGAGAGACGACTTAAGCATTTTATACCTCAGGTCGAAGGAATTGGAATCGGCCCACACGAGTTAAGATGAATCGAAACACACGACCTACGACTTAGGCGTGTATTTCGAGGGGCAAATGTTAACCCTTAATTCTCCACGACTTAAGAACGACACGAGTTAAGGGATTGTGCGACTTAGCGAGTTAAGACTCAGCAGATTCCGACTTAAAGAGGCCCACGACTCAACTGGTTCCGACTTAAGGAATAGTCCGACTTAACCAGCTACGAGTTAATGAAGGCTACGACTTAAAGTATGAGCCGGTTTAGTAGGCTACGAGTTAAGAAAGGTTCCGACCTAAGGCGGTACGTGACTTAAGCAACAGGACCGACTTAACGGGTTACGACTTAAGAGCTGCCGACTTAGGAGCCTAACGACCTATGGGAATTTACAACCTACCGAGTTAAGGAAGTTCCGACCCAAGAGCTTAGCGATCTACGACCTAAGAGAGCTCCGACTTAGCTACAGCTCCGACTTAAAGCGCTTACCGACTTAGATGGTCTTACGACTTACCGATCTATGGAGTTAACAACTTATACTAAGTCGCTGCTGACCTATATGACTTATAGGCATGTTCAGAAGTAACCAGTTAACAACTTATACTAAGTACTCCTATCTCGTTGCCGACTTAAGACCTACGACTTAATATAAGTCGGCTACGACTTAGGACTTAGAAAAGATTTCCCATTCAGATTCTACCCTATAAATACCCCTCAAACTCCAACGAGTAGGGGACTTTTGGCCATTCATTTTCTGAAGCATCGTTACTCTGCCGCACTCTCAACTCATTCGACAAGTGAAGATCTCCCAACACTCAAGGCACTACAACAAGCTTCGTGAAGGACTTCATTCATCTGACACGGATTTAGCAAGATTCGTCACCGAAGTTTGAACTAGTAGTCGAGATTGTTGTGTGATCAAATTGTACTGTGTTTGATAAATGTTTTGCATCGTTTTGTAACCCGATTCAGTAATAAAGACTATAAAGTGGACGTAGGCTCAGTTACGGGCCGAACCACTATAAATCTGCTGTTCCTTTACTGTTTTATTGCTATTTTCAGCCTGTATTCTGTTCCCGTACCAACGGGTGGTGCTTTCACGAATCTATTACACACACCGGGTGTTAGCGTTCACTTTTTAGCGTTAACAATCAAATAATTTCAAACTTAATTATAAAAAAAATTTCAAAACTTAATTCGATCATTTCTCAAATTAAACAACGTTCTTCATCAATTACATTGTTAATATTTTGTTTCATATTATTAAATATTAACATTTTCCTTTCATAAAAATTCAAATTCCAACTTCATTCCAAAACCATTTTTATTTATTCAAATCAAATCTTCATTCTATTTTAAATTAAAGTATTGACCAATCGGTTTTTATTTAATTCTCTATCCTAGGTCAAAGTTCAATTTGGGTATTTTATCATTTCAACCCGATTCCAATTCAATTCAAAATCAAAGCATAACAAAGGGAACTTGGAGTGTGATAACTAGGATGGTGTCAAAGTAAGTAAACAAGCAATAACAATAATCAATAACAACAATCAAATAATCAATTCAAATAATCCCAAAATAATCGTATTAATTTACATTGTTGTTTGTGCAAATTAATATAATTATTTCTAAAATCTACACTATCATTTCATGTAGATTAAAGATTATTACATTACGGTTTTTCACTTGTCATCTATTACAATTTCATCTATCATCAATTAAACAACCTACATTCAATGGTTCAAGGTGTAATTAGCCAAATCCTACGTGTCAATTAATTTAACATTAAAGGGGTCACATTATATGAATTTTTAACTAATCAAATTCAACATATAGATCCAATTTAAATCGTTAACTATCATATATCAATTCAATTGCATATTATTTATCACTTTAACATTAACAGTTTAACGTCCAATATAAACATCAACAATCAATAAATTATCAACCAAGGTGTATTATCATCGCATAAATGATAGATAATGGTGTCAGATGTCGTATGTGAACAGATACAAGTACAGTGTAAATAAATAATAGCAAAATATTTCAATTTATCATTTCAATTGAAATCAAATTTAATAAATAAAAGAACGTTAATCGTGAGTGATTGCTCACTTTTCGAGGATAGAGAGGATAGACAATGATGTCGAGTTACGAAATCCAAGCACGAATCTCAAAACAAAGCAAGATTGAACTCGAATCGACGAACGGAGCTGATAAATAGGAATTGCCAAAATCAAATTAGACTAGATCGATGAAGATTAACGGTATAAGTGAACATATATATATAATTATGTACATAAAATTATATTTTATATCCAAACACATTTTTAAAAATTTAAATATAAAATTTAACACTTCAAAAGTTTACACATGTTATACCATACTAACAATATATATTTTCTTTTTCTGTAACACATGTATATATGTACTTATATCAACTTTCAAATCAATACATACATATATAAATAACAGCAAATGCCACAAAAACTAACCCATATATAATGTAACTTATATACTGTATATAAACCAAAATTTACAGTTTATGTTATAAAATCTGAAACATTTCGACATAGAAAAAAATAATCACACAACTCTTTACACTATAACATAGATGCAGATATAAATATATATAGCTGTGTATATCTCGTACAAATAAACAACAAGGCAATATAATTGCAAATAGGTAATATAAACATGAGTACAAACTAACCTTTCTATTCACATAATATATACAACTTGTATCTTGTACGTATAGGTATGAATAAATATATATATATATATATATATACCGTTATAGAAAACACTTATAAAAATGCAAGATACTAACATATATTATATATAATCGATAAAACTGTTTCATACAGCATAGCTTAGTTATTCCTCAAATGTATATATATTTACAGTCAATATGACCTATAGAAACCCAACTTAGTTCAAATATATGATACAATGCTTATTCATTCAAACAGCAAAAATGTATAAACTGCAGATACCGTAACCAAATATATACAAACCAATAAATAAGGCAAACATACGCATATATATTTAGTTAAACAATACGACTGTATATAACCAAACTCATATCCTACAAAACAATACGTATGCATTTAAAACCCATGCTGTTAAAATGCCATTAATATAAGCTTTTTTTTATAAACCCAACCACATGCAGGCAAGTATCACAAAGGTTTCCAACATATATATCATTCTATATATACAATACAAAATGAAATATTGTAAACGTTATATTACTAACATATAACCTACCTCGTCTATAAACAAATCTGTTATAAATATATATATAGTTTGAAAACTTACATCTATAAAACAAAGGAATATCATACATACTGTAACTAAATATATCATTGTAAAACAACTTTTATAAAATAACCTTCAGAGCATAAGTATAAATCTAACTCATATTATAGTTCATATAGCAGACTGACCTAACTTATATAAAATCTAACATACATATAAACTAACTAAAAAAAATGGAAAACCAATCTTGACTCAAATATACATCATACGTGTACAAACAAAACCCATTAGAAAAACAATATTTAGTAAATAGTATGTATATTACCTTTATATATATAAGAGAGAGGAGAGGAGCAACTACAGAAAGGCTCGGCAACATACGAAGGTAGGCAGCGAGTTGACGGAGAAGGCAGAGGGTGTTGGCGATCTACACAGTGGAGGCGAGGAGGGGTTCACGGTTGAGAGAGAGGGTGGGCGAGTTGGCTTTTGTTTTGGACGTGGGGCACGTGCGGCTGCTGCTCTCGGCCAGGCAGGGGATGGAAGGCGAGATCGGTAAGCTGGGTTAGGTTGTGGGCGAAGGGCGTGGCATTAGTGGATCGCCTAGGCCGGAGGTGGAAGGCGGCGCTTTGGGCGGTGGCACAGTCAACGGGAAGAGGGGTTCGGCTTGCTTGATAGGCGGTCGAAAGATAGAATGACCGAAGCAAGGTGGCTGAGCGGGCGGGACGACGTGGTGATGGGGAAAGTGCTTGGTCGAAGCCATGGGTGCTGGTGAGGCGTAGGGCTGTGGTCGGTGAAGTGGCGGACGATGGTGGAGAGGTTGAAAAAGGCGATGAAAAGCAGGGTCTCAACACAGCAGACTAATATTACATGCGAACTGAGATATAATGTATATATTTTTTTTTCTTAATAAAGCATGAACAAGAAATGAAGGCAGAGAGCCCAAAATGAACGTACCAATATGCGAACGGAAAAAATCAAAAGCCAGTGAAACCCAAAAGTCAAAATGCTGAATTCAAAGAATAATTAATAGGTAGTGGCTATTGGATTTAATGGAGGAAATTGAATGGATGCAAGAACCCAAAAGGTACGAAGTGGGTACCGATACAGTTACTGGGTTTTGCAAATTCCACCGCGTATCGGGCTCCGAAACACAGAGATGAATATACCACAGAGATCAGCATGATGAGACGATCAAAACGGTATACTGATATCAGTGGTATGATTGAATTATAAAAATTCGAATTTTTCTACTGGTGGAAAATGTAAGAAAAACGTAGAAAAATAAGATCGACGGAGCCAAAGATGTCCGAATTTGGAAAAACGACAAACTGACATCTTGCTCAGAAGATGGTTTAGAATTTTTCTATGTAAAAATATTTAAGTTTCAGAAACATTTTATTTTCATCGCTTTTTAACTGATTAAATTAAAGTAAATTTACGCGCGAAATAAACTTTCATATTTTCGAATGAAAATTTACCAGTTGCTATGTTTAACTAAACTCATTCCAAATATCAAATTTATATTTCAAAATTTTATCGTTTAAAATTTCACAAAATTTCAACTAATTACGTTATTAAAACAGTTGAAATTTACGGGTCGTTACAGCTGGAATGGTTGCATTGGTTATTTAATAGCATATTAAGAGTATGATCAAATCCGATATGGAACGTTCGCATAATAGATTTTCAACGCAGATCTCTTCAAAAAAGGTCATCGAATCCGAACTCCATACATAAGGGTCAGAAACCACCTTTTGGGCATCGTATATCTCTAGATAACATATACTCTATGGTAAAGAAAAAGGCCTACGTCCGTACATAAACATGAACCATGTGGTACCAAATAGCTGATAACATTATTGATATCATAGTACAATTATAACCAACCATTCGCATAAGTCAAAAAAATCATTTCACCTCAAATTGATTTTTAAAGATAAAATGAAGGTAGCATTAAACATTAAGCTTGTAGTAAAAGCAAAAAACTTTAAAATTTTAATAAAGTACTTTAACCTTGAAATACGAAGAGTGGATTGATGTTATAATACAAAACGCGAGTAGGATTATTTGCAAAATTTTAATTATGTATGTTATTAGAAATTATAAACTTTTATGCAATTGGAAAAAATATATTAAATTTATATGTTATTTCACAAAAAATTTATTAGTAACATTTTATAATATTCTAACATACAAATACTATTAACCTATTTCACATAATTATTGTTTCAATTATGGGTTTTGTTATCATGTTAACAACGATTGTTTCAGACTAAAAGACAAAAAAACCAAGTTAAATACCTATTTTATCCTCAAACAAAGGAGAATATGTGGAATTCAAGGATGTTACTTGGATAAATTCACAATCTTAACATGTACCCTAAGGGCACATGATAACATTTCCCTACAATTATTAATGACATTATATTTGCTTTATTATGTTTCTAGCAATTTACTTGGTAGTAAAGAAGCAAAAACAAATCATTTTAAAATTCTTTATTAGAGTATTATGGCATTCACAATCATATTTATCATAGAAATCATCAAATTTAAAGTTTTAATAACATTTTTTAATTATAAAATAGAATAGTTATAAAATAGAATGAACAATTTACAATGAGATATAATAAATTGATATTGGTAAATTTTCTTTAGAAATATATTTCTTGAAAATAGAATCTATTATGCCACGTAAAAACTATTAAAATTTACAATGTTTGATTCGTTTAAACTTTTTATTATTTATTTCTTTGTACGTAGTGAAATACCAATTTGCAAACTAAAAATTAAATGATAGACGAAAATATTTAAAAAATAATTAAATGAAGAATTGTAAATAGTTATAGAAATCGTATTTTTTTCATCAATATAACTCTATAATAGCTACTATTCTCAATTATATACTTACTACTAACTAATCTCACATTATTACTGTTGAAATTACAAATAATATTATTTTTGCTATATTATATATTTAACAATTTACAGCGTTTTAAATAAGCAAAATCAAATCATTTTAAATCATTTCCGTGAAGACCATTGCATTTGCAATCTTTTTAGCATGGAAATTTTAAAATTTAATGTAGTAATAACATTTTTCTAGTTGTAAAATAGAATGACTAATTAATTGTGAGCCATATGAGATTAAAATTTGAAATTTTTTTGGATACATTTTGCTAGAATATAGAATTTATTATGTAATGCAATAAATATTAAACATCATTTTAGGCTATGGGTTTCAATTTTTAAGCACACATTCGTTTGTAGGTAGTGAAATTCAAATTTACGGATATAAAAAATCAAACGAACTACAATGCAAATAGTTCAAAAAAAACTTAAATCGAGCATTATGAATGATTATAAATTATCGGACCTGAACTTTAAATAATAAGAGATGTTTGTGAACAATTATTGAAATTACAAACTATATGGAGTTTAATTGAAAATCATGCGATAATTAAGTAGGCACCTGTAAGCGGTAGAGCTATAAATTATTTTTCTCTAGAACTGTTTAATAGATTAAACATGTTCAATTGTTCACTCTTCCATTTCAATTTTTGTCAAAAGGTTAAATGAACCAATCATTTTCACATAGAACTATTTAAGTAACTCTATGATAAATCTAAAAAACATATAACACGTAAGTAGAAGATTATACCTACAAGTTTCGCATGTAAAATTATATTCCTAGATGATTCCATAAAGAAAGTTCTTGTGTTTGTAATTAACATAAAGAAAAGTAAACTTCATTTTAGTTTTTGCATAAAGAATACGAGCTCTAAGTTTCAATTTAGTAAACAAATAACAATAAAAGTGATGTTTCATTTAATGGATAAAAGAAAAATAATATCATCTATATTAATATTTTTCTCAATATCGTTTCTTTAGTGAAATTCATTTATCTTTTTTCACATAGATAAATTCTTTTATCTTTTATTTAATGTTATTTCCTTTTCTTTTACTGAAAAATGATAAACTGCCTCATCTTCTTTCAAAATTATATATTTTTCAATCTTATTATTCAAAATAAATCGTATTATACTCATAACAAGTTTACTATGCGACATAGTTAACCACAACAAGCTAACTTTGCCTATTTTAAACTTAGCGTATAGCGATGCACTGTAATAACAACAATGTTTTTTCTCTTTTTTTTAATAAAAAAAACTAAGTGTTTAATGGAAAATTCTATTTGGACACAAAATTTGCTAAGTTGGCCTCCCTAATTTTTAATAAAATATAGTACATAAATGTTCTTATTAGATTAACATACCCATTTATCTTCTTTCTCTCTTCCTTATCATATTCAACTTTAAATCTCTAAAACCATTAAACCATTCTACTTCAAATTCTAATTAAAATTTCAAATAGATATGTTGAATTGATGGTTCCTTAAAATGATAATGTGAATCAATATGATTCAAAACTGGTAAACATAAAATTTAATTTTTGAACTTTTAATGTTTGAAATTGCTCAGGTCGTAGAAGATCAGATGAAAACTTGATATTATAATCATGTAATGATAGCGCGTGGTTTGTACAGCGAAAATACATGGTCAATGCAAGACTAACTTTGTTAAGTTGTACTGCCACTACGGGGTAAAGTTCACATCCACGTACATTGTGGTTGAATAAGTAATCGCTCACACCATTTGCCTCTGTAGTAAGGCATTCTCATCTAAAATTTGTATTGTTTTGTTCGGCGATCGCGTAATTTGGTGGAGTGATATTTGAAACGATGAATTTTTTTTACCAACGATTTTTTTACTAGATATAGATATTTTGAAATAAATATGATGGGTACGTACTCTAAGCCAAAATAGTGGTTTTTTCTGCTTTTTGGAGGTGTTTAAATAAAATTAGGCATATTGGATCACAAACAAGAAGAGAATTTTCTCATACTAATCCTTCAAAAAGTAACATAGTATGGATCAATTTCAGTAGTGAAAACGCCTGAGTATACAACCTAATACAAATGCACAGTTCACACCATGTAAAGATTTTCAATGATATTCATCACCATACATATTTCCAACCATCAAACATGAAAAGAAAACTGTGATGACTAAAAAAAACCAGCACTCAAGTTGTAAAACTGAAAAATCAAGTTATATAAATCATAAAATAAAGCTTCAGTTTTAATTAAAGTTAAATTAATAGGTTTAAAAAAAATTACAATTTGGAGAAATATAGAGAAATCCAACCTGAAAAGAAAAACTAAGATGGGAGATTTATATTCAATTTTCAATGAACTAGATTCGAAGGTTGATATACCACAACAGATTGGCTAGATCTGATCCAACAAGGAACAACCAAACTTTGAGTTTATGGTATATTATTATTATATCTTCTCTTTAACAGTCGACAGACCCAAAAAAATAAAAATAAATATCAGAAACACAATTAGTATATTAATAAACATGGAAAAACTGTGTTCAAAATGAAATAAATAGGGAAATAATGAGAAGCAAAATTAATAACATCACTAAGAGGAAGCCAAAGAATCAACTTTTCAAAAATAATAACCAACTCTTCCAAACAAATACTTTATTTAACTAGAACATTGGTGAAAATGTACTAAAAAAGGATACAAAGATAATTCCTAAATTTATGAGTATTAAACTTGTGGAGGATCAAAAGCAGAAGGCCCGAAAGCTGGAGGAGTACCACCGCAAGTAGTATGATAACAATCTTTCATGCATTTCTGATAACAATCAAAGGATGGAGTCTTGATGCAACCGTTTCCACACATAAGAAATGATTGTAAACATTGTCCTAAGCATTGACCTGGTATGCCTTGACAGTTCACATTGTTCAGAGGGAAAAGTATGAGAAGAAGTGCAACAATAGGAATCATCCAACGTGAAAAAGAAGTTGTCATCGTTTTCTATTACTTTTAAGAGAGAATGGTTTATGTGATTGTGTTTATAGTGCTCTTATATAGATGGGATATGGAAAAAATTTGGTAATGTATAATTAATTTCAAAAAATGAGTATATCTTGATTTATTCTATTACCATATCCGGAGATTTAAGAATGTCAACGTTATGCATTAAACCGTGAATAAATGGTTAAAACATCAAAATGGAAATGGTTTTACAACATTGGAATGGTTTTAATAATTAATTTCATAAAATGAGTATATCTTGATTTATTCTAATACCATATCTAGAGATTTAAGAATTTTAAGGTATGCATTAAACTGTGAATAAATGGTTAAAACATCAAAATGGAAATGGTTTTACAATATTGGAATGGTTTTAATTAGTTGATCCTAATTACATCGACGAGATAAAAGAATTAATTCTTATTGATGAATTATATATGGACGAAGATACGATAAAAAAATGTTATTAATAAATGGAAATAAATTTGATGCGTCATACATATTCACATAAAGATCAACGTTTTTATTATTAGTTCAAAATTTAAATAGAGGTATTCCAACGTGTATATAAGGGAATTTTTATAAATTTAGGCTAGTTTGCAAAACTAATAACAGATTTAGGCCTTTTTGAAAATTTATTACAAATATAGGTATGTTTTTGCTTCGTTGCCGCTGAGTCAGCACTCTCCAATTGGTGCATTTTGAAAATGGGTCATAATCTTTTTTTTCAAGTTTTACATTTGCCTTTCACACGCAGCCAATATAAATTGTTGAAAAATAAGAACTCCCTCCTCTTGGCTCAATTTAAAAAAGCGCGAATAGTTTTTTGTTTTTGTTTTTTTTGACGCAATTTAAAATGGATCCAATATGAAGAACAATTTCCATTGTCCTCACTTGAAATCGCGCAAATATAAAACACTAAAGATAATTCTACATAACGCATTTTCAAATTGTGCCGAGGAAAAATGCTAATTAAACAGCAACGTCGCTGAAACATGCCTATATGTGTAATAAGTTTTCAAAGTGACCTAAATTTATTATTAATTTTCCAAACTGTTCTAAATTCAAAAAATTCCAATAAAAAAGGGAAACTTTTATTCTAGCCCCTCATTTGTAGGATTTACATTTAACCAAATTTAGTTATTTAGGAGCAAATTTTTTTATAATTTTTTAAATATACTTTTCTATTTTTAAACTCCACATTTTAAACTAGGATTGAACTGTGGTTTGTAGTTTGGAAAATTCTCAACTTGGGATAAAATCGAGGCAGCGTTACTAGGCATAGGATTAGTGTACTCAAATTAACAGGCAGTGCAAGTTTACAGGTGCTGTAAGCGTTCGATATATAATTCTAGTTGAAACTTTGTGGGTAACAATATGTACTAATGGATAGTGGTCGAAGTTGGGTGTATATTGCACTTACGTTTTCACGATATTTTTATTTAAAAAAAATTTAAGTACTTAGATGGTAGTACATATTAGACTACAAGTTTTAGATAGTATAAAACATAAATATGTCAATATATGTTCGAATCACGCTATGCAAGTTTTGATCTATGACATCTCACACCAAAGTCGAAGCACCTAACCATTGGAACAGTGGTGCTGGTTCGATCCTAACACTTTCTATAGTATATTGCATGATCCTAACGTTAGAGGCATCAAGGGGTTATGTACTGTAACGACCCGGAATTTTGACCAAATTAAATTGAGAATATTTAATTGATTTTAAATATTTGAACGACGATTTAATTTGAATCCCGGATTTTTCTTTGAAGTTGGCGATTAAATTATAAAATTTAATCTATTGAACTGGATAAATATTTGAATTTTTAATTTTAAGCCGAAGAAAAATATTTCAAAAGCTTTTAAAATTCGTAATGATAATACTGAAGATGATTGAAACTTCAGAATCGAATTTAAAACTGTTTTGTTCAGTTTAGAAATTTATATCGTTTGAATTGAATTTAAATTACAGCGTTCCGGGGCACAGTCTCGGAATTCGACGAAACCAGTTCCATTGGGTCCGTAACGTTGAATTATTGTCAGATTTCAAGTTTCGTATTTTTCGGAGTTGTTTTGTGACCATAGGGTTAGAAAACGCATTGAGAGTTAATTGAATTCAAATTGATTTTTAAATTTTAAATTTGGTACATTCGTTCCTTTAATCACGGAGGAAATCACGCTGAAGACCATGGAATTTATCGTGCAAACCCATACCTCGTTCGACTTTAGGTATCTCGTCCCTTCCCTCTTCAAAATAAAAACAAACGAAACCATTTTCGTTCGTTCAAAAGAAAATCGCAACTTCCCTCCCCTTAGTTAAAAATCAATGCCGCTCCCTGTATCATTTCAATTCCAAATCCCTCTCCCCATCCACCAGTTAATTCGCACGAAAAAAAAAAATGGGGTTCGTCGTTCTTCTCGAGCGTGCGCTCGAGGCCATGGCAACGTAGGAGAAGGTGGCATTCGAAGGGCTTGGCTAGTGGCAAGCGACGCAGGCGGCGATGTAGGGTTCGCGGCAAACCAAGTCGCGATGGGCGTCAGTGTCGCGGCGGTGTTTGCAAGTTGATTGGGGCTTCTGTTGGTGGCGCGAGCTCGCGTGAAGGCATGTCGCGAAATTTCGCAGTGCCGGGGCGGTGTTTGAGGGTGGAGGTCGCGAGCACGACCTGGGCGAGATCATGGAGGCGACAGCAACTTGTTCGATGTCACGATTCGCGATGGCGATTGGCGAGGCGCGTGTAGGGAGAAGCAGGCGATGCGATTAGGGTTCGAAGAGAATGCCGATGGTGGCAGCTAGGGCTTCGGAATGTCAGTGGTAGTCTCGTGTAGTTTGAATGGAGAGATCGTTGATTTTGGGTTCAAGCAGATTAAGGTAATTTTATTTCAAAACATTTTAGATTTAATATTAGTTAAGTTTAAACTTGTAAATAAACTTTTGTTTATTATTCACCTATCGGAATTTAACAGCGAAGTATAAAACAGTTTCGTTTAAATTAAATCAGATATACCCATATATGTAAACAAAATATATATATACATATATACAAGGTTGGAAATATATGAATTTTGAATTTATGGAAGTTCATATGAAAATTTGATTTTTGGAATTTATGAGTTGATTTAAAAATACAAATTATTAGTTAGTTAAATTAAATTTAAAAGCGAATTTAATTTTTCGTTGGTTCGAATATTAACCAATTATCAAATGTTATACAAGGTTAAAAAAATCGAGAAAAACAAACTGGATTGGAAAAGTAAATGGATTGCAAAATAAAAAGCTAAGGTGAGATCTTCTCACTCAGATTTATGATTGAATTGCAGTTATTGATTGATTTGTTTGAATGTGATATTAGATATGATAGGATATATCTATATATAGCAATATATACATATTGGCATATGTATGTATTGGATTGATTGATTTCCCGCCTCGTATAGCGGATGAGACCCTATTGCGCCGTTAGTAAGCGGATTTTTATAAAAACCCATATACCGCGATATTCCACCTCGAAGTGGAATGGTATTGTGCTAACGTCTTTGGATGCAGGGAAACAGGTTGGAGGGATCCAACTGGATTCCTCACCAGTAGTTATTTATTTACAGGATTGATGTATATTCTGTTATCATATGTTGGTATATGATGTTGATGTTGTGATTGACTAATTGATGCGTTGCATCATCAGATTCAAATTTTGAAGTTTAAAAATAACGATTTTAACATTAAAAAGAGATTTTAAAAGCGATTATTTGAAAGTATACGTTTTATTTGAATCTTTGAATTGGTTTACTTTAAATAAATAAATGTTATAAATTTAAAGTTATGGAGATTATAATGTTTGTGAAATATAACCAAAAGATGATTTTTTTTTGAAGTGAATAGTTAAGCAATTTATAAGATAGTTTAAATTTGAATTTTTGAATTATTAAAAACGATGTATATAAAAGATGTACAAAATTGATATTTATTAATTAAAAATTATTGGAATTTTAAACGAGTTTTTATAAGTGTTAAATTTGTAAAGATATGAAACTTATAGAATTATAAGTTGTAAAGATAGGGAATTTACAGAATTATAAATTGTGAAGATTTGAAGTTTATAGATTTATAAAATTTGAAGTTTATAGATTTATAAAGTATGAAGTTATAAAATGAATGGAATTGTAGAATAAAAGATTATAAGAAATTTACTTATAAATTGGGTTTTTGCCTTTAAATGGAATATTTATCGAATTGATTTATAGAGGAGATTTATAAATCAAAGTTTTAGAAAATAGAAATAGAAATAGAATTTATAAACGGTGTTTTATAAATTCGAAAATCAATCAAATTCGATGAATCAAATATAGAAGGTTATTAAGGAAATTTTATCCACGATTTTTGGATAGTGGATAAATTCTTGAAAATAAATGTGTAGAAAAGATTGAAGTTGGATAACGAAGTATATTCACGATTTTGGACAGTGGATATATTATTAAATAAAATGGATATGTTTTGGAAAAGGGATATTACGAATGAAGTAATTGTTTTAAAAGATGTTTTAAAACATGATAAGTATCGGATACATAGATTTCAACATTTATTGTTGAAATAGGCGTTTTCGAAGATATAAGGAAATGATGGACTATAACACTATTGTTATAGTAAAGGATTTCCGAAAGGAAATGTTTTTATATAGTATTGGGATTTACATATCTGTCTTAAAAAAATTCGAATCCCTATACTAGTGATTTTGAGTCGTCGTAACGATGTTTTACGCAACATTCGTTTTGACTCAAATAAATGTTGTTATAGTAAATGATTTCCTTAAAGAATGAATTTATACTTAAATTTGATTTAAGTATATTGAATATTTTCAAAAAAATTGAAAATAAATGATTTGTGAATTACTTATAATTAAATAAGTATGGAAATGCTTTTCCAATATGAAATGAACGTTTTGAGAATTTATCTTTGTAAAGATAAATTGAAAATGAATACTGAAAACGATTTGAAAATCGTATATCCATAGATATTTTTGAAAATATAAATTCACTATGGAATTTATAAAAGAAATGGAAATTCGTTTTAAAGAAAATAAATGTTGGTTTATTTTTGAAGTGTGGAAATTTTATATCTAGTAAAGATATTTTTGAAGATGAAATAATTTAGGAAAATTATTTGGAATCTGATGATGTTGCGCATCTTTATTGATAGTTATATAACCGACTATCAATAATTACCTTTAGATAGGTATTTGTTGTGAATTGGATGAATTTGAATGCCACACTTGTTTTTAAATAATCGCTCACTATTCGGGTAAGCCGGGAAAGGACCGTGGGGTCGTATAACCCATTCCGAATATGTGATACGTCGTTATGAATTGCATTCGAAGACCGGTGTTGAAGACCGGATATTTTTGAAAACGAAAGGATTACCGTCGAGTTACTCTACATCGACTGATCTCCGGTTTAGAGGATTTATCACCCTTAGTGACGGGAAGTCCGGACGTGATTAGAAATTATCCGGAATTGCAAGGGCTTCGTGAGAAGTGCCTTCGGTTCTGTTCGATCCCGGAACAGACTTGTATGGATAGTGTGTCTGACGTTACAATTTGAGATATAAAGCTGATTTCTTTCAAATACATTTCTGTTGGTGGCGGAGAATTTATTCTCTTAGCTTAACACCCTTCTCTGAGACGTACGAGCTCAGAGGTTATGTAGTTGAAATTCATCAGCGATATATCCCAATTTGGTAACGTGGCATACTGAGTGTTGCTGTGAAATGATCGGTGTTTGATCATTTGTTTGATCTTATATCTTTGTGATCATAGGTTGATCATTTTTGTTTGACCCGAAGCAGGGCTTTTTGTAGAAAGCGTAGCTTTGTGGACGAGACTTCATCGAGCCTCACACCCCGGAAATGGTCGAAACAGGAAGGATGCGGCAAGGTTCTAGGGAGTAGCGCCCCTTAGTGTATGTCATTCCTTCTGGATAAAGGTGGTATCATGGTATGGAGCCCAGATACTTAACCTCTGTGGTTACTGCATTATTATTATCTATGTGGTTTGTTGCGAATCGGGGATCCTCGGGAAGATCGGTGACGATCGGGGGATGGCATACGCGTGTCAGTAGTTACCTATTTTTGCAGAGGTAACCCGGCCTTGTGTTGGCAGAGATCCGGTTAGGTTCTCGGGTCGTCTATTCCAGGGACGTACCCATCGTGGAAAAGGAAGTTCCTTAGCCTGACCATTTGTTGGAAATCCAAAGAAACAATACGTGACTTGTACGGTTTTAGTTGTAGAACCTGCCATCTAATATGGCAGCTATAGCAGGCATAATATAATGGTACCTATGCTGGCTAAGATTTATATTATACTTTCGAAATGTTTTCTACACTATGCACTAATAATAATATCAAAAAGGTTTTGATTTTTGCATAGTAAGCATCTTTGACTAACATAAGAAGAAATCTCCTCCAAGTCTGCGTTTGCATTGTGTGTGTGGCGGGAGGTCTTATGGTAGTTTCATTTTCCAAAAGCATTGCGAATTGACATTAAAGTTTTCCTGTTGTTTATTTTAAAGAATAACTGTTTTACGATCTCACACCAGTCACCATGACTGACTCAGAGTTTATTGTTCCCTTCTAAACTCTGGGTGCCCACAAATTTCCACACGGGCAGCCTAGAGTTATGTTATCAGGATATTCTGGATATTCTGGAGCTTTGGAAGCAAGCTGGATGGCGAGACGTAGTATTTGTATCTGATAGTATTTATTCCGCTGTGTATTCTGTATGAGGACAAGTTTATATAACTGTCCATTGTTGTTTATTGACTCTGATGATATGATGTGATGTAATGTAATAACAGATATAATTCTTTTGTTTTTAAATGATATTCATTTATCTATTATATATTGTTCCGCTGCGATATGTGAGATTCTGATATTGTTTTCTGTTCTGATGTTGTTCTGTTATTCTTCTCTTCTTTCTTCTACCTTTTCTTCTATTTCTTTTTCTTAAAACCCTCACTATTGGAGTTTCCGGCGCTCGATTTCTCGGCAGTCGATAAAGTGAGTATCGATGTCGAATTTTCGAAAGTCGAAAATTTCGGTATGTGACATGTACTTATAGTTATTGGATGAATACATAATGACTCGACCGGGAGTTTCTACTTGGTTGATAATAACTAAGGTCATATAGGAAATCTCTATGCGACAATGTTACAAGTTCTTTCATCTTGGCAATACCGTGGAACTCTTATGTAAAAACTCCATTTTGACATGGAAATCTCTAGATCAACCTTTTTGAATCACACGGTTCTTCCAATTTAAGGAAAAAAACAATCACTTCATTCTTCATTTTTCTCATAATAAATTCAACAAATAATTTCATAACCATTACTATGAAATTATTATATTACCTTATCAATTTTGAACGATATATACATCATTAATTTATATTTTATGAATTTGTTTAATCGATTCTCATTTATCCTAAAATTAGGAAATTTAAACATTACATTAAACAAATTGTTATAATTTGTTTTCTATTAATATTTACTATCAATTTCAAAATAATTCTTTTTAAAAATCAATATATTAACTATAATTGGTTAAAATTTTGCATTTTTTAAAATAATTGTATTTAAATCGGAAAAACATAAAATAACTATCTATGCGGTTCTCATAATCTTAAAAGTTGAACTACTAGAACTTTTAACATTGCATCAATACATTTCGACTCTCAGTTCGATTTTCGAAATTATGGTTGCAACAATTGATGCACTTTCTATTGCATTAGTCCACAGTGCAAAAGTGGGACTCACTGACAGTTTAAAATAATAAGGGAAAATAAACTTCACCAACCTTTTATGGTGTAAGCATAAATTAATTTTTTTTTGTTTGCATATAATAATCATACTTAATATGTGCCCTTAGGGCACACATTGACAATATTCATTCAAAATAAACTGTTAGCATAAACGTAAGCTTCTTGATGTATTTTCCTACATAATTGACTTCTTTCTGGTGCTTAAACTACTCCTATGTATTTATTTTTAGGAAAATGTTAACAATTGCCCTAATGACATTTGTTAACATCATTGAATTTCCCAAATAACCACATGAATTCTAACTATATTTTATTCTTTAAGGATATAATTAGTATTTTAAGTATAATTTTTGTTCTTTAGCATATAACAATTATTTTTAACATATGCCCCGAGGGCATGCATTAACAATACCCTTACTTTTTTTTTCAAAATTTCAAAAAGATCATCTTGGAAGGCTGCATGATGGTGCATTAAATAGATGTAATCATGGCACCAAATTAATACAAAGTATAAGAAGTAAGTTCACTTTCAAAAAATTTATTCCTCTTCCCTTAAATCTGATTTTTCATTCACTAACTTTCTCTTATATACAGATTTTTTTAATTTAGACCGATTTTTTAACTTAATTATGAAAATAGACCACTTTAAAAACTATTTACAAATATATGCCACTTTTTGTTATATCAGTGCCATATTGAGAAAATTGTATTTGCGGCATTTCAAATTTTCTAGTAATATTTTAGAAAATAACGTAATCGCCTGTATTGTTTATCACGTAAATATGAGTGACTTTTCAAATTGTGCCAGTTTACTGGACCATGTATCGACGAAATTTCAAATGGCACCAATACAATTTTGACAATGTGGCCCTAACATGGTCAAAACTGGTCTATATTTGTTAATAGTTTTAGAAATGTCCTATTTGCATAATTAGTTTTAAAAGTTGCCCAAATTTAAAATATTTGCTCTTTAATATATACTTAAGAAAAATTCTTTTATAGAATATCCTTCACCAAAAAAATCCTCCTCCTCAAGTTTGTAGCTGCGTGTGATTTTGGAGTTGGATGCCACTTCCCAAAAGTAATTGTCGCCTTAAGATTTGAAATACCGCCTCTATGGAAGAGCTCGTTGATTTCTATACCGTGCCCATGATCTGAAGTTCACCCACCGTCATCAATTTCATACAAACCGCATTTCCATGAGGCTGTTGTAACGACAAAGAATTTCACTGCTTTGATTTACAGATATTTAATTAATTTTAAATATCAAATATATATGTTTTATAATTAAAATAAAACTCTTTTAAATAATAATTAACGATGGTGAAATCATTTTCAAATTTTTTTTACAAAAAGAAATTAGTTCGAAGAAAGATTGAAAATGTGACCAGAATTCACTTTATGAATTTTCGACTTTTCATCGAATAAAAGTTGTCGGAAAAGTTGTAAACTCTATAGTATTAACATACACTTATATATATTAAATACATCAGTGGGGATAGTATTAGGATAGGATACATCATGTGCACTTAAGCATATATGATATATGATAAGATTTTATATAAAAAGTTAAAAACATATTTTACAAATAAAAATTCCTTTAAAAACATAAAGGACTAAGGCATTAATAGCTTGTTAGCATGGACTTGATGGAAGGGTGGACAAGGGGAGAGGATTTGAGTGAGGAGGAAGGAGGTGGTGGGGTGGCATAAGGAGAGGGGAGGGAAAAGCATGAGGGGTAGTTTGGTAATTTAACATGTTAACATAATATAAAACTAATTTTCTTAATTTCTTGTTCATTTTTCTTATGCTTTGTTCACTTTGAAAATTTATTAAGCCCGTAGTAGCTTCCATGGCTTCTAATTTAAAATCCAATGTTTAAAAAAAAAATCAAATTCTTACTTTAAACTTTTTGAAAAAAAATAGTTTTAAATAACACTTGTTTTCATCTCCACTTTCTCCATTTTTCCTCCCACTTCATTCGGCCATAACTTCTTCCATACTACTCCAAATCAAGATATTCTTTTTCAAACCATATATTATTCCAGTGGCTATAACTTTCATTGGAACCTCTTTTTCAAATTTTGAATATTATTGGGTCAAAAAATGCATTTCTTTGACTCATTTTCGGACCCATATTATTAAGGACGAAAATACCACTCATTCTTTTGACCATATCTCCCTCAAAACCAATCGAAATTGAGTGATTCATTTTTTAAATTGTAGAGAAAAGAATTTCCTAGAACATAACTTTGATCTCATTTCCAAAATCTAAGACTAACATGTTCAAAAATCGAGGAGAAGATGACCTATTTCAAAGTGATATTATTTGTGGTTTTTCAAGCTTTCCAAATTCTAAAGCATTCAAGTTTTCAAAGATTTTTCATGAGTAAACTACTAACTTTCTAGAAAGACTTTACCTTTAAATATATGTTTGCAATTTGGTTATATGTATGTGTTCGTTGGTTGGACTATGGTAAGGTTTGTATGTTTATGTGTGTGCTAACTTATGGTTTAGCACCAGACTTGGAATTGGTGGTTAAAGTGATGTGTTTGAATATTAAGTTGTGATCTTTATTGTGTTATTGGGATAATGTGATTTGGTATGTATATATATGCTTGGATTGTGGTTAAGTGGATTGGAAGTTAGAACTTGAAATGTTGGAAAGGACTCGAGATCCACTTTTGAAAAACAAATCGTTTACTTGTTTGATTTAGTAAACATTTTGTTATTTATTTTAGTTTCCAACTTTAGTGAAGTTTTTCTTAAAAATTTCTTGATCATGTTTTAAAGCATAAGCATAAGCGAATTGTTAAAGTTTTGGAATAACTTAGAAAAAAGAAAACAACCTCTAAGTTACTAAATCGCTATGGATGCAATTCGGAAAATTTAACGATTTTCAAGTTTTAAGGTGTTTCTATTAAATGTTTTGAAAAATTATTTCAGACCTATTTACTAAACATAAAAGTTAACTATTACTTAATTAGTATGTTTTGGATAATTAATTAATTAAAAATAATTATTTATTATTTAATTAAGTAATTAAGTTAAGTAATTAGTAGTTAATTAGTATTAATTAACTAAGTTAGTTATTAATTAATTAAGAAATTTTAGTTAAGGATTAATTGATAATTATTTTTATCAAGTTTAATTATTTTAATTGCTATTTAATTAGAGTTTAATTATTTAATTAATTTTAAATTAATTAAGGATAATAACTAATATTATTTAAGACTTAACTAAAATTAATTAAGGTTTAATTTATTATTTAAGTTTAATTAAAAATTATTTAATTAATTAATATTAATTATTAGTGAAGGTTTAAATTATTATTTAATAATTAATAAAGGAAAATTAGGGTTTAAATTATTTATATAATAGTTAATTATTGTTTATTAGTTATTAAAGGTTTAATTATTTCTTAATTTATAATTAAATTAAGTTAAGAATTAATTAAGATTTATTATGATTTAAATAAGGGTTTAATTTGTAAATAATTATTTGAAAAAGAAGTTTTAAGTTTTAAATCCTTTATTTTCCAAGAATCAAATTGTTTTTAGGGTACTTCTTTTTCAAAGATGGTTTGAACACAAGGGATTCAAATATCGGTACCATTAAGTAGAAAAAAATGAGAATGAACTATAATGTGATTGGTTGTATTTTGTGGAAATCTAATAGTAGAATAAATCCATGCTCTGGTATAGTGTAATTGATTTGATTGCTGTGGACATAGATCAGCAAAATAAATCACCGTTTTGCTATGGATTGGTTGTTTGATTGTATGGGCATATGTATTAGCAGAATAAATCCTTGTTTTGCTATGTTAATTATTTGATTGTTGGACATTTATTTAGCAGGACAAATCACCATCCTACTATTGTGTTATTTAGACATGTATATGCAAGTTAGTTTATATTGACATGTTATTTTCTGATTTGGATATAAAGTGTATTTACATATATGTTGACTTATGTAAATAAATTGTTGAATGACTTGAAAGTGAAATTGAAATTAAATGGTAACTTAAATAAGTACCAATGGGATTCTTAAGCCTCTATTTGAATTTATAAAGTATGATTTTGAATTAACTTTAATTCTTTAATTAATTTTGGGGTTTAAAGTTTATAAATGATTTTCAAATTGTATAATTATGTAATAAAGGTATTCATAAATAATAACTTGTTTATAAAGGGGCTTTACTAAATAAAAGGGATTTATTTAAAGTGATTATCAAAAGATGTTTTGGAAATGATGTTTGTAAAGGACTTTTCTTTAAGAAGGTTTATTAAAAGCATTTAAAAAATATGAAAATGATGTATAAATGATTTTATAGATTGTATATGTATTTTTAATTATGAAGTGAACTTTTAAGAAAAAAAACTTTTTGTGAGGGTTAAGTGGGTAGGTTTCATAGGAAGAAATGTTTTTAAACACAATTTTTTTGGTCATTTAATATGGAAAATGAAGAGAGGAAATCTCTTCTAAAGTTTGGTAATATACTTATATCATTGAGATAAGTATATAAATGTTTTTCCAAGTTGGTTCCGCCTTATTTAGAAGTACCTTTCATCTAAGAGCTTCCGCCTTCAATCAAGTCGAAACCCCACTAAGCCGAAACCAATACATAAGGTATCACTTAGATGGTACGTAGTGGATTGGAGAAAGACGGAAGGTTAGGTGTTGAAAGCTTTGCTTCCGATGGGGTAAACACCTTTGTTTGTTTTGAAAAGGTAAGTGTTTGCCTTTGTTTTGTTAAAGCCTTCGAAGGAGTCGAAGCATATGTTTTCGAAAGAGGTTTTCTAAAGGTTTCGAAAGGGTTTCCAACTTATGTTTTAAAGAATAAGCTTTCGATGGGGTTTCTTTACTTATAAAAACAATGCTTTCGAAAGAAGGGGTTCCGACCTAGTTGAAGCCCTGCTGTCGTTCTTTTGCCTTTCGAGTGTATTGAAGTCATCAATGCTTTCGAAGGGTAGTTTTGTTTTAAAAGATGTTCTAAGACACTTCCTAAATGCTTTCGAAAGGGTCGAAAGGTTTCTAAGGCAATGGCTTAGAAAGGGAGTTTCGATGCTATCCTTTAGTGTTTTGTTTAAGTGATTTGAAGCCTTCGAAAGGGATGGTGCCAACGATGTGACGCCCCACCTCTATGCTCACGCTAGAAAAGAACACTACTGTGTATTACTGCCGACTAGCGTGAAGAATAAGACTGTTGAGGAGCGACCATCTGTGCAATTGCCTTGTGCGAGCACCGATATGTCAGATAATATAACATGCATTTCATTTCAAGAGGAAATCCGACATACCTATACAAACTCAAAGCTACCACATAGTGGCTATGAGGCCTTCGGAAACAAATATAGAAATAAACATAACACAAATCAGTCACAGACATTCATATCACAAAGGCAAAAATAGATATGAATATATAACACAAAAAGGTGTACATCAGAGTAATGGTCATATAAGATCCACAATATCACAAAAGAATATATACAAGTGCTAGACAAAAGAATAAGTATACATCATGGAGTCTATATCTCAAATGTATAACAACAAAAACTACAAATGTAATGTAGTTAGGCAAAAGTCAGAGGATGATCCCAGATAAGGAGTCAAGCAGAAGCACCTGTAATATCTCGGTCTGACCCGAGTATTATTTGATAAGAAAATAATAAACGGATCAGTCTAGCTATAAATATCAGATAAAGGAATGAGATATAAGCAGAGATATAATAAGAATGTATGATAACTACGATGTCATACCAGAACAAATATGATATAAAACAACAACAAAATCATACAATATCTCAAAGATCTCAAAGCACCAAAAAGAATATCATATTCTTTATTTTATTCACCAAACTACAAATGTTGACAAACATATTAATGCCAATCGTAAATGTTGGTGAAACACAAATTCTAGAAATCATCAATTAGAAATCCAGAAATCACAAAGGGGGGAGGCCTATCAAAAACGGGAGCATGAAAACTCACCAACACGTGTATCACAAACGGAACGCTATTCCATGGTTGCTAACCATAAATTTTGAGCCGAAGCTCCACAAACGGTCCGAAGACCACGGGTCGCTACCCCGCCAAATTGAACCGAAGTTCCACAAAACGGGGTTTAGTCTCCCTCGCAGACAAATAGACATTGCACATCGCTAGTCTAAATCACAAAATGATCATCATCGATCCATAAAAAGTGTCGATTACACTAAGCTAGTAAATATATGAGTTTAGCTTCATGTCTCATAACCACTAGCTTAACTTAAATATTTACGAACAAATTGTAGATTCCCACTTGAAAATTGTCACAAGAGTTTCAATCGAACAAGTCCAAAAATTAACCGACGAAGTAAACGCAAGCGTTTCATACCACTTGTTTTGCTAAGCCGTTTAATTATATTTTCTCATACGAATGAGGTAAAGGTTTGTATATACTAATAGATTGGAAAACGGTTTTGAAAACAAGCTTTATATTTAAAAATAGAGTTGAAATCATCTTTGTAAAGAGTTTGAATATTTACTACTAGTATAAAAAACCTTTATATTTCAAAGTGACAAATCACAGATATGATTGTAGAAACAATCAATCACCAAAATTCACATACGAAGACGTGAATCAAATCCCAAGAAATCGATACCGAATCCATCAAAAATGGATATTCTCGAAAATCCTGAAAAAGAAGTTATCAAAGTCAACAAAGGTGATAACAACAAATTGGAGAAACAAGAATCGATTAAAATTTGGAAACTCAACACAAAAGGCAAAATAACATACTCCAGACGTCTACGGTATATACTTAGACGTCTGCAGTATGTTTCAGGAAACTCCTTGAAACCGACTCCAAACGTCTGAGCTTTACTGCAGACGTCTGGTGCCGTATTCTGGTTCAATCTAGCCCCCTTTGGGGAAAGTTCGATACACGATGGAAGCGACGAATTGAGCGACTTCGACTGAGGATTTATGCCACTTGATAACCCAGCCTTGTATGGCCCTCCGAAACGCTCCACTAACGTGTTCAAACATCAAAGGTTTGATTTTTTTAGCAAACTGGATTCCAAAAACCAAAAATTTAACAATTCACCAATTCAATTCAAATCAAAAGAAAATGAACATGAATTAGTGTTAGGAATTCATACCCAATCAACAACAATATCTATAGAGATAGATGTGAGTTCAAAAACCCAACTTTAGACCCAAAAATGAAGAAGGAGAAGCTTGAAAGTAAATGGAGATCAAACACTCTACCACTTCAACTCAAGAAACTAGAACCTAAGCTCAAAAAGAAGAACATTTCCTAAGTTAGGTTTAGGAAATTTCAGAAATTAAAGAGAGAATGAGTTGGAGAAGAAGGAGGAAATACTTACCAAAGCCTCTCTTTGAATTTGGAGCAAGAACTTGGTTTTGCAATTGAAAACTAGGGCTTGAAGTTTTCTAATTTCTCATTCCTCTCCCCATTTTCAGTTTTACTTGAGTGTTAGAGAAAATAGAAATGAAGTGAAGAGGAGAGGAGAGGGCCGAACTAGGTTATAGAAAGAGTTGGGGTGAAACCCAAACCCAAAGCCCAATAGAAAATAGCAAAATTCAACTTACTCCAAATATATCGATGTTTATACTTAAAAAAGTCTCAAATGCCATTTTGGACTCAATGGAGGTGGTCTCGAGTCCCAATTCGACTGTTTACAAAAAGTAGCTTTTCGGACTTTAATCCGATTAACGATTCTATATTTAAATAAAATATTTGAATATTCAAAACTTCTAAATATGCGGGTTGTTACAGTCTCCCCTCCATAAAGAAATTGCATCCTCGCAATCTTTAAGAAATAAATAAAAAGTAACAACAACAAAAGCATATCAACACAAAAAGAAGAAATTTGAAATAAAAAGTTCACCTATAGGAGCACGAGAGAGCAAGTCTGGATGTGTTCGCTCGATGAATTCTCTGGATTCCGAAGAGCAATCCTTAGGATTTGGGGACCATTGAACCTTCACAAGAGGAACATCTTTATTTCGAAGGCGTTTGACCTCCGAAGCAATGATTCGAATGGGATGTTGCTCATAAGTCAAATTAGGTGAGACTTCAATTTCTTCAATAACATCGGGCTCGAGAATAGAATCGGAATCTCGAAGGCATTTCCGTAGTTGAGAGACATGGAATATGTCATGAATAGCGGAAAACTGAGTTGGTAATAAAAGGCGATAAGCCACGGAACTAATGCGTTCGATGATGGGAAATGGGCCAATATATCGAGGTGCTAATTTTCCCGATCGACTGAAACGCACAACACCCTTCATAGGTGAAACACGAATAAACACAAAATCTCCCACAGAAAATTCTAATTTCCTTCTTCGGTTGTCGGCATAGGATTTTTATTTACTTTGAGCTTCTTTCATCCTATGACGAATAAGGTCAATCTTTTCTATGGCATCCCGAATAAAATCCGGACCTAAAACCAGCTTCTCACCGGCTTCAAGCCAACACGAAAGAGATCGGCATGGCCTTCCGTATAATGCCTTGAAAGGTGCCATACCAATACTAGATTGGAAGCTATTATTATAGGAAAATTCAACAAGAGAAATATGATCTTCCCAACTTCCACCAAAATCAAGAACACACGCACGAAGAAGATCTTCAAGAGTTTGATTCACACGCTCGGTTTGTCCATCGGACCGAGGATGATAAGCGGTGCTAAAATTAAGCTTTGTTCCCAAAGCTTTTTGAAGAACTTTCCAGAATCCACTAGTAAACAATGGATCATGATCGATAACAATAGAAGTAGGAACTCCATGCAATTTAACAATTTTCTTGACAAAGAGTTTAGCCAAAATAGGTACGGTCCGATTGGACCGTACGGGAATAAAATGGGCAGATTTTGTAAGTCTATCTACTATCACCCATAGGCTATCTTGACTCGAACGAGAACGGGGAAGACCGTCAATAAAGTCCATGGAAATTTGATCCCACTTCCATATTGGAATTTCCAATGGTTGCAATAACCCACCAAGCCTTTGATGCTCGGCCTTGACAAGTTGGCAAATCATGCAACGCTTAACAAAGTTAGCAATATCAGATTTCATTCCCTCCCAATAATAAAGTCGCTTCATATCCGCGTACATTTCACTACTACCGGGATGAATGGTGAATTTAGAACGATGGGAATCTTCTAATATGTCTGCGAAGATCACTAATATTTGGTACGACAAGTCTACCAAATTTTCGATTACCGCCACGAGCATCAATATCAAAGTCTTTCAAACCTTCAATATCAATTTTATCCCTACAACTTTGGCCAAGAAGAACCAATTCGGGATCATGCATTTGAGCTTCAAGAATGCGGTCTAAAAGAGAAGGATGAGCCTCAAGGCTACACAAAACAAGAGATGAACATAAATCGGGTTCACGATCTAGAATCTCACAAGTGGACAAAGTCTCGAGATCATTCCATTCAGATACCATCATGGAAACAACCGCTTGTTGCTTACGACTAAGGGCATCGGCAACAAGATTTCCTTTTCCGGGAGTATAAAGAATATCAAGATCGTAAGATGCAAGAAACTCGAGCCAATGTTGTTGATGCAAGTTAAGCTGCTTTTGAGAAAATAAATACTTTAATGATTTGTGATCGGTGTAGAGAACAAATTTCTCTCCCAGAAGATAATGACGCCAAATTCTAAGGGCAAAAACAATAGCCGCGAGCTCTAAATCATGAGTGGCATATCTAGTCTTGGCAGGCTTTAATTGTCTAGAAGCATAAGCGATAACACGTTCCTTTTGCATAAGAACGGCACCCAAACCAGCACGACTAGCATCAGTATAAACAATAAAATCTTGGTTCCCATCGGGAATCACAAGAATAGGAGCATTGGAAAGAAGTTCTTTTAATTTTTGAAATGGAGCTTCACATTTGTCTGACCAAATGTACTTAACTCCCTTCTTTGTCAAACTAGTGGGAGGCACAGAAATTTTAGAGAAGTCTTTTATGAACCGAGTAGCCCGCCAATCCGAGAAAGCTACGAATTTCTGTCACACTCTCCGGTCTCTTCCAATTTTGAATCGCTTCAACCTTTGAAGGATCCACGGAAATTCCGGATTCAGAAATAATATGACCCAAAAATTTCACACGAGATTGCCAAAAGTGGCATTTAGAAAACTTTGCTATTAATTGGTTGCTCCTAAGAGTTTCCAATACAATCCGAAGATGATTTTCATGCTCCTCCTCGGTTTTAGAATAAATAAGGATGTCATCTATAAAGATGAGAACAAATCGATCAAGGAAGTCTTTAAAAACTCGATTCATAAGGTCGACGAAATAAGCTGGAGCATTCGTCAAGCCAAATGGCATAACAAGCGATTCATAAGATCCATAACGAGTTCGGAAAGATGTCAGAGGAATGCTATCCTCTGCAATACGGAGCTGATGAAAACCGGTTGCTAAGTCTAATTGTGAAAAGACTTTAGCACCACTAAGTTGATCGAATAAATCATCAATCCGCGGCAAGGGTTATTTATTCTTAATGGTGAGATCATTAAGCTTGCGGTAGTCAATGCAAAGCCTAAGTTTACCATCAGATTTCTTCACAAAAATAGCTGAAGCTCCCTATGGAGAGGAACTAGATTGAATAAATTGCTTCGCTTTCAATTCGGATAATTGTTTGCGCATCTCCTCATTTTTTTGTTGGACATACGATAAGGAGGACGAGTGATAGGTAGAGCTCCAGGAATGAGATTAATTCTGAACTCAATTGCTTGCTTAGGTGGTAATCCTAGAACGGGCTCAAATATGTCAGGGAATTCACGAACAATGTGAATGAGAGAAATAACATCTTCCTCATCGTCATTATCATCATCACGAGGATTTAGAGAATACAGAGATGCTTTTGAATTGGAATCTGAGTCTTTCAGAATGAGAGAAATCTGCTTTACAGTTTTCGGATGCCGAAGATATATAGTGCGCTCAGGACATAGGATATGGGCTTCGTAACGGTTAAGCCAATCCATTCCCAAAATAATTCCGAACCCAAGGTAACGCATAACATGCAAATCGGCACGAAAAGAGAAACCACATAAAATAATTTCGACATCTTTACATAATAAACTGAGTGTTGCGGATCCACCAACCGGATTCGCAATTCTCAAAGAAGTCATCAAGCCAATAACGTCCAAAGACAAAGCATCAACAAGTTCTTTTGATATAAAAGAGTGAGATGCACCCGTATCAAGAAGAACTCGAATAGGAAATTCACGAAATATAATAATGCCATCAAGGATAGAATGAGAAGTACCTTGACCACGAGAAGTGTTAGCAGGGGCTTGTACAACATTTAGCTTGCCCTCCTTCTTGCCTTGAAGTTTGGGACACGAAGAGATAGCATGACCCGAACTCTTGCAATAGCGGCAAGAAAGAGACTTCGGGCACTTGTTTGCATAGTGGTCCTTAGAACCAAAATTATAGCATTCTCCACGATGAGATGTAGGAGTACTTGCTACCGGTGTTGCTTGCTTTCCCTTCTTGTTGGGATTAGGCTTGAATTTAAAAGGTCTCTTCTTGTTGATGTTGGGTTTGACCTCAGCATCACTATCTTTATCAGCCTCTTCGAGACGAAGAGCAATATCAACAAATTGATCAAAAGAAACTTCTATTTCAGAAGTAATGGATTTTTGAGGCTCTTGTTCAAGCCATAAAAAATCTCTGGTTTTTCTTCAATGGGGTATTAATGTACTCGACCCCATATTTAGATAGAGATTCGAAAGAGGCGACGTAGTCGATCACGGAAGATTCACCTTGAACAAGGTCGATAAATCATCGAGCTAAAGATACTTTCTCATCTTCCGGCACGAATTTCAACTCGAACCTTTCCCGGAATTGCTCCCAAGTAAGGTCCGCTTCAATAATTTCAGAGATCAGAAGCTCGTACCAGTCTAATGCTCTTTCTTGGAGCATACTAGAAGCCACTTGGACTCAGTGAAGATCAATCAGATTCATGCGAGAGAAGACGCGGTCGCATGTTCGAAGCCAAGCCTGGACTTCTATAACGCTCTCGGAACCTTTGGATGGCTTTCCACCTAAATTGGTGTAATCGCTGCACAAGCGTGCAAACCCAGATTTAGGATGTGTGGGCTCAGGAATAGATCCGACAGCTTGAGCATTTCTCACAAGATCAAGAAGTTGATGAGCAGACATAAATACTCCATCCTGGGGAGTAGCATTAGATTGACCGGCGCTGGGACGGCCAGGTCTAACCATTTCTCTTCTTTAAGAAAGAAAGAAAAGAGAAAAAGGTTAATCTCAGAATGAATATCAAACAAATTTGATTGATAATACAAGGAATCACAAAAGAAAATAGGATAGGACGGTACGAAGACTCGAATCAAATCCTATGGCACGATTCCTAAGAAAGACTTAGGACAATGATCCTTACTAGATTATTCTACATTGTTCCGAAGTTTGGCTCTGATACCAAGCTGTGGCGCCCCACCTCTATGCTCACGCTATACAAGAACACTACTGGTGTAACAACCCGCATATTTATCGATTTTATATTTAAATATTTTATTTAAATATTTCATCGTTAGTCGGATTTTTAGTCCGAAAAGCTACTTTTGCAAACAGTCGAATTGGGACTCGAGACCACTTCCATTGAGTTCAAAATGCTGTTTGCGACCTTTTTAAGTATAAACTTCGATATGTTTGGAGTTAATCGAATTTGGCTACTTTTTCTATTTGGGTTTTGGGTTTGGATTCAGCGCACTAGCTAACTTAATACCCTAACTCAGCCCTCTCCTCTCCATTCACTCATTCCCACTCCTCAAACTCAAGCTAAAACTGAAAATGGTGGAAAGGAAAGGGAATTAGAAATTCCAAGCCTTAGTTTCTTCTTTCAAACTTGAATTCTTGCTCCAAAATCAAAGAGAAGCTATTGGTAAGCATCCTCTTCTTCTTCTCCAACTCATTCTCTTATCAATTTCAAAAATTCCTAAACCTAACTTAGGAAATGTTTCTCTTTTAAGCTTAGATTTAAGCTTGTTGGGTTGGAATTGAAGAGCGATTGTCCTTGCCATTGCTCTATAGCTTCTTCTTCATTTGTTTGGGTTTAAAGGTGAGATTTTTTTCTCACATCTATGACTATAATTATCTTTGGTTGTTAGGTATGAATTCCTAACACCTTTTCATGTGAATTTGCTTTTGATTTGGATTGGTTTTGTGAATATTCCAATTTTTGGGTTTTTAAGTGAAATTTGTGTGGAAATCCTTTTATGGATGTTTGATCATGCTTTTGGTGATGCATCGAGGAGCATATAGGGCCGGTTTGCCTATTGGCATAAACCCTTAGAGCCAATGTTCGTCCGGTTGCATTTTGGAAGAGTTTGCTCTTCATTTGGATAGGCTAAAAAACTGCCCAGGCATGATTCAGTCGACTGAAATCTCTGTTCAGTCGACTGAATCTGAAACCAGAAAGTTTCCAGGCAAGATTCAGTCGACTGAAATCTCTGTTCAATCGACTGAACCTGGAAACAGAAAGTTTCCAGGCAAGATTCAATCGACTGAACCTGGAAATAGAAAGTTTCCAGGCAAGATTCAGTCGACTGAAATCTCTATTCAGTCGACTGAACCTGGAAACAGAAAGTTTCCAAGCAGAATTCAGTCCACTGAAAATCTCTGTTCAGTCAACTGAATTTGTTGTTTCAGCCCACATTGCCTTTTGGGATTGAATTTCCAATTTGAATCGATTCGTGATGATCCTATTTGTTGTTATCATTTATTATGACTTTGATGACTCCTTTTAAGGGATTTTTGAATATCTATTTTGATGGATTCTTTATCGGTTTAATTGAATTTGATTCGCGTCTTCGAATGTGAATTTTTATGATTGATTGTTTCTACAATCATTTTTGTGGTTTGTCACTGTAAAATATAAAGGTTTCAATACTAGTAGTAAATATCAAATCCCTTTTCATCAAAACGATTTCAACACTATTTTATTACAAAGCTCATTTCTTAAAACTGTTTTCCAATCTATTAGTATATACAAACCTTTACCTCATTCGTATGAGAAATCTAACTAAACGGCTTAGTAAAACAAGTGGTATGAAACGCTTGCGTTTACTTCGTCGGTTAATTCTTGGACTTGTTCGATTGAACCTCTTGTGACAATTTTCTAGTGGAGATCTATAATTTGTTCGCAAATATTTAAGTTAAACTAGTGGTTATGGGACATGAAGCTAAACTCATATATTTACTAGCTTATTGTAACTGACACTTCTTGATGATCGATGATGATCATTTTATGGTTTAGACTAGCGATGTGCGATGGCTCTTTGTCATTTGGAGCTTCGGTTCAAAGTCCGCAATGGGGGACTATACCCTGTCAGGAGGAGCTTCGGCTCACCAGGAGGAGCTTCGGCTCAAAGTCCACAATGGGGGACTATACCCTGTCAAGAGGAGCTTCGGCTCACCAGGAGGAGCTTCGGCTCAAAGTCCGCAATGGGGGACTATACCCTGTCATGAGGAGCTTCGGCTCACCAGGAGGAGCTTTGTCTCAAAGTCCGCAATGGGGGACTATACCCTGTCAGGAGGAGCGCCGGCTCATTTTTATGGGATTGGCCATCCTTTTCTTCTATTTTCTAGATTTCTTGTTGATGATTTCTAGAATTTGTGTGTCGTTAACTTTTGTGATTTCTGGATTTCTTATTGATGATTTCTAGAATTTATGTGTCGTTAACTTTTGTGATTTCTGGATATTGATTTCTGGAATTTATGTTTCACCAGCATTTACGATGGGCATTGATATGTATGTCATTAATTGTGGCTTGGTGAATTAAATTAAGAATATGACATTCTTTTTAATCTTTGAGAAGATTCTTGTGATATTGATTAATCTCTGGATTGATTTTCGATTAGATACTTATCACAGTATGGCTTTATGGTTATCATACGTTTTTGCCATATCTCTTATTCTATATCACTTTATCTGATAATTATAGCTAGACTGATCCGTTTATTATTTTCTTATTAAATAATACTCAGGTCAGACTGAGATATTACAGGTGCTTCCTCTTGCCTTCCTATCTGGAACCATCATCTGACTTTTGGCTAACTACTCTAGTTTAGTAGTTTTTGTTGTATACATTTGAGATTAGACTCCTTGATGTATACATATTCTTTTGACTAGCACTTGTATCTATTATTTTGTGTTATTGTGGTTCTTATTTGACCACTACTCTGATGTACACTTTCATGTGTTATATTCATATATATTTCCGCCTTTGTGATATGAATTGTCTGTGACTAATTTGTGTTATGTTTATTTCTATATTTGTTTCCGAAGTCCATATAGCCACTGTGTAGTAGCTTTGAGTTTGTATCGGTATGTCGGATTTCCTCTTGAGATGAAAAGTTATATTTTTATCTGGCATATTGGTACTCGCCCAAAGCAATTATACAGATGGTCGCTCCTCAACAGCCTTATTCTCCATGCTAGTTGACGGCATTACCCCGTAGTGTCCTTGGCTAGCGTGGGTATAGAGGTGGGGTGTCACAGCTTGGTATTGGAGCCAAACTTCGGAACAATGTAGAATAATCTAGCAAGGATCATTGTCCTAAGTCTTTCTTAGGAATCGTGCCATAGGATTTAATTCGGGTCTTTGTACCGTTCTATCCTTTTTTTTATGGTTCCTTGTTTTATCAATCATGATTGTTTGATATTCATTCTGATAATAACTTTTTCTTCTTCTTCTTTCTTACTTAAAGAAGAGAAATGGTTAGATCTGGCCGTACCAACGTCGGTCAATCCAGTGCTACTCCTCAGGAGGGAGTATTTATGTCTACCCAGCAGCTCTAGATCTTGTTAAGAATGCTCAAGCTATCGGACCCATTCCAGAGCCTACTCATCCTAGATCTGGTTTTGCACGCTTGTGTAGAGATTATACCGATTTGGGTGGAAGGCCATTCCGGGGATCCGAGAGTGTCATTGAAATCCAAGCTTGGCTTAGATCATGCTACCGCATCTTTTCTCGCATGAATCTTGTTGATCTCCACCGAGTCCAAGTAGCTTCTAGCATGCTCCAAGAAAGAGCATTGGATTGGTATGAGCTTCTTATTTCTGAAATCGTTGAAGCAGATCTCACTTGGGAGTAATTCCGGGAAAGGTTTGAATTGAAGTTTGTGTCGGAGGCTGAAAAAGTAACTTTGGCCCGGCGTTTTATCGACCTTGTTCAAGGTGAATCTTCTGTGACGGACTACGTCGCATCTTTCGAATCTCTTTCTAAATACGGGGTTGAATACATTAATACCCCATTGAAGAAAAATCAGAGATTTTTTTATGGCTTGAACAAGAATCTCAAGAAGCCATTACTTCTGAAATTGGAAGTTTCTTTGGATTAGCTTATTGATATCGCTCTTCGTCTTGAAGAGACCGATAAAGAAAGTGATGTTGAAGTTGGGAGTGCCAAACCGAACTTCAACAACAACAAGAAGAGGCATCCTCTTATTAAATTCGAAAGTCCTAATCCAAACAAGAGGGTGAAGCAAGTGACTTCTATAGCAAAGACTCCCATCCCTAATCGTGGAGAATGCTACAATTGTGGCTCTAAGGACCATCATATAAATAAGTGTCCAAGGCCTATTTCTTGCCGCTATTGCAAAAGTGCGGATCATTATATATCTTCATGTCCCAAACGTCAAAGCAAGAGAGAGGGATAGTTGAAATTTGTGCAAGCCCTTAGCAACTCTTTTTGATATGGGTTTCATCTCATTATTTTTATATCAAAAGAACTTCTGATTCTTTTTCTTTAAACATTTCTGGGCTTGATGACTTCTTTGAGAATTGCGAATCCGGTTGATGGATTCGCAACACTCGGTCTATTTCTTTCAAAAGATGTCGAAATTGTTTTATGTGATTTTTCTTTCCGAGCTGATTTCTACTTAGGCTTCGAAATTAATTTTTGTGAAAGGATTGGCTTAATCATTATGAAGCCATATCCTTTGTCCCGTGTGGACTATTCATCTTCGACATTTTCAATCTGTTAAGCAGATTTCTGTTTTCCCTTTGTGATTTTGATTCCAATTTGATGGCATCATTTTATTCTTTAAGCTCTCATGATGAGGAAAGTGTTATTTCTCTCATTCATGTAGTTTGAGAATTTTCCGGTATTTTTGAGTTTGTCTTAGGATTATCTCCTAAGCAATCTTTTGAGAGGTGTTAAGGTCTTTTTAGTTCGACCTTGCCACCGATTTTATTTGCTATGAGTTGCGGAAGTTAGCATTCCACTTACCGCATTCCAAACTCGTTATGATTCTTATGAATGACTTATTATGTCATTCATTTTTTCCATCTTATTTCATCCATTTTATGAATCAAGTATTCTACGATCTCGATGACTCCATTCTGGTATATATTGATTTTGGATGAAAACAGCAATTTAAAATTTTGCAAATCATTTTCAAAAGGTTTATTTATAAGTACAATTTGATTTTGCTCTTAAACGAGCAAAGAATATTCTTAAAGGTTTTTAAGAAACATGTTTGTCATATAGAAGATGATTTTGTGATTGTATTGCCCATTGAGTGCTTTAAGAATTCTAGTCGATGCGCTTGATCAATGTTATCGATAAGAATCTCCTAAACGCTTTGATGAGACAGTCAGACATAATATATTGACTTGTAAAAATGTAAATTTTTCTAGAAAGATTATTACATAAAGATAAATGTAATTTTGAAAGTTTGAGCTTTTCGGTAAAGAAGATTATCTAAAAGAACTCTTTTCCGATACTTCTATTCTTGTGATTCCCGAAGGGAACCAAGACTTTATTTTTGTACCGATGCTAATGAGTATTGGTCTGGATGCCGTTCTCTTGCAAAAGAGAACGTGCTATCATTTGTGCTTCTAAATCATTAAAGCCGATCGAGACTAGGTATGCCACTCATGATCTAGTGCTCGCGGCTATTGTTTTTGCTTTTAGAGTTTGGCATCATCATTTTAGGGGAGAAATTTGTTCTCCACCTTGATCATAAATCTTTGGAATATTTATTTCTTATAAGAAACTTAATTTTTGTCAACCTCGTTGGCTCGAGTTCCTTGTATCTTATGATCTTAATATTCTTTGTATACTCCCGGAAGGGAAATCATGTTGCAAATGCCCTTAGTCGTAAGCAACAAGTGGTTGTCTTTTTGATGATGTCCGAATGGAATGATCTTTTACCAAGTTCATCGGACGTTTCGATGTACCTTGTTTTATTGAGCTACGTCTCATTTCTTTTATGGGTTTACGTCCGATGTTCTTTTATGGTGCTCGGTTCATTGGACGTACCGTTTTTGTACTGCGTCGATGTTTCGAATTATTTGAGCTTTGGTTCATCTGGCGTACCGTCGTTGAACTACGCCGTTGTTCCAAATTATTCGAGTTTTTAGTTTCTCGGGCGTACTATTATTATACTACGTCGTTGCACAGGCTCAATTTTATGTTATTCTTGACGTTTTCTCACGTCTTTCTACTATAGAAATGCCGTAGGGATTCCGATTTTTATTCCTGAGCCCGGTGTTATTGAGAAAATTGAAGTTTCACCAGATTTGACTTATGAGCAACATTCCATTCGCATCATTGCTTCGGAGGTTGAGCGCTGTTAACGTTGAAAATTGAACGCTAACACCCTGGTGTGTGTAGTAGAAATGTGAAAGCACCACCCGTGATACGGGAATATGAAATAAGCAGAAAAGTAGCAGAAAACAGTAAAAGACAACGACTTTATAGTGGTTCGGCTTAAGATCAAGCCTACGTCCACTTTAAATTCCTTTATTGCTGATTTGGTTACAAGTTGATACAACGCACTTCAAAATACAATACACTTCGATTCCAAAACACTTCAGACTAGTAGCTCAAACTTCGATGTGATAAGGCTCTTTGAGTCCATGTCGGATGTGCAAGATCTCTTTCGAAGGTTGTTGTAGTGTCTTGAATGCTTAGAATGCTTGATGTGTTGGATGAGTTGAGAATTCAGCAAAGTAACGGTGCTTCAGGAGATCAGCCCAAAAGTCCCCTTGCCGTTGGAGTAGCTCTAGTATTTATAGGGAAAAATCGGGGCAAGGTTCAATCTCTAAGTCTTAGGTCGTGAACGACCTAAGTTAGGTCGTAGGTCGGCAGGGACCTAGGTGATATAATTTGGCTCATCTCGATTGACCTTGGTTTCTTCTGAGCGAGTTAATAGGTCGCGCGCAACCTAATATAGGTCGTAGGTCGCTGAGACCACTTCGTTCTTAGGTCGTTAGGTAGTAGGATCCCTTAAGTCGCTAGCTTCTTAGGTTGGTAGGTCGTGGCATTGCTTAGGTCAGTATGAAGTTAAGTCGCTAGGTCGCGGGATTCCTTAGGTCGCGGTAGACGGCTAAATAGGGTAGCACCTGGTCTTCTTCTGAGTGAATTGGTAGGTCGCACAGGTTATTAAACCGTTAGGTCGCATATGCTTTAGGTCGCTGAGACTGCTTTATCCTTAGGTCGTTAAGTAGTTCATCCACTTAGGTCGTTAGCTTCTTAGGTCGGTAGGTCACTGCTCTCTACAGAAGTTAGGTCGCTAGGTCGCAAATCAAAAGAGGGTTAACATTTGCCCCTCGAAGTACACGCCTAGGTCGTAGGTCGTGTGCTTCGATCTCCTTAACTCGTGCTTTGATGAGTTGTTAGGTCGCGAGCGACTTAGCGAGGAAACTAGGTCGTGTAGTGTTGATCCGCATTCCACTGCCCCGGTGTATAAATAGCTTAGGTCGTTCCTCCTTCATCTCATCTGTTCTAATACTCCATCCTGCCATTAATAAGTTTCCAAGCTCTCGAAAGCGAATCCAATTACTTGATCATCAATCATCCCCATCATTATACTACGTAAGTAATTTCAATCACTACTCAATCATGGCCATCATCGAAACGCAAACCCTCCCCCATTTTTCGGCCCTAATACGATTTCATGCATTGCGCTACCATTGTACTTCTCGAGATCAGGGCAATGCATCATGTTCATGATGGATTTGGGGCGATTTGGCTTAGTTTCGAATAATTTCGTGATGTTGAGAGATAACGGGTTAGGTTAGGGCGCTTCTGGTGACGTGGCGAAGTATGATTGGAGAATATGGCTTAGGATTTCTGATGGGGGATAGCTCGAGGTTATTGGGTAACTCAGCAAGCGATCTAGCAGATTGGACAACCTAAAAACATACACGACCTAATGAATTAGGCTGACCTAAAGACCCGTCCGGTTCAAGAATTCTTGCGACCTAACTGATCGAACGACCCAACTTTGTGATGATATAACTCTTAAGTCGAGTATATGTTCAAGCGACCTAGGACTTAGCCATTTTTTCTCTGCCTTGAACTCTTTTGGCTTGACTTATGTAGGCTGTTGGAGTTGGTTCGAACGTGAATTGTACGACCTATCATAACTACGACCTAACTCGCTTGCGACTCAACTTTCCTGCGACCTATCTTGCTTGCGGCATAGGCTTTAGGTAGCAGACGAGCTAGGACTTCGAGAAATTTGTATTGCTTTGACTTGGGGCTTTTTCCTTCATGTGCCTTACGACCTAAAGAATCAACGACTTAATTTAACTCACAGCATGCCCTTTAGGTCATGGACGAGCTAACACTTAGACATTTGCACAGTTTTGATAGAACTTGACTGAATTTTCAGTTTGAACAACCAGAATGAACCGCTTGATCTTCGAACTGTTTGAACTTCTTTACAGATTATCTCTAATTCTAATAACCTGTTAAACACAATATTTGCAGAAAACTGGGACGAATATACTGCCATTGACTGCCCACATCGAGTGACAGATTAGTCGATAAAGAATAATCAACTTAAATGAATTGTGCGAATGAAACGCTGTAAACCAACCAATTCAAGTGAAGTATTAAAGCAAAACTAAAATAGTTAACTGAAGCTGATTTGTTTGCATTAACACTGCACTTGAGTTTTAAATTAACAAGTCCTGAAATCTCGTAATCAACCAATTGTCAACTAGTTTAATTCCAGTTATGCTTGCTTGTTATTTTTATTAGTTCTGCACAATACTTCACACTTTTTAGGAAACGTGCACCTTCACATTTGAACATCCAGTTGCTTATGTAGAATGACTTCTCAACAAGAAGAGATAATAGTTCAAGCTGGAGAGGCCATTCCTATTCCTGCCCCGTTAACTAATCCTCTAGAAAGAATCTTGACCACTTTACATTACAGAGCTTTCAGCCAATTATGTGTTCAATTTGGTATTGCTGAAGCAGAAGCCATACTACTTGGGAAAAGCGACACTGCTGACATACCACCTCCTGGTTTCGTCGCCGTTAATCACCAAATGTGCATGAGTGGAGCCATTCCTCCTTTTAACGATTTCCTTCAACAACTTCTTCTTCGACTGTCTATCTCTCCCTTTCAGTTACATCCCAATGGCTATGCTATCCTGATGGGGCTATGTGTGCTATTTAAGAGGACGCTGGATCGTCTTTCGAGTTTTGATGAAGTTTGTTACTTGTGCATATTTGCCAAAAATAAAGACCATCCCTCCATCACGCTTGTGAGAAGTGCTAGGAACCTTAAACTGATCATTAGTCTTCCCGAGAGTGCTTACGGGTTTCTGAATCAGTTTTTCTTCGTTCGCTATCCTCCGGGATTCTACGCTATCTGGAGAGTAGGAAGTAAGATCATTTATCTTCATTCCTTATGTTTTCTGAACTTTTCGAACCCTGAGTTGTCAAGTGTTAACTTTGCTCTTTACTTTTCAGCGCTTCCTCCTCCTTCTAGGGATCCTGGTCACAAACCAACTTTTGATAGGCTCATGGCCGTGCCGGTTGAGGAGAGGAGTATCCAATTTCTGTTGAAAGACGAGTTTTTGCATTAGTTCGGACTTTTAAACTCCTCTCGATCTACCCAGATTCATGAAGTGCCTAGTTTCGAGACTGAATTATTAGCTGCCCCCGGTTCTCAAATAGAGACATCAAATGCCCCAGTTTCTGCAGAAGAAACTGCATTAGGAGAACCTGCTGTAGAGGCTGCATTGGTGAAGTGTTCTACTTCTGTTGATGTTGCGGGGTCATCTAGCAAACTCACACTCTCCCCAGTAATCGAAGAAGAAGAACCTCCTCAACACTCCGGGAATGCTGATGATAAAGGAGTTGAGAGAAAGAGTCCCGCTAAGTTTGACGGTGACGACACTTTTGATGATCTAAGCGACTTGATGATAACTTCTCAAGAGCTTTTTAAGGATGACCCTATTACTACCAAAGTTATTTCTTCAGCAATTGAGGCGACATCTGCGTTGCAGCAAACTCCATCAACCCAAGAGTTAACGCCAGCTGCAAAAAATGACGCTACCCCCAAGCCGAAGAGTGGTTTGTAGCTCGACGCGCATAGTTTACACGCCACACACACTTAGGAATATTTAGCAGTTACTCGCACTTAATTTCCTTTTCCTGGAGATTTCTAAATTTTATTTCTTTTTTCATTTTCAGATTCTCCGATGGGGCGAACTGGATCGTATTATGAAAATTTCCAGCGCCATGGAAGCCGTGACGCTTATGATTATAGACGCTATCTACCTGTCCATAGGGAAACCGATGAAGAGAGAGCCGCTAGGAAGGCTCAAGAAAGAAGAGCTCACGAGCAACAATTCGGGAGAAGGGACAAACGATACGACTCTTCTTACAGAAGCGATGATTCTTATAAAAGGAAATCCTATGATAATAAGGGGAAGAGTCACATTGCTGACGATTTGAGCAAACGGGTCAAACTTAGCGAAAAGGACGCGTCTGCGATTTCTGAAAAGACCATTGCTCCTACCTCTCTTGACATTCCCTCTGATTCTCCTGCTCTTAAGAAATCTGACATTCAGACCATTATCAACAGGCCTCAGTATCAAGTCAAAGATGCTCCGCCTAAACTTCAAAGCCGATTCCCAAATTGGTGTCTAAAAGGAGTTCGCTTTGACTTAGATTTAGTTCCCATCGATAAGCAGGCCATGCTGAAGAATCTCGATGCTGTTAAGCTTGACATTGAGAGAATGTTTGGATGGCAGAAACTGGTTGACGAGCTTCAAAGAGTTAATCATATGAATCTCGAGGCCATGTTGACTATGGAGAACGATCATTCGGAGTGGAAGAAGATTCTCAAGCAACACGATGCGGAAATGACGAGCATCGCTGACGACAATGCAAGACTTGAGTCTGTAGTTAAGAAACTCAAGGAAGATCTTGCCACTTCTTCTGCTTCGCATTCCCAAAAAGAATAAGTCTTTCAAAAACAAGTGTGAGATGCACATGCTGCTCAAAGAGATGCTGAGACAAAACTTGAGGCAGAGCGGCATGTAGTTGAAAAATATCGCAAAGATACCGCTCAGCTGCGGGAAAGAGTTAACTCCCAAGACTTGGAGATTGCAGCGTTAAAAGCTCGACTTTCTAAAGTTGAAAAAGAACGTGATGAGGCAGTTGCTGGTCAAGTTGCAGCCGAAGAATCTCACGAAGCAACCAAATCCAACATCAACTCTACTTTATTCGACTTTTATGTCCACATCGTCTTGGGGCGCGGAAGCCTCTCATTTCTGGGACCGAAATACGAAATCACTTGGCTGAAGTATGAGAGGCAGTAATTGACATGTTTGGAGGCGCTGGCTATGCAGAGTCAGATCTTGAGGCGCTTTATCTGGATGATGAAGCACGTACTGCGCTTGCCAGGGGAAAAGAGCAGCTTGCTAGGGAGCGAGCCGAAGTGGCAGGAGAAGAGCGTTTGGAGAAAGCGCCTTTAACCGACCCCGCTCATCTTCCGGCTTCGGTCGATCCTGATACTATTGGCTCTAGTTCTTATTCTCCACCTCACGCAAAAGCCGAAGTTAAAACCGTGACAACCGAGCCTCCTACTGTTCAAGTTGAGGAGAAGACCCAGAATGATGCTGAAGCCGAAAACTTTGAAATTGTCGTGATTAAGCCGACTTCTTCAGGTAACCTTGATTCAGATCTGGCTCAAGTGGACTGTTCATTTGATTCAATTGAACTCGATGAATTTCTCGCTTATTACTTAAGTCCTGATGATCCAACATCTTCTCTTTTTTCAGAGAATACTGATTTTAACTTCTTTTTTTCTATAGCGGAAACACTAAATGCTGCGCAAACTTCTTCCCTTCCAGCTGTTCCTCTCCATCCCTTCAAGTCACTCCTGCTTCTCAGCCAGGGTCGCAGGAAGAACAAATAGAAGCCCTTCAAGGCTTGGAGGATCCACCCGCTTCGCAAGAACAGAAGGCGGAAGATCTTGAGGACAGTGAGAAGACCCCGGAGTAGTCTCTCGACGATGACACAAAGCTTTCTGCGTTGTTTACTCTGGGAAGTGACTCTTCTTCGAAGAGGAAAGGGAAGCGCGCAATGAAGAAGAAGAAGAAAAGCACTTCAGCTGATGAAGAAAAAGTTGAAGAAGATCCAGTTGAGCCTCCTTCTCCTTCTTCCCCGACCCGTCCACGTCGGACTCAGAAGTTAATCATCAAGCCGGGCAAGGGTTCTAAAGGTGGCGGGAAGAAGGAGTACTGAGCTGGTCTTTACGCTTCTTATTTTGCTTTTTGCTTTTTGCATGTATTGACCAGAGAATGTGCGGATACCGGCCTCCGCTTGTCGAAACCTGCACATGTAAAAAAATTTCATAGTATGGAATAAAATGGTTCTTTTTACTTGTACAATTTCTTGCCAGTATATGTGTGAATGCATTTATTCCTTGTTTTTGCACAAGTTTCTTTATTTGATATTGTAGTGAGCTTGTGGTATGTTGTTTGAGCTTTTGTTTTTATTAATATAGTTATATGCCCCCGTACCACAGCTCATTGCAATATTCTGAAAAGACTTGTACTCTTATTTTAGAGAATAATTCTTCCGTTTTGATGAAATATTATTCTGCTTCTAATAGAGTACGCTTTGTATCGGAGAAGTTTTTCTTTCTCTCTCTTTCTAAAGAACACTTCAACTTTTGGGGATGATCACTTCTACTTTGTTGAAAAGTGGATTCCCCTACGCAGTGAAGCGACCCTTTGAAGAATGTTTTGATCTTTTTGTCATAAAGTTGTATTTCATCGTTGAATGGGCCCACGGGATTGGCGTCAGCTGTTTTACCGGATATTTGTTTGTACAAATAATCTCAAGTATTCAGTTATGGCCTGGAACCTTCTTTTTCGAGAAGGTGCCCCTTTCGTGGTTCCATCAATGAAGTTTTTGGATGTGCCTCATTAGAGGGCTTTATTTGTTTAGTGCTTCTAAAGAAGACTTTTGTGCCTCGGGAGAGGGCATTTTGGGCTTATGCCTTGGGAAAGGACTTTTTTGTTGTGCCTCGGGAGAGGGCTTTTGTTTGTGTGCCTCCGAAGAGGGCTTGTGCCTCCGAAGCAATTTTTTGCCTACGAAGAGTTGTGCCTCCGAAGAGGGCTTGCGCCTCGTTAGAGGGCTTTGGTTTGGCACTTCAAGCATGGTGAAGTGTGCCTCCGAAGAGGGCTTTTGTTTGATATGCATTTGGGAAGGGCTTTTTTGTTGTGCCTCGGGAGAGGGCTTTTGTTTGTGTGCCTCCGAAGAGGGCTTGTGCCTCCGAAGCAATTTTTGCCTACGAAGAGGTCTTTGTTTGGACTCCGAAGAGTAGCGTTTGGACTCTGAGGAGTAGCAGTTGGACTCCGAAGAGTAGCATGTGAACTCGGAGGAGTAGCATTTGGACTCCGAAGAGTAGCACGAGGACTTTGAGGAGTAGCAGTTGGACTCCGAAGAGTAGCACGAGGACTTTGAGGAGTAGCATGGACTCCGAAGAGTAGCACATGAACTCGGAGGAGTAGCATTTGGACTCCGAAGAATAGCAGTTGGACTCCGAAGAGTAGCACGAGGACTCGGAGGAGTAGCATTTGGACTTCGAAGAGTAGCACGAGGACTCTGAGGAGTAGCAGTTAGACTCCGAAGAGTAGCACGAGGACTCTGAGGAGTAGCATGGACTCCGAAGAGTAGCACATGAACTCGGAGGAGTAGCATTTTGACTCCGAAGAGTAGCAGTTGGACTCCGAAGAGTAGCACGAGGACTCTGAGGAGTAGCATGGACTCCGAAGAGTGGCACGTGAACTCGGAGGAGTAGCATTTTGACTCCAAAGAGTAGCAGTTGGACTCCGAAGAGTAGCACGAGGACTCTGAGGAGTAGCATGGACTCTGAAGAGTAGCACGTGAACTCGGAGGAGTAGCATTTAGACTCTGAAGAGAAGCAGTTGGACTCCGAAGAGTAGCACGAGGACTCGGAGGAGTAGCATTTGGACTCCGAAGAGTAGCACGAGGACTCTGAGGAGTAGCAGTTGGACTCCGAAGAGTAGCACGAGGACTTTGAGGAGTAGCATGGACTCCGAAGAGTAGCACGTGAACTCGGAGGAGTAGCATTTTGACTCCGAAGAGTAGCAGTTGTACTCCGAAGAGTAGCACGAGGACTCTGAGGAGTAGCATGGACTCCGAAGAGTGGCACGTGAACTCGGGGGAGTAGCATTTTGACTCTGAAGAGTAGCAGTTGGACTCCGAAGAGTAGCACGAGGACTCTGAGGAGTAGCATGGACTCCGAAGAGTAGCACGTGAACTCAGAGGAGTAGCATTTGGACTCCAAAGAGTAGCAGTTGGACTCCGAAGAGTAACACGAGGACTCTGAGGAGTAGCATGGACTCCAAAGAGTAGCACGTGAACTCGAAGGAGTAGCATGGTTGCTTGTGTCCTTCCACCATCTTCTTCCTAGCGATTCCTCGTTATCACTTCAAGTGCATTTCCCATCCTTTTGCAAGTCGTTTGCTTTTTGCCAGAGAAGTGTACTTTATCGTTGAGTGAATCCACGGGGCAGATGCAAGCTACTTTACCGGATGTTCGTTTGCACAAACGATCGCGATTGGTTAGCAAGGGTCTGAAACCTTCCCGTCAAGAAGGTGCCCGCTTTGGTGGAATCACTAACTGTTCGAATAGTACTTCTTTTGTAGGAGTTGAATTTTGGAACTTTTGTGGCTTGTCATTTATTTGTTGAGTGATTTGTAGGAATCGCTTGGTTTTGTGATGCGTTGAATAGGTAAGCTTTGCTTTGATAGCCTGCAATATTAAATCGACATTTTAGCAATATTTTAAAGACACTTGCATATCGAAATGAGACAGGCATTTTATAGTATTAGAGAATACAAAATCTATAGTTCTTTATTATTGATTCACATTGATTTCTCAGTGGTCTACAATACAAGGGTTATACATCCATTATCATTTTACAAATTTAAGCAATGCTTGTTAAGTAAAAATTGGATGCGAGTGATTGTTGTTCCAGAATCTCGGGATTGATTTTCCATTTCCGCTGGAATCATTGTTTCTGATCCATATGCCACTCAGAATGGAGTGTGGTCAGATGCTGGGTGAGGTCCCACTGTGACAATATTAATGACAAGCCTCTCAGATTCCTGCGCTGCAGCCTTGTCTTTTGAGCCGTATTGATGAGTAGGAAGTTGTTGCCTCTGAGTGGATGAAGTTGGGTCGACTCTGTTTTTCTTCACATATTGTTGCAGTTTATTCTGTTTCAGCAACTCTTCAATCACATTCTTTAACTGGTGACATTAGTTAGTGTCATGGCCAGGTTGATTGTGGAATCGACAGAATCTCCCATTATGCATTGCCCCTCTCCCCATCTCAGATGGTTTGGGATACTTGACAACATCCTTCGTTGCGAAGAAGATATTTTCCAGTGTATCAGTTAAGGGAGTAAAATCTGAAGGATTAAAGCGGCGAGGTTTCTTCTCATTTCCCTGCTTCTCTCCTCCGTTATTTTCCCTTTTCTAGTTTCCAGATTCTCTCTTGTTAGAAGCAACGTCGTTATTCTGGATTTCGGCAACTACTACTTTCGCTGGCGCAGAAAGGCTTTCTAAGCGCATGAATTCGTCGGCCTTTTTATAGAATTTCTCAAGTGAGTTTGGCTCCTTCATTTTTAACCATCTTCCGAATTCACTTGATTTGTTGATGACTCGCATCAGGTAAGTCAGGATCATACGGGGTTCTGCATTATCCACTTCGGCTAGGGCTATATTGAAACGGTTCAAAAAAGATCTGATAGACTCTCCGGGAGCTTGTTCAAGGCTGGATAGTGACATTATATCCTTAGCTTTCGAAGCATACAACCTGAACTGATCCTTGAATTTTCGAGTTAAGTCAGAGAATCGATCTACGGACCGAACTGGTAGCTTTGTGAACCAAAGTAGAGCCACTCCTTCCAAGTACACTGGAAAGTATTGGCATTTAATCTCATTTGATGCTCTTGCACCGGTCATATGCCAGTCGTACTTATATAGGAAATGATTAGGGTCACTTGTCCCTCTATAGGCCGGGATAGTAGGAGGTACAAATTTCCTTGGAAATTCTGCTTTCAGGATCCTTTCAGTAAACGGAGTTTTGCTTGGAGCAAATCCCCAGTCGTTCTCATTTTCTTTCCTCTGCATGCTCCCTTTCATGATTCGACGAACCATCCCTGATAGTTATTCCTCATTGTTCAGAGGCATCGCCGGGCAGACGTCAGCTAGTCTTTCGGAAGTTTGCCTGGGCAAATGTTCGCAAAAAGTTGGCTGCGGCCTTGGACCTTCAGCTTGGAAAGGTGGCGCTTCGGCGGTGCCAGTTGCTCTTTGAGGAATATCTTTCTCTTGGGAATTATGGGCATCTTCGGCAAAGGTTGTTTCATTGTTTTCTGGTTGTCGGTTTGCCCCGAGCAGAGCGTTTAATCTGTCCATCATCAAAGCGTTTTGAGTTTCAATTTGCTGGTATAATCCCGACACTACACCGTCTAATTCAGCCCTTGTAACCCCAACAGTAGGAGTTGCCTGATTTGGCACGGGAGAAGAATCAGCCCTGTCATTAGCATTTCCGGATCTTGTATATCTACTCTTTCTTCCAGGAGCCATGATTTCAGATAGACTTCTAGTTTTTAGAGAGATTCCTTCAATAAATTTTTGCGAAGCAATGATGAAAAGATTCCTGAGTTGGGTTCTCAGTGAAAGCACCAAATGTTAACGCTGAAAATTGAACGTTAACACCCTAGTGTGTGTAGTAGAAATGTGAAAGCACCACCCGTGATACGGGAATATGAAATAAGCAGAAAAGTAGCAGAAAACAGTAAAAGACAACGATTTTATAGTGGTTCGGCTTAAGATCAAGCCTACGTCCACTTTAAATTCCTTTATTGCTGATTTGGTTACAAGTTGATACAACGCACTTCAAAATACAATACACTATGATTCCAAAACACTTCAGACTAGTAGCTCAAACTTCGATGTGATAAGGCTCTTTGAGTCCATGTCGGATGTGCAAGATCTCTTTCGAAGGTTGTTGTAGTGTCTTGAATGCTTAGAATGCTTGATGTGTTGGATGAGTTGAGAATTCAGCAGAGTAACGGTGCTTCAGGAGATCAGCCCAAAAGTCCCCTTGCCGTTGGAGTAGCTCTAGTATTTATAGGGAAAAATCGGGGCAAGGTTCAATCTCTAAGTCTTAGGTCGTGAACGACCTAAGTGAGGTCGTAGGTCAGCAGCGACCTAGGTGATATAATCTGGCTCATCTCGATTGACCTTGGTTTCTTCTGATCGAGTTAATAGGTCGCGCGCGACCTAATATAGGTCGTAGGTCGCTGAGACCACTTCGTTCTTAGGTCGTTAGGTAGTAGGATCCCTTAAGTCGCTAGCTTCTTAGGTCAGTAGGTCGTGGCATTGCTTAGGTCAGTATGAAGTTAAGTCGCTAGGTCGCAGGATTCCTTAGGTCGCGGTAGACGGCTAAATAGGGTAGCACCTGGTCTTCTTCTGAGTGAATTGGTAGGTCGCACAGGTTATTAAACCATTAGGTCGCATATGCTTTAGGTCGCTGAGACCGCTTTATCCTTAGGTCGTTAAGTAGTTCATCCACTTAGGTCGTTAGCTTCTTAGGTCGGTAGGTCGCTGCTCTCTTCAGAAGTTAGGTCGCTAGGTCGCAAATCAAAAGAGGGTTAACAAGCGCCTTCGGAATAAAGATGTTCTTCTTGTGAGAGTTCAATGGTTCTCAGATCCTAAGGATTGCTCTTGGGAATCCTGGGAATTCATCGAGCGATCCCGTTCTGGCTTACTCTTTCATGCTCTTTATGGTGAACTTCTTATTTCAAAATTTCTTTTGTGTCGATATGCTTCTATGGTTGTTACTTCTTATTTTCTTCTTAAGTATTGCGAGGACGCGATTTCTTTAAGGAGAGGAGTCTGTAACAACCCGCATATTTATCGATTGTATATTTAAATATTTTATTTAAATATTTCATCGTTAGTCGGATTTTTAGTTCGGAAAGCTACTTTTTGCATACAGTCGAATTGGGACTCGAGACCACTTCCATTGAGTTCAAAATGTCGTTTGCGACCTTTTTAAGTATAAACTTCAATATGTTTGGAGTTAATCGAATTTGGCTACGTTTTCTATTTGGGTTTTGGGTTTGGATTCAGCCCACTAGCTAACTTAATACCCTAACTCAGCCCTCTCCTCTCCATTCATTCATTCCCACTACTCAAACTCAAGCTAAAACTGAAAATGGTGGAAAGGAAAGGGAATTAGAAATTCCAAGCCTTAGTTTCTTCTTTCAAACTTGAATTCTTGCTCCAAAATCAAAGAGAAGCTATTGGTAAGCATCCTCTTCTTCTTCTCCAACTCATTCTCTTATCAATTTCAAAAATTCCTAAACCTAACTTAGGAAATGTTTCTCTTTTAAGCTTAGATTCAAGCTTGTTGGGTTGGAATTGAAGAGCGATTGTCCTTGCCATTGCTCTATAGCTTCTTCTTCATTTGTTTGGGTTTAAAGGTGAGATTTTTATCTCACATCTATGACTATAATTATCTTTGGTTGTTAGGTATGAATTCCTAACACCTCTTCATGTGAATTTGCTCTTGATTTGGATTGGTTTTGTGAATATTCCAATTTTTGGGTTTTTAAGTGAAATTTGTGTGAAAATCCTTTTATGGATGTTTGATCATGCTTTTGGTGATGCATCGAGGAGCATATAGGGCCGGGTTGCCGATTGGCATAAACCCTTAGAGCCAATGTTCGTCCGGTTGCATTTTGGAAGAGTTTGCTCTTCATTTGGATAGGCTAAAAAACTGCCCAGGCATGATTCAGTCGACTGAAATCTCTATTCAGTCGACTGAATCTGGAACCAGAAAGTTTCCAGGCAAGATTCAGTCGACTGAAATCTCTGTTCAGTCGACTGAACCTGGAAACAGAAAGTTTCCAGGCAGAATTCAGTCAACTGAAAATCTCTGTTCAGTAACCTGAATTTGTTGTTTCAGCCCACTTTGCCTTTTGGGATTGAATTTCCAATTTGAATCGATTCGTGATGATCCTATTTGTTGTTATCATTTATTATGACTCTGATGACTCCTTTTTAGGGATTTTTAAATATCTATTTTGATGGATTCTTTATCGGTTTAATTGAATTTGATTCGCGTCTTCGAATGTGAATTTTTATGACTGATTGTTTCTACAATCAATTTTGTGGTTTGTCACTATAAAATATAAAGGTTTCAATACTAGTAGTAAATATCAAATCCCTTTTCATTAAAACGATTTCAACACTATTTTATTACAAAGCTCGTTTCTTAAAACTGTTTTCCAATCTATTAGTATATACAAACCTTTACCTCATTCATATGAGAAATCTAATTAAACGGCTTAGTAAAACAAGTGGTATGAAACGCTTGTGTTTAATTCATCGGTTAATTCTTGGACTTGTTCGATTGAACCTCTTGTGACAATTTTCTAGTGGAGATCTACAATTTGTTGGCAAATATTTAAGTTAAGCTAGTGGTTATGGGACATGAAGCTAAACTCATATATTTACTAGCTTATTGTAATTGACACTTCTTGATGATCGATGATGATCATTTTATGGTTTAGACTAGCGATGTGCGATGTCTCTTTGTCATGTGGAGCTTCGGCTCACCAGGAGGAGCTTTGGCTCAAAGTCCGCAATGGGGGACTATACCCTGTCAGGAGGAGCTTCGGCTCAAAGTCCGCAATGGGGGACTATACCCTGTCAGGAGGAGCTTCGGCTCAAAGTCCGCAATGGGGGACTATACCCTGTCAGGAGGAGCGCCGACTTATTTTTATGGGATTGGCCATCCTTTTCTTGTGTTTTCTGGATTTCTTGTTGATGATTTCTAGAATTTGTGTGTCGTTAACTTTTGTGATTTCTGGATTTCTTATTGATTATTTCTAGAATTTGTGTGTCGTTAACTTTTGTGATTTCTGGATATTGATTTCTGGAATTTATGTTTCACCAGCATTTACGATGGGCATTGATATGTATGTCATTAATTGTGGCTTGGTGAATTAAATTAAGAATATGACATTCTTTTTAATCTTTGAGAAGATTCTTGTGATATTGATTAATCTCTAGATTGATTTTCGATTAGATACTTATCACAGTATGGCTTTATGGTTATCATAGATTTTTGTCATATCTCTTATTCTATATCACTTTATCTGATAATTATAGCTAGACTGATCCGTTTATTATTTTCTTATTAAATAATACTCAGGTCAGACTGAGATATTACAGGTGCTTCCTCTTGCCTTCCTATCTGGAACCATCATCTGACTTTTGGCTAACTACTCTAGTTTAGTAGTTTTTGTTGTATACATTTGAGATTAGACTCCTTGATGTATACATATTCTTTTGACTAGCACTTGTATCTATTATTTTGTGTTATTGTGGTTCTTATTTGACCACTACTCTGATGTACACTTTCATGTGTTATATTCATATCTATTTCCGCCTTTGTGATATGAATTGTCTGTGACTAATTTGTGTTATGTTTATTTCTATATTTGTTTCCGAAGTCCATATAGCCACTGTGTAGTAGCTTTGAGTTTGTATCGGTATGTCGGATTTCCTCTTGAGATGAAAAGTTATATTTTTATCTGGCATATTGGTACTCGCCCAAAGCAATTATACAGATGGTCGCTCCTCAACAGCTTTATTCTCCGTGCTAGTTGACGGCATTACCCCGTAGTGTCCTTGGCTAGCGTGGGTATAGAGGTGGGGCGTCATAACTGGGTAATGTCGTCGACTAGCGCGAAGAATAAGGCTGTTGAGGAGCGACCATCTGTGTAATTGCCTTGTGCGAGCACCGATATGTCAGATAGTATAACATGCATTTAATTTCAAGAGGAAATCCGACATACCGATACAAACTCAAAGCTACCACGCAGTGGCTATGTGGCCTTCGGAAACAAATATAGAAATAAACATAACACAAATCAGTCATAGACATTCATATCACAAATGCGGATATAGATATGAATATATAACACAAAAAGGTGTACCTCATAGTAGTGGTCATATAAGATCCACAAAATCACAAAAGAATATATACAAGTGTTAGACAAAAGAATATATTCAAGTGTTAGACAAAAGAATAAGTATACATCATGGAGTCTATATCTCGAATGTATAACAACAAAAACTACAAATGTAATGTAGTTAGGCAAAAGTCAGAGGATGATCCTAGATAAGGAGTCAAGCAGAAGCATATGTAACATCTCGATCTGACCCGAGTGTTATTTAATAAGAAAATAATAAACGGATCAGTCTAGCTATAAATATTAGATAAAGGAATGAGATAGAAGTAGAGATATAATAAGAATGTATGATAACTACGATGTCATACCAGAACAAATATGATATAAAACAACAACAAAATCATACAATATCTCAAAGATCTCAAAGCACCAAAAAGAATATCATATTCTTTATTTTATTCACCAAACTACAAATGTTGACAAAAATATTAAAACCAATCGTAAAAGTTGGTGAAACACAAATTCTAGAAATCATCAATTAGAAATCCAGAAATCACAAAGGGGGGAGGCCTATCACAAACGAGAGCATGAAAACTCACCAACACGTGTATCACAAACAGAACGCTATTCCATGGTTGCTAACCATAAATTTTGAGCCGAAGCTCTACAAACGGTCCGAAGACCACGGGTCGCTACCCCGCCAAATTGAACCAAAGTTCCACAAAACGGGGTTTAGTCTCCCTCGCAGACAAATAGGCATTGCACATCTCTAGTCTAAATCACAAAATGATCATCATCGATCCATAAAAAGCGTCGATTACACTAATCTAGTAAATATATGAGTTTAGCTTCATGTCCCATAACCACTAGCTTAACTTAAATATTTACGAACAAATTGTAAATTCCCACTCGAAAATTGTCACAAGAGTTTCAATCGAACAAGTCCAAAAATTAACCGACGAAGTAAACGCAAGTGTTTCATACCACTTGATTTGCTAAGCCGTTTAATTATATTTTCTCATACGAATGAGGTAAAGGTTTGTATATACTAATAGATTGGAAAACGATTTTGAAAACAAGCTTTATATTTAAAAATAGAGTTGAAATCATCTTTGTAAAGAGTTTGAATATTTACTACTAGTATAAAAAACCTTTATATTTCAAAGTGACAAATCACAGAAATGATTGTAGAAACAATCAATCAACAAAATTCACATACGAAGACGTGAATCAAATCCAAAGAAATCGATACCGAATTCATCAAAAATGGATATTCCTGAAAATCCCGAAAAAGAAGTTATCAAAGTCAACAAAGGTGATAACAACAAATTGGAGAAACAAGAATGGATAAAAATTTGGAAACTCAACACAAAAGGCAAAATAACATACTCCAGACGTCTGCGGTATATATTCAGACGTCTGCAGTATGTTTCAGGAAACTCGCTGAAACCGACTCCAAACGTCTGAGCTTTACTGCAGACGTTTGGTGACGTATTCTGGTTCAGTCTAGCCCCCTTTGGGGCAAGTTCGATACACGACGGAAGCGACAAATTGAGCGACTTCGATTGAGGATTTATGCCACTCGATAACCCAGCCTTGTATGGCCCTCCGAAATGCTCCACTAACGTGTTCAAACATCAAAGGTTTGATTTTTTAGCAAGCTGGATTCCAAAAACCAAAAATTTAACAATTCACCAATTCAATCCAAATCAAAAGCAAATGAACATGAATTAGTGTTAGGAATTCATACCCAATCAATAATAATATCTATAGAGATAGATGTGAGTTCAAAAACTCACCTTTAAACCCAAAAATGAAGAAGGAGAAGCTTGAAAGTAAATGGAGATCAACCACTCTACCACTTCAACTCAAGAAACTAGAACCTAAGCTCAAAAAGAAGAACATTTCCTAAGTTAGGTTTAGGAAATTTCTGAAATTAAAGAGAGAATGAGTTGGAGAAGAAGGAGGTAATACTTACCAAAGCCTCTCTTTGAATTTGGAGCAAGAACTTGGTTTTGCAATTGAAAACTAGGGCTTAAAGTTTTCTAATTTCTCATTCCTCTCCCCATTTTCAGTTTTACTAGAGTGATAGAGAAAATAGAAATGAAGTGAAGAGGAGAGGAGAGGGCTGAACTAGGTTATAGAAAGAGTTGGTGTGAAACCCAAACCCAAAGCCCAATAGAAAATAGCAAAATTCAACTTACTCCAAATATATCGATGTTTATACTTAAAAAAGTCGCAAACGCCATTTTGGACTCAATGGAGGTGGTCTCGAGTCCTAATTTGACTGTTTGCAAAAAGTAGCTTTTTGGACTTTAATCCGATTAACGATTCTATATTTAAATAAAATATTTGAATATTCAAAACTTCTAAATATGCGAGTTGTTACAAACGACATCAAATTTTCCCTAATATTTTCATATGATAAAGGATGGTTTCAAAAGAGATACTTTCGTTTAAATTCACTTTGACTCCTATGATATTTTTAAGTATAAACCCAATGGTTTCAAAAGGGGGACTTTCAATGATTTCGGAAGGGATACTTCCAATGATTTCAAAAGGGGTACTTTCAATGTATTCAAAGCTGCTTCTAAGTGTTATTAAGTAATACTTTATTACATTCAAAATGTTTTGAAAGAGAAGTTTTAAAGTGTTCCGAAAGGCAGGGGCCTAATGTTTTGAAAAGAGAATTATATGCTTTCGAAGTAGGTTATCCAGTGAGGTCGAAAGCAAGGTTTTGAAGGTTTCGAAAGCCTTAGTTTTCAAAGCAAATAACCGAATCTCATTTTTGAAAGGAAACCATGGCATAAATAAATAAAGTGTTTTGAAAAAGGAGTTTTTGAAGAATTTTTCTTTGATTAAAAGGTTAAAGGGATTAACCAAGTTATTGTGTTTGCTTCTTCATATGTGTATATATATTGACATTGTGATGGACCCATAACTTAATTTTAGGGAAATGCAAAATAACGAGCTAGGTTGACCCAGTAGTGAATATAAATTAAGTTAACTCCTGAATGAGTAGAATTGCATCCAGGAAGTCAGGAAGACCAGAATATATGATGCTAAAACATTAAAGGAAAAGATATCGGCATAGGACAATAGGTTCTCAGTTAGCCCATGAAATCTGTGTATAGGAAAAGATATTGGCAGGAGTCAATACGTTCATAGTAAGCCCATGAAAATAATGTATAAATGAAGATGTCAGAAAGATTGGTTCATAGTTAGCCCATGAAAACTATGATTTGATATTGGTAGGGCCCAATAGGTTTATAGTGAACCTACAAAAACTATATCCGGATTAAGATATTGACAGATGTCAACAGGTTCCTAGTCAGCAAATGAAAACTAAGATAAGAAGAAAAGATATTGGAGTTACCAATAGGTTTCTAGTCAACCAATGAAAACTAGGATAAGTGTAAAGATATTAGAGTCAACAATAGGTTCAAAGTGATCCCATGAAAACTATGTAATTGGATAAGGAGTCCTTAAACATTTTATCGGTTATTCGTCAGCCCATGAAAACTAATAGGTTAATAGTAAACCTAGAAACTATAATTGAGACGGATAGTCAAAATGAATGGGGATGGGTAATCCAGAATTGATTCACTTGTTTAGCATACCATCATATTATATTGTTTTGAATTGTTTTAACCATTGTGGATTCAAAAGCACAGTATATGGTTTTAAAAAGGTTTTAGGACACTAGTGAGGGGAATACCCGTTCCGCTAAGCGGCATGGTCTCACTAGATATCTAAATGATTTGAGATGGTAGATTATTATTCATACCAGGCTTTATGTCTGACTCGAAGTTTATGTTTTCCCCTTAAACTCTTGGGTATACAATTGATTTTGAGTAGTTTGAGAGTTGAGGTTTTCAGGTACCTCATTAGATGAATAAAGCTTTCGGAGTCGTGCAGGTGGCATGATAGCTATTATGAGTTCTCTTTTATTTGATTCTGATATGTTGTCTATAATGGCAAAGTTGTTATATTGTCTGTATATACTCTGATCATCCAAGGGGGCATCTTTATATGTCGCTCTTGGCGTATGTTGTAATAAATATATTTTCTATGAACGTGGTTAACGATTGTGTATGTAATGAATTGGAAATGTTTTGAAATGGAATGTGATCTTGTTTGATATTTTAAAAAATTTCCATATCCATGTGTTTCTTTATATCAATGAATCTAATACCACCGTACTTGGTCGTCGGGGATTAATAACTATGGATGACTGCAGCATCCGTAGCCGTTAGTTTTGGGCCTCAAAGCAAGGGGATGTTACAAGTTGGTATTAGAGCATAGGTTTATCAAACTCTAAAAGAAATTAAACCTAAAAGCTTTTTGAAACATAATCCAATGAATCAGAAATATGATTGGGGTTTAGGATAACGCTATAGTAATGTACTTATATTTGATATATAGATATATATGAGTACGTATTCCCCTTTCTCTCTTAGACCATTCTTCTTTATCTTACTAAGGCTCGTATGCAGGTTTATGAGAAAGAAGATATGGAAGTAGGAAACGTAAGAGGAAATCGTGGTGGAGGAAGAACCATAACCAATGGAAATGCTCGACCTAATACCAGGAGAAATCAAGGTTGACAGGCTAATGCTAACCAAAATGCTGATGCCAATGTGGGTACTGGAAATCCACCAGTAGATATGGGGGCGATGTATAAGTTCTTCGTCAATGTTATGCAACCAGGAGCTGCTGCTGGAGTTTCTGGGGATGTTGGAGGAGCAAATCCCGTTGCTCCGGTTTGGATTAACTATGCTAAGTTGAGCAGAGATTACACCAGTCTGGGTGGAAAGCCGTTGCATTGTGAGCATATCTTTACTGACCTGAGTTTAGATGATGAGCAGAAGAGAAGGTTTGCCTCTAGATAGTTGCATGGGTCAGCACTTCATTGTTGAAATAATGTTGCTGCTGGAGTTTCGAAGGAGGAGTTGACATGGGCTGAGTTCAAAAGGAGATTTGAACATTGGTTTTTATCCAAGCTTGCTAAGTCAGCGTTGATGAGGAAGTTTGTGATTCTAGTTCAGGGAAGGATGTCAGTTACCGAGTATGCCACTAGGTTTGATGAGCTGTCTCGATATGGGTATGCTATTGTTGACGTTGACATCATAAGGAATGAGAGTTCATTCGGGGATTGAGACCTGAGCTTTCTAAGGCAACCATGACATATATCCGTGATCCTTATAATGTGGTTATGGAGATGGTAATCCACCATGAAGAGATGCTTGCTGTTTGTGCTAGAGAGAAGCCAGTTGAAACCCAGGGTTATCAAGGAAAGAAGAGAAAGTTCTTTAAGAAGAAGGGATCCTAGAAGGGAGATGCTGCCAAGAAGGCAAAGGCTGATTTAGTTTGCTACAAATGTGACAAGAAGGGTCATTATGCAAATGAGTGTCGATCAGGCAAGGGAAAGAAGGCTGCAGACAAGAAGAATGTGAAGTGATTTAATTATGATCAAGTTGGGCATTATAAGAACCAGTGTTCAGAACCAATTAGGGCCGACAAAGGAAAGGTTTTTGCTATTGGACCATCATCTACTAAGCCAACTGCAGCTGATAAAGGGAAGACTGTGATGAAAGGTACGTTTTTGATTCAGAGTATAACAGTTAGGATACTATTTGATAATGGTGCATCACATTCATTTATATCTCACTGTTTTATTGATAGGTTATGCTTAGAACCAACATACCTTGTTAGTTCCTTAAGGGTTGCGAATCCAATAGAAGGGTATGCAACTCTGGGGATGAGATGTGACCAGTTAGAACTTGTTTTGTTGGGTCATAAGTTTGCATGCAGTCTGTATGTTTTCGATTTCTTAGATTTCAAAATCATTTTGGGTATGGATTGGTTGAGGAGGTATGAGGCCGGGATATTTTGCCAGGATGGGGAGATATCACTAAGACACCCTGATAGTCATAACCGAATTATATCCTCAATAGAGAATTCGGCCGGAGCAGTTGTGCTTTGTTAAGTGCAATGGAAGTGGGAGAAGAGCTAAGTCAGGTTCGAGTTGCAAGAGAGTTTGTTGATGTCTTTGAGCCAATCATAGGACTACCACCGAAACGAGCTATTGAGTTTTGGATATATCTTGTTCCAGGAGCTGAACCTGTTATTAGACCACCTAGCTGGATGACACCGACTAAGATGAAGGAATTGAAGGTGCAGCTAGTGGATCTAGAAGGAAGAAATTTTATTAGACCATGTAGTTCGCCTTAGGGAGCAGCCACGGTATTCGTGGAGAAATTGGATGGGTCGTTGAGAATGTGTATCGACTATCGTAAGATGAACGTGAGGATGATAAAGAATAAGTATCCATTGCCGAGAATTGATGCTCTGTTTGATTAGTTGAGTTGAGCCGGAGTGTTTTCCCAGTTGGATTCGGCGACGGGTTTCCATCAGTTAAGAGTGGTAGAGGATAACATTCCTTTTATAGCATTGCAGACTAGATATGGTTCGTACGAGTGGTTAGTAATGCCATTCGGGTTTACAAATGAACCTGCTTTCTTTGTGGATTTGACGAACCGAGTCTTCCGTTGTTTATAGATGACATTTTGGTATACTCTAAGGATGAAAGGGTGCATGAAGATCATCTTTGAGTTGTGCTTGAGACGGTGAGGTAGAATCAGTTAAAGGCAAAGTTTCCCAAGTGTCATTTTTTAAAGAAAGAGGTTAAGTTTCTTAGTCACGTGGTTTCAGAGAAAGGGATGTTAGTCGATCCAGATAAGATCGAAGCTGTTAACATTGGAAGAGACCAGAGACAGTGACTGAAATTAGAAGTTTCCTTTAACTTGCTGGCTATTACCAAAGATTTATTAAGGATTTCTCGTAGATAGCGACGCCTTTGACTAAGCTAACCAGGAGGAGGTGATTTTGTTTTGTCTGACAAATGTGAGGAAGCATTCCTTAAGTTAAAGCTTGACCAATGCACTAGTGTTAGTAGTTCAAAACAAAAACCAAGGGTAGGTGGTGTATGCTGATGCATGTGGAACTGGATTTAGAGTTGTGGTGATGCAAATAGGTAAATTTATTTCCTACGCTTCATGACAGCTTAGACCACATGAGGTGAGATATCCTACTCATGATTTGGAGTTGGCTGCGGTGATCTTCGCATTGAAGATTTGGAGGCATTATCTCTTAGGGGAGAGATTTGAGCTATACATAGATCATAAGTCTTTAAGATACTTATTCTCTCAAAAGGAGCCGAATATGAGACAATAGAGGTGGCTGGAGTTTTCGATGGCTTATGGTTTTGGTATAGAGCATACACCATGGAAAGGTAATAAAGTAGCGGATGCTCTTAGCAGAAGACATCAGAATGTGGTGTTGGCTATGTTGGAAGAATGGAAGGATCTAGAAGCCTTGGTCAGTTATGGTGTGCATTTAAGATCGAGTGCTAGTTCTAGTCAGAGTGCTGCCATGTTGTCCCATTTAGAAGATTGACTAGTGGTCATCAAGAGAATTGCTTCTAAACAGAAGGAGGTCCATTATTTTCCGAGAAGATCATAAGGCTTGAGGTTGGAACTGAGATCGATGATTTGAAAGTTTTTGTCTTGACCAGAGAGGATTGTTAAGAAAGAAGAGGTGATTATGTGTTCCAGATGTTGAGAACTTGAGGAAAGAAGTTTTTTGGGAATGTCATCGATCCAAGTTTATGATTCATCCGGAGGGACCAAAATGTATCAAGATATGAAGAGGAGCTTCTATTGGGTAGGTATGAAGAGGGATCTTGGCTTGTTGGTTAGGTAGTGTGCAAACTGTCAACAAGTGAAAGTCGAACATTAGAAGCCAAGTGGGTTGCTTCAGCCTCTAGAGATTCCAGTTTGGAAATGGGATTCAATATCCATGGATTTTATAGACGGGTTGCCAAGGTCGAATAGAGGAATTGAAAGTATATGGGTCACAGTGGACAGGTTGACCAAGAGTGCCCATTTCATTTCAGTCAAGTCAACCCGGACGACACCTGTTTTGGCGAAGTTATTCATGAAGAACATAGGTAGACTACATGGAGTTCCTAGTAGCATAGTCAGTGACAGAGATGATTTATTCACTAGCAAATTTTTGAAGAGTCTATAGGATGTGTTAGACACTAAGCTCCATATGAGTACTGCATATCACCTTTAGACAGATGGGCAGACAGAGAGAGCCAATAAGGAACTCGAAGATTTGTTGAGAGCTTGTGTATTGGACTTTGGTGGATCTTGTGAAGATTACCTACATTTGGTTGAGTTTTCCTATAATAATAGTTATCGAACTAGTATAGGAATGACGCCTTTCAAAGCTTTGTATGGAAGGCCATGCAAATCACCAGTATGTTGGTTGAAGATTGGAGACAGATTGGTCTTAGGTCCAGATTTGGTTAGGGAGGTGTCAGAGAAGATTGAGTTTATCTGAGAAAGAATGAAGGAAGCTCAATCTAGACAGGAGAGTTACGCATATAAAAGGTGTAAAGACCTAGAGTTCTTAGTTAGATTCAGGGTTTTCATTAAGCTACATCGATGAAGGGTGTGGTACGGTTCAGAAAATCGGGAAACTAGCACCAAGATATGTTGATCCACTCCAAATTATAGAGAGGATTGGAAAGCTCGCATGCATAGTAGAGTTGCCGAGCAGTATGGTAAGTGTCTATAAGGTATTTCATGTGTCTCATCTTCGCAAGTATGTGCATGATCCAGAGGCTACTATTCCTCCGACCGGGTTGGAAGATCTAGTAGTAGAGCCTAATTTGAATTTTTTTAGACAACCAATTTGGGTTGTATTGAGAGATGAGAAATGACTGAGGAACAAGACAGTTAAGTTGGTGAAAGTTCAGTCGAGCGACAACGAGAAGGACTGTACTTGGGAGATAGAGGACATGATTCGAGATACTTATCCTGATCTGCTTTGAGGGTATGTCCATATTAAATTTATATAGATAATTCCTAGTCAGGTAGACTAGTATGGTTGTTAGGAGTTGTTATAGATGATTTCTATGTTTATTATTTGGTCCATACTGAATTTCGAGGACGAAATTCTTTATGGAGGGGAGTTTGTAACACCCCTAATTTTTGATAACATTATTCAGGAGATTTAATTAGATAAATTAAATAGAATAATGTAAATGTTAAGAGATAAGGGGGTTGATATTTGAATAAATATAATTAAGTTCGTGCCTAATTAATAATTAAATAGGCTTAAGAATGGGTTATAAGTTAATTAATTTACATAAGGGTATATTAGGAATTTGCTGCACATAACCCTTACCCTTATATATATTCTCGTTCCCCATTCACGTTTCATTTTTCCCATTCACGATTCAAAAACAAAACGCAAACATTAAGTGGAGCCGTCCATTAACAAGGAAAAGAGAAAAGAAATCAAAGAAAGCTAAGGATTAAAGCAAGGGGAATAAATCTCAATCCGATCTCCTTATCTTAATCAAGGTGAATAATAATTCATTCCATCTCTATTTTGTTTTATAATCATATGTTTTCGGATTTAACGGTAAATTCATTTTTATGATGAATTAGATGATGATATGCTTGAGTTACAATTTTTTTGATTTGAACAAGAATGTTTAAAAAAGATTATATGTGGTTTTAGGGCAAAACCGATTGATATTGTGTTTGAAATGTCGTGGAAAAATTTTACGTTGTGTAAAACATGATTTTAGAGTTAGGTTTTAATTTTGATAATTTTCCAAGTTAAGGAAAGATTATTATGAATTTTCAAAGGAAAATATGGTTAATTAGGTTTATAAATTTATTTCAGAAATTATCTTGAGAATTTGGGTTCGAAATTTTGATATGAGAGATTACACGATTAAAGTGAATTTCTGAAATTTTTGGGGATTTTTCCTAAGTGATTTGCTATGCAAATTAAATTATTTTAGAAGGACTTATTTGCACTATTGGTTTTGCTTATTGGAAGGGCTTATTTGCTAACTTAACCATGATTTAGATCTGAAATTCGCAGAAGTTGTTTTAGTAAAGAATTTGAAAAGTTAAGGCAACGAATCATAAGTTTACATGTGGCAGGTTAGTTAGAAATGTTTGCTTTAATTAGTATTAAATCAGTTTTACCCAGAAAAGTTGGTTCCGCCTTCTTTAGAAGTACCTTTCGTCTTAGAGCTTCCGCCTTCAATCAAGTCGAGACCCCACTAGGTCGAAACCAATACACAAGGTATAACTTAGATGCTACGTAGTTGGAGAAAGACGGAAGGCTAGGTGTCGAAAGCATTGCTTCCGATGCGGTCGATACCTTTGTTTGTTTTAAAAAGAGAAGCGTCTGCCTTTGTTTTGTTAAAGCCTTCGAAGGAGTCGAAGCATATGTTTTCGAAAGATGTTTTCTAAAGGCTTTTGAAAGGGTTGCCAACTTATGTTTTAAAGAATAAGCTTTTGATGGGGTTTCTTTACTTATAAAAACAATGCTTTCGAAAGGAGGGGTTCCAACCTAGTTGCAGCCCTGCTGCCGTTCTTTTGCCTTTCGAGTGTACTGAAGTCATCAATGCTTTCGAAGGGTAGTTTTTTTTAAAAGATGTTCTAAGCCACTTCCTAAATGCTTTCGAAAGGGGCCAAAGGTTTCGAAGCCAATGGCTTCGAAAGGGGGTTTCGATGCTATCCTTTAGTGTTTTGTTTAAGTGATTTGAAGCCTTCGAAAGGGAGGGTGTCGATGCCATCATGTTTTCCCCAATACTTTTATATGATAAAAGATGGTTTCGAAAGGGATACTTTTGTTTAAATTCACTTTGACCCATATGATATTTTTAAGTATAAACCCAATGGTTTCGAAAGGGGGACTTTCAATGATTTCGGAAGGGATACTTCCAAAGGTTTCGAATGGGGTACTTTCAATGGTTTTGAAGCTATGCTTCTAAGGGTTATTAAGTAATACTTTATTACATTCGAAAGATTTCAAAAGAGAAGTTTAAAGTGCTTCGAAAGGCAGGGGACTAACGTTTTGAAAAGTGATTTATTTGCTTTCGAAGGAGGTTATCCAGTGAAGTCGAAAGCAAGGTTTTGAAGGTTTCGACAGCCTTAGTTTTCAAAGAAAATTACCCAATCTCATTTTTGAAAGAAAACGATGGCATAAATAAATAAAGCGTTTTGAAAAAGAAGTTTTTAAAGAAGTTTTCTTTGATTAAAAGGTTAAAGGGATTAACCAAGTTATTGTGTTTGCTTCTTCATATATGTATATATATTCACATTTTAATGGACCCATAACTGAATTTTGGGGAACGGTAGAATAACCAGCTAGGTTGACCTAGTAGTGAATATAAATTAAGTTAACTCCTGAATGAGTAGAATTGCATCCAGGAGGTCTGGAAGACTAGAATATAGGATGCTAAAACATTTAAGGAAAAGATATTGGCAGGGGCCAATAGGTTCTCAGTTAGCGCATGAAAACTGTGTATAGGAAAAGATATTGGCAGAGGCCAATAGGTACATAGTAAGCCCATGAAAACTATGTATAAATGAAGATGTCAGAAAGACAGGTTCATAGTTAGCCCATGAAAATTATGAGTTGTTATTGGCAAGGGCCAATAGGTTTATAGTGAACCCATGAAAACTATATCCGGATTAAGATATTGGCAGATGTCAATAGGTTCCTAGTCAGCCCATGAAAACTAGGATAGGAAGAAAAGATATAGGAGTTACCAAGTTGTTCCTTGTCAACCCATCAAAACTAGGATAAGTGTAAAGGTTTTGGATTCACCAATAGGTTCATAGTGATCCCATGAAAACTATGTAATTGGACAGGGAGTCCTTAAACATTTTACCGATTATTAGTTAACCCATGAAAACTAATAGGTTAATAGTAAACCTAGAATCTATAATTGAGACAGATAGTCAAAATGAATGAGGATGGGTAATCCATAATTGATTCACTTGTTTTGCATATCGTCATATTATATTGTTTTTAATTGTTTTAACCATTGTGGATGCAGGAGTATAGTATATGGTTTTAAAAAAGTTTTAGGATACTAGTGAGGGGAAAACCGTTCCGCTAAGTGGCATGGTCTCACTAGATATCTAAATGATTTGAGATGGTAGATTATTATTCATACCAGGCTTTATGTCTGACTCGAAGTTTATGTTTTCCCCTTAAATTCTCGGGTACTCAATTGATTTTGAGTAGTTTCATAGTTGAGGTTTTCAGGTACCACATTATACAAATAAGCTTTCGAAGACGTGCAGGTGGTATGATAGCTATTTAGAGTTCTCTTTTATTTGATTATGCTAAGTTTTTTGTAATGTCAAAGTTGTTATATTGTCTGTATATACTCTGATCATCTAAGGTGGCATAATGTCGCTTTTAGTGTATGTTGTAATAAATATATTTTCTCTGAATGTGATTAACGATTGTGGGATTATGTAATGAATTGGAAATGTTTTGAAATGGAATGTGATCTTGTTTGATATTTTAATTTTTTTCCATATTCATGTGTTTCTGTGTATCAATGAATCTAACACCGCCTAGTTGGTCGTCAATGATTAATAACTATGGATGTATGCAGCATCCGTAGCCATTAGTTTTGGGCCTCCAAATAGGGGGATGTTACATTTTAAATAATGAAAGATTAATTAATAAAGGCTTAGTGGATCCCATGTGGAATTAAATCAATGTTGAATGATTATTTATCTAAAAGTTAAATAACCGACAATTAAATCTAGACCAAAATGCAACTTTAGAAATATCTTGGAGAAATACGTGAGTTATATGGCACAGTCATCCCCAATGATGATGTACCATGTGTATAATTCTCATTTCTTTCTTCTAGGATAAATGATAAGGAAATCCGCTACTAACAGTTAGAAGGTGAACTCCGCTCTTATCTTTTGTTTACTTATTTCCTAAAGAAGTGGGGTGGAGTTTACCGAAAAATATCGAAAGTTGTTTCGAAGAGACCGAGATCAGGTATGTTATCCGAGAAACACTTCGATCCAACTCAAACGTTTCAAAATTAAGACACCTTGAAGAGTATGGAACTGAAGACGGAGCCATTGAAGTGCAAGGGATGCTTGCTATTAATCCTGAGGATTATTCCAAAACGGATGTAGTAGAAGTTGGTCCTTCAGTTTGTCCTTATCCTGGACAACTCGTATGGATGAATGCTGGCACTGCATTGCTGCTTGGACGGCAGTGTTAGCATTCCAAGTGGGATTGCTATTCTAAAAGGTAAAGACATAGTCTTAGGCCTCATCAACCGGGAATGACTAAAACTGGGGAGATGTAGCAGGGCCAAGTGGGTCGCACTCATTAGGTTATATCATCACCAAATCTAAAATCGATATTTGACCCATTTTTTATGCTTCGGTACGGTTGCTTATCCCAAACATGGTGGTGATGTATTCGGTACTATCCAGCAAGGGGTAGGCCAGTCCTGTGTTGGTAGGGAATCCAAGTGAGGTTCTCGGTGTGTTGATCTAGAGATTCACTATGGCGGACGATACCCAAGTAGCCCAGTCATTGTATGAAATCCATTCTCCAATATGTGCCTTTACGATTTTAGTTGTACACTTATTTGCTAGAATTTAATTAATGTAACAATTTCGGCTATAATTAATTAGTATTTATATTTTAGACACTATTATAATATTGGAGAATTTCATATGAAATGGTTTGGTTATCGTAAGGTAAAAAATCATTCGTGTTTATGTGCGCCGTGGTCTTACGAGATTCCTTTGATTTTAAAAGGGTTTTAAACATAATAGTCTAGTTGTTTGAGTTTACTCACACTGACCCATGTCTGACCCGGAGTTTTATTTTCTTTCCCTAAAACTCTTAGTTGCTCATATTTTTATGGGCAGACAAGTAGTTCAGGTTTTCCCACGGATGCATTTTGGTGGAGCTTGGAGCAGGAGGCTTCATCGATAGCTGGTTATTATCTTGTTTCCGGTATATTATATGTATCTTGTATCAGTTGGGTAGGGACAAACTTTATAACTGTCCAAGGTTAGAATTGTATTAGTACCACTCCGATGTATCGTTTTTGAAATGACCTTGTAAAGTATTATATTGATTAATATATGTTATCCTGTTGCATCGTGAGATTCTATGATTGTTAAGTTTCTTCTTGTCTTCTCTCTCCTTTTTCCCCCTAACAATCTGTCTTTCCGGCTGTAACGACCTAGAATTTGACCACTTTAAAATATACTATTTAAAGTGATTTATATATGAATTAAGTAAGGTTATATGATTCGAACAAAATTAGATAGGGTTTGGGAAGAGAAGTATACACAAAAATAGTAACATTTGCATATATCGACAAAAGTGACAAATGCTGATTTTAGAAAAGTAAGTTTCAATGGTTAAATAAATTATTTTAATTAATTTATGAGTGTTTATATTTTTAAATAAAATTATACAAATTTATTTTTAAATTTGGTTTACATAAATAAAATAGTTTAACTAAAACGTCAAAATGTGACCGTAAAACATTTTGTCGAAAAACAACGTTTTGTCGATTAAAAGTTATCGCAACGTTGTTGCACCTTTATTTTCTTATATAGGAAAATATATTAAAATAGTGTAAGTATTAATTAAATCACTAATCAAGTTTACTTTTACTAAACATACTTAGAAAATTCTAGAATATAATTAAGAAAAAGTAAGCACAAAATGACAAAAATGTCATTTTAGAGCAAAAAAGTAAAACATTAAATCAAAGAACATAATTATTACTTTCTTTACTTAATACTTAAGTGAAAATGACATAGAGTAAAGATTTGAAATGTGATGTTAAGTGTTGAAAAAAAATAAGATTACTTTATAAGTAAGTAAGGGTATTTTGGTCTTTTTACAAAATATTATTTTAATCCAAAACTTTTCTATAAATAAGACCACCATTCTTCCACTTTCTTTACACATTTTTACTTCTTCTTCTTCCTCCTTGAAACTCTCTTTAATGGCTTCTTCTTCCCTTCCATTTCCTTACTAACTTTTTCAAAACCGTATCAAATCAACTCCAAACACAACCAAACTTTGCCAAGACCTTAGAATACCATTAGACCATGGTTTAGCATATAAGAAGTAAAGAAATGATGGAGGAAAACGTAGAATAGGGCATGGTCGAACCTATCAAGGAAGAGGAACAAGTTCGTGAAGCTCCATAGCGAGAAAAAGAGAAGGAGGTGATGGCCGAGCACTAGAAAGTGAGGCAAAGTTGTTTATGTGATGGTTTGGTATAGTTAAGAAGATGCAGTGAAGCGTTGGAAAATGAATGTTGGTAGGAAGTTAATCGGTTTGGTTAACGGTGAGTACTCAAACCTTAGTTTTATTTTAATAAAACTTAAGTTGATAATACACATGTTAAATTAGAAATTAATATGTTGTATGTTGGTTGATATTGGATGATAACTTGGTTGATATTATGATTGATTATATGTTTGTGATATGGATGATAACTTGATTTGATAAATGACAAGAGAAATGATTAGTAATTAACCATAGTTAATTAACTGAGAAATTCTCATCGCTTTTGGATGTATATTTTTAGTTATGATAAAACAATCACATTTACACACTTATGACATATGAATGTTTATTTGATTGTTAATATGGATGATTTAATAGTTAGCTAATTAATTTAATTGTGATAATATGTCCCGTTATGATATTTATAGTGAATGTTGGATTTGAAATCATTTGTTATGTGATTGGTTGAATGGATGTTATGTTGGTGATAAATATGAATATTGGATATGTTCATTTTGATTTAAATAATCACTTTATTAATAAGACCATATTTTAGTGATATGAGATATTTTGGAAAAATGAGTCTCTTTTCATTTGAAGTGAAATTAAAGTTAAAATAAAAGAGAATTTGAAATTTGAAGTGAAACGGATTTGAAAAGGATAGTTAAATAGAAATTGAAATTAAGATGAATAGTGAAATTGAAATTGATTTTGAAAAATTGAAGTTGAGATTAAGGTTGAATTTGAGTTTAAATTGAATTAGATTTGAAATCTAAGTTTTAAATATGTTTAATTTGAAGTTAGAATTGAAATTGAATTGAAATTAGAATTTAAAATTTAATATTAAAATAATGTGGATATAATAATATTATAATATGGTAATAGTGAAAATTCAATTTAAATACTTTAAAAAGTGAAAATATTGATTTAAAATGATTTGTAATGATTTTATAAGTGATAAAATCAAATTTGAATAGATTATTTCAAATATTGAAAAATAAGTTAAAACTGGACGCATCGCGCAACGGTAGTTCGCGATTTCGCGCCGAAAAGTTTAGATGAACGTGTAGAGTGGAATATAGCTCGGAATTTTTCGAGACAAGAAAATTCCGGACTATTATATCCATATCTTCTAAACGAAGAAAGAAAATTAAAGTTTCGTTGAGTAGATTTTGAATTAAGTCCTAATCAATTTTCTAGAAAAATCGCGCTAGTGAAATTAAGTGACCATAACAGGAAATCTGTTTAATGAATGTATTTAATATTGGAAAAATATGAAATAAATTTGATAAATCTATTTAAATGGTTTAAAAGAGGTTTGGATTGGAAAATATGAATTATCGAATGTTTAAAAGTTGATTTAATCAAATAAGCTTATATAGCACTTTTCGCAACACTTTTATGCTGCGAATTGTATTACTTTTTGGATATAAGTTTAAATGTAACGATTTTTCCTGGAATCAATTGTGGATGTTTTTAAAAGGAAAAATAAGTGTTTAAAAGATAATTTTAAATCTTTATAATCAAATCCAAAATTAAGTTGATAACTGAGTATGCGGAAACGACTAGTACATTTGTCCTGCCTATTAGATCTAGGAAGATAAAACAAGGTGTTTATCTAAGGTTAGGGATAGAGCAACTAGTGCCCTGAACTTACCTGGCCTATGTTTTCATTTCTTAGGCAAGGGGTGGAACAAATCGAAAGGAAAGCCCGAATGCTCTAAGATAAAAAGATTGTATTAAGTTTCTAAAATAAAAGAAGATTGGTGTTATCCAAAATTTAAGCAAGCTCCCAAATGAACTAATTACGACTTGGATTTCATAGAGATAATGTTCTTATACTTGGTATTAAAATCCGAAGAGGGAACTCGTCCTATTCGTGTAATTTAAAAGGTGATTTCACCGTTATTCCGCCCATAGCACTTGTTGAATACAGAAATTGATGTTGAGTAAAATTAGAATGATTTCTATGATCCTATTTACTCAAAAATGTTTGCTAAGACTAATTTTAGGGTTTATCGTAAACGATGTCTTAAATAACATTGTTTTTGACCCGCCTAAAAGTTAAAGGATTTGATTGAAAGTTAAATAAATTTGAGATATTTTCGAAAGCAAAAGAATGAATTTCTTAGAAATTATCCTAAGTCAAAAGAAAGAGATTTCGAAATCATCCGAAAAGAATTAAAGTGAAAAGAGACTTAATAAATCCTATATACTCATATTCACTTTTTATCGAAAATTGGATTTCAAAGGAACCGGGGTCGGATTTGGGTGATTCCAATCCGATAACCACTTCGAACAAATGTATACGTTCGAACGTGAAGTCATGTTGAAGATGATGATTATTGAAGACCGTGGATCTTCATAGCGTGAGGACTGCTTGTTGAACATGCTCTGGGTAGCTTCCATTATAGAGTTATTTATAGCAGTGGTCCCCTCGTGATGTAGATTTTTCGGATTGCAAGGACTACTAGCTACTAGTGGTAGTAGGAGAGCGCCTTCGGTTTGTCCTGTTCCTGGACAACTTGTATGGATGTTTGTTTGACATTGCATTTTCAAAGATTACGTACATTGGTTTTTACAAACGTACATCAGTTGGTGGCGGAGAAGGCAACTTCTCTTAGCTTAACACCCTTCTTGAGACATACGAACTCAAGGGTTGTATTTTTGTGGAAGGCAATTAGTAGTTAACGGAAATGGAAATGTGGCATTCAGAGATGTGATATGTGCTATGTGAAAAGGTAATCGTTGCCTCAAGCCTCATCAAACCGGAAATGACCGAAACAGGATTAAATGTGGCAAGGCTAAGTGGGTCATTCCCAAGTAGGGTATGGTCATCTCCTTCTAGATATATTTCTTCCCGTTATGACGTTCGAGATGTAAATTAATGTGGTGTATGGAAAACGAGCGCTCGGTTAAAGGTCGGTAACGACCGGGGGATGACATATTCAGTACTATCTAGTGATAGAGATAGGCCGGCCTTATGTTGGTAGAGAATCCTTTGTGATGGTTCTCGGGGCATCCATCTACAGGTGTACCCATTTCGGAAGGTAGATCCTTAACCTGGTCATTTGTATGGAAATCCATTCTCCAATAAGAACCTACGGAATTGATTGTAAACCTATTATGCTGGAATTTAATCAATGTAATAATTTCGGCTAAGATTAATAAGTTTATTTGCAAATGTTTTCAAAGAGATGTCATTAGAAATAATATCAAATGTTTTGATATAAAAGTGTTTTAGTTATCATAAGGTAAAAATCCGTCCGTGTTTATGTGTGGACGTGGTCTTATGAGATACTCTTGATTTTCAAAGGATTTTATTCAAAGGCTGATATATGACACTGTCATTTATTATTGAGTTTTTCTCACGCTGGTTTATCAAGCCTGATCCGGGTATTTTCAATACTTGGGTCAGATCCGAGTAGTTTTAGGTTTAGTCGAAGACGATTGGAGTTTTCCAGAGGAGAGCTGGAGATATTCATCTATGTATGGACGTATTCTATTATCCGCTGTACTTAGTTTGTTTTAGTCGATGTTTGTCAGCAATTGTAAGGACATATGTTTATAACTGTCCAAGCTGAATTTAGGTTAGACTCTGATATATGTATTTAAAAGTTTTCCGCTGTAAAAATATTGGTTCAATATTATATGTTATTCCGTTCGTGTGAGATTCTATTCTGTCTATTTTTCTTTATTACCCTTCATGTTCTGTATTTTCGTGCAATTTGAGTTGGACATGTGTGGTTTATTATCGATTCAAAGGGTACGAAAAAACGGGTCGGGACACCGACACTTAGTTGGTCAGCACATTAATACTGTAGATGTATTAATGTCAACTTCTGGGGTTCGGAAAGGCAGGTCGTTACATCGTTGGTAACGGAGCACAAGGTTAAGCGAGAACCTTGGCACTGGTGGGGTAAACTCATTTGAGGTCGGGTAAGTGAGACACTAAAATGAGTATGAGTGTATTATATATAAGAGCACTTATTTGTTAGTGACATAAAATGTTTTATATTGTGTTGATTTATCTGTTGAGTGGCTTAAGTACTCTAATCGAGACGTGGGACGCCACGGTGTCGATAGGGGTTCCTAAACACTTGAACAAGGCAAACTGACACAGTATTGTTTTGAAATTGGTTAAATGAAATAATTTTGACTAGAAATATATTTTTTATATAAAGAGTGATTTCAAAAATGGTATAGTATTTTGAGGTATTGTTGTTAGGAGATAATAATATTCTATTATTATCATTTCGGATTTGTTTAGTCATGCTTGTCCAGTTTGAGCATTGTCTGTTGTTAGTGTGTATAGGTACCTTTCCTTTTTAAGATTTGGGGTGGGTAAATAGAAATTAAGGAAACACTGAAATGAACACATTATGAATTAAGTTTCACAATTTGACTATAAGACGTTCGATGATAATGTTATGGTAAAATTTGACTTAATAAAAGATGTTATTAAAAGTTAGTATATTTTGAAATAAGTATTTGAAATGGTTTTATAAAAGTTGGTCTTATAAAATGGATTTATAAGAATGTGTCTTTTGATTAAAATGTATTTAGGTTCAAACTCGAGGAACTAAATCCGGTACTTTTGGAAAATGTTTAAGGTTTTGAATATATAATAGTATTTGAAAGCAATTTTGGTTCAAGTATAAAATTTTGGGGGTGAAAATGTTAAGTAAGAAATGTTTTCTTTGGATTGGTCCAACAGGAGGAGCCTCTAGTTGTTTTGTAATGAGCTGAATAATCTTCTAAGTGACGATCAGATGCTTGCATAGGTGAACATTGTGGTGCACATAGTAAATTATTCTCTTTATCATTGTATAATCGAAAAAAGTTCAAATCCAAACGAACACAAAGCGAGTTGGTAATAAATATTTTGTTGGAAATATGAGAAGTATTGTTTCAAAAATGGGATTTTGAAATAAAAATAATATTATTAAGTTAACTAGTTCGAGTGGCCCAAAAATAACTTAAAATTGGAGAAGAGATGTGTTCGGATGGTAAACACTTCCCTTGAGTATTACCTTCTTTGTAAGGGAATGTATGATACTGTTTGGTAGTACCCAATTCCTTAGTATCATTTGGAGTTACTGGAGCTATATATATATATATATATATTTTTTTTTCTATGATTAATATTTAAAAGTTTTAATTTAAAAAGTTTTTGAAATAGGGCCGAGTATTTGGATCTTGAGTTTTCTTAAGAAAATATGTAAAATGGAACGGTTGAATCAAATAGTGGTATATATTCTAGTAGTGGAGTAGTATCCAAGTTGAACCTAAGTTTATTTCTATGAAATGTTTTCATAAATAATTTAGTGAAAATGGAGTTGGTATTAGTGAGAACCAATTAAATAAGTGCGTAGGTTGGATGTAGATCATTTCTCGTTTCATATAGTTTGATCTAAGATTCGAGTACATGGTTTTGAGGTGTTTCACACCATTTCGGATAGTATCTATTACTCGATTTTTGATGGCGAGCACTTGATAAGGATTTTTGATGTGGGACAAATGTTTCTATCATGGTTACAACTATGTAAGGAGAACAGAGGTTCAAGATCAAGGAACCTGATCGGAGTCCATACTAGAAAATTGGGTGAGCGATACTGGTTCAGAAGGGAAGTTATGTATTTAAGTGGTGATGGAGTCAGATTTTGCATATGAATGATCTATGTTCATTATATGGACTGATGTATAGTGTTATGTATTTCTAGGGTGATTTGTTTCCTGGGAAGGGTCGAGGTGTAATTTCGGGGACGAAATTCTTTTAGGGGGGAGAGTGTAATGACCCGGAATTTCACTTCTTTGATTTATGGATATTTAATTATTTTTAAATATTCAATATATAGGTTTTATAAGTAAAAAAAATCTATCAAATAATAATTAATGATGGTGAAATCATTTTCAAATTTTGTTTATAAAAGAAATTAGTTCGTAGAAAGATTAAAAATGTGACCAGAATTCTTTTTTCGAATGTTCGACTTTTCATCGAATAAAAGTTGTCGGAAAAGTTGTAAAATATATAGGATTAGCATACACACATATATATTAAATACATCAGTGTAGATAGTATTAGGATAGGATACATCATGTGCACTTAAGCATATATGATATAAGATAAGATTTTATATAAAAAGTTAAAAACATATTTTATAAATAAAGATTCCTGTAAAAACATAAAGGACTAAGGCATTAATGGCATGTTAGAATGGACTTGATGGAATGGTGGCTTGGGTGGGTGGATTTCGGTGAGGTGAAAGGAGGTGGCGAGGTGGCATAAGGATAGAGTAGGGCAAAGTACGAGGGGTAGTTTGGTAATTTAACATGTTAACATAGTATAAAAACTAGTTTTCTTAATTTTTTCTCATTTTTCCCATGTTTTGTTTACTTTGAAAATTTCCTAAGCCCATAGCATTTTCCATGGCTTATAATTTAAAATCCTAAGATTTAAAAACTTAAATTCTTACTATAAAACTTTTTTAAAAAAACTTAGTTTTAAATCACTTGTTTTCGTCTCCACTTTCTCCATTTTTCCTCCCACTTCATTCGGCCATAACATCTTCCATACTACTCCAAATCAAAATTTTATTTTTATCAAACCATATATAATTTAAGTGGTCATAACTTTTATTTTAAACACTTTCTAAAATTTCGGATAATATTAGGTCAAAAATGCATTTCTTTCTGACTCATTTTTGGACCTATATTATCAAGGCCGAAAATACATTCCTTCTTTTGACCACATCTCCCTTAATACCAATCGAAATTGAGTGATTCTTTTTTTGAAATTGTAGACAAATGAATTTACTAAACTTAGCTTCTGACCTCTTTTCAAAAATCCGAGAGTAACATGTCCAAAAATTTAGGAGAAGATGACCTATTTTTGAGTGATTTTTGTGGTTTTCCAAGCTTTCTATATTCTAAAGCATTTCAAGTTTTCAAAGATTTTTGGTTACTAAACCTCTAACGTTTTGGAAAGACTTTACCTTTAAATATATGTTGGATATTTGGTCATATGCATGTGTTTGTTGGTTGGACTATGGTACGGTTTGTATGTTTATGTGTGTGCTAACTTGTGGTTTTGCATTAGACTCGGATTTGATGGTTAAAGTGATGTGTTTGGATATTAAGTTGTGATCTTTATTTTGTTATTGGGATAATGTGATTTGGTATGTATGTATATGCTTGGATTGTGGTTAAATGGATTGGAAGTTAGAATTTTAAATGTTGGAAAGGACTCGAAATCCACTTTTGAAAAACAAATCGTTTACTTGTTTGATTTAGTAAACATTTTTTATTTATTTTAGCTTTTAACTTTAGTAAAGTTTTTTTTTTAAACTTACTTGATCATGTTTTAAATTGTAAGCATTAGAGAAAAGTTAAAGTATTGGAATAACTTAGAAAAAAGAAAACAACTTCTAAATTACTACATCCATATCGATAGTCGCTATAGATGCAGTTCGGAAAATTTAACGATTTTCAAGTTTTAAGGTATTTGTTTTAAATATTTTGAAAAATTATTTTCAAACTTATTTAGTAAACAAAAAAGTTAACTATTACTTAATTGAGTATGTTTTGGATAATTAGTTATTTTATTAATTAAAAATAATTATTTATTATTTAATTAAATAATTAAGTTAAGTAATTAGTAGTTAATTAGTATTAATTAAGTTAGTTATTAATTAATTAATAAATTTTAATTAAGGATTTATTAAGATAAACGATAATTATTTTTATCAAGATTAATTATTTTAGTTTTTATTTAATTAGAGTTTAATTATGGAATTAATTTTAAATTAATTAAGGATACTTACTAATATTAATTAAGACTTAACTAAAATTAATTAAGGTTTAATTAATTATTTAAGTTTAATAAAGTAATTTTAAATATGATTAATTGATATTAATTATTAATGAAGATTTAAATTATTATTTAATAATTAATAAAGGATAAATTAAGGTTTAAATTATTTATATAATAGTTAATTATTGTTTAATTAGTTATTAAAGGTTTAATTATTTCTTTATTTATAATTAAATTAAGTTTAAAAATAATTAAGACTGATTACGATTTAAATAAGGGTTTAACTTATAAAAATTATTTTAGAAAGAAGTTTTAAGTGTTAAATCATTTTTTTCCAAGAATCAAATTGTTTTTAAGGTATTTCTTTTTCAAAGATGGTTTGAACACAAGGGATTAAAATATCGGTACCATTAAGTAGAAAAACAACTATAACAACCCGCATATTTATCGATTTCATATTTAAATATTTAACTTAGTATTTTATCGTTAATCGGATTTAGTCCAAAAAGCTACTTTTTGCATACGGTCAAATTAGGACTCGAGACCACCCCCATTGAGTTCAAAATGACATTTGTGATCTTTTTGAGTGTAAACTTCGATATGTTTGGAGAAAGTGGAATTTTTGCCACTTTTTCCACTTAGGGTTTTGGTATGGACTGCACTTACTAACTCAGCCCAATTCCTTCCTTCTCTTCATAATTGCATATACATTAAAGCTTCTTCAAAAATGGTGGAGGGAATGGGAAATTAAAAAAAAAATCCAAACTCAAATTCTTTTGCAAATCCTACATTCAACTCCAAATTCAAGTAGAAGATATTGGATTTAAGCTTTGGATTTCTTCTCCTTGCTTTCAAGCTTCATCTTCATCCATTTTAGTGAAAAGGTGAGATTTTTAATCTCACATTCTTGTCTATATTCATCTTGCTCTGTTGGGAATGATTCCCTATCACTTTAGCATGCACATTTGCATTTGGTTTGGATTGGATTGGCAAAAAACTCCAATTTTTATTGTTTTTGGCAAGAGACCGGGTCATTAGGTCATTCTGCCTGTACTAGGTCGTCGCGTGGAAAAGTTGCAGTGTGTCATTAGCTCGCTCCGGCTTTAGGTCGCTCGCTATTGCTTCTGGCATTAGGTCGCGGCAAAGATAGGTCGTAGGTCGCTCGGCTTGTTCGAACCACTTAGGTCATGAGACCTTAGGTCGCTAGGTCGTTTGGTCATGCTTCAATCCCTTGGTCGCGTCTAATTTAGGTCGTTGGACCTTACCTCCTTTAGGTCGCTCGCCACTTACCTTCGTTAGTTCGCTCACCACTTGATGTCGAAAGGTCGCTCACCATCTGTATAAGTTAGGTCGCTCGGCCGATTCACGCGCTAGGTCGCTTGGCATTGTGCCATTAGGTCGGTCATGCTAGCTCAATTCACCTAGGTCGCAGACCTTAGGTCGCTTGGACTCACTTGCCCCGTTAGGTCGCTCGATCTTGCATGGGTCATTAGGTCGCTCTGCCATTCCAGTTTGGTCGCAACCTCCACTAGGTCGCTCCAGTTAGGTCGCGCGACCACTTATGTTAGGTCGCTCGTCCTGTTGACCTGATAGGTTGCGCCCCTTTGGCCACTTAGGCCGTTTGCACTTAGGTCGGCCATGTTAGGTCGCGAGTCTTCCTTAGGTCGCACCTTCTTGGTCGTGTGTTACTCCTTAAGCCGTTAGCTCCTAGGTCGCTCGGCCTTAAAATGTTAGGTCTCTCACCTTTCAACCCTTAGGTCGTTCGACCTATTTAACTTTAGGTCGTTCCTTTTCACTTTAACTCGGCCACGTTACGTCGCATGGGAACTTCTACTTTGCTGCATTTTGAGCCGATTTCCTTGGATTTTATTCACGTCTTCGAATATGAATCTCTGTGATTGATCGTTCTACAATCATTTTTGTGTTTCGTCACTTTAAAATATGAAGGTTTCAATACTAGTAGTAAATATCAAAACTCTTTTAGCAACTCGATTTCAACACTATTTTACTACAAAGATCTTTTCCTAAAACCGTTTTCCAACCTACTAGTATATACAAGCCTTTACTTCACTCAGATGAGAAATCGAATTAAACAACTTAGTAAAACGAGTGGTATGAAACGCTCGCGTTCACTTCGTCGGTTAGCTCTTGGACTTGTTCGATTGAACCCTTTTGTGACAATTTCTTAGTGAAGATCTACAGCTTGCTCGTAAATATTTAAGTTAAGCAAGTGGTTATGAGACATGAAGCTAAACTCATATATTTACTAGCTTGGTGTGATTGACGCTTCTTGATGATCATGACGATCATTTTTGTGATTTGATTTAGACTAGCAATTGTGCGATGTCTCTTTGTCTACGAGGGAGACTAAACCCCGTTTGTGTGATGTTTCACCATCACATATGTGGGGTAGCGCCCCATGGTCTTCGGGCCGTTCGTGTGTCAAAATTTAATGGATAGCTTCCATGAGATAGCATCTCGTTCTTGTGTTACACGTGTTGGTGAGTTTTCATGCTCCCGTTCTTGTGATAGGCCTCCCCCCTTCTTGTGATTTCTGAATTTCTTGTGATGATTTCTAGAATTTTGTGCTTCACCAATTTTTGTGATTTCTATTGATAAGTTTTATCAATTTTTGTGTATTGGTGAATTTGTGTGTCATTGACTTGTTATGAATACAAGTTTAGCGTATGATACCCTGTTTTATCTTTGAGAAGATTCTTGTGATATTGATTAATCTCTTGTTGATTTTCAATTACATACTTATAGTTGTATGCCACTATGGTTATTACACGTTCATGCCATGTCTTTTATTTTATACCATATCATCTGATATTTATAGCTAGACTGATCCGTTTATTATTTTCTTATAAATAATACTCGGGTCAGACCGAGATGTTATAGGTGCTTCTGCTTGACTTCTCCTCTTGATTATTCTGACTTTTGGCTAACTACTTAGATTAGTAGTTTTTGGATGTACACATTTGAGATACAGGCTCTATGTTGTGTACTTATTCTTTTGTATAGCACGTGTTGCTATTCTTTTGTATTATCGTGGATCTTTCTGACCACTACTCTAATGTACACTTTCATGTGTTATATATTCATATCTTTTTCCGCCTTTGTGATATGAGTGTCCGTGACTGATTTATGTTATGCTTGTTTCTATGTTTGTTTCCGAAGAATACATATAGCCATCGTGTGGTAGCTTTGAGTTTGTGTCGGTATGTCGGACTTTCTCTTATGCATGTCATTCTATCTGACATATCGGTGCTCGCACAAAGAAGTTATACGGATGGTCGCTCCTCAACAGCCTTATTCTCCATGCTAGTTGACAACATTACTTCGTAGTGTTCTTGGCTAGTGTGGGAATAGAGGTGGGGCGTCACAACAACTGTGAATGAACTACAATGTGATTGGTTGTATTGTGTGGATATCTAATAGCAGAATAAATCCCTGCTTTGCTATAATGTAATTGATTTGATTCTTGTGGACATGTTAGGAGAATAAATCTTTGTTCTCCTAAAGATTGGTTGTTTGATTGTATGGACATATGTATTAGCAGAATAAATCCTCGTTCTGCTATAAGTTAATTATTTGATTGTTGGACATTTATTTAGCAGGTTAAATCACCATCCTGTTATTGTGTTATTTGGACATGTATATGTCAGTTAGTTTATATTGACATGTTATTTCCTGATTTAGATATGAAGTGTATTTACATATATGTTGACTTATGTAAATAAATTATTGAATGACCTGAAAGTGAAACTGAAATTAAATGGTAACTTAAATAAGTACCATTAGGATTGCTAACTGTGACGACCCGACTTTTTCTCCACTGAAAGTCGCATCATCAATAAGAAAGAAAGGGGTAGAAAATAGAAAAGAATAGAAGAAAGAAGAGACAACAACAATGATCTCACAGCGGAACGAATAAATTATATTAATAACATAAAGAAACTATTACATAGTATACAACACTTATCAGAGTTTACACAACTATACAACACATACTAGACAGTTATAAACATCTGTCTAGATATTACAACTCAAATACAATACAAGACTCTAACACAGATATCAACACAGCGGAATACTATATCTACGAACGCCGAAGCCTCCTGCTCCATTGCTCCTCCACAATTCGTCAAAGCTAAACCTGAATCCCTTGGCTACTCGTAAAAGTTTGAGTACCCAAGAGTTTATAAAACAGAAATAAACAACTTGGGTCAGACATGGGTCTGGTGTGAGTAACAGGTTAAACTTGTTTAACTTCAAAACCCTTTGAAAGAAAAGGTATCACGTAAGACTCCCCACACATAAATACGGGTAAGTTTTTACCTTACGCTAACCAAAATATTTGATAGGAAATTCGATTGTATTATAATAAGGTCTAGGGTTTTCAAATAAATATGAAATAGCCGAAATTGTTACATTATTAAATTCCAGCATACATAAGTATACAATCAAGTCCGTTATCACTTATTGGAATTTGGATTTCCATACAATGGCAGAGCTACCGGGGTACCGCTCATCACAGTACGGGGCCTAGATCACCGTACCGAGGATCACTCCCAATCCCCTGCAACACAAAGCCGGAACCATCCCTTACTGGATAATTCCGAATAAAATCACCCCACAGATGGCCGTCGCCAACTGCACCACTAAGCCGAAATAAAAGAAGGAACTCTCTAGACAGGGATGACCTTACTCTCAGTGGGTGCTACCCACGAAGCCTTGCTGCACCTCCCCTGTTTTAGCCATTCCCGGTTGATGAGGCTTGAGGTCACGATTTACCTTTAAATCAGAACACATCACTTAGAATGCTCATCGTCCATCTGACGATGTTCTGAAAGCATTCAATCCATACAAGTTCGTTCCGGGTTCGAACGAAACCGAAGGCATTATCTCGTTACACTCGTTTTGGAATCACCCTCAGAGTTAACGACAATAACCCTTGCACTTTGAATCTTCATCTTCACTTGAGATTCACGACCTATCGTTAATTTGGATCGATGTGGTATTCGGGTCTCCAGACCTGGAATTCCGGTATACGGAAACCCGATCCCGGTCTCATCGAAATCCAAAACGTATCTTTTAAGGCCAAGTTGTTTTAAGGTTAAAACAATTCATTTCAGTTATCTATACTACATGGATAGATAATTCACAACAGAAAATCTACATTATCACAAACAGATAATCCATATTATCATTTCAATTTAACTAAAGCATCCATATCATAGATCAGCACATCTCTTATCAGAGATAACAACAATGCAAAGCATTCTATATTATTCATCCATCCCTAAGTAATGATTTATATCATTTCTAATTAATTTAAAGTGAATTAAATTAATTACCTCATTTTATAAATTCCTTCTTACTTAATCATTAATTAAACCAATTAATTAATCATATTTAAGTATCATCTTAATTAATCAATCCTGATTAATTATACTTTAATTACCTTAAGTAATTAACTCTTAATTAATTTCACAAATTAATTAACTTAAACCATTCAGTAATTCATCTTTAATTGCTTCATCTATTAATTAATTGTATTTAATTGCATTAATCCTTAATTAATTACAATTAATTAATTACTTTAATCACTTATTATTTATTAATTAATCTTAATTAATCAATTCTTAATAACATCATTAATTATATTAATTAATGATCCTTAATTATTCTTAATTAATTATCTTATTTATATTAATAATTAATTAATCACATTTATTAATCACCTTTGATTAATCACATTTAGTAATTAACTACTCTTAATTACTACACTTCCTAAATTAATTACTCCTTAATTAATTATCCTTTAATTAATCCCTTGATTAATTATTAAAAGTACTAAACTCAAATTACTTTTATTAAACCACCTTTAGTTAATTATATCCCCTAATTAACTTTAATTACTTTTCTAAGTAATTTATACTTCCACTAATTACCTTTAAGTAATTATCAAATCACCCAGTGATTATCTTAAATTAATTAAACAAAATTAATTTAACTTATCAAATTTATTTAATTAATTACCTTAAGTAATTACTTTAATTACTTTATTAAGTAATTTACTTAACCAATTTTTAATTAACTAATTTATCTAGTTAATTATCAAATTTAAACATTAATAGTTAATTATTTAATATTATCTAATTAATGATCTATCATTAATTTTTAACAATTCATTATTTAAGTAATTAAACTTAAATCAACATTATTAATTACAAATTAATTAATTCTTAAATACCATTTAATTAATTTCTAATTACTAAATTAATTACCTAATTAATCTCTTAATCATTTGATTTATTAATTTACTTATCATTTAATTAATTAACACTGAATTAATTAATAAATTAAATTAATAAATTATTCTTTAATTACTTTATTAATTTAATTGAATCTTAAATCATTAAACATTAATTACTTTCTAAATTAAAGTATTTACCTTCCATCTACTTTAATTATTATTAACCAAGACTTTAAAAGATTTAACTTTAATATCTTTCTTTTAATTCATTTTAAATTAAAAGATTCAAAATAAATTACAATTTAACTTTAACCAATTTTAAATCAGATTTACAAAATCTTCTTAAATTCAAATGTTAAGAAACACTTAACATTTATAAAAGAAATTTATAAGATTTTTAAACCAATTTATTTAAATTTAAACCTTTTTAAAATATACTTTAAACATTTTAAATTTGTTAAAACATTATAAATTTATAAACTTATTTATTTCAAACTAGTGATACAAATCAAATTTGAATCCATACTTAAACTTGATTTAAAACTGGATTTAAATCTTGCTTTCAAATTTTAAAATAAGTTTTAAAATTTAAAAACAAATAGATTTTTAAAAACCTGTAACAGGTCAATGACCCGAGCCACCCTAAAATGCTTCGAGTAAAAACCCTCTCTGCTTCGACCTACTCACACGAACTACCCGAGAAAACTCGAGTTCCACTCCTTCTTCCTCTAACTTAACAACTCTACACCATTACTGATACAATGTGCACGTGCACAACCGAAAAACTCGACGCCGACCATCCCTCCGGGCCTCGCCAACCCACACTCGACCTCGACAACCACCATGTCGATGCAGCACAACGAAAACCCAAGGCAACCACAAAATCGCAATTCGATCGAAACAGGCAAATGCACACGATCGGAAATTCAACTATCGGCGACGAACCACGCCACCTGAACCCAAACTGCTGCAACCCCAGACGCGCCTCGAACCGCCGAAGCCATCCTCCCTTATGCGATCCAGTCCGGTACATCAACGACTTCGAAAATGTCACGACAACCTCCCTGACCAAAACCAGGCTTCGAGCCCTAGTTCGACGTCGCTCGACCTCCACGTCGATCTAAAAATCAAGCAATCATTTTTCAAATGATCATCATCCTTCCCTCTACCTCCAGCAACGACCACGTCGCACCACTCATCGCCGATCGACAGCAATTTACGAAAACCCAATATCTGATCAACTCAAAAATTCACGACATATACTAACTTAAAAATCATGAAACCAATGTCTAAAATCATCATTTTACAATACGATTTGGTTTAGAAAATCAAAGTATGGAATTAAGATGATTTGAGATCTGACCTTAATTTATTTTTCACTGTAAATCTCTACTACCAGTAAAATTACTTGTTATTTATGCTTAAAAGCATTTTTAGAATTTGAATCTGGTAAATACAAACAAGTTTCATTTAAGTATTGTAATATAAAACTGTTTATAAAAAGAGATATAAATTTTATTTGAATTTGTTGAACCTGTTATACACCTAGAGATATATAATTACATGTACGCAAACAAGCACACACAGTAATTCACTAATATACTTCCAAGCAACCCTTTTTACAACTTTACCTTAAAGGTTTAGCACATGCATCACAATATACAACCAATTTTGAACTTTTTTAAAAAATTGTTTACTCACTTGATAAATAACAGAGGACAGGCTTGTATATGTAAACAGACAGGCTCACACAACATATTTATACCAATTCATATAAATTCAAATTAAGAACTTCAATACAAGCCAGTATCATCACATGCATGATAGTTAAATCCAGATTAAACTGCTTTAAAAATGTTTACTCACCAGTGAAAAATGAACAGAGCACTTTATTTTGAAAAGCCTTTGAAAACTTTGAACTTTAAAAACTTGAGTTGTTGATGTTTTGAAACTTTAAACTTGTTTTGCTGAAATGCTTTTGCTCCTTGATTTACAGACTTCATGCATGCTCCCAGCTCAAAAGAAAATGCAGGCCTAATCATCTCAGGTTTGCATGCAGGTAGCCTAATTTCCAGGCTTTAGAAAAATGCAGGCTTTGTTCTTATTTTTGAAATTGTTTTGCATGTTCCAGATTTGAATAAGGAAACAGGCCTTTGTTTCCAGGGTTTTGAAAATGCATTACAGGTTATTTGAGGAAGATGATTATGGTTTTGAAGAAGATGTTTACAGGCATTTTGTTTTCAGATTTACAAGTGCAGGTTGAAGAAATGATTCTAGATTGTATTTGAGAGGATTTTGGTTGAGAGGAAAGTAAATTTACTGATTGTTTTGAGAGGAGAATTTTATTCAGTTTTCTTAGCTTTTGGAATGAAGATCAGAAAAGAAACAAGGATAAGGAACAATGTTTGTATAGGCTGAAATAATTTCTTAAAAATAAAAGAAAATAGAAATTTAAAAGATGGACACTTGTCTTTATATGTGTTAATTTGTTTACATTTGTTATAACAAGCTTTTATAGATTTACACATGTCCTTTTGATAAATTTATATTTATTCTAAATGTAGATAAAAGCTTTTCTTTATTTACTTAAATACTTTTCTATTTATTTCTATATATAACAATATATTAAAAATATTGTTTAACATAATAATTTATCTATTTTAAAATAATTCATAAAAGAGATTATAGATTACTACTATTACTAAATGAATTAGCATATCATATACAAATTATATTTTAAACTTATATATATATATTCTTAATCATATTTATTAACTTATAAAAGATAAAATTCACCAATTAAATATTATTTAATTAGATTATTAAACCAATTCAAATTTTATTATCAAAAATTTTCAATCAATTTAATTATTTAAACAGATTATTAAATTGATATTGCCCTAAATTTCCGGGATATTACATTCCTTCCCCCTTAAAATAATTTCGTCCCCGAAATTTAAAACAAAGGTAATTTAATAATCTATTTAAATCACAACCATAAATTATCATCCATATGCTAACAACCATAGCAAACAATTCACTCAATCAAACAATTTTAATTATCCAGACAAAATTCTGGATAAAATTTCCTCGAGTTTTCCCCAAGTATATATATATACCGGGATACTCGCTCTACAAACAATCCAAACAACCAATACTACTAAGCTATAGAGCTCCTACTTATCTAGATCTACAAAACTAAACAGAATATCAGACTACAGACGAGTCTGACTCAACAACCAATTCCTCCAGAACTGCTGGTTCCACAACCAGAGATAGATCAAATACGTACTCCCTCAGAGATACGTAAAATACATTGAATTCCAATTATCCAAACTGACAATTCAATCCAGTAGATCAAAGCACTTATCCAAATTAGATCACAGAAAAGATCCAAAATAACTCGGAGCTGACTTCCCAGACTTACTTAATCTTATAGCTCCTTTTTTCCAGAGAAAAACTTCACAACAACGAAGTTTCCGACTTCGAATTTCAAATTCCTTCGTCTCTTATCCACAAGACTCTTCTGGTGATCCTGAGTTGCCTACGAATCCTTCTTGATCAGCTCAACCTTCACTGATGCTTCTAGCAACAACTGGACCAGAAATAACCCAACAAAAATGATCCTCTCAAGATCTACCAATAATCCAAAACACAACTCTACTTCACCATATCAGTAGACTGAACTAACTTCTCCTATCTGGAAAAGATAAACAGGAGCACTCACCAAACTGCTTCTGCTGCACCACTCTGATATAAGGTAGAATGAAAATGCTGATGAAGATCTCAAACACAGACTGGACAACACATCCCAGAAAATATCGGATAACTCAAGAGAATACTCAAACTATCGCAAGTCACTTTTGCGATCAACCCAGCCAACACGCAAAGAAACTGTTCTCTCTTTACCAATCAGAACAGCTTACACTTATCTATCCTATCTATCGAAGAAATGGATATACTCTACTGCTTCTGAACTCCATTTCAGAAAAACTGCTCAGCCAGAAGACTTCCTGCCAATGCAAAGAATACTCCGAGCTGCACTGCTGCCATAGATGCCACAGACTTCTCAATCCAAAGCTCTTCGAGAAACTCGGACTTCAAACAGAACAAAAACATCTTGCTGAACTCAGCCTCAACACCGAAGCAGACACACTTCATTAACTTGTTCCAAAGAAAACATCTTCGGGAACATCCATATTCACTGCATCTCATCACACAGTTACTCCTTCCAGAAGATACCAAGATACCATCACTCGTTTCTACCCAACCGACAGATCCAACCCTACTCATCCAACCACAAAGATAAACTCCGAACCATAACAGTTTCCTTCGGAGATCGATGAAATCCTTTACCACGGTAAAGTTTACTCGAGACGGTATTAGGTTTACAGTCTCGACAAATACACTTCCAACCTCAACACTTAGATTCCTAATCCTAGATGATAAATTATTATCATCTCAACCAATCATTACAAATACCATATACTTTTAAAATGATACTTTTTATATTATAGAAAATATATCTGGGTAAAATTATTTCACCTTCCCTTTTAAAACAATATTGTGTCCGTTGGCCTGGTCCAAGTGTTTAGAGATCCCTATCAATAACGTTAGCTACTCGTATTGACCAGAATCCATATACCACCCAACCGATCAATTAACACAATATAAAACCATTTTATATAACTAACAAATACGCGCTCTCGTATATATATATACACTCAGACTCAAACAGGTTTCTACAGATCCTATCTCTAATGAACAACCCTTCCGAACCTAGGTATTCACTCAACCTAGTGTTCTGATATTCACTTAACCAAAAGCTTAGGCATTCTCTCAACCTATGCTCTGATACCAACTGTGACGACCCGACTTTTTCTCCACTGAAAGTCGCATCATCAATAAGAAAGAAAGGGGTAGAAAATAGAAAAGAATAGAAGAAAGAAGAGACAACAACAATGATCTCACAGCGGAACGAATAAATTATATTAATAACATAAAGAAACTATTACATAGTATACAACACTTATCAGAGTTTACACAACTATACAACACATACTAGACAGTTATAAACATCTGTCTAGATATTACAACTCAAATACAATACAAGACTCTAACACAGATATCAACACAGCGGAATACTATATCTACGAACGCCGAAGCCTCCTGCTCCATTGCTCCTCCACAATTCGTCAAAGCTAAACCTGAATCCCTTGGCTACTCGTAAAAATTTGAGTACCCAAGAGTTTATAAAACAGAAATAAACAACTTGGGTCAGACATGGGTCTGGTGTGAGTAACAGGTTAAACTTGTTTAACTTCAAAACCCTTTGAAAGAAAAGGTATCACGTAAGACTCCCCACACATAAATACGGGTAAGTTTTTACCTTACGCTAACCAAAATATTTGATAGGAAATTCGATTGTATTATAATAAGGTCTAGGGTTTTCAAATAAATATGAAATAGCCGAAATTGTTACATTATTAAATTCCAGCATACATAAGTATACAATCAAGTCCGTTATCACTTATTGGAATTTGGATTTCCATACAATGGCAGAGCTACCGGGGTACCGCTCATCACAGTACGGGGCCTAGATCACCGTACCGAGGATCACTCCCAATCCCCTGCAACACAAAGCCGGAACCATCCCTTACTGGATAATTCCGAATAAAATCACCCCACAGATGGCCGTCGCCAACTGCACCACTAAGCCGAAATAAAAGAAGGAACTCTCTAGACAGGGATGACCTTACTCTCAGTGGGTGCTACCCACGAAGCCTTGCTGCACCTCCCCTGTTTTAGCCATTCCCGGTTGATGAGGCTTGAGGTCACGATTTACCTTTAAATCAGAACACATCACTTAGAATGCTCATCGTCCATCTGACGATGTTCTGAAAGCATTCAATCCATACAAGTTCGTTCCGGGTTCGAACGAAACCGAAGGCATTATCTCGTTACACTCGTTTTGGAATCACCCTCAGAGTTAACGACAATAACCCTTGCACTTTGAATCTTCATCTTCACTTGAGATTCACGACCTATCGTTAATTTGGATCGATGTGGTATTCGGGTCTCCAGACCTGGAATTCCGGTATACGGAAACCCGATCCCGGTCTCATCGAAATCCAAAACGTATCTTTTAAGGCCAAGTTGTTTTAAGGTTAAAACAATTCATTTCAGTTATTTATACTACATGGATAGATAATTCACAACAGAAAATCTACATTATCACAAACAGATAATCCATATTATCATTTCAATTTAACTAAAGCATCCATATCATAGATCAGCACATCTCTTATCAGAGATAACAACAATGCAAAGCATTCTATATTATTCATCCATCCCTAAGTAATGATTTATATCATTTCTAATTAATTTAAAGTGAATTAAATTAATTACCTCATTTTATAAATTCCTTCTTACTTAATCATTAATTAAACCAATTAATTAATCATATTTAAGTATCATCTTAATTAATCAATCCTGATTAATTATACTTTAATTACCTTAAGTAATTAACTCTTAATTAATTTCACAAATTAATTAACTTAAACCATTCAGTAATTCATCTTTAATTGCTTCATCTATTAATTAATTGTATTTAATTGCATTAATCCTTAATTAATTACAATTAATTAATTACTTTAATCACTTATTATTTATTAATTAATCTTAATTAATCAATTCTTAATAACATCATTAATTATATTAATTAATGATCCTTAATTATTCTTAATTAATTATCTTATTTATATTAATAATTAATTAATCACATTTATTAATCACCTTTGATTAATCACATTTAGTAATTAACTACTCTTAATTACTACACTTCCTAAATTAATTACTCCTTAATTAATTATCCTTTAATTAATCCCTTGATTAATTATTAAAAGTACTAAACTCAAATTACTTTTATTAAACCACCTTTAGTTAATTATATACCCTAATTAACTTTAATTACTTTTCTAAGTAATTTATACTTCCACTAATTACCTTTAAGTAATTATCAAATCACCCAGTGATTATCTTAAATTAATTAAACAAAATTAATTTAACTTATCAAATTTATTTAATTAATTACCTTAAGTAATTACTTTAATTACTTTATTAAGTAATTTACTTAACCAATTTTTAATTAACTAATTTATCTAGTTAATTATCAAATTTAAACATTAATAGTTAATTATTTAATATTATCTAATTAATGATCTATCATTAATTTTTAACAATTCATTATTTAAGTAATTAAACTTAAATCAACATTATTAATTACAAATTAATTAATTCTTAAATACCATTTAATTAATTTCTAATTACTAAATTAATTACCTAATTAATCTCTTAATCATTTGATTTATTAATTTACTTATCATTTAATTAATTAACACTGAATTAATTAATAAATTAAATTAATAAATTATTCTTTAATTACTTTATTAATTTAATTGAATCTTAAATCATTAAACATTAATTACTTTCTAAATTAAAGTATTTACCTTCCATCTACTTTAATTATTATTAACCAAGACTTTAAAAGATTTAACTTTAATATTTTTCTTTTAATTCATTTTAAATTAAAAGATTCAAAATAAATTACAATTTAACTTTAACCAATTTTAAATCAGATTTACAAAATCTTCTTAAATTCAAATGTTAAGAAACACTTAACATTTATAAAAGAAATTTATAAGATTTTTAAACCAATTTATTTAAATTTAAACCTTTTTAAAATATACTTTAAACATTTTAAATTTGTTAAAACATTATAAATTTATAAACTTATTTATTTCAAACTAGTGATACAAATCAAATTTGAATCCATACTTAAACTTGATTTAAAACTGGATTTAAATCTTGCTTTCAAATTTTAAAATAAGTTTTAAAATTTAAAAACAAATAGATTTTTAAAAACCTGTAACAGGTCAATGACCCGAGCCACCCTAAAATGCTTCGAGTAAAAACCCTCTCTGCTTCGACCTACTCACACGAACTACCCGAGAAAACTCGAGTTCCACTCCTTCTTCCTCTAACTTAACAACTCTACACCATTACTGATACAATGTGCACGTGCACAACCGAAAAACTCGACGCCGACCATCCCTCCGGGCCTCGCCAACCCACACTCGACCTCGACAACCACCATGTCGATGCAGCACAACGAAAACCCAAGGCAACCACAAAATCGCAATTCGATCGAAACAGGCAAATGCACACGATCGGAAATTCAACTATCGGCGACGAACCACGCCACCTGAACCCAAACTGCTGCAACCCCAGACGCGCCTCGAACCGCCGAAGCCATCCTCCCTTATGCGATCCAGTCCGGTACATCAACGACTTCGAAAATGTCACGACAACCTCCCTGACCAAAACCAGGCTTCGAGCCCTAGTTCGACGTCGCTCGACCTCCACGTCGATCTAAAAATCAAGCAATCATTTTTCAAATGATCATCATCCTTCCCTCTACCTCCAGCAACGACCACGTCGCACCACTCATCGCCGATCGACAGCAATTTACGAAAACCCAATATCTGATCAACTCAAAAATTCACGACATATACTAACTTAAAAATCATGAAACCAATGTCTAAAATCATCATTTTACAATACGATTTGGTTTAGAAAATCAAAGTATGGAATTAAGATGATTTGAGATCTAACCTTAATTTATTTCTCACTGTAAATCTCTACTACCAGTAAAATTACTTGTTATTTATGCTTAAAAGCATTTTTAGAATTTGAATCTGGTAAATACAAACAAGTTTCATTTAAGTATTGTAATATAAAACTGTTTATAAAAAGAGATATAAATTTTATTTGAATTTGTTGAACCTGTTATACACCTAGAGATATATAATTACATGTACGCAAACAAGCACACACAGTAATTCACTAATATACTTCCAAGCAACCCTTTTTACAACTTTACCTTAAAGGTTTAGCACATGCATCACAATATACAACCAATTTTGAACTTTTTTAAAAAATTGTTTACTCACTTGATAAATAACAGAGGACAGGCTTGTATATGTAAACAGACAGGCTCACACAACATATTTATACCAATTCATATAAATTCAAATTAAGAACTTCAATACAAGCCAGTATCATCACATGCATGATAGTTAAATCCAGATTAAACTGCTTTAAAAATGTTTACTCACCAGTGAAAAATGAACAGAGCACTTTATTTTGAAAAGCCTTTGAAAACTTTGAACTTTAAAAACTTGAGTTGTTGATGTTTTGAAACTTTAAACTTGTTTTGCTGAAATGCTTTTGCTCCTTGATTTACAGACTTCATGCATGCTCCCAGCTCAAAAGAAAATGCAGGCCTAATCATCTCAGGTTTGCATGCAGGTAGCCTAATTTCCAGGCTTTAGAAAAATGCAGGCTTTGTTCTTATTTTTGAAATTGTTTTGCATGTTCCAGATTTGAATAAGGAAACAGGCCTTTGTTTCCAGGGTTTTGAAAATGCATTACAGGTTATTTGAGGAAGATGATTATGGTTTTGAAGAAGATGTTTACAGGCATTTTGTTTTCAGATTTACAAGTGCAGGTTGAAGAAATGATTCTAGATTGTATTTGAGAGGATTTTGGTTGAGAGGAAAGTAAATTTACTGATTGTTTTGAGAGGAGAATTTTATTCAGTTTTCTTAGCTTTTGGAATGAAGATCAGAAAAGAAACAAGGATAAGGAACAATGTTTGTATAGGCTGAAATAATTTCTTAAAAATAAAAGAAAATAGAAATTTAAAAGATGGACACTTGTCTTTATATGTGTTAATTTGTTTACATTTGTTATAACAAGCTTTTATAGATTTACACATGTCCTTTTGATAAATTTATATTTATTCTAAATGTAGATAAAAGCTTTTCTTTATTTACTTAAATACTTTTCTATTTATTTCTATATATAACAATATATTAAAAATATTGTTTAACATAATAATTTATCTATTTTAAAATAATTCATAAAAGAGATTATAGATTACTACTATTACTAAATGAATTAGCATATCATATACAAATTATATTTTAAACTTATATATATATATTCTTAATCATATTTATTAACTTATAAAAGATAAAATTCACCAATTAAATATTATTTAATTAGATTATTAAACCAATTCAAATTTTATTATCAAAAATTTTCAATCAATTTAATTATTTAAACAGATTATTAAATTGATATTGCCCTAAATTTCCGGGATATTACACTAACCCTCGTTTTGAATTTATAAAGTATGATTTTGAATTAACTACAATTCTTTAATCAATTTTGGGGTTTAAAGTTTATAAATGATTTCAAATTGTATAATTAAGCAATAAAGGTATTTATAGATAATAACTAGTTTATAAAAGGGGCTTTACTAAATAAAAGGGTTTATTTAAAGTGATTTTCTGTAACGACCCGTATTTTTACGGATCGACATGTTCGTCAAAATCTGGAATTTTAGCACTTTCATGTCATTTCAGATTTTTAGGCAGATTTGTCTAAGTCCTAGGTCGTGGACGACCTAAGAGCTAAGTCGTGACCGACCTATAGGATGGTAGCGAGTTAAGAGCTATGTTGTAGACGACTTAGGCATGTGGTGCGACCTAAGTATGTTGGGTTTAGGTCGCAGACGACCTTAGATAGGAGACTTAAGAGTTTCGGGCGAGTTAAGGGGTTTTGAGCGACCTAAGGGATAGGTCGGTAACGACCTAAGGAGGACCAGCAGTTAGATTGCGTAGTGGTTTAGGTCGCGAGTTAGTTTGGGTCAGCCTATATAATGTTTGCGACCTAAGGGAAGCGCGAGCTAAGGAACTTACGACCTAGTGGTTAGCGAGTTAGCGACCTAGTATATAGTTAGGTCGGCAACGACCTAAGGAAGCTGGGGCTGTAGTGAGCGACCTAAGAGTTGAGTGGTAGGTCATAACGCCATTAGGTCGCGTGGGTGCTAAGTGGTTAGGTCGCAGGGTTTTGTAAGTCTTAGGTCGTAGCTTAGTAAGTCGTAGGTCGCGTGTTGGCTTAAGCGTTAGGTCGCGTGGGAGTCTAAGGTATTAAGTCGTAACCTCGTTATGTCGTAGGTCGGCAGGGCAGTTAAGTGTTTGGTCGCGTTAAGACGTGTGTTTGTAGGCAGTTAGGTCGGCAACGACCTAAGTTAGGCCATGGACTTCTATAGTTGTTAAGTCGCGATGTGTTAGGTCGCTGAGGGGTTGAGTCGTAGCCTGTGTTAAGTCGCGTGTTGCGTTAGGTCGTAGGTCGCTGGGTGTTTGCATGCGCAGAAGTGTTAGGTCGGAGAGGCTTAGGTCGTAAGTCGGAAGCGACTTAGGGAGATAGCCAGATTTCAACTTAAGGAATTTCAGCTATAAATAGGAGGGGTTGTTCTCACTTTTTGGGATCCGGATTTTGAAGCGACGAAGTGCTGCCATTTTGAGAGCTCGACTTCTACACTTCTTCACTTCTTTCCTCCACTCAAATCTAGTGCTTCCATCCATCCAAATCGAAGATCAAGATTGAAGATCTTCATCTTTTCAAGAGAGATTTCTTCGTTTGAAGCGGGTTCGTGATAGATCAAGCTTCATCCTTCGCTGTCCAGATCTGAAGTGTGTTGATTTGGGTCTGTTTAGGTGATTTGGTGAGTGGTGATTATCTCTCACATGGATCCAAAGGAGTATATCGGATTGTTGGCTCGATTTGGTGTTAAATAGAGATTTCCATGCATTTTCTTCATCCTAAATGTAGATCCATATAGATCCATTGTTCATGATGATGTTACATCCATTTTATCATATGTTAACCTATGCAAGTTCATTCATCAAGTTTGTAGAGATATAATCCATGTTTTCATGCTTATTGGACTTTCAACTCTTTAATTACGAAAATGCCATTATTGTTATAATTGTCTACTTAGATCATTTTTGAATGCTTGATTGCTTGGATTGATGTTTGATTTGATTGATTGTTATGAACTAGATGATTGATGATTAGATTTAGATCGAAGGTGATTCAAAAGCTAAGGGAAAGGCTCTTGAATTGGGAAAGCTGCTCGTGGCATATGTAGCGGGATGATGAAGCTCTTATGCATAGATTTAATGATGTGATGATGAGATGAGGCTTTGCGAGGATGTAATGAAGCGAGGCAATCATGTGATGAAGACTTGGTCTAATCCAGATGGGATCATTCCAAGCATGTTGATAACTCGGTGATATGATTCGAGTTGAGGATAATGAATGGATATGAGAATAGTCGTCAAGGAGGATGACTAGGAGGCTTGGATAGCATCGTTGTTGAAGGTTCTAGCATGCTCTAAGCAAGAGTACGTTTGGGCAGATTCGATAGTCCCAACGGCCAACTGTTGATGGTCGAGTACTCTGGGCAGATTCGATAGTCCTAGGCACGGGCTGCGACGACGTGCGGGAGTTATGTCTAGAACCGGGGTTTCCATTAGCCCTTGACGGACGGCTGAAAGAATGTGCCGGTCATTCAATTAACGGTGATATCGAAGCAATGATAACAGTGATAGCCAGAGTCATGGATGTTTGGTTGTATCGTCATTCGGACTCAAGAGCGGTATTTTCTGGGTGCTTATCTGATTTAGGCCTTGGTACTTGGAAAACATCGCCCTTGACTCGAGTGATAGTAGCTTTACTTTAAATTGTATGCTCTGCTATGTTTGCTTCTGCTTAGTGTGTGTCTGGGGGGCTATCACTGTAGAATGAGGTTGGAGTGGGAGGGTTGTATTCCTATTCCTTTTCCTTTATGCTCTTTTGGTATGTTGTTAGTTAATTTACTGCTCACTAAGACTGTTGTCTGACTCAAGACTTTATGTTTTTAATTCTTATTGCCTTGGGCTGTTTGTCCATTTTGGGACGGGCAGACTAGGTAGCAGGTGACAGGTGCTGTTCTCTTCTCACGATGCTGATAATGAAGACGAGCTGGAGGGTTGCATATTATCTTCTTATATGTACTGGATATTCCGCTGTTTTGTATTCTCTGAGAGATATGTAGTGAGGCTTGATGTATTGACTATGTGGATGCTTGTATCCAACTATTATGGAGTTTTATATGATGTCATTTTGTTCTGTAAAGCTTCACTATATATATATGTTCTATTGTATTTTGTCCATGCGCTGTGAGTAATACGATAGATCCTGTTGTTTTAATCTACCCTGACAATCGTCCATGGTCGCCTGGTACACTTTACATCGCACTATCTCTAGATTCAGTGCAGGGGTCATGGGAGGTGTGACATCCCGGAATTTCGAGCAATAATCAATTTAATAATTTATATTTAATATTAAGTTGATTATTGAATTATAAGATTTGAATCGATATTTTTCTTCTGATAAATATCTGATGGGTGATTTTTATCTGTAAAATCTAATAAATTATTTTCTATTTATTTATATATATTGGTATATATCGTAAATAGGGAAACTCGGTTTCAAATTGAATTGATAAATTTTGTTTTAAATTTCTAATATATATATATATATATATATATTCTGATGATTTGGAAATTTTAATTTATTTTAAATTATACTTTTTAAAGCTATTTAATAGATAAATATATTGTTTTAAATACTTAAATAAATGTTTAAATTGTTTTGAACTTATTTCTAACTTTGGCTTAAATTTAAATTATTAACAAAAGAATTTCTATTTTCTTTCTGTTTAAAGTATAGCTTGTTAAATTATGGTTTAAAAATATATATATAAGTTTTGAATTCAGTTTTGTCAACTATCACTTTAATGTATATTATAAAATAAGCAGTTGATAATAAAGAAATAATTTCTTTGCTAGCTATTACAAATTTGATAAACGAACTTTTACAATATTGATAAAATATAATTCCTTTTGTAAATCGTTTCAAATTTATATATGTGTAATTTATTTTAAATAATAAAAATAGTATAAAGTATCCATCTGGAAATACAATACAATAATACGAATAACAAATATACATATTAAAATAGCAAGCTAACAACAATACAAATGAAACAAGTAAAATTTATAAATTATAAAACGACATACTAAAATATCTAAACAAATACTTTACACATCTAAACAACATATTAGAACATAATTAAATAATACATTTTATAATCAAACAATATACAAGAGTAACATTTATACTACACCATCAAAAGAAGACAACGTTCATTTACAATCTTTTATTAACCAGTGACTTACTTTTACATAACACATAAGAAAATGATTTCCCAGCCTCAAAATGTTTTGCATAGCTAAGTAGGCTTGTATAGGTAAGCATAAGAACCTGTTCGAATATAAACATGCCTGCAATACTTAAGGAAAACAAAAGCAAATATAAAGGAAAGAGGAAACATACCTGTAGCTTGAGAAAGAAGTCTCAGGCAAGTTATAAAATATAGATAAGTGTAAAATGAAACATCATGGTACAAACAACATTTAATACCCTCGTCCTTAGCAGCGTACAAAATCTGTTGAGTTGTATTTCAGCCTCCATATTGTAAAAAAAAATCTCTGACATAAAGAAGGAAATTATAAACCCTGTAAAATGTTTAAAACTTCAACCTGAGAGCAACCTTCTCTTATCACTTCAAATTCCAGTTCGAGCTCAACAAAACTAAGTTGAAACTCCATTAAAACCTAAACAAAACTTCATTTAAACATCATCAACCAGCAACAACAACTCAATACAACAGAAACAAGATGATTGGCAGGATGATCAAAGTAGAAAACACTTTCCAGTTTTGAAGTCCAAACAGGGTGCTTTGTCTATTCTTGCAGGTCAAAAAGGTGAGTAACATTTTATCTTAAAAATATAACTAAAGTTAGGATGGAGTATGATTTTCCCCTCTGTGATAATATGTATATTATGCATGTATGGTTGTACAAGTCTGGTATATCAGTTTCTTTTTGCACTCTGTTACATGTTGCTTGCTTCTTGAAATAAATATGCAAATAAATCTACCTCTCTTGATTTAACAACTGTTTGAATGTAAAATATAAACAAAAGCAATTTGTTTAACTATAATCTAGGTGTTGAAATTATATTAAAGCTGAACTAACTTGTGTGAGTCTCTGGAATCCAATAAAGTTAAGAACAACTTTAAATATGTTTAGAAACAAATTTCTTATTTAGGGAAATCAGGTATATTAAGTGAAACTACATACAAAAAAATGATTTTTAAGACAAGTTTTACAATTTTTAAGCAAAGGGATGAAGAGCAGTTTCGTTTTGACTGTTTTAAGCCTTTTTAGCTGCCGTAGACGATCTCGACAACGGGTGATGCCGAGTATTTGTCAAGAGGTAGAGGGGTAACCAGGGGTTATCGGAAAAATGGTGAACTCGTCGGAAGATCAACGTGGAGGTGATGGCGATGATTTTTCGTGGGTAAACCTAGTTTGGAGTGCTGTGATCTTTGGTCTCGTTCGAGCTCAGGGATGGCTCGAGTGTTTCGATTTTCTGGGTTTTGGTAGTGGAATGTCTGATGAAGCGGTGGCCAGAACTTCAGGCGTTCCGGTGGACGAGGCAGCGAGGTTGGTGATGATTTCCAGGGATTAGTGAAGTTCCTGTTTGGGTTCCAGGTGGTGATGTTCTCGAATTCAATTTCGAGTCAGAGGTGATGATTGGAGGTCTGGGAAAGGACGTACATGTGGTCGCCGTGATGTGGAGATGGATGTGGTGGATCGGAAATGGGGACTGGTGATGTGCACGTGCACAGTTGAGTGTTCTGATGGCTGTGATATTTTTGGGTTGACAGGGAAATGAAACTCGAGAATCACTCGAGAAAATCTTCGTTTGGCTCGGGACTTTTCACATTTTACTCGAAGTAAATATAGGGGATCTCGGGTTGTTTGTTTCCAGCGGTTATCAGTACCCAGTTTTGCTCGAGTAGATTTCGTCCTGGCTCGGGTAATTCTCTGTTTTTCTCGAAGCGATTGAGGGGAAACTCGGGTCTTTTGTTCAAGTATTGACAGTGCCAGTTTAAAACAGTTTAAGTTATTAAGTTTAAATTGGTAATCAATGTTAAACTGAGTTTAATTAAGTGTTTAAATTCCAGTTTTTGAAATGGAAGGATTTTTAAAAATTTAAAGAACTTTAAATAAATTTAAATATTTGAACTAAAGAGGATTTGATTTGAAATCTCTTCATAGCAAAATATTGTTTAAAATTTGTAATTTAAAGTTTTAAAAAGGTTAGTTGTTTATAAAGTGGTTTAAAGTTCAAATTAGTGTTCGTTTTAAACCTGGAATTTTAAATGAAATTTCAAGGGAAAGTGAAATAAATGTTTCAACATATTGAAATGAAAATTTAATCGAAAATGAAAATAAGTTTACTTTAAGAAACATAGATTAAGTTTTAAATTCATTAACTATTAAATGAATTAGGAAGATAATGGATAAGTTGTATTGATTAAATGGGAAATGGAAGTTTGAATGAATTAATTAAAGTTTTTTTAAAAAAAAAAAATGAACTAAGAAATTAAATTTGTGATTATAAGTTTATTGTATTAATTAAAGTAAATAATGGGATAAGTAATTTGTATGTTATGAAATAGCATAAATTAGACTTTAATTAATTTATAAATGGTAAATTAAACTAATTAATAATTAAAATAAGTTAATTACCTGAGAATAGAAATTAATAGATGTTAATGAGACTATTAACTGGATTATTTTATAATTAATCAATATAATTGATTTTCAAATAGTTAATTGATTTATTAATTGAAAATTAACATTGTAAATGTTTGAAGTATAATTAACTAAATGAGAAGTAATCAAGGAGTTGATTACTCATTTTGGTTTATTAAATAATTTGATTTATTTGGGTTAATTAATTTATTTTAATTAACCTGGATTAATCGGTTGATGATTTGAAGAGATAATTACTTAGAGAAGTAATTAATGTTTAAATTACAGGATGTAATTATGGGATGATGTTCGTAAATAAAGTAATTTGAGTAAATTACTTTATATAATTAATCAAAGGGACTAATTAAAGATAGTTGATTATTGAGTAATTAATTTGTTTATGAAGTAATTAAGGAAGTTAATGACCAGATGTGATTAATCAAAGGGGATTAATATTTGGGTTTAATTTAAAAATTAATTACTCGATATGATTAATTTAAATTGTAAATGTTAATTTGAGATCATTAATTTTTATAATTAATGTTGAAATTAAAATGGATTTATCTGGAATATAATTGATAAATGAAGAGATTTATTAATATGAATAATTAAGCAAAGTAATTAACTTCGGTTAATTAATAAATGAAGTAATATAAAGATTAATTTCTATGTTTGATTTAAATAATCCGAGAAATAACTCGAGGATAATTACTTAAATGTAATTAAAAGTAATTAATCGGGATGATTAATTAAAAAGGAATAATAGGGTGATGATTTAAGCAAGTTTAATAATAACATTGTAATTAATTTAATTAACTTTAAATTAATTAAGGATAAGGTAATTGATTTAATTCATTTTAAATTAATTATCAATAGTGTGATTTATTATCCTTGCTTATGTATGATGATTGATATTGATATCCCATTGATTGATTGTAATCTCAGATATGAGATCAGTAATATCTGTTGTGATATAGATGTTTGACTTGAAGTGTGATGATGATATAGTTATTCATATATGCTGATATGTGTATCATCCATCTGTGATATTGTGATTTATCTATCTGTGTTGATATAGATAATTGAATTGAATTGTTTTAAAACCTTTAAAACAACTTGGCCTTAAAAGACACGTTTTGGATTTCGATGAGACCGGGATCGGGTTTCCGTATACCGGGATTCCAGGTCTGGAGACCCGAATACCACATCGATCCAAAATAACGTTAGGTCGTGAAATTCAAATGGAGCAAGTGAAGACTCGAGGTATAAGAACTATTCGTCAGTATAACTCTGTGGGTGATTCCGTAATGAGTTTGACGGGATAGTACTTATAGATTCGAGATGGTGATATAGAATGCAAGGGTTATTGTCGTTAACTCTGAGGGTGATTCCAATACGAGTGTAACGAGATAATGCCTTCGGTTTCGTTCGAACCCGGAACGAACTTGTATGGATTGAATGCTTTCAGAACATCGTCAGGTGGGCGATGAGCATTCTAAGAGATGTGTTCTCTAAAGGTAATCGTGACCTCAAGCCTCATCAACCGGGAATGGCTAAAACAGGGGAGGTGCAGCAAGGCTTCGTGGGTAGCCCCCACTTGAGAGTAAGGTTTATCCCTGTCTAGATGTCCCTATTTATTTCGGTTTAGTGTACGGTTGGTCGCGCCAACTGTGGGGTGATCTTATTTGGAACTGTCCAGTAAGGGATGGGTCCGGCCTTGTGTTGCAGGGGAGCGGGCGTACTCCTCGGTACGGTGATCTAGGCCACGTACTGTGACGGGCGGTACCCCAGTAGCCCAGCCATTGTATGGAATCCAAAATCCAATAAGTGCCATCGGATTTGATTGTAAACTTAGTATGCTGGAATTTAATCATGTAACAATTTCAGCTATTTCATATTTACTTGAAAACCCTAGACACTATTATAATATCACTGGATTTCCTATCAAATGTTTTGGTTAGCGTAAGGTAAAAACATTTCCATGTTTATGTGTGGGATGTCTTACGTGATACTTTTTGTTTCAAATGATTTTCAAAGTTAAGCAACTTTAACCTGTTACTCATACCAGACCCATGTCTGACCCGGAGTTTATTTTCTGTTTTTTTTTCTAAACTCTCGGGTACCCAAATTTTTACGGGTAGTCAAGGGATTTAGGTTTAGCTTTGACGAATTCTGGAGGAGCAATGGAGCAGGAGGCTTTAGCGTGTAGATATTTAGTGGTTCCGCTGTGTTAGTGTTTATTCTATATTCCGCTGTGTTGTATCTCTGTGATGTGTGAGTTGTATTAACTAGACAGGTGTTTATAACTGTCTAGTATGTGATGTATTGTCTGTGTAACTCTGATGTATATGATACTATATATTAATCTATGTGATATATTATATTTTATTCGTTCCGCTGTTGAGATTCTGATGTTGTTTCTTCTTCTTCTCTTTCTTTTCTACTTTCTCACCTCTTTCTTTTCTTAAAAACGATACGTCTTCCTGGGCATAGGAAGTCGGGTCGTGACAGTTGGTATCAGAGCACTAGGTTGAGCGAATACCTAGGCTCTTAAGTGATTTCTTTCCTGAGAGAGCGTATTTGTTAGTGAATATAAAATTGTTTTATATTGTGTTGACTTATCGGTTAGGTGTTTATAGATTTTGGTCGGTGTGTGGGACGCCACAATATCGATAGGAATTTCTAAACTCTTAACAAGATAAACCGACACAATATTGTTTTAAAATAGGGTAGATGAAATAATTTTACCCAAATTATTTTTGTATATAAAAGAAATGATTTTCCAAAAATTTTTATAGTTATGTATGGTTGCTTGGTTGTTAGGAAATGATAATATTGAACGATTATCATTGTCATTGGGAAAATTTAATAAGAATTGGAATTTAATCAATAGTCAAGAAATAAATTCATATAACCAAATGGAATTTTGTAAATGTGAATTATAAATGTGATTTGCAATTGAAATTGAAATAAAATTCCAGGGTAATGTTTGAATAGAAATTGGATGGATCTGGAATTTTGAGAAAATTTAAATTCTTTTGGATTTGGAAGTGTTTTCAAAGGTTCTGGAAAAAAAAAATATGGTATTATTTCAAGGATATTTTTGAGTTGGATTTGAAATCTGGAAAGATTTAAAATTTAAAAATATTTGAGATGTTTAAAAGAAATAAAAGCATTTGAACTCTTTCGGTTGTTAGAAAATAACGTCGGTGATGACTGCAGCATCATCGATGTTCATTTTCGAATTTCCGAGAGAAAAGTTTGCTATCAAATTATTTCAAATTGGAATTGTTTGCGAACTGGGTTTGGTTTTGAAATTCAAAAGAATATTTGAATTGCCAAAGAATTTTGGATATAGTTGATTTCAAAGGTGATTTTGTAATTTGGAAATTGCTTAAACTCTGGAAGTAAATTTAAAATGTTGTGAAATAAATAAATGGGTTTGGAAAACTTAAAGTTTGAATTAAATTGGAATGTAACTAAATCATGTCAAATGAAGGTGAAGTGTAGAATTAGTTAAAGTAGACTGGAAGTAATAAGTGTTGGGAAACAAAATTTATTATTGAAAACTAAATTTATAAATAAACAAATGAATTTATAATTGAGTGGTAATGGATAGAAGTCAGTGTTTTGTTAACATCTGGAGATTTAGTTTGGTATCGACTGTATTTCAGGAGTGGTACCGATGGTTTTTGGAGGAACTTCTGAGTTTTCTCTTTATGGATCTGTTGAACCATATTTTCGGAATCGTTGAGGAGTTTACCAGTTGTGATTGTTGACTGATGGTTGCAAAGCCTAGGTCCGTCACAGATGGTATTAGTGGAAGGTTTGTGCTTGTGTGCATCATCTATATTTCACCTACCATATCAGAGTTGTGCAGCGGAAGCAGTTTGGGGTACATCTGTTTTTCTTTTCTGGGAGAAGAGAAGTTGTTTCCTATTGATGATAGTAGTGATTGTGTTCTTGATTTGGTTAATTTCGAGAAGATCATTTTACTGGATTGTTTTGGATTCAGATTTGTTCTGAAAGGCATCAGCGGGGATTTAGCTGATCAGTAGTGATGGAAGCAGTTTTGAATCGTCTGAAGAGTTCGGTGGATAGGAGACGGAGGAATTTGGATTTCAGAATCGGAGATTTGATTCTGAATGAGTTTTCTCTGATTGAAGGAGCTGTTTAGTTTGGTAAGTCTGGGAAATTAGCTCCGAGGTGTTCTGGATTTTCTCTGTATTCTAGAGAAGTTAGTGTTTGTTCTTCTGGAGTGAATTGCCAGTTTGGATAGCTGGGATTCGTTGTGTTTCACGTGTCTCTGAGGGAGTACGTGTGAGATTCTATTTCTGGTTTTGGAACCAGCAGTTCACGGAGTTTTAGTTGTGAGTCTGACTCGTCTGTAGTCTGATAGCCTGTCTTGTTTTGTAGATCTAGAGGAATAGGAGCTCTATAGCTCAGTGGTAGTGACTGTTTGGATTCTATAGAGCGAGTAACCCGGTACTTATATTCGGGGAAACTCGAGAGAATCCTATCCAAATTTTTGTCTGGATAATTAGACTTGTTTGTTTGGATGATTGTTTGATATGGTTGTTGATATATGCATGGGTTTTAAAATTAAAATTTTTAATAAATTATTAAATTACCTTTGTTTTAAATTTCGGGGACGAAATTTCTTTTAAGGGGGAAGGAATGTGACATCCCGGAATTTCGAGCAATAATCAATTTAATAATTTATATTTAATATTAAGTTGATTATTGAATTATAAGATTTGAATCGATATTTTTCTTCTGATAAATATCTGATGGGTGATTTTTATCTGTAAAATCTAATAAATTATTTTCTATTTATTTATATATATTGGTATATATCGTAAATAGGGAAACTCGGTTTCAAATTGAATTGATAAATTTTGTTTTAAATTTCTAATATATATATATATATATATATATATATATTCTGATGATTTGGAAATTTTAATTTATTTTAAATTATACTTTTTAAAGCTATTTAATAGATAAATATATTGTTTTAAATACTTAAATAAATGTTTAAATTGTTTTGAACTTATTTCTAACTTTGGCTTAAATTTAAATTATTAACAAAAGAATTTCTATTTTCTTTCTGTTTAAAGTATAGCTTGTTAAATTATGGTTTAAAAATATATATATAAGTTTTGAATTCAGTTTTGTCAACTATCACTTTAATGTATATTATAAAATAAGCAGTTGATAATAAAGAAATAATTTCTTTGCTAGCTATTACAAATTTGATAAACGAACTTTTACAATATTGATAAAATATAATTCCTTTTGTAAATCGTTTCAAATTTATATATGTGTAATTTATTTTAAATAATAAAAATAGTATAAAGTATCCATCTGGAAATACAATACAATAATACGAATAACAAATATACATATTAAAATAGCAAGCTAACAACAATACAAATGAAACAAGTAAAATTTATAAATTATAAAACGACATACTAAAATATCTAAACAAATACTTTACACATCTAAACAACATATTAGAACATAATTAAATAATACATTTTATAATCAAACAATATACAAGAGTAACATTTATACTACACCATCAAAAGAAGACAACGTTCATTTACAATCTTTTATTAACCAGTGACTTACTTTTACATAACACATAAGAAAATGATTTCCCAGCCTCAAAATGTTTTGCATAGCTAAGTAGGCTTGTATAGGTAAGCATAAGAACCTGTTCGAATATAAACATGCCTGCAATACTTAAGGAAAACAAAAGCAAATATAAAGGAAAGAGGAAACATACCTGTAGCTTGAGAAAGAAGTCTCAGGCAAGTTATAAAATATAGATAAGTGTAAAATGAAACATCATGGTACAAACAACATTTAATACCCTCGTCCTTAGCAGCGTACAAAATCTGTTGAGTTGTATTTCAGCCTCCATATTGTAAAAAAAAATCTCTGACATAAAGAAGGAAATTATAAACCCTGTAAAATGTTTAAAACTTCAACCTGAGAGCAACCTTCTCTTATCACTTCAAATTCCAGTTCGAGCTCAACAAAACTAAGTTGAAACTCCATTAAAACCTAAACAAAACTTCATTTAAACATCATCAACCAGCAACAACAACTCAATACAACAGAAACAAGATGATTGGCAGGATGATCAAAGTAGAAAACACTTTCCAGTTTTGAAGTCCAAACAGGGTGCTTTGTCTATTCTTGCAGGTCAAAAAGGTGAGTAACATTTTATCTTAAAAATATAACTAAAGTTAGGATGGAGTATGATTTTCCCCTCTGTGATAATATGTATATTATGCATGTATGGTTGTACAAGTCTGGTATATCAGTTTCTTTTTGCACTCTGTTACATGTTGCTTGCTTCTTGAAATAAATATGCAAATAAATCTACCTCTCTTGATTTAACAACTGTTTGAATGTAAAATATAAACAAAAGCAATTTGTTTAACTATAATCTAGGTGTTGAAATTATATTAAAGCTGAACTAACTTGTGTGAGTCTCTGGAATCCAATAAAGTTAAGAACAACTTTAAATATGTTTAGAAACAAATTTCTTATTTAGGGAAATCAGGTATATTAAGTGAAACTACATACAAAAAAATGATTTTTAAGACAAGTTTTACAATTTTTAAGCAAAGGGATGAAGAGCAGTTTCGTTTTGACTGTTTTAAGCCTTTTTAGCTGCCGTAGACGATCTCGACAACGGGTGATGCCGAGTATTTGTCAAGAGGTAGAGGGGTAACCAGGGGTTATCGGAAAAATGGTGAACTCGTCGGAAGATCAACGTGGAGGTGATGGCGATGATTTTTCGTGGGTAAACCTAGTTTGGAGTGCTGTGATCTTTGGTCTCGTTCGAGCTCAGGGATGGCTCGAGTGTTTCGATTTTCTGGGTTTTGGTAGTGGAATGTCTGATGAAGCGGTGGCCAGAACTTCAGGCGTTCCGGTGGACGAGGCAGCGAGGTTGGTGATGATTTCCAGGGATTAGTGAAGTTCCTGTTTGGGTTCCAGGTGGTGATGTTCTCGAATTCAATTTCGAGTCAGAGGTGATGATTGGAGGTCTGGGAAAGGACGTACATGTGGTCGCCGTGATGTGGAGATGGATGTGGTGGATCGGAAATGGGGACTGGTGATGTGCACGTGCACAGTTGAGTGTTCTGATGGCTGTGATATTTTTGGGTTGACAGGGAAATGAAACTCGAGAATCACTCGAGAAAATCTTCGTTTGGCTCGGGACTTTTCACATTTTACTCGAAGTAAATATAGGGGATCTCGGGTTGTTTGTTTCCAGCGGTTATCAGTACCCAGTTTTGCTCGAGTAGATTTCGTCCTGGCTCGGGTAATTCTCTGTTTTTCTCGAAGCGATTGAGGGGAAACTCGGGTCTTTTGTTCAAGTATTGACAGTGCCAGTTTAAAACAGTTTAAGTTATTAAGTTTAAATTGGTAATCAATGTTAAACTGAGTTTAATTAAGTGTTTAAATTCCAGTTTTTGAAATGGAAGGATTTTTAAAAATTTAAAGAACTTTAAATAAATTTAAATATTTGAACTAAAGAGGATTTGATTTGAAATCTCTTCATAGCAAAATATTGTTTAAAATTTGTAATTTAAAGTTTTAAAAAGGTTAGTTGTTTATAAAGTGGTTTAAAGTTCAAATTAGTGTTCGTTTTAAACCTGGAATTTTAAATGAAATTTCAAGGGAAAGTGAAATAAATGTTTCAACATATTGAAATGAAAATTTAATCGAAAATGAAAATAAGTTTACTTTAAGAAACATAGATTAAGTTTTAAATTCATTAACTATTAAATGAATTAGGAAGATAATGGATAAGTTGTATTGATTAAATGGGAAATGGAAGTTTGAATGAATTAATTAAAGTTTTTTTTTAAAAAAAAAAATGAACTAAGAAATTAAATTTGTGATTATAAGTTTATTGTATTAATTAAAGTAAATAATGGGATAAGTAATTTGTATGTTATGAAATAGCATAAATTAGACTTTAATTAATTTATAAATGGTAAATTAAACTAATTAATAATTAAAATAAGTTAATTACCTGAGAATAGAAATTAATAGATGTTAATGAGACTATTAACTGGATTATTTTATAATTAATCAATATAATTGATTTTCAAATAGTTAATTGATTTATTAATTGAAAATTAACATTGTAAATGTTTGAAGTATAATTAACTAAATGAGAAGTAATCAAGGAGTTGATTACTCATTTTGGTTTATTAAATAATTTGATTTATTTGGGTTAATTAATTTATTTTAATTAACCTGGATTAATCGGTTGATGATTTGAAGAGATAATTACTTAGAGAAGTAATTAATGTTTAAATTACAGGATGTAATTATGGGATGATGTTCGTAAATAAAGTAATTTGAGTAAATTACTTTATATAATTAATCAAAGGGACTAATTAAAGATAGTTGATTATTGAGTAATTAATTTGTTTATGAAGTAATTAAGGAAGTTAATGACCAGATGTGATTAATCAAAGGGGATTAATATTTGGGTTTAATTTAAAAATTAATTACTCGATATGATTAATTTAAATTGTAAATGTTAATTTGAGATCATTAATTTTTATAATTAATGTTGAAATTAAAATGGATTTATCTGGAATATAATTGATAAATGAAGAGATTTATTAATATGAATAATTAAGCAAAGTAATTAACTTCGGTTAATTAATAAATGAAGTAATATAAAGATTAATTTCTATGTTTGATTTAAATAATCCGAGAAATAACTCGAGGATAATTACTTAAATGTAATTAAAAGTAATTAATCGGGATGATTAATTAAAAAGGAATAATAGGGTGATGATTTAAGCAAGTTTAATAATAACATTGTAATTAATTTAATTAACTTTAAATTAATTAAGGATAAGGTAATTGATTTAATTCATTTTAAATTAATTATCAATAGTGTGATTTATTATCCTTGCTTATGTATGATGATTGATATTGATATCCCATTGATTGATTGTAATCTCAGATATGAGATCAGTAATATCTGTTGTGATATAGATGTTTGACTTGAAGTGTGATGATGATATAGTTATTCATATATGCTGATATGTGTATCATCCATCTGTGATATTGTGATTTATCTATCTGTGTTGATATAGATAATTGAATTGAATTGTTTTAAAACCTTTAAAACAACTTGGCCTTAAAAGACACGTTTTGGATTTCGATGAGACCGGGATCGGGTTTCCGTATACCGGGATTCCAGGTCTGGAGACCCGAATACCACATCGATCCAAAATAACGTTAGGTCGTGAAATTCAAATGGAGCAAGTGAAGACTCGAGGTATAAGAACTATTCGTCAGTATAACTCTGTGGGTGATTCCGTAATGAGTTTGACGGGATAGTACTTATAGATTCGAGATGGTGATATAGAATGCAAGGGTTATTGTCGTTAACTCTGAGGGTGATTCCAATACGAGTGTAACGAGATAATGCCTTCGGTTTCGTTCGAACCCGGAACGAACTTGTATGGATTGAATGCTTTCAGAACATCGTCAGGTGGGCGATGAGCATTCTAAGAGATGTGTTCTCTAAAGGTAATCGTGACCTCAAGCCTCATCAACCGGGAATGGCTAAAACAGGGGAGGTGCAGCAAGGCTTCGTGGGTAGCCCCCACTTGAGAGTAAGGTTTACCCCTGTCTAGATGTCCCTATTTATTTCGGTTTAGTGTACGGTTGGTCGCGCCAACTGTGGGGTGATCTTATTTGGAACTGTCCAGTAAGGGATGGGTCCGGCCTTGTGTTGCAGGGGAGCGGGCGTACTCCTCGGTACGGTGATCTAGGCCACGTACTGTGACGGGCGGTACCCCAGTAGCCCAGCCATTGTATGGAATCCAAAATCCAATAAGTGCCATCGGATTTGATTGTAAACTTAGTATGCTGGAATTTAATCATGTAACAATTTCAGCTATTTCATATTTACTTGAAAACCCTAGACACTATTATAATATCACTGGATTTCCTATCAAATGTTTTGGTTAGCGTAAGGTAAAAACATTTCCATGTTTATGTGTGGGATGTCTTACGTGATACTTTTTGTTTCAAATGATTTTCAAAGTTAAGCAACTTTAACCTGTTACTCATACCAGACCCATGTCTGACCCGGAGTTTATTTTCTGTTTTTTTTTCTAAACTCTCGGGTACCCAAATTTTTACGGGTAGTCAAGGGATTTAGGTTTAGCTTTGACGAATTCTGGAGGAGCAATGGAGCAGGAGGCTTTAGCGTGTAGATATTTAGTGGTTCCGCTGTGTTAGTGTTTATTCTATATTCCGCTGTGTTGTATCTCTGTGATGTGTGAGTTGTATTAACTAGACAGGTGTTTATAACTGTCTAGTATGTGATGTATTGTCTGTGTAACTCTGATGTATATGATACTATATATTAATCTATGTGATATATTATATTTTATTCGTTCCGCTGTTGAGATTCTGATGTTGTTTCTTCTTCTTCTCTTTCTTTTCTACTTTCTCACCTCTTTCTTTTCTTAAAAACGATACGTCTTCCTGGGCATAGGAAGTCGGGTCGTGACAGGAGGTCGTCACATTTGGTATCAGAGCCTTGGTTAATCGATTTTACCCAACGCTCGTTGTCGTAGCTACGTATGAGAGACTTAATTGTATTTTTATGGATGATTACTATATATAATATAGTAGCTTAGTAGAGTTTGAGTCCTTTGTGCAGTTGTTTCTCTAGATGTTCTAATCATTCCTTTTTATAGATATTGAGAATGAGTCGAAGAGGGAGACCAGCTGCTAGGGAAGGCCGTGCTACTGAAGAGACTGCTGATTATGCAGCCATGTTCGAAGCTATGATGACTTCGATCATGAGAAGGATACCAATTCCGGGGGCAGCAGTGGATGTTGGAGTTCAAGTCCAAACTCCGAAACCAGTGGATTTTGCTAAGCTGTGCAAGGATTATACTGCTCTTGGAGGGAAGGTTTTCTTGGGAACAGAATCAACTATTGAGGTCCAGAGGTGGATAGATGCTTGTAGAAGGATCTTTGGTGATTTGGGAATTGATGATGCAACTAAGAGGAAGTTGGCATCAAGGCAGCTTCAAGGAGAGCTTTTGATTGGTGGAACTCTATTACCATCACTACTCCGGAGGAAGAGATTACTTGGGAGCAATTCCAAGTCAGATTTGAAGCTAAGTTCATTTCTACAGCTCAGAAGTCTGTTCTGTTCAAGAAGTTTGTGGAGCTCAAGCAGGGTGGAAGATCTATTCTTGAGTATGTTTCTGAGTTCGAAGCTTTGTCCAAGTATGCCCGGTCATATATCGAATCTGCATATCAGAAGAATGAGAAGTTTGTGACAGGTTTGGACGGTTATCTTGGGAGACAGTTGGTGGATCATTTGGACGATTCATTTGAGAAGCTTGTAGAGAAAGCTCTTAGGCATGAGAGTCTGTTTCCTAAGGAAGGATCTGTTGTTGCTGTGACAAGGGAAGAGTCTAAACCCCAGCAGGGTGGAAACAAGAAGAGGAAGCAGCAGCAGCAGAAGGGTAAGGATGGCCAGAAGAAGCCGAAAGGCGAGGTAACTTGCTACAATTGTCAGCAGAAGGGCCATTTCTCTAAGGATTGTAAGAATCCGAAGGTGCCAATGAAGTGTCACAACTGTGACAAGCCAGGGCATTTCAGGAAGAATTATCCAGAACCAAGGAGGGACAAGCAGATTGTGCAGGCTTATGCTTTGGGAGCTGTTCCGTCGTCTTCGAAAGCTCCTACTGCTGAAGAGAAAGGAAAGAGTGTGGTTGTTCAAGGTACTCTTTTCCTATGTGGTGTTCCAGTCAGAGTTTTGTTTGATACTGGAGCGTCGCATTCGTTTGTTTGTAATGAACTCGTAGGCCGGTTAGGTTTGGCACCGGATATTGTTGATAGGCCATTGGTTGTGACTAATCCAGTTGGGGGTTCGTCTTGTTTGTGTATGTTATGCCGTGGTCTAGTTGTATCGAGTCATGGTTGCTCTTTTGTTTGTGATTGTTTTGTTCTAAACTTTGCGGGGTTCGGAATTATTTTGGGTATGGACTGGCTTAGGAAGTATGCGGCTAAGGTTGATTGTGAGAGGCTGGAGGTGACAGTCGAGAATGTGGAAGGGCGAAAGGTTGTGATACGATGTAAGCATGAGGAAGGCGTCTTCATGAGCTTCATGTATTCGCTAGTTGTTCCACGGGATGGACTGTCATCGGTGCCAATCGCTAATAGATTCGAGGATGTCTTTGACGAAGTCAAAGGGTTGCCGCCGCATAGAGAGATCGAGTTTCGTATAGATCTAGTTGAAGGAGCCAGACCTGTTGTGATGCCTCTAAGGCGGATGGCGCCTAGGGAACAGCAAGAGTTGAGGGTGCAAGTTGATGACCTTTTACAGAAAGGATTCATTCGGCGTAGTGTGTCCGAGTGGGGTGCACCAGTTGTGTTTGCAACCAAGGCAGATGGGTCGTTGAGATTGTGTGTGGATTATCGTGAGCTGAATAAGGTGACTAAGAAGAACAAGTATCCATTGCCGAGAATAGATGACTTGTTTGATCAGCTTCACGAAGCAAAGGTGTTTTCTCAGATGGATTTGGCAACGGGATTTCACCAGTTGAGAGTAGCTAAGGATAGTGTGCCGAAGGCTGCTTTTAGGACACCATCCGGTTTCTTTGAGTGGCTGGTAATGCCGTTTGGATTGACTAACGCGCCAACATATTTTGTGGATCTGATGAATAGAGTGTTCAGAGATCAGTTGAACAAGTTCGTACTTGTGTTCGTGGATGATATTCTGATTTATTCCAGAACGGAAGAAGAGCACAAGACGCACTTGCGTATTGTTTTGGAAATCTTGCGGAAACATCAGCTGAAGGCTAAGTTTTCGAAGTGTCACTTCTGGAAGAGTGAAGTGAGGTTCTTAGGCCATGTGATTTCTGGAAATGGAATAGCGGTTGATCCCGCTAAGGTGGCAGCAATCCAGGATTGGGTTAGACCTAAGAATGCATCTGATGTGAGAAGTTTTCTTGGATTAGCAGGATATTATCGACGGTTTATCAAAGACTTCTCCAAGATAGCTGCATCATTAACAGGGTTGACGAAGAAGAACCAAGTGTTCAGTTGGGATGCTAAGTGTGAGCAAGCTTTCGGAATCCTGAAAGAGAGATTGACGTGTGCTCCTGTTTTGACTATTCCAAGTGGGAATGATGAGATGGTGGTTTACACCGACGCATGTGGTACTGGACTTGGAGCAGTGCTGATGCAGAAGGATAAAGTTGTTGCGTATGCTAGTCGACAACTGAAGCCGCATGAAAGGAATTACCCGACTCATGATTTGGAGTTAGCGGCGATTGTATTTGCTCTGAAGATGTGGAGACATTATCTGTTGGGAGTTCGATTCGAGTTGTTTACGGATCATAAGTCGCTGAAGTATCTTTTCTCCCAAAAGGATTTGAATCTTCGGCAGCAACGTTGGCTAGAGTTTTTAGCATCATATGATTTTGGCATAGCTTATACTCCGGGAAAAGGTAATGCAATGGCAGATGCGTTAAGTCGAAGACATGCAGGATTGGGAGCCATGTTTTCAGAATGGAAGAGTCTCGAGTATTTAGCTGGATTTGACTTCAGGCCTAGATGTGAATTGGAACCTGAGATGTTGGCAAACTTATCGATAAGACCGACTCTTGTGGAAAGGATTGGCGAGAGTCAAAAGCGAGATGATAAGCTTGTCAAGATTATCCGTGATTTGGAATCTGGAGTGGATCCAGAAAAGGATAAAGGATTCGAGGTCGATCGAGAGGGTTGGCTTCGAAAGCAAGGACGACTAGTTGTTCCCGATATAGATGAATTGAGGAGTGAAGTTCTGAAGGAAAGTCATCACTCGAAGTTGACAATTCATCCAGGTGGAAACAAGATGTATCGGGATATGAAGAGAACCTACTACTGGGAAGGCATGAAGAAGGATGTTGGAAATTTTATTTCCAAATGTATGAATTGCCAGTTGGTAAAAGCCGAACAGAAGAAGCCAAGCGGATTGCTTCAGCCATTAGAAGTTCCTACATGGAAGTGGGAACAAGTGTCGATGGATTTTATTGATGGATTACCTAGAACAAGAACGGGAAATGAAGGGATTTGGGTCATTGTGGATCGTTTGACCAAGAGTGCAAGATTCATTCATGTTCGATCGACTAGGACTGCATCAAAGTTGGCTGAGTTGTATGTTAAGTGGATAGTTCGATTCCATGGTATTCCGAAGAGTATAGTGAGCGATCGAGATCCATTGTTCACTAGTGGATTTTGGAAGAGCTTCCAGGAAGTTTTGGGAACCGAGTTGTGTTTGAGTACAGCTTATCACCCTCAAACAGATGGTCAGACCGAGAGAGTCAACCGAGTTTTGGAAGATCTCCTCAGAGCTTGTGTTTTGGATTTCGAAGGATCATGGGAAGATCACCTTCATTTGGTGGAGTTTGCCTACAACAACAGTTACCAGTCAAGCATTGGTATGGCACCGTATGAGGCATTGTATGGAAGACCGTATAACTCTCCAACATGTTGGTTGGAAACTGGAGAAAAGCTGATGCTTGGGCCAGAGATGATTCGTCAGACTTCGGATTGTATAGAGATCATTCTGCAACGAATGAAGGCAGCCCAAGACCGTCAGAAGAGTTATGCTGATAAGCGTCGTAAGGATTTGGAGTTCGACGTAGGAGATATGGTTTTTGTGAAGATTTCTCCACTAAAGAATGTTATTCGATTCGGGAAGAAAGGAAAATTGACTCCGAGATTTGTTGGACCATTCCCGATCATCGAGCGAATCGGAAAGCTCGCCTACAGATTGGAGTTACCAGAGAAGATGTCGAGTGTGCACAATGTTTTTCATGTATCATATCTACGGAAGTATGTGCACGACTCGAATACCATGGTTTCTGCTGATAGCTGTGAAGATTTCGAAGTTGATCCAGTTGATAGAAGACCTCGTAAGCCGCTTCGTGTTGTTGAAACCGACACGAAACAGCTTAGGAGAAAGGTAGTTAAGTTGCTCAAGATACAATGGAGTGATGATGATAACGACTGTACGTGGGAGGTGGAAGATAGGATGAAGGCAGCTCATCCTGAACTCTTCAAGGTATGGCCCTAAGGTGTCGTCTCATCTCGCGATATTGTAACTTGTTCTAAGTCTTAGAATTCTGTACGCTAAGCTAGAATTGGATGCATGGTTTGTTGATTGCTATGGATGGTAGGCGTACAGAATAGTTTTTGATTGCTTGGAATTTCGGGGGTGAAATTTCTAAGGGGGAGAGAATGTAACGACCCGTATTTTTACGGATCGACATGTTCGTCAAAATCTGGAATTTTAGCACTTTCATGTCATTTCAGATTTTTAGGCAGATTTGTCTAAGTCCTAGGTCGTGGACGACCTAAGAGCTAAGTCGTGACCGACCTATAGGATGGTAGCGAGTTAAGAGCTATGTTGTAGACGACTTAGGCATGTGGTGCGACCTAAGTATGTTGGGTTTAGGTCGCAAACGACCTTAGATAGGAGACTTAAGAGTTTCGGGCGAGTTAAGGGGTTTTGAGCGACCTAAGGGATAGGTCGGTAACGACCTAAGGAGGACCAGCAGTTAGATTGCGTAGTGGTTTAGGTCGCGAGTTAGTTTGGGTCAGCCTATAGAATGTTTGCGACCTAAGGGAAGCGCGAGCTAAGGAACTTACGACCTAGTGGTTAGCGAGTTAGCGACCTAGTATATAGTTAGGTCGGCAACGACCTAAGGAAGCTGGGGCTATAGTGAGCGACCTAAGAGTTGAGTGGTAGGTCGTAACGCCATTAGGTCGCGTGGGTGCTAAGTGGTTAGGTCGCAGGGTTTTGTAAGTCTTAGGTCGTAGCTTAGTAAGTCGTAGGTCGCGTGTTGGCTTAAGCGTTAGGTCGCGTGGGAGTCTAAGGTATTAAGTCGTAACCTCGTTATGTCGTAGGTCGGCAGGGCAGTTAAGTGTTTGGTCGCGTTAAGACGTGTGTTTGTAGGCAGTTAGGTCGGCAACGACCTAAGTTAGGCCATGGACTTCTATGGTTGTTAAGTCGCGATGTGTTAGGTCGCTGAGGGGTTGAGTCGTAGCCTGTGTTAAGTCGCGTGTTGCGTTAGGTCGTAGGTCGCTGGGTGTTTGCATGCGCAGAAGTGTTAGGTCGGAGAGGCTTAGGTCGTAAGTCGGAAGCGACTTAGGGAGATAGCCAGATTTTGACTTAAGGAATTTCAGCTATAAATAGGAGGGGTTGTTCTCACTTTTTGGGATCCGGATTTTGAAGCGACGAAGTGCTGCCATTTTGAGAGCTCGACTTCTACACTTCTTCACTTCTTTCCTCCACTCAAATCTAGTGCTTCCATCCATCCAAATCGAAGATCAAGATTGAAGATCTTCATCTTTTCAAGAGAGATTTCTTCGTTTGAAGCGGGTTCGTGATAGATCAAGCTTCATCCTTCGCTGTCCAGATCTGAAGTGTGTTGATTTGGGTCTGTTTAGGTGATTTGGTGAGTGGTGATTATCTCTCACACGGATCCAAAGGAGTATATTGGATTGTTGGCTCGATTTGGTGTTAAATAGAGATTTCCATGCATTTTCTTCATCCTAAATGTAGATCCATATAGATCCATTGTTCATGATGATGTTACATCCATTTTATCATATGTTAACCTATGCAAGTTCATTCATCAAGTTTGTAGAGATATAATCCATGTTTTCATGCTTATTGGACTTTCAACTCTTTAATTACGAAAATGCCATTATTGTTATAATTGTCTACTTAGATCATTTTTGAATGCTTGATTGCTTGGATTGATGTTTGATTTGATTGATTGTTATGAACTAGATGATTGATGATTAGATTTAGATCGAAGGTGATTCAAAAGCTAAGGGAAAGGCTCTTGAATTGGGAAAGCTGCTCGTGGCATATGTAGCGGGATGATGAAGCTCTTATGCATAGATTTGATGATGTGATGATGAGATGAGGCTTTGCGAGGATGTAATGAAGCGAGGCAATCATGTGATGAAGACTTGGTCTAATCCAGATGGGATCATTCCAAGCATGTTGATAACTCGGTGATATGATTCGAGTTGAGGATAATGAATGGATATGAGAATAGTCGTCAAGGAGGATGACTAGGAGGCTTGGATAGCATCGTTGTTGAAGGTTCTAGCATGCTCTAAGCAAGAGTACGTTTGGGCAGATTCGATAGTCCCAACGGCCAACTGTTGATGGTCGAGTACTCTGGGCAGATTCGATAGTCCTAGGCACGGGCTGCGACGACGTGCGGGAGTTATGTCTAGAACCGGGGTTTCCATTAGCCCTTGACGGACGGCTGAAAGAATGTGCCGGTCATTCAATTAACGGTGATATCGAAGCAATGATAACAGTGATAGCCAGAGTCATGGATGTTTGGTTGTATCGTCATTCGGACTCAAGAGCGGTATTTTCTGGGTGCTTATCTGATTTAGGCCTTGGTACTTGGAAAACATCGCCCTTGACTCGAGTGATAGTAGCTTTACATTAAATTGTATGCTCTGCTATGTTTGCTTCTGCTTAGTGTGTGTCTGGGGGGCTATCACTGTAGAATGAGGTTGGAGTGGGAGGGTTGTATTCCTATTCCTTTTCCTTTATGCTCTTTTGGTATGTTGTTAGTTAATTTACTGCTCACTAAGACTGTTGTCTGACTCAAGGCTTTATGTTTTTAATTCTTATTGCCTTGGGCTATTCGTCCATTTTGGGACGGGCAGACTAGGTAGCAGGTGACAGGTGCTGTTCTCTTCTCACGATGCTGATAACGAAGACGAGCTAGAGGGTTGCATATTATCTTCTTATATGTATTGGATATTCCGCTGTTTTGTATTCTCTGAGAGATATGTAGTGAGGCTTGATGTATTGACTATGTGGATGCTTGTATCCAACTATTATGGAGTTTTATATGATGTCATTTTGTTCTGTAAAGCTTCACTATATATATATGTTCTATTGTATTTTGTCCATGCGCTGTGAGTAATACGATAGATCCTGTTGTTTTAATCTACCCTGACAATCGTCCATGGTCGCCTGGTACACTTTACAGCGCACTATCTCTAGATTCAGTGCAGGGGTCATGGGCGGTCGTCACATTTTCAATAGATGTTTTGGAAATGATGTTTGTAAAGGAACTTTCTTTAAAAAGGTTTATTAATGGCATTTTAAAAATAAGAAAATGATGTATAAATGATTTTATGGACTGTAAAGGTATTTTTAATTATGAAGTGAACTTTTAAGAAAGGAAACTTTATGTGAAGGTTAAGTAGGTTGGTTTTATAGGAAGAAATGTTTTTAAACGGAATTTGTTTGGTCATTTAATATGGAATATAAAGAGAGGAAATCTCTTATAAAGTTTGGTGATATACTTATATCATTGAGATAAGTATATAAATGTTTTTCCAAGTATAAAAGGGATGTAAGGGGTTTTGAAAATAGTGTTTTGTAAAAGATCTTTTAATCGAATGTTTATAAAGTGATTCTAATTAATGACAGATTAATTAATAAAGGCTTATTGGATCCCATGTAGAATTGAATCAATGTTGAATGATTGTTTATTTGATAGTTAAATAACCGACTGTCAAATCTGGACCAAAATGTAACTTTGGAAATATCTAGGAGAAACACATAAGTTATATGGCACAGTCATCCTTAACTATGTTGTACTGCGCATATAAATCTCGTTTCGTTCTTTTATGATAAATGATAAGAAAATCCATCCATTAATGGTTAGGAGGTGAACTCCGCTCTTATCTTTTATCTGCTTATTTCCTAAAGAACCGGGGTTGAGTTTTCCATAAATTATCGAAAGTTGTTTCAAAGAGACCGGAATCGGATATGTTATCCGAAAGCCACCTCGATCCAACTCAAACGTTTCGAAATGAAGACACCTTGAAAAGATGGAACTGAAGACAGAGCCATTGAAGTGAAAGGGCTGCTTGCAATTGTTCCTTAGGATTATTCTAAAATGGAGGTAGTAGAAGTAGTGCCTTCGGTTTTGTCGTTATCCTGGACAACTCGTATGGATGAATGTTGGCATTGCATTGTAGCTTGGAAGGCAGTATTAGCATTCCAAGTGGGATTTCTATTCTAAAAGGTAAAGACGTAGCCCCAGGCCTCATCAACTGGGAATGACAAAATCAGGGGAGATGAAGCAGCGCCATGTGGGTCGCACCCATTAGGGTATGTAATCACCAAATCTAGAATCGATATTTGAACCATTTTTGTATGCTTCGGTATGGTTGCTGATCCCACCCATAGTGGTGATGTATTTAGTACTATCCAGCAAGGGGTAGGCCAATCCTGTGTTGGCAGGGAATCCAGATGAGGTTCTCGATGTATTTGTCTAGAGATGCATTATGGCGGGTGGTACCTCAGTAGCCCAGTCATTGTATAAATCCATTCTCCAATACATGCCTCCAGGGTTTTAGTTGTATACCTATTATGCTGGAATTTAATTAATGTAACAATTTCCACTATGATTCATAAGTATTTGTATCTTAGACAATATTATAATATCAGAGAATTTCATATGAATGGTTTAGGTATCATATGGTAAAAACCCATCTGTGTTTATGTGCGGCGTGGTCTTACGAGATACCTTTGATTTTAAAAAGGGTTTTAAATATAATAATTCAGTTGTTTGAGTTTACTCAAACCAGACCCATGTCTGACCCGAAGTTTTATTTTCTTTCCCTAAAACTCTTGGGTGCTCAATTTTTTATGGGCAGCCAAGTAGTTCAGGTTTTCCAATGGAGGCATTTTAGAGGAGCTTGGAGTATGAGGCTTCATCCATAGCTAGTTATTATCTTGTTTCTACTGTATTATATGTATCTTGTATCAATAGGGTAGGGATAGGGTGTTATAACTGTCCAAGAGTAGAATTGTATTCGTATGACTCTAATGTATCATTTTTGAAATGACTTTGTAAATTATTATATTGATAAATATATGTTATTCCGTTGCGTCGTGAGATTCTATGAATTTTTAGTTTCTTCTTATCTTCTATCTCATTTCTTTCCCCCAACAATCTGTGTTTTCGACACTTAGTTGTTTGGCACATGAATACCTTGGATGTATTAGTGTCGACTTCTGGAGTTCATAAAGGTGGGTCATTACAATTGATGCTTAAGTCCACGTTGTCCCCTATAGATTCTCCATTCATGGATTTGGAAAATAATAATGATGATGTTGTGCTTATGCAGGAATTCAAGCTACCCGCCGATCATTGATTGTGCCTTATCTTGGAAATCTCATTGCCATAGCTTTACTTCCGATCTTGTTATATCAATGTTTAACCTATAGCTGGTCATTGAGTGATGCTGATTGTCAAGGTTATGAGTACTTGAGCTAATGGTGTAGTTATATGCAACCTTTCCTGAGGTTGTTGTCGAAGTTAGTGGATACTTGGGTGTTTTGGTCATAATTGTATTGATCTAGGACGAAGTTTTATGGGTTTGATACTGGTAGGTGTATTGGTGTTGCAGTTACTTCTTGTAATACCGATGTTGATGATATAGGTTAACTTGAATCAGGTATGAGATTAACTGTATTAATGATGTTTTGAATAATTTTTTAGTCAAAATTAAAACATTGTACTATAATGATCGGTTGGTGAACGAAGATAAATGTCTCCTGTAGTTGTAGATTGTGTGGACGAGATTTGCAAACACTTGAAGCAATATTTCTAGTTCTAATGAAGAAGCGTAGCTGACATGAATCTATTCCTCATGGAGTTGATGAAACTTATTATTTGATGATTGATTAGATTCTTGAACTTTCCTTTTAGATTTGATTTTGATTGGACGAAAATTTGTTTGTTAACTATGGAGATGATACAATAATTCTGTTTCTGTGATACGATATTGAAAGAATTGGTGGATTTGAAATATATATCGAACGACTAGTGCTTGAGAATATATAATATTTTGAATGATTTAGTGTGTTATATTCCCTCCTTTATTTGGTTTAATATTTCTAGTTTGATAAAGATTCCACCAACTTTTGCAATGTAAATTTGGTTATGTATAATTCATGATGTAGTTGGACTCTAAATAAAAAATACTTTGAAAAAGAATAACCCAATGTTGAATAATTCCTCGAATGATGATTCTTTTGTATGGATAATTCGGAAATGATTAAATTTTTTACATGTAGTTTTCTGAGTTTGAATTCATTGTGGCTCAAATTTTGTTTGCTATTCTGAAAAATAAAACACTAAACAAACACTTTAAATAAACACATATGTTTATTAAACTAAAAAAAATTGATTGCAATATTTCACAATATTTTTTTAGTAGTAACGAACATATATTATTTTTTAAGAGAGGAAATCGAAACCATCGCAATGTTTCAATATATAAAATGCTACCCTTATTAATATGCCTCTACAAATGTGGTATACGTGTTTAAGAATTAAATTAAACAAATAAAATTTATGAAATATTAATAGAACAATCATAGTATCACTAAATCTTAACTGATCTCTCCCTATTTTGTGTTCATCAAAGTATAAATATCAAATTAATAATGTAAAAAAGTGACGTGGATGATGAAACTTGATCAAAATATGACATTAAATATTTAATGAAAATCAACCATATATATCATAGCAGCTTTGGTTACTCATATCTCATGTGTGGAAAGAGAGTAATAAAAAAAGTATAGTTATATGCAATGAGGTTTAAATGATAGTAAACTCAACAGTTCTAGCCAAAATCCAAATGAATTATTTATGTGAGAATAGTTTTTCCCCAACTCGTTATGATGAGATCAAGATACTTGCACCCATGTCTGGTATACACTACTGCTAAAGAATTTTCAACAAATGTCGGGTATCCTTAGGTGATATAACTCTATGCTCATACTGCATCCATTTTTCATGTGTAGCCCTTTCGCCATTTAAATTTAAATTTTATAACATATTATGTGTTTTACATTTCACATGGAGCTAGTACATGAATTGTCCCCTATACTCTTTTGTGCCAACCAATCTTTTACAACATTTCGGTTTATGTTATTTTAGCCAACACAAGCATAAAACTAAAAAAATATAAGTCGACATAATATGAATGTTAAATGGTAGATTTAATGACGATGTGGGATATGCAATAGTCAAAAATAGAAACTTCATCATAAGCTTAAGTTAAAAAAAATCATAATGTCATTATTTGATCAAGTATAAAGTGCAGTATCCTTAATCATCTATGTAATGGATATAAATACTTTAGAGAGCCACATAAGAAAGTTTAATCGATCATGATATGGTTTCAAAAGTAAGTTTTCATATATATCTAAAAAATATTTTTAGTTTTATATTATAAAGTGAACATACTATATGAATTTGATTTAGAGTATTTGTGTAAAGAGTAACACATGGACAAAGGATATATACATTAATATATCCAAACAATAATCAAAGGCTCATCTCAAAATATTTCATCACAAAGCTCAAAATTTTGAAAAATGTTTCATCTCCAACAATCATCCTAAGTTTTGAATATCAGAAACCCATCGCAGGAAGTTCATTGCAAAGTTCAAAATTTTCGTTTCATAAAATCATTTTCGAAAATCATGTTAAGTGTAGAATATTCAAACTCATCTCACAAGAATTTTGATATGAACTTTTTTTGTCAAAGAATTCTAACCACCAAGTATATTTCTCAGTGAAAACTCATGTCAAAAATTTAACCAAAATTGTCTTATTTCCAAATATTCACTTTAAGAATAAATATAGAGAGTAAAGAGAATAAAGGTCCTAATAAAGCAAAAACATAATATTTTTTTCTAATTTCAAAATATAATATAAGAAGGTAAAAACATATTTTTGAATTAAAAAAAGGAAAATAAAACAAAAACAAAAATGCAAGCTCTCTACATTTACATGGAATAAAATAAGTGAACTATCATTCAATCTGTGAGACGCATAAGATAATAAAAATACTAGATTAAAGAAATCATAAAGTTAAATACCATACCTAATATTCTAAACTGAAAGGAAAAAATTACCCTACCATGATACCACTTGTGATCTAGGTTGTCCATAGTGGCGAACAATGATATCACCTGTTACTCTCTATGTGCAAGTGGTGACGAACAATGGCGTCTCAAAGAAGTTTTCTGTCAAGTCTCTCGGACTATCGTTATCAATGTCAAACGTGAAAGAAAAGCTTCATCAAATAAGCGTACTCCATACTCCATAATCTCAATCGATCTAGACCTAACATTTGAATTTCTGACCAAAATCCCCTATGTCAAACAGAAGCACAAAAGACCAAAAATTCAAAAAATAATTTGTTAGTCATCATCCAAAGTGAGGAAAAAACAGTATCATTTCATAAAGAAGAATATGAAAATCTCACGTAAGTCACAAACATTATCCTTATTTTTTGAATATCGACCATCTTTTATTTTAAATATCAATCTGTTTTGAAACCACTATTTGAAAATTTTAAATCCATAATTCGGTTTAGTACAAAACAAAAAATTCCTAGATATTCAAAATTGCAAAGCAATAAAATTGGTATCATGTGAAAATGGCAAAAACATATCAAATGTTATATTCAAAATACAATAGCTTGTTTGAATAACTCAGAAAAACTTTTCAAACAATATTATGAATTGATTACTACTTTTAAAGGTCTTATAAAATGAATCAGCAAAAACACAAAACATTAAAGTTATAGTGTTATATTTTAGTATTCCTAAACATCAAGACTTATAGAAATCGAAGTTTCATCATTCAATTTATGATCAATTTTATTGTCGGAAATACAGAGCTCAAAACAAAGAAAGAAAAACTAGGAAGTAGAGTTCTAAAATCATATCTTTACTTACCTTTAAAGTTTCATTTGTGTTCATCATTGTTATTCAAAGTGTGTGAATCTTCTCTTTGTTTGCAATTATCCCTCATCAAATGTGTCGAACAAATTGAAATATGCTTCCATCGTAGTTGCTCCTTAGCCTTTCTTTGTAACTAAACGTTAGAAGAAGTGAGCGGCCTAAAAAAAGATGTCGGACCACATTAATTTACATATGAAATTTTTAGTATCCAAATTTGTTTATACAACAAGTCAATAATATTAACAATTGTACCCTTAAGCACCCAAATTTTTTTGAGTCATTTATTTATGTTCCTATTTCAACAATTATTATAACTATGCCCAATATTTTCACACTTCATACATTTGGAAAACACACTTCTTCCGCCAGCGGTGTCACTCGTCATTTGTTTATTTTTTTGACACTTTTCCAAATTCAAGTCCTTTTCTGTTATTCGTAAATAGTTGATTTCCTAATAACACATTGAACGAATTTTCTACAGTGGAAAATTTTTGAAGAACCAACTCATGTTCATTAAATTTGGATTTTTAAAAATTATTCTCGTCTATTAGGTTGGAAAATTAACTAATATCTATCTCTCTCTTTTCAAAATCATTTCTCTTTAAGACCATATTTTATTTCGAGCTCTTTTATTTTGGTCTTAACTTAAAGCAACTAATTTTCGTAAAGTTGTATTTTTCAAGTTCAAAATTTTCAAAATACTTGATTTTTCTGGTCTTTTTTTCCAGTTTGTGATTTTTTTTTCAAATAAGAACAGATTTGTTATTTTTTAAACCACATTTCATTTTCAAGGGTTTGAAATTTCCTTTGATGTCATTTAATTCCTTTTCAAAATGCACGCGTTTACCACATTCAAGATTTCTAACTTTTTTAATCCATTCATTTCTTTTTCTAGCCCATCTAGAACCACTTTAGTTTTCAACAAATTTTCTTTTTCAAATGTTACACAATTTTTGCATTTGGAATTTTCAAAAATGTTAAAATTTCAAACTCTTTTTGTAAATCGTCATTTTTGCAAATCAGCTCACTTTCATTTTCCCTCAAAATTAGAATTTTCTTTTCAAGCATTTTAATACTATTATTGAAACCACTACGTTAGGCACGTCCATTGGACATGTGAAATAAAACTATGAGCACATTCGTTTTATTATGAAGTAATGGTTGTATGCATAGGCAAAATAACTATTCAATGTCAAATTTATTTTAATGTGGATAATATAGGGACAAAAATAACCACTACATATAGCAATAATGGTTAATGACATTTTTGATAATTTAAAAGCTTCAAATGAGAAAACTGTATAGAAAACATTAATGATACTAATGAATCATATATTTTGAATATAAATAAAACTTTTGAAGTCATCATGAATCAGTCACACGTTTGATAGCTAATGATAAATGATTTTACATATTAGCCCAATCAAAGTAATGTACAATTAAAACTGAATGGTTTAAATTTCTTTGTATCATACTAAAAAACGGTCATTTATGAACTATTAAATATAGACTGATGTGTATTCGTATAGAAAAACTCATGTATACAGTAAACGTCCAAATCCTTTTATGTGTATATCACAACCAAATTCTTATGCTTATTGGTAGTTAGACAGGATCAAGACAATTTTCCGATTAATACACTACAAGAAAACTGCGGTTTACCTACGCTAAATTGGCGTAGGCGCGGCGTAGGTAAATGCATTAACTACGTAACGCCTACGCCAATTTTGGCGTGGGTAAAGCTTGCGTAGCTAATAAAATACCTACGTTTTACCTACGTCATCCGTTGGGTTGTTTCCTACGCCTTTCCTACGCCATAATTTTCTTACGCCTTCCCTACGCCATGTTGTACCTACGGTTTTGTTACGACATTTTTACCTTTTTAAGTGCTCACGTCTTTCCTACGTCATTTGTTTACCTACGTCTTCCCTACGCCTAGTTTTCCTGCATTAATATTCCATTTACCTACGCCTTCCATACGTCTTTTCTGAAGCAATTTTGATATATTACTACTCTATTTCATTTCACCACATTAAATAGAAACTAAAATCAACTTATTTTATATATATACACATTCCAACAAAAAGATTAACGTCAAACCATTCATCTTTAATTCTAAAAAAAAATATCTCATTCATATTACAAAGTTAAACAATATTAATCAAGTTCCTATATGTTAAAATAATATGATAATATGTTCATAATACATGACATCATACAGATACCATTAAAAAGTTTTCAATACCCTCATTCCTCATGACGATCGTTCGGCTCTTCATCAAATCGCTGTCGAAGCATCTCGGTGAGTTGTTCATACAGCATCTTCAGCATTTGAATCTCCCCTTCTTGACGCTCCACCTTTTCCTCTAGTTTGACTCTAGTCTGTGCTTCTCCCTTATTGATGCTATAAGTAGCGTCTTTGTATTTCTGCATTTTATCAAATATTGCATCAATTTCTGCATTTTAAACTAATTAAAATAATGTTTTGTTGAAAGTTTAAATACTTACTCTAGGGAACAAGAAGAAAAGCTCAGTTTGAAGTATTCTTCCTTGATGCATAGACTCTGTACGCAGCCAGTCCTACAACAACAATTGCAGCTCCAACTGTGATCATCATACATAAACTAATGTTAATAAATGAAATCAACAACTCGAATAATATATAACTTGTAAAGTTGCATGCATATTCGGTCAGGCACATACATTTGTGCTATAACAAGGTTGAGTAAGGACTCAAAATTAAACATCCCATTTGCACCTCATTCCATTTCATTTGATTACCTTATTGGATGGTTATAATCATATCTGTACTAAAATGTTGAATCAAGACAGCAAAATTCCTTCCTTATATCGCTTGTAGACTCAATTAAACCTTACCAAACACAAACCAAATCTTGACATTTCTTGTCAAAATAATTAAGAAAGGTGAGATTGGTAAAAGTAACATTAGAAGATTAGAATCTAATAACTAACATGCATACAATCTCACCTTCATCAACAAACATGCATGTCTTACTTTAAATGGATTTTTGAGTGGTGTGTGAATTTGATTAATCCTAAACGCAGCAAACATGCATGTCTTTCTTTAAATCGGCGATCGATTTTAATTACCTTCGCAAGTGAAGTTGTTGCTGTGAAACATTCGTGATTTTTAAGTGCATTCACGAACTCAAACAATATTTATGATTTCCATGCAATGTTGCTATGAAACATAACAAAGAAGTTTTTATAAGCAGAAATGCAACCGTGTCTGTCATTCTTGATATACTTTTATATTTTTATGCACTGGAAACGTGAAGAGATAAATAACTAAAGCTGAACAAAAATAAGGACCCTCCATTTGAAAATGCTAGTTTGGCATATTGAAGAGAAGGAACTTTACAGATTTTGAAGTAATATAAGTAATATAGTAGTGTTTCCAAGTCACTGCTAGTTAGCGTAAAACCATATACCTGAAACACAAATGAGAGAACGATTAAGAAGTTGTTGGTACTGCTTCCGGTACTTCCTGGCTTCTGTCTCAGGAATGCTAAGATGAGGTTGTTCAGCATCAGTGACAATCCTTTGGAACAACCCATTGAAATCTCTTACTTTCATACTGACTGGAATTGGAGTTTCTATTCCCATATCCTGACTTACCTGCACAGTAATTAAGCATATTTAATGGATGATCTCCACTAGAAAAGAACTAAATAATGAATGATGTATGATTTAAATTATATTAATACCGTAAGTGGTTCATCATTAATAGAGTACTAGTATAATATAACTAGGTATACAAACAACGATAATTTTGTCATTTCTAATTTAAAACTGAGAAGTGAACCAACTGAATTGTCATTTCTCTCAACCAACTGAATAAAAAAGACAACATCAAATTTATTTAATATTGCATAATTTCAATATCAAAAGAAAAGGACAACAGCATATACCTATAATTAGAGCTGACAATCCATTTTATAAGCCAGAACGAACTGTAAAACATTAGTCCTATGAAAATTTCCTTACAACTCATATACACTTGCAGTTATTTAGTATTGCACAAGGCAAAGTTAGGCACTATATTTAATATATGTAATTTTATGACATCGTCTACAGTTGAAAGCTGCAGTCAGTCGGGCAGCTCTTCGTGTGACAATGTCGCATATTGTTACTACTACTTTTCTTGCTTTTATAGGTATCTCTGGCATCTGTATTTAATTATGCAACAAGGCTATACTGAATAATCTTATGATAAACATAATGTACTGAAGGTTATATATGAAGAACGCATGGAGAGCTCTATGCTTCATACCAACTGAAAATGACTTTTTACTCGGTTAAACTACTTTCAAGATCATATTTCTGAATCAATTTCAAAATTGTTTACAAAAACAGATTGCTTTCTGCTTTCGTGCAAAAACAATGTTTCGTACTAGAGCTATTTAAAACAGCACCAGTGCAATAAAAAAATGTATTGTTTCAAACAACTTGGGATGTAAATGCACCATTTGTCATGTAGGAAAAAAGCGACTTGTTTTTCTAAATGGATTAGAAGTAGTTTGAATGCGTAATTTGTTTTAAATGGATAAAAATTCCAACTGAAATTGATGATAGAAAAATACCTGTAGATTCTCTTGCAGTATTCTGTTAACTATATTGAGATCAGGAGAATCATCCTCGTGCATGGCAGCTATCATATTTGTCCTGAAGCATCATGCAAACATCACACTATTTAACTTGGAAATTGAAATGTAATTTGATGGGTTTCATCTATGAAGAATATGTAGAATAGCCATGCATGTAAGACATACCTCAATACAAAAGGAGTAGATATATTACCAATGTTGGTTCCAAATATATCAGACTCCTCAGCTATTCTGAAAAGCACCCTTCTTACAATTTCTCCTAAATACATTCCTGATATCAACTTCTCAAAACCTTGTTCATCATAATTTGGGTTGGCCATGCAAAGGTCTATGTCATATGAAGTTCTTGGAAGATGTGCTGACCAGAAGTTTCCCCACTCAATGTTAACAACCTAATACACACAAAAAAAAGAATCCTCAATCTTTTTTCGGAAGAAAAGAATAAAGATTTCTTACACATATCTGTACACACATAATATCGTTGTATCCATCAAGTGATACATGATATTTTTATCAAAACCTGTTACATATTACCATTATCATGCAACTCTTCTTACCATGAGATTGCTTACTGCAACTTGTAAACAAGTGCTTCTCAGTAATTCCCCTTAATAAAGTTTTTGAAGATGTCCAAACAACAAAGTAAGATCAAAAAATTTCCAGCACCTCATAAATTGTCTGTATAGTCTGTACAAGCTTGATATGACTATATATTCTATACAAACTCGATATGGTCCATGCATACGTTTTTGGTTGGTATAACTTCGCTGAATGGAGATATACAATATCACTGCACATTATGCAAAACTCTGTTGACCAAAAATGGATAAATATTGGTAAGTTGCAGTTTTTGGTTTGTATTTTTCATTTTTTTCGAGAAAGTAAAAGGAAAAAGCCTCTTACCCTCACTTTTAAGCGAACAGTCAATACTCAGACATTCAATTTAGCTTCAATTTCAACCAATTTAACCCAAATCAAAATGCCAAGAACCCTAATTTAAATCTCAGTAAGCCAAGATAAATAACATTACATGTATACAAAAGATAAAGCTAGTAAAAAATATATATACCTAAGGAATCGGAGTAGAAGATGGCAGTGAAGGCTGGTGTTTGCGGAGTAGAAGAGTGGCACGTCGATTGGTGGTGGAGCTGCAGAGTTAATGAAATCTAAAGCAGTAAAAGGGCGACTCAATTTTAGAAAATTAGACAACTCAAAACAAGAAATTCACATACTTAATTAGCAGTGGCAGTATAAAGAGACTGTAGCGGACTTCAAATCAGCAGTAGAATCGCGTAGGAGGCAAGGAACTGTAGCGGACTTCAAATCAGCAGTAGAATCGCGTAGGAGGCAAGGATGAGCCGACGATGGCTGATTGAATAGCCGAGTATGCAATGATGATTATTTAGAAGGCGTTGATTTTTGAAACCCTAGTTTTTTTGGTTTCAAGCATCGCCAACATGTAGAATTAGGTTTTTTTTTATTCGGTAAAATCTGAGGTTAGGAGAAGGGAAGTATACGGTGATTAACGTAAAAATTAAAAACTTTTTTTTTGCTTGTGTAGGGACGGCGTGGGAAATTTGCTACGTCTTTCCTACGTCAATGTGGAATTGTATAAAATTAACAGAGGCGTGGAAATGGCGTAGGAGATTATCTACGTCTTTTCTACAGTATTATTTTAGTGTAGACGATTTCCTACACCTTACTTACGCCTCGATTTTTTTTCTACGTGTTGAATTTGGCGTAGGAGAAGCGTAGGAAATTTCCTTACGTCTTCCCTACGCCTTTACCTTTTTCTACCAGTTTCCTACGCCTACCCTACGCCCCGCCTTTTGGCGTAGGAAAGACGTCGGAAATTTTGTGTAGGAAACTGCAGTGTTTTCTAGTAGTGATATATTAAAACTTAGCTCTACGAATTTCATCAGGCATAAGTGGTTGATCACATAAATGTAGCTTTTCAACTATTCTTACATTTTCAGAATAGATAATTCACAACCAATTGTTGAAAATAAAGAGCCACGAATATAAAAATACAACCTTACAGTTTAAAATCTTTATTTCCATAAAATGAGGAAATCTAAAAACTTCACATGATTCTCAACATTTGAAAATTAAGATCATGAAATACAAAAGGATCAAAGGTGATCTAAGCTACCCAATTTTTTATCAAATTTCCATATGCATGTTTCCTCAAGTAAGATATATAGCCTAACCTGTTCATTCTCTATTTCAGAATCAGGGAAGACAATTGATACTACAATCAATACTATAAGTATACATGTACCTTACTTTACTTTCATCATGTTTTTCTTGTTTAGATGCGTATCAATTAAGTTGATGCTTCCTGTATATATCTTCTATCTTGTCCATACAAAAATTATGGAAGCCTTACGCACATTAGTATTCAACTACATGTAAAGAAATACTTCTCGAGGTATATTTGACACTAATCCTTGCAAAATAATCAAATTATAACTATAATAATAACTAATTTCATACTCCTCCAATCCCTAATTTTTGAAATCAGACTTCTTTGATCCATAATTTTTGAACCCAGGAAGTTAAACACATTTGACCACTAATGTTTATTTCAAGTTTCAAATACCAATTAGTATCTTACTACATATTTGGGATATGAGATTAAATCCTCTCGAACTTTTTATTGTTTTTCAATCATCTTATTTGCTAATAAAGAAATAAAATGAATATCGTTGATATTAACAAAGTGAAAAGTGGCATAATTTCATAAATAATCATAAATCGATCAATACAAAAGGATGTAATGCAAATTGAAGTAGGAATTTAAACTAGAACAGAAAGTTACCCCAATCTGAACACACAATGAAGAGAGAGAGAATGTTGATTTGGTACTGAGATAAATGGCATTCGGGATTAGATTTGGGAGTGCAATTAGCCGAAGTGGTTTGCAAGGACTTGTGCAAAACGTATGTGGGTGAAAATGACCAAATTGACCTTAAGTATTGTTGTATTTGAGAGGGTTTTTTTTTGTAATTCTCAAAGCTTCATTTGAGGGTATTCCTATTATATATAGATAAGCAAATTCTTTTCGTAGTTCAAACATATTTCGCAATCAAAATTTTCAATTTTATTAATTTTTTGATGCTCCTTTTTCAATTTATCATTTTTCTAGTGCAGTTTAGATTTTTAACTTTTCACATTTTTTTTTGAAATGGTACTTGGATACAACATGTCACGTGGACACCAAACCACAAATCATGTGTCAATAAATGTTCGAATCATGCTATGCAAGTTTCGAACTTGTGACCTCTCGCACCAAAGTCAAATCACTTAACCATGAGATAATGGTGCTTGTCAACTTTTCACATAATTATTTTTAAGTTCAAGATCATTGATGCAGCCCAGAATGATACCTAGAATGGTGAAGTGTTAGGTCACGAACGACCTAACGATTCCTTTAAGTCGCTCCAAGATGATGCTGCCCAATTTGGTGAAGTGTTAGGTCGCGAACGACCTAATGAGTCCTTTGAGTTGCTCCAGCGACTTAGTGAAGCTCGCAAATGAACTAGTGGAGACTCGCGACATAACGAAGGTCGCTCGCGAGTTAACGAGCTAAGCATGAATACACTCGCGCGAGTTAATGTGATAGGTCGCTCAAGCGAGCTACGACCTAACTCTCACCTACCGCTCACTTTAGGTCGCTCCGATCTTTCTAGTACCAGCTTTGACGAGTTACGACCTATGTTAGGTCGCGAAGAAGAGTTACGACCTATGTTAGGTCGCGGAAGCGAGATACGACCTATGTTAGGTCGTTGATGTGGAAGCCGCTTTATTCTAGGTCGCTCGACCTTATACACTGAGAAGATAGGTCATTGCCTTCTATTTTTAGGTCGATCACTGCTGCATTTCTCTAGGTCGCTCGAGTATCTTAGGTCGCTCAAGTACCTTAGGTCGCTCCAGATGATATGTCGCTTGTATGTGTAATTTCTTGAGTCGCTCATGTGTCGTAACTCGTATATGTTGTATTGTATTTGTTTGTTTCCTTTTTTTTAGGTCGTCTGTTTTAGGTCGTCTGTTTTAGGTCGGCTGTTTTAGGTCGGCTGTTTTAGGTCGCAAGTTGTTAGGTCGTGAACGACCTATGTGTTGTACAAATTTCTGGTGTGTGAGTTGTAAGCCTATAAATAGGCGGGTGGTGTCATTTGTAACTTTTTAGTTGATTTTGAATAAAAAACTTTTGTTTGTTAGCTTTGTGCTTTCATTAAATTGGTAGTTGAGTGTAATCTCCTATCTCCACATTCGGTATTCGAGTGCGCTCGAATCAACGACTGCTGAAGCCGATTCACGGAATCAAGTGCACTTGATCAACGTCGAAGAATCGTAGATCTTTAAACACGGTATCGTGCGCGATCAACATGTTTTGGATAGCTAGAATCCGGCATCTTTGGATCAACGGATTTGGGCCATTCAGTATCTTCTATTCCACCGATTGCTACTTTCACCGATTCATCATTTTTGTTATCCGCTGCTGCATCATTTGGTATCAGAGCTAGACTAAGCCAATCATAGCTAAGCCGAGTCTTGGAGCCAATTTTACCAGAAGGAGTTTGAAGTCGAAGTGTAGGAAATCGAAATTTGCATCATTTGGAGAAGCTTGGTGTTCATTGTGTTCATCGCGAAGTGGCAACAAGGTTGGAGTTTTCTATCCATATCCTTTTTGATCAAAGGTTTGAGAAGTGTTTGAAATTAGCGCGGGAAAGAATTGCGCACCAAGGATTTTGAATTGTTGAAGTGGTTGTGCGAGTTAGTGCAAGTCGAGCCGAGCCAAGGAACGTGCGAGCTAAGTTAGGTCGCTTGATCTTGATTCGAGCTAATTGGGTTGAAGTTTTGGAAGATTACATTTGAATTTGTTGAAGTGTTTGTGAAAAATCAATCATGCCTCCGAGAAGAGCCAATCGACATCAAAATGTTGAAGCATTGTATAGAAGAGAAGAAGCTGATGAGATGGAACAAAGAATAAACGAAAACTTTAGTGAGAAGCTCAATGAAGGGATTGGTCGATTAGAGAAGATGATGTTGGAGATGAATCAAAATCAGAGAAGGGTTTCACCTGAATCTAACCATGGGGGAAGTAGAGTTTCACCACATTCCAATCGAGAGAGAAGTGTTGATAGTGATCATAGAAGTGTGGATCGAGATCGTGATAGAAATGTTGATTGTGACGCCCCACCTCTATACCCGCGCTAACCAAGAACACTACGATGTAGTGCTGTCAATTAGCACGGAGAATGAGGCTGTGGAGGAGCGACCATCCATGTAACTTCTTTGTGCGAGCATCAATATGTCAGATAGAATAGAATGCATATCAGTTAAGGAGGAAATCCGACATACCGATACAAACTCAAAGCTATCACACGGTGGCTATATATAATCTTCGAAAACGAACATAGAAATAATCATAACATAAATCAGTCACAGACATACATATCACAAAGGCGGAAGAAGATATGAATGAATATATATAACACATGAAAGTGTACATCAGAGTAGTGGTCAGAAAGATCCACGATAATACAAAAGAATAGCAACACGTGCTATTCAAAAGATTAAGTACACAACATAAAGTCTATATGGAATGTGTATATCCAAAATCTACTAATCCAAGTAGTTAGCCAAAAGTAAGAAAAATCCTGGGGAGAAGTCAAGCAGAAGCACCTGTAACATCTCTGTCTGACCCGAGTATTATTTATAAGAAAATAATAAACGGATCGGTCTAACTATAAATATCAGATGATAAGGTAAAGAATGAATAACATGACATGAACATGTAATAACAGTAAAGGGCATACTACTATAAGTATGTAAATGAAAATCAACCAGAGATTAATCAATTTCACAAGAATCTTCTCAAAGATAAAATAGGGTATCATACCCTAAACTTGTATTCATAACAAGTCAATAACACATGAATTCACCAATGCACAAAAACTGATATCATATCAATGAAAATCATGAAAATTGGTGAAGCACAAACTCCAGAAATCAACACCAGAAATCCAGAAAAAAACACATAAAGGGGGGAAGGCCTAACACATGAACGGGAGCATGAAAACTCACCAACGCGTATAACATATGAACGAGAAGCTATCTCATGGAAGCTATCCATTAAATTTCCACACAGGAATGGCCCGAAGACCATGGGGTGCTACCCCATATATGTGATGGCGAAACATCACAAAAGCGGGGTCTAGTCTCCCTCGCAGACAAAGAGACATCGCACAGTTGCTAGTCTAAATCACAAAAATGATCGTCATGATCATCAAGAAGTGTCAATCACACCAAGCTAGTAAATATATGAGTTTAGCTTCATGTCCCATAACCACTTGCTTAACTTAAATATTTACGAACAAGCTGTAAATCTTCACTAGAAAATTGTCACAAAAGGGTTCAATCGAACAAGTCCAAGAGCTAAGCGACGAAGTGAACGCAAGCGTTTCATACCACTCGTTTTACTAAGTCGTTTAATTTGATTTCTTATCCGAGTGAAGTAAAGGCTTGTATATACTAGTAGATTGGAAAATGGTTTGAGGAAAAAGCTTTGTAGTTAAAACAGTGTTGAAATTGCTTTGATGAAAGAGTTTTGATATTCACTACTAGTATTGAAGTCTTCACATTTTTAAAGTGACAAGTCACAAATCGATTGTTGAAACAAATCGTATCACAAAATTTCACATTCGAAGACATGAATAAAATCCAAGGAAATCAGCTCCAAAACCATTAAGTAGAAATATCCAAGCGACCTAACAAAACCAAGCTTAAAGAGCAATTGGAACGACCTACAGGTTGAGCGACTTAAGGAAAGGCAGTGTCGAGAGACCTAACAGCACAATGGCAAGCGATCTAAGAGTTAACTCGCGAGCGACCTAACGACCTACAGTGTCGAGCGACCTAACGGCACAAGGCCAAGCGATCTAAGGGTTATCTCGCGAGCGACCTAACTCATGCCGAGCTAAACAGTGGAACGGCAAAATAGGGGTGAGCGACCGATGAAGAAAGGGCCTCTAGAAAAGCTCGCGAGAGACGGGATTATGAATAGCGTCGCAAAAGAGAAGATGAACAGCACTATGTGAGTAGGGATGAGCGATACAACTCTTCCCGCAGAAGTGACGATTCTCAAAAAAGGAAATCTTATGACGACAAGGGGAAGTGTCACATTGTTGATGGTTCTAGCAAGCGGACCAAACTTAGCGAAAAGGACACGTCTGCAATTTCGGAAAAGACCGATGCTCCCATCTCCCCTAATATTCCATCCGGCTCTCCTGCTTTAAAGAAATCTGACATCCAGGCGATCATCAGCAGACCTCAGTATCAGGTCAAAGATGCCCCTCCTATTCTTCAAAGCCGATTTCCGAATTGGTGCTTAAAAGGGGTGCGTTTTGACCTTGATTTGGTTCCGATCGATAAATCGGATATGCTGCGTAGCCTTGATGCCGTCAAACTTAACATTGAAAGGGTGTCCGGATGGCAAAAGCTTGTCGATGAGCTGCAAAGAGTCAACCATGCAAATCTTAAAGCCATGCTAACCATGGAGAATGATAAATCCGAGTGGGATAAAATTTGCAAGCAACACCAAGCTGAAATGAAGAGCATCTTCGATGGTTATGAGAAGCTTGAGGCTGAAGTTGAAAAACTAAAGAACAATCATGCCACTTCCTCCACCTCTTACTCGCAAAAAGAGGAGATGCTTCAAAAGCAAGTCCGAGACGCTCACGCTGCTCAGCGAGATGCTGAAGCCAGACTTGAAGCAGAGCAGCGTACTACTGGAAAATATCGTGAAGATATCGTTCAATTTCAAGAGAAAATTAGCTCTCGAGATTTGGAAATCATTAAACTGTAAGCTCAGTTACTGAAAACTGAAAAAGAGCATGATGAAGCTATCACTGGGAAAGTTGCCGTAGAAGAGTCTCATGTGGCTACTAAAGCCAACATCAGCTCTACTCTTTTTGACTTTTATCTGCACAGCGTTCTGGGTCATGGGAGCCTTTCTTTTCTGGGCCCTGAATATGAGATTACCCTGGCTGAAGTGTGGGAAGCCGCAGTTGATATGCTTGGCGGCGCCGACTATGATGAGGCAGAGCTTGAGGCGCGCTATCTTGACGATGAAGCTCGTGTCGCTCTTGCTAGAGGAAAAGAGCAACTTGCCAGAGCGCGAGCTGAGTCTACAGGAGATGAACACCCGAAAGAGGAAGCTCCTTCAACTGCCCCTGCTCATACTTCAACTTCAGCTGACGTCAATATTATAGATTCCAGTGCCCATTCTTCGCTTCCTGCTAAAGTTGACACTGAAATTGTGACTACTCCTACTGAGGACGAAGCCCTGGAAGATATTGAGGCTGAGAAATTCGAGATTAATTTTACAAAACCGACTTCTTCAGGTAACTCTGGCGTCGACCCGGATCCAGTGAATCACTTATTCGATTTAACCGAGTTTGATGAACTAATAACTTCTCTTTTCTCGGAGAATACCGATTTTAACTTCTTTTCTTCTGCAGCGGAAGTTCCGAAAGCTATACCAACTTCTCCTTCTCCAGCTGCTGTTCCTCCTCCTTCCCAAGTTACTCCTCTTTCTGTTTCTCAACCAGGATCACAAGAAGAGAAAATAGAAGCCCTCAAAGACCTAGATGATCCGGTTGTTTCGCAAGAGCAAAAGATTGGAGGACTTGAAGAAGGCGAAAAGACCCCGGAGCAAACTCATGATGACGATACAAAACTTTCTGAGTTTCTTAGTCCGGGAAGCGAGTCTTCTTCCAAGAGGAAAGGGAAGCGCGCGATGAAGAAGAAGAAGAAGAGCGCTTCGGCTGATGAGAAGAATATTGAAGAAGATCCGGCTGCCCCTCCTTCTCCTCCTTCCCCAACTCATCCACAACGTCTTTCAAAACTGATTATCAGGCCGGGAAAGAGTTCCAAGGGTGGTCGGAAGAAGGAATGATAAGCTAGACCTTATGCTTCTTGTTTTGCTTTTTTGGATGTATTGACCGAAGATTGTGCGGGTACCGGTCCCCGCTTCTTTTTGAGATCTGCACATGTAAAAAATTCTCATAGTATTGAATAAAGTAATTCTTTTACTTGTACAAACTCTTGTGTATGTAAGAATGCATCTATTTCTCATTTTTACTGTAAAATAAGCGATTCTTTTTACTTGTACAAACTTTCTGTCTGTGTTTGAGAATGCTTTTATTTCACATTTTAGTGTAGAAAAAGCGATTCTTTTTATTTGTACAAACTTTTTGTCTGTGTTTGAGAATGCATTTATTCCACATCTTTTCCGCGTGATATTGTGATGTGCTTGCGGTATGTTGCTTGGATACTACTTTCATTGTTGTAGTTTTATTGTATTATATTGCCCCTATACCACAAGTGCATTGCAATATCTTTCTGCTTTGGCGAGACTTGTACTCTTATTTTTGGAGAATAATTATTCCGTCTTTGAGGAAACAATTATTCTACTTAAATAGAGCGTGTCTCATTTTTGGAGAAGTTTTTACGCTTCAACCTTCGGAGATGGTTGCTTCATATTTTTGAGAAGTGAATTCTCCTATGCGGTAGAGCGGGCCTCTAAAGAGGATTTTACTTAGCACTTCAATTTCTAGGGAAGAATTTTTCAAGATGAACAAGTAGATCTTCCTTGAGAATTGAAGTGTGCCTCTGAGGAGGGCTTTTTGGTATTTCTGAGGAGTAGCATTTGGACTCCGAAGAGTAGCATTATGCTTTGTGAAGTAGCATTGTGCCTCCGAAGAGGTCTTTACTTGGTTGCCTGGAAGTTACTTTCTCACAGTTAAATGGATCCACAGGGCGGACGCAAGTTATTTAATTGGATGTTCGTTTGCACAAATGATCGCAATTGGTTAACAAAGGCCTTGCCTCAGTGGTTCCACCAACCTTTTTGTTGAGAAGAGCGTTTCCATTTATCGGCGTGCCTCCGAAGAGGTCTTTTTTGGCATTTCAGCTCTGGTGAAGTGGGCCTCCGAAGAGAGATTTTTGCACTTCAACTCCGGTGAAATGTGCCCCCGAAGAGGTCTTTTTTTAGCATTTCAGCTCTGGTGAAGTGGGCCTCCGAAGAGTGATTTTTGCACTTCAACTCCGGTGAAATGTGCCCCTGAAGAGGTCTTTTTTTAGCATTTCAGCTCTGGTGAAGTGGGCCTCCGAAGAGAGATTTTTGCACTTCAACTCCGGTGAAATGTGCCCCCGAAGAGGTCTTTTTTTATCATTTCATCTCTTGTGAAGTGGGCCTCCGAAGAGAGATTTTTGCACTTCAACTCTGGTGAAATGTGTCCCCGAAGAGGTCTTTTTTAGCATTTCAGCTCTGGTGAAGTGGGCCTCCGAAGAGAGATTTTTGCACTTCAACTCCGGTGAAATGTGCCCCCGAAGAGGTCTTTTTTTAGCATTTCAGCTCTGGTGAAGTGGGCCTCCGAAGAGAGATTTTTGCACTTCAACTCCGGTGAAATGTGCCCCCGAAGAGGTCTTTTTTAGCATTTCAGCTCTGGTGAAGTGGGCCTCCGAAGAGAGATTTTTGCACTTCAACTCCGGTGAAATGTGCCCCTGAAGAGGTCCTTTTTAGGCTCCGAAAAGTAGCAATTGTTGCTTGTGCTCTTTCATCATCTGCTTCTTAGCGATTCCTTGTTATTACTTCAAGTACATGCCCCATTCTTTTTGCAAGTTGCTTGCTTTCAGCCAGGGAAATGTACTTTATTGTTGCGTGATTTATGGGAATCGCTGAGTCTTGTGACGTGCTGAATAAGTTAGCTTTGCTTTGATAGCCTGCAATATTAAATCGACATTTTAGCAATCTATTTAAGATATTTGCATATCGAAATGAAACAGGCATCATATAGCAGTAGAACACAAGACTTATTTTTTTTTTATTATTAATCCGCACTGATTTCTCAGCGGTTTACAATACAAGAGTTATACATCCATCATCATTTTACAAATTTAAGCAATGTTGTTAAGTAAAAAATTGGATGCAAGTGATTGTTGTTTCGGAATCTCGAGATTGAATCTCCATTTCTGCTGGAATCATTGTTTCTGATCCATATGCCAATCAGAATGGAGCGTGGTCAAATGCTGTGTGGGGACCCCTGTGACAACATTAATATCAAGCCTCCCTGATTCCTGCTCTGTGATTTCGTTGATTGAGCCATATTGATGATTGGGAAGTTGTTGCTCCTGAGTGGATGAGGATGGGTCATTCCTGTTCTTCTTGACATACTGTTGAAGTTTGTTCTCTTTTAACAGCTTTTCAATCAGATCCTTCAAGTGGCGGCACTCGTTAGTGTCATGGCCAGGCTGCTTGTGGAACTTACAGAATCTTTCACTCTGAGTGGCATTTTTCCCAAGTCTCAACTTATGAGTTTTAGGATATTCGACAGTGTCCTTAGTTGCAAAGAAAATATTCTCTAGAGTATCAGTCAAGGGAGTGAGATTCAGAGATTCAAAGTGGCGAGTTTTCTTCGCATTTCCCTGCTTTTTCTCGTCATCATTTTCCCTCTTCTGTCCTCCAAATTCTCTTCTTTTAGAAGCAACACTGTTATTCTGGATTTCGGCCACAACTACTTTCGCTGATGCAGAAAGGCTTTCTAGGCGCATGAATTCATCGGCCTTTTTATAGAACTTTTCGAGCGAGTTTGGTTCCTTCATCTTTAACCATTTTCCAAATTCGCTTGACTTATCAATAGCCCGCATTAAGTAGGTTAAAATCATTCGCGGTTCTGCGTTATCAACTTCGGTTAGGGCTAAATTAAAGCGATTCAGGAAGGATTTGATGGGCTCTCCAGGGTTCTGTTCAAGACTTGAGAGAGACATTATATCCTTTGCTCTTGAAATGTACAATCTGAATTGTTCCTTGAATTTCCGAGTTAGATCGGAAAATTGATCAACAGATCGTACTGGAAGTTTGGTAAACCAAAGTAGCGCCACACCTTCCAAGTATACCGAGAAATATCGGCATTTAATTTCATCAGTTGCTCTGGCGCCAGTCATGTGCCAATCATATTTATACAAGAATTGATTCGGATCACTTGTTCCTCGATAAGCAGGAATGGTAGGAGGAACGAATTTTTTGGGAAACTCAGCCTTTAGAATCCTCTCAGTAAATGGAGTTTTACTCGGAGCAAATCCCCAATCATTCTCATCTTCATTTCTCTGCATGCTTTCTTTCATTATTTTCCGAATCATGCCGGAGAGATATTCCACATTATTCATTGACTTTGCAGAGTAGACTTCGGCCATTTTCTCGGAGGTTTGTCCAGGTAGATGTTCGCGGAAAACTGGCAATGGCCTAGATCCTTCAGCCTGGAGAGGTACCCCTTCAGCGACACCTGATCCCCCTTGAGGAATATGTCTTCCTTCGGAGTTGCGAAGAGTATCAGCAATGTTTTCTTCAATATTAACTGGTCTTTGACTTGCCCCGAGTAAAGCATTTAACTTCTCCATCATTAGAGTATTTTGAGTTTCAAATTGCTGGTACAACCCGGATAGAGCAGCATCAAATTCTTCTCGCGTAACCCCGACGCCTGGAGCTGCCTGACTTGGAGAAAGAGAAGTGGCAGTATTCTCGTGAGCATCTTCAGATCTGACAGACTTACGTTTCCTTCCAGGAGCCATTATATCCAACAGACTTCTGGTTTTGAAAGAGACTTTCTCAACAAACGGTTTTGGAGCAATGATGACAATCTTCCTAAGTTGGGTTCTATGTGAAAGCACCAAAATGTTAACGCTAAAAGTTGCACGTTAACACCCGGTGTGTGTTGTGAAGTTGTGAAAGCACCACCCGTGTGACGGGAACATGAATTAAGCAGTAAAATAGTGAAAAAGCAGTAAAAGACAGCAGTTTATAGTGGTTCGGCTTGAGATCGAGCCTACGTCCACTTCGAATCTCTTTATTACTGAATCTGGTTACAAAATGATACAATACACTTGTGAAATACAATATCTTTCGATTCCTAAACACTTTCGACTATTAGCTCAAGCTTCGATGTTGAAGATCTCCTCGAATTCGTGTTGAATGCGGAAGATTTCTCTCAAAGCTTGTTGTAATGTCTTGAGTGATTGGAGTTCTTCAAATGTTGGATGAGTTGAGAATTCGGCAGAGTGACGACGCTTCAAGAAATGATCGGCCCAAAGTCCCCCTTATGCTAGAGCTAGGGTGGTATTTATAGAGTAGAATCTGAACAGGGAATTTTTCCCAAGTTCTAAGTCGTTGCTGACTTATAGTAAGTCGTAGGTCCTAAGTCGGCGACGAGATAGGAGCACTTGCATTAGTTACTCCTGAATATGTCCAGAACGAGTTGTTTGGTTCAAAGTCATAAGTCGGCAGCGACTTAGTATAAGTCGTAGGTCGGCAACGACTTGCTTTGACTTGCTAAGTCATTCGTTCACTTAAGTTGTTAACTCCTTAAATCGGTAAGTCGTAAGACCATTTAAGTCGGTAAGCGTCTTAAGTCGGCCCTGTAGCTAAGTCGGAGCTCTTTTTAATAGTTAGGTCGGCAACCATTGAGTCGGTATGCCTTTTAGGTTGTAAGTCGCATCTTGTTAAGTCGGCAACTGTTAGATCGGCATGGCTTTAGGTCGTAAGTCGCAGCTTGTTAAGTCGGCAACTGTTAGGTCGGCATGCCTTTTAGGTCGTAAGTCGCAGCTTGTTAAGTCGCGAACAAAAGAGGATTAACAGGTCGAACGACCAAAAAGGATTTGCGACCTAACTGGGTACGCGACTTAAAGGCCTGCGACCTAAAGATTCGCGACCTAAATGAGCCAGGGACGAGCGACCTAATGGTACGCGACCTAAAGACTCGCGACCTAAAAGGGTTCGCGACTTAAATGGGGTTTGCGACCTAAAAAGTTAAAGGTCCAACGACCTAGTGGCCTTGCGACCTAAAAAGTCAAAGATCCAATGACCTAGTGGCCTTGCGACCTAGTAATTTCACGCGACCTAACGAAGTCACGAAGCGAGTTGGCAACCTAAGTGTTCGCGACCTAACGGCTTAACTAGGCACACGACCTAACGACTTAACTAGGCATGCGTCCTAGCGACGTAATGCAGAGCGACCTATTGTCTTATAGGCCAAGCGACCTACGACTTATGCCGGGACAAGCGACCTAAGGCCAGTGCGACTTTCCCACGCGTATAACGAGGCGACCTAACATTTGCCCAGTGATAATAGGTCGGAAACGACCTAAGTCCAGGCGAGCTATCGCTCCAGAGCGACCTAGTGGCAGAAAATCACCAAAACACTGAAAATTGGGGCTTTTCGCTCATTCAATCGAAACCCCATACAAACAAACATGCTAAAGTGATAGGGAATCATTCCCAACAGTCCAATGACGATTATAGGCAAGATGTGAGATTAAAAATCTCACCTTTTCACTAAAGTGGATGAAGATGGAGTTTGAAATGCTATGCAAGAACAACCACTAGCTTGAATCAAAGTCTTATCTTGAATTTGAAGTTGAATGATGAATTTGATATGAAGACTTGAGCTTGGAGTTTTAATTTCCCATTCTCTCCACCATTTTTGAAGAAGCTTTAATGTTTATGCAATTATGAAGAGAATGAAGGGATTGGGCTGAGTTAGTAAGTGCAGTCCATACTAAAGCCCTAGGTGGAAAAAGTGGCGAAAATTTCACTATCTCCAAACATACCGATGTTTATACTTAAAAGATTGCAAACGACGTTTCGAACTCAATGGAAGTGGTCTCGAGTCCTAATTTGACCGTATGCAAAAAGTAGCTTTTCGGACCAAAATCCGATTAACAATAAAATATTTAAATATAAAATTGACAAATATGCGGGTTGTTACAGCCTCCCCTCCTTAAAGAAACTGCGTCCTCGCAATAAGTAAGATGGAAATAAAAAGTAACAACCATAGAAGCGTATTAACATAAAAGAGATTTGAAATAAGAAGTTTACCTCAAAGAGCATGAGAGAGTAATTCCAGATGTGTACGCTCGATGAATTCTCTAGTCTCCCAAGAGCAATTCTTAGGATTAGAGGACCATTGAACTTTGACAAGCGGAACATCTTTATTTCGAAGTCGTTTGATCTCCGAAGCAATAATTCGAACAGGATGCTACTCATAAGTTAAATTAGGTGAAACTTCAATCTCTTCCACAACACCGGGCTCAAGAATAGAATCGAAATCCCGAAGGCACTTCCGTAATTGAGAAACATGAAACACGTCATGTATGGCGGAAAACTGAGCCGGTAATGAAAGGCGATAAGCCATGGAGCCAATACATTCAGTGATAGGAAATGGCCCAATATATCGAGGCGCTAACTTTCCCGATCGACTGAAACGTACAACACCTTTCACAGGTGAAACACGAATAAATACAAGATCTCCAACAGAAAATTCTAATTTCCTTCTTCGATTATCGGCATAGGATTTTTGTCTACACTGGGCTTCTTTCATCCTATGTCGAATAAGTTCAATCTTTTCTGTGGAATCTCGAATAAAGTCTGGACCTAAGACCAGCTTCTCACCAGCCTCAAGCCAACAAGAAGGAGATCGGCATGGTCTTCCGTAGAGTGCCTCGAAAGGGGCCATACCAATACTAGATTGGAAGCTGTTATTATAGGAAAACTCGACAAGTGAAATATGATCTTCCCAACTTCCACCAAAATCAAGAACACAAGCACGAAGAAGATCTTCAAGTGTCTGATTCACACGCTTAGTTTGTCCATCGGACTGGGGGTGATAAGCGGTGCTAAAATTAAGCTTCGTTCCCAAAGCTTTTTGAAGACTCTTCCAGAATCCACTAGTAAACAATGGATCTCGATCACTAACAATGGAAGAAGGAACTCCATGCAGTTTAACAATTTCTTTGATAAAAAGTTTGGCCAGAAGAGGAATGGTTCGGTTCGACCGAACAGGAATAAAATGGGCAGATTTTGTAAGTCTGTCAACGATCACCCATAAACTATTATGACCCGAACGAGAACGGGGAAGGCCATCAATAAAATCCATGGAAATTTGATCCCACTTCCAAACTGGAATTTCCAATGGTTGCAATAACCCACCAGGCCTTTGATGTTCAGCCTTAACAAGTTGGCAAGTCATGCAACACTTAACAAAGTTAGCGATATCAGATTTCATTCCCTCCCAGTAATAAAGTCGCTTCATATCTGCGTACATTTTACTGCTACCGGGATGGATGGAGAATTTGGAACGATGAGAATCTTCTAAAATATCTTTACGAAGATCTCTAATATTTGGCACGATAAGTCTACCAAATTTTCGAATGCCGCCATGAAAATCGACATCAAAGTCTTTCAAACCTTCAATATCGGTTTTATCCCTAATATTCTGGCTAAGAAGAGCCAATTCAGGATCTAGCTGTTGGGCTTCAAGAATGCAGTCGAACGGAGAGGGACGAGCCTCAAGGCTACATAAGACAAAAGATGAACATAAATCAGAGACACGATCTCGAATTTCACAAGTGGATAAAACCTCGAGATCCCTCCATTCGGATATCATCATTGAAACAACCGCTTGTTGCTTGCGACTTAGTGCATCGACAACCCGATTTCCCTTTCCGGGAGCATAAAGGATATCAACATCATAAGAGGCAAGGAACTCAAGCCAACGCTATTGACGCAAATTAAGTTCTTTTTGAGAAAATAAATATTTCAAAGACTTATGATCGGTATAAAGTACAAATTTCTCTCCCAAAAGATAGTGTCGCCAAATTCGAAGGGCGAAAACGATAGCCGCGAGTTCTAAATCATTTGTGGCATATCTAGTTTCAACCGGCTTCAATTGCCTAGAAGCATAAGCAATAACACGTTCTTTCTGCATAAGAACGGCACCCAAACCAACGCGAATAGCATCGGTATAAACGACAAAATCTTGATTCCCTTCGGGAATAATAAGAATAGGAGCATCAGAAAGAAGTTCTTTTAATTTCTGAAAAGAAGTTTCACATTTTTCCGACCAAATGTATTTAACACCTTTCTTTGTTAAGCCAGTAAGAGCCACGACGATCTTAGAAAAGTCTTTTATGAAACAGCGGTAATAACCAGCCAATCTGAGAAAGCTACGGATTTCAGTCACGCTCTCCGGTCTCTTCCAATTTTGAATCGCTTCGATCTTTGAAGGATCCACTGATAGTCCGGATTCGGAAATAATATGACCGAGAAACTTCACACTAGATTGCCAAAAGTGGCATTTGGAAAATTTTGCTTTTAGTTGATTGCTCCTAAGAGTTTCCAATACAATTCGAAGATGCTTTTCATGTTCCTCTTCGGTTTTAGAATACATAAGAATATCATCAATAAAGATGAGAACGAACCGATCGAGGCAAACTTTGAAAACCCAATTCATAAGGTCAATGAAATAAGCCGGAGCATTCGTTAAACCAAATGGCATAACTAGCCATTCATAAGATCCATAACGATTACGGAACGAAGTCAAAGGAATACTATCCTCTGCAATACGAAGCTGATGAAAACCGGTAGCCAAGTCCAATTGTGAAAAGACTCTAGCACCACTAAGCTGATCGAACAGATCATCAATCCGAGGTAAAGGGTATTTATTCTTAATAGTAAGATCATTAAGCTTGCGATAGTCGACGCAAAGCCTAAGTGTACCATCGGACTTACTAACGAAAATAGCTGAAGCTCCCCAAGGCGAGGAACTAGAGCGAATAAGTTGCTTCGTCTCTAACTCGGATAGTTGTTTGCGCATCTCCTCGTTCTCCTTATTGGACATGCGATAAGGAGGACGGGTAATAGGTTGAGCTCTAGGTATAAGATTAATTTTGAACTCAATTGCTCGCTTAGGGGGTAATCCTAAAATAGGCTCAAAGATGTCGGAAAATTCACGAACGACGCGAATAAGAGAAATGACATCTTCCTCGTCATCATTATCATTATCACGAGGATTTAAAGAATATAAAGATGCAACCAAAGCGGAATCTGAATCGATAAGAATAATAGAAATCTGATTAACAGACTGCGGATGACGGAGATAAATAGTCCACTCAGGACATAGGATATGAGCTTCATAACGAGTAAGCCAATCCATACCCAAAATCATTCCAAAGCCTAAGTAACGCAAGACATGCAAATCGGCTAGGAAAGAAAAATCACACAAAATAATCTCCACGTCTTTACAAAGTAGACTAAGAGTTGCGGACCCACCAACCGGATTCGCAATTCTTAAAAAAGTCATTAAAGCAACAACACTTAAAGAAAAATTATCGACAAGTTCCTTTGATATAAAAGAATGGGATGCACCCGTATCAAAGAGAACTCTAATAGGTTGATCATGAAATATAATAATGCCATCAAGGACAGAATGAGACATACCTTGTCCGCGAGATGTGTTGCCAGGGGCTTGAGCAACGTTTAACTTTCCCTCCTTTTCTTGAAGCTTAGGACATTGATTCATAAAATGATCTGGACTTTTACAATAGCGACAAGAGCGGGGCTTTGAACACTTGTTCGAAAAATGGCCCTTAGCACCACAGTTGAAGCATTTCTTATCACTGGGGGAGAATGCCTTTGCAGCAGGAGTTGCTTGCTTACCCTTTTTGTTGGGATAAGGACCTTTGAATTTATTAGGCCTTTTCTTGTTGTTGAAGTTTGGTTTGGCAGCCACCACTTCAACATCACTGTCCTTATCAGCCTCTTCAAGACGAAGAGCGATATCAATAAGTTGGTCGAAAGGAACTTCTAACTTTAGAAGTAATGGCTTCTTGAGATTCTTGTTTAAGCCATAGACGAACCTCTGGTTCTTCTTCAATGGGGTGTTTATGTATTCAACCCCATATTTAGACAGTGACTCGAAGGATGCGACCTAGTCTGTCACAGAGGATTCACCTTGAACAAGGTCTATAAAACGACGAGCCAATGTCACTTTCTCTGCTTCTGGTACGAATTTTAATTCGAAGCGTTCCCGGAATCGCTCCCAGGTGAGATCCGCTTCATTAATCTCGGAAATAAGAAGTTCGTACCAATCCAATGCTCTCTCTTGGAGCATACTGGAAGCCACCTGAACACGGTGAAGATCGACTAGATTCATGCGAGAAAAGATTCTATCGCGGGTTCTTAACCAAGCCTGGACCTCGATAATAGTTTCGGAACCTTTGAATGGTTTCCCACCCAAGTTGGTATAATCGTTGCACAAACGTGCAAATCCAGACTTAGGATGAGTAGGTTCCTGATTAGGGCCAGCTGCTTGAGCATTCTTTACTAAATCAAGAAGTTGTTGAGCGGTCATGAAAACTCCATCCTGGGGAGTAACAGTAGATGGTCCGGCTCTAGGACGACCTGGTCTAGACATTCTCTCCTTTAAGAAAGAGAGAAGAAGAAAAAGGTTATTCACCAGATGAATACCAAGCAAATCTCGATATATGAAACAAGGAATCATAAAGAAAACAGGATGAATCGGTTCGAAGACTCGAACTAAATCCTGAAACACAACTCCTAAGGTGGACTTAGGACGATGATCCTTGTTAAGTTATTCTACATTGTTCCGAAGTATGGTTCTGATACCAAGCTGTGACGCCCCACCTCTATACCCGCGCTAACCAAGAACACTACGATGTAGTGCTGTCAATTAGCATGGAGAATGAGGCTGTGGAGAAGCGACCATCCATGTAACTTCTTTGTGCGAGCATCGATATGTCAGATAGAATAGAATGCATATCAGTTAAGGAGGAAATCCGACATACCGATACAAACTCAAAGCTATCACACGGTGGCTATATATAATCTTCGGAAACGAACATAGAAATAATCATAACATAAATCAGTCACAGACATACATATCACAAAGGCGGAAGAAGATATGAATGAATATATATAACACATGAAAGTGTACATCAGAGTAGTGGTCAGAAAGATCCACGATAATACAAAAGAATAGCAACACGTGCTATTCAAAAGATTAAGTACACAACATAAAGTCTATATGGAATGTGTATATCCAAAAACTACTAATCTAAGTAGTTAGCCAAAAGTCAGAAAAATCCTGGGGAGAAGTCAAGCAGAAGCACCTGTAACATCTATGTCTGACCCGAGTATTATTTATAAGAAAATAATAAACGGATCGGTCTAACTATAAATATCAGATGATAAGGTAAAGAATGAATAACATGACATGAACATGTAATAACAGTAAAGGGCATACTACTATAACTATGTAAATGAAAATCAACCAGAGATTAATCAATTTCACAAGAATCTTCTCAAAGATAAAATAGGGTATCATACCCTAAACTTGTATTCATAACAAGTCAATAACACATGAATTCACCAATGCACAAAAACTGATATCATATCAATGAAAATCATGAAAATTGGTGAAGCACAAACTCCAGAAATCAACACCAGAAATCCAGAAAAAAACACATAAAGGGGGGGAAGGCCTAACACATGAACGGGAGCATGAAAACTCACCAACGCGTATAACACATGAACGAGAAGCTATCTCATGGAAGCTATCCATTAAATTTCCACACAGGAATGGCCAGAAGACCATGGGGTGCTACCCCATATATGTGATGGCGAAACATCACAAAAGCGGGGTCTAGTCTCCCTCGCAGACAAAGAGACATCGCACAGTTGCTAGTCTAAATCACAAAAATGATCGTCATGATCATCAAGAAGTGTCAATCACACCAAGCTAGTAAATATATGAATTTAGCTTCATGTCCCATAACCACTTGCTTAACTTAAATATTTACGAACAAGCTGTAAATCTTTACTAGAAAATTGTCACAAAAGGGTTCAATCGAACAAGTCCAAGAGCTAAGCGACGAAGTGAACGCAAGCGTTTCATACCACTCATTTTACTAAGTCGTTTAATTCGATTTCTCATCCGAGTGAAGTAAAGGCTTGTATATACTAGAAGATTGGAAAAAGGTTTGAGGAGAAAGCTTTGTAGTTAAAACAGTGTTGAAATTGCTTTGATGAAAGAGTTTTGATATTCACTACTAGTATTGAAGTCTTCACATTTTTAAAGTGACAAGTCACAAATCGATTGTTGAAACAAATCGTATCACAAAATTTCACATTCGAAGACGTGAATAAAATCCAAGGAAATCAGCTCCAAAACCATTAAGTAGAAATATCCAAGCGACCTAACAAAACCAAGCTTAAAGAGCAATTGGAACAACCTACAGGTCGAGCGACTTAAGGAAAGGCAGTGTCGAGAGACCTAACAGCACAATGCCAAGCGATCTAAGAGTTAACTCGCGAGCGACCTAACGACCTACAGTGTCGAGCGACCTAACGGCACAAGGCCAAGCGATCTAAGGGTTATCTCGTGAGCGACTTAACTCATGTCGAGCTAAACAGTGGAACGGAAAAATAGAGGCGAGCGACCTAAGGGACTCGCGACCTAAGGGCTATCGAACGACCTAATTGCTGAACGACCTAAAAGCAAATGGGTCAAACAACCAAAAAGGATTTGCGACCTAACTGGGTACGCGACTTAAAGGCCTGCGACCTAAAGATTCGCGACCTAAATGAGACAGGGACGAGCGACCTAATGGTACGCAACCTAAAGACTCGCGACCTAAAAGGGTTCGCGATTTAAATGGGGTTTGCGAACAAAAAAGTTAAAGGTCCAACGACCTAGTGGCCTTGCGACCTAAAAAGTCAAAAGTCCAACGACCTTGTGGCCTTGCGACCTAGTAATTTCACACGACCTAACGAAGTCACGAAGTGAGTTGGCGACCTAAGTGTTCGCGACCTAACGGCTTAACTAGGCACACGACCTAATGACTTAACTAGGCATGCGTCCTAGCGACGTAATGTTGAGCGACCTATCGTCTTATAGGCCAAGCGACCTACGACTTATGCCGGGACAAGCGACCTAAGGCCAGTGTGACTTTCCCACGCGTATGACGAGGCAACCTAACATTTTCCGAGTGATAATAGGTCGGAAAAGACCTAAGACCAGGCGAGCTATCGCTCCAGAGCGACCTAGTGCCAGAAAATCACCAAAACACTGAAAATTGGGGCTTTTCGCCCATTCAATCCAAACCCCATACAAACAAACATGCTAAAGTGATGGGGAATCATTCCCAACAGTCCAATGACGATTATAGGCAAGATGTGAGATTAAAAATCTCAGGTTTTCACTAAAGTGGATGAAGATGGAGTTTGAAATGCTATGCAAGAACAACCACTGGCTTGAATCAAAGTCTTCTCTTGAATTTGAAGTTGAATGATGAATTTGATATGAAGACTTGAGCTTGGAGTTTTAATTTCCCATTCTCTCCACCATTTTTTAAGAAGCTTTAATGTTTATGCAATTATGAAGATAATGAAGGGATTGGGCTGAGTTAGTAAGTGCAGTCCATACCAAAGCCGTAGGTGGAAAAAGTGGCAAAAATTTCACTATCTCCAAACATACCGATGTTTATACTTAAAAGATTGCAAACGACGTTTCGAACTCAATGGAAGTGGTCTCGAGTCCTAATTTGACCGTATGCAAAAAGTAGCTTTTCGGACCAAAATCCGATTAACAATAAAATATTTAAATCAAATATTTAAATATAAAATTGACAAATATGCGGGTTGTTACATTGATGATCGAAATCGTGATAGAAATGTGAATGATCGTGATCGGAGGAATGTAGGTAGAAGGGATGTTGGTGGAAGAAACGAAGGTAGTAGAGATGTTGGTGGTCAGGATCGACACCGATATACATCAGATTTTGAAGAGGAGTTTGATGGTGGTAGTGTTCATGGACAAGGACGAGGTCAAGGAAGAAATCAGTCGGAGTATGATCACAAGTGGGAGTCTGGGATGAAAACTGAAATACCGGAATTCAAGGGAGGTATGCAAGCCGAGGAATTTCTTGACTGGTTAGCTTATGTTGGGGAAATATTTGACTTCAAGGAGGTTCCGGAGGATTGTAAAGTGAAGTTGGTTGCTACTAGGTTGAGGGGGAGAGCTATGGCATGGTGGTAGCAAACCAAACTGACTAGAGAGCGGATGGGGAAGTCAAGGATTGTTGCTTTGGAAAAGATGAAGAAATTGATGAAGGCTACTTTCTTACCCTACAATTTACCAATCACTAATGTATCAGAGATTACAAAACCTTAGGCAAGGGACGAAGTCTGTTACTGATTATGTAGATTAGTTCTACCAGTTGATTGCTCGAAATGACATTATGGAAACAAAAGAACAATTGACCGCTAGGTTTGTGGGTGGACTTAGAACACAAATCCAGGATATGGTGAACATGTTCGACCCTAGATCTGTGGCAGAAGCACATCAAAAGGCGTTGGCTTGGGAGAAACAAGGAAGACATGGGGGAGGTGTGTTTCCAAGTTTTACAGGGCAGAACAAAGGAGTGGGTAGTAGTTCTGATGTTCCTAAAGCATCGAATAATCCGGTTATTAATGAAGTGGCTAAACCAAAAGTCAACACCAATTTCAAATGCTATAATTGTCAAGAAGTGGGTCACAAGAGCAGCGAATGTCCAAAACCGAAGAAGAGAACTATGATTGCTGAAGTGGAAGATGAGGATGCAGAAGCTGACTGTTCTAATTCACTACATGATGAGGAGGAAGAGAATGTGTCGGGAGATGAAGGGTATTCATTGATGATGAAGAGGTCGTGTTTAACGCCAAAACAGGAGGAGGAAACTAGCTGGTTGAGGAGTAACATCTTTCAATCAACATGTACTATCTTGGGAAGGGTTTGCAAGTTTGTTATTGATGCTGGAAGTTGCGACAATATTATCTCTACAGAGGCTGTGAAGAAGTTATCATTAAAGACAGAGAAGCATCCGAAACCTTACAAGTTAGCTTGGTTGAGGAAAGGTGGGGAGGTGAAAGTTGGACGAAGAGCTTGTGTTAATTTTTCGATTGGGAAGAAATACAAAGATGAAATTTGGTGTGATGTTGTGGACATGGACGTATGTCATCTATTGCTGGGGAGACCGTGGCAGTATGATAGAGCGGTGCAACATGATGGACGTACTAACAGTTACAGTTTTATGTTTGAAGGCACTAAAATCACTTTAATTCCTAAAAAGCGACAACAAGAAGAAAGCAAGTTGGATGAGATTGAAGAACTTAAAACTTTGCTATCTTTGAAGGAGTTTGTTAAGGAAGTCGAAGAGGAGCCTGAAGTATTTTTGTTGATTGGACGTGAGAGTAATGAGGTGGTCGAGATTCCTGAAGAAGTAAAGCCAGTGCTGGGAGAATTTGACGATGTATTTCCTGAAGAGATGCCAACTGAATTACCGCCATTGAGGGACAAACAACACCAAATAGATCTTGTTCCAGGAACTGTGCTACCACATAGACCGCATTACAGAATGAGTCCAAAAGAACACGAGGAGTTGAGAAGGCAAGTGGAAGAGTTGCTTGAACAGGGGCGTGTGCAAGAAAGCTTTAGTCCATGTGCTGTGCCAACATTGTTAGTGCCGAAGAAGGATGGGACGTGGAGGATGTGTACCGATAGTCGGGCATTGAATAAGATTATAGTGAGATACAAATTTCCTATGCCTAGATTGGATGTCTTGTTGGATCAACTTAGTGGGGCTACTATCTTTTCGAAAATTGATTTGAAGAGTGGTTATCATCAAATTTGAATCAGACCAGGGGTTGAATGGAAAACAGCGTTCACGACACGTGAGGGGTTGTATGAATGGCTGGTGATGCCATTTGGTCTTTCGAATGCACCAAGTACATTCATGCGGGTGATGAATCAGATTTTTAGACCATTTATTGGGAAGTTTGTGGTGGTGTATTTTGATGATATACTGATATATAGTGGAAGTCCAGAAGAACACTTGCAACATCTGAGAGAAGTGTTGATGGTACTGCGACAGGAACAATTTTATGCTGCAACAAAGAAATGCGTGTTCATGACGTAGAGTGTTTTATTTTTGGGGTATGTTATATCGGGAGGAGGTATACAGGTGGATCAGAATAAAGTTGAAGCAATCAGAAATTGGCCACAACCCAGGACGATAACAGAAGTTAGAAGCTTTCACGGTTTAGCCTCATTCTACCGAAGGTTTATTCCACACTTCAGTAGCGTGATGACACCAGTTACTGATTGTATGAAGAGGAAGCAATTTTCATGGTCGAAGGAAGCGAGATTTTCTTTTGAGAGAATCAAGGAACTTTTGACGACAGCACCAATTCTAGTGTTGCCGGATTTTCGGTTGTTGTTTGAATTACATACTGATGCATCGAAGGTTGGAATTGGAGGGGTGTTAAGTCAGAAGGGACGTCCTATTGCATATTTCAGTAAGAAGTTATCGGGATCAAAAATGAGATATAATACTTACGATGTGGAATTTTATGCTATTGTGCAAGCTGTGAAACATTGGAGACATTATTTGTTTCATAAAGAATTTGTTTTATATACTGATCATGAGGCATTGAAGCATATGCAGGGACAGGACAAGATTGCAGCTAGGCATGCTTCGTGGATTGCATACTTACAACAATTTACATTTGTGGTAAAGCATAAATCGGGAGTTACGAATCGAGTGGCAGATGCATTAAGTCGAAGAAATCATTTGTTAACTATAATGAAGGTTGAAGTGACGGGGTTTGATGTGTTGCCAGAAATGTTTGTTGATGATCCTTACTTTGCAAAGTTTGTAGATGAAGTCAAGGAGGGAAAGATGGATGAGTTTATGATGGTGGATGGTTTTCTGTTCAAAGGAAATCGATTATGTATACCAGATTGCAGTTTACGGATGAAAATTGTGAAGGAGTTACATGAGGAAGGCCATGTGGGTAGAGACCGTACATTGCAGCTGATTTCTCAATTTTATTTTTGGCCATCGATGAAAAAGGAAGTTGAAAGGTTTGTGGAAAGATGTCATATCTGTCAAGTGTCGAAGGGAACAACGACGAATGCGGGATTATATATGCCATTACCTGTGCCTATTAGACATTGGGTTGATATCCGCATGGACTTTGTTTTGGGTTTGCCTAGAACTCAAAGGGGAAATGATTCCATATATGTGGTGGTGGATAGATTTTCAAAAATGGTGCATTTTATCGCTTGTAAGAAGATAGCTGATGTTGTCTGTGTTGCCGAGTTATTCTTTAAAGAGGTGTATCGCTTACATGGTTTACCAGAATCCATTGTTTCTGATCGGGATAGTAGATTTCTAAGTCATTTTTGGCTGAGTTTATGGAAGATGGTGGGAACAAAGCTAAATTTCAGTAGAGCTTACCATCCGCAGTCCGATGGTCAGACGGAAGTTGTTAACAGATCTTTGGGAAATTTGTTGCGGTGCCTTGTGAAGGATAATCTGAAGAGTTGGGATGTGAAGTTATGTCAAGCGGAGTTTTCTCATAATCATGCTATAAACCGTAGTACGGGTTTCAGTCCATTTCAGATTGTATATTCAAACTTACCAAAGGGGCCGTTGGATTTGACGATAGTACCACAACCGAAGGGAACCGTTAAACGGGCTGTTGATTTTGTTGATGGATTGGCAGAATGCCATAAAATCGTTCAGGAACGATTGGAGAAAGCGAATGAAAAGTATAAACGATCTGCGGATTTGAAGCGAAGACGCGTTGAATTTAATGAAGGAGATTTAGTATATGCTATACTAACGAAAGATCATTTTCCAGTAGGAGCATATAATAAACTTAAAGCTTGAAAGATTGGTCCTATAACGATCGTGAAACGGATCAATGAAAATGCTTATAGGTTGAAGCTGCCGGAGGATGTATACACTTCTGACGTGTTTAATGTTAAACATCTTATACCATATCATGGGGATAAACTTGTTGTGGAAGAGGAGGGCGTAAATTGGAGGACGAATTTTTCCCAACCAGGGGAGGATGATGCAGCCCAAAATGATACCCAGAATGGTGAAGTGTTAGGTCGCGAATGACTTAACGATTCTTTTAAGTCGCTCCAAGATGATGCTGCCCAATTTGGTGAAGAGTTAGGTCACGAACGACCTAACGAGTCCTTTGAGTCGCTCCAGTGACTTAGTGAAGCTCGCAAACGAACTAGTGGAGACTCGCGACATAACGAAGGTCGCTCGCGAGTTAACGAGCTAAGCATGAATACACTCGCGTGAGTTAATGTGATAGGTCGCTCAAGCGAGCTACGACCTAACTCTCACCTACCGCTCACTTTAGGTCGCTCCGATCTTTCGAGTACCAGCTTTGACGAGTTACGACCTATGTTAGGTCGTGAAGAAGAGTTAGGACCTATGTTAGGTCGCGGAAGCGAGATACGACCTATGTTAGGTCGCGAAGAAGAGTTAGGACCTATGTTAGGTTGCGGAAGCGAGATACGACCTATGTTAGGTTGCTGATGTGGAAGCCGCTTTATTTTAGGTCGCTCGACCTTATACACTGAGAAGATAGGTCGCTACCTTCTATTTTTAGGTCGCTCACTGCTGCATTTCTCTAGGTCACTCAAGTATCTTAGGTCGCTCAAGTACCTTAGGTCGCTCCAGATGATATGTCACTTGTATGTGTAATTTCTTGAGTCGCTCATGTGTGGTAACTCGTATATGTTGTATTGTATTTGTTTGTTTCCTTTTTTTTAGGTCGTCTGTTTTAGGTCGTCTGTTTTAGGTCGGCTGTTTTAGGTCGCAAGTTGTTAGGTCGTGAACGACCTATGTGTTGTACAAATTTCTGGTGTGTGAGTTGTAAGCCTATAAATAGGCGGGTGGTGTCATTTGTAACTTTTTAGTTGATTTTGAATAAAAAAATTGTTTGTTAGCTTTGTGCTTTCATTAAATTGGTAGTTGAGTGTAATCTCCTATCTCCACATTCGGTATTCGAGTGCGCTCGAATCAACGACTGCTGAAGCCGATTCACGGAATCAAGTGCGCTTGATCAACGTCGAAGAATCGTAGATCTTTAAACACGGTATCGTGCGCGATCAACGTGTTTGGGATAGCTAGAATCCGGCATCTTTGGATCAACGGATTTAGGCCATTCAGTATCTTCTATTCCACCGATTGCTACTTTCACCGATTCATCATTTTTTTTATCCGCTGCTGCATCAGTCATCAACAGTTTTAGTTAATTTATAACACAAGATATAAATCTTTAGATGAAAATTCACTTATCTGATCATCCATCGAATCATCGTCGTTGGTGTTTTTACTAGCATGGTTTGAATTATCTTTTGTGAATCCCGTCAAACACAACTCCGCTCTTGTATTATTAGTGACATTTTCACCATATTTTGCATCGAGAGTGCCTTAAATTTCCTGTATGGTTAAACAATAAGAGAATAATTAAATTTGGATTTATTTATTATAGAGATAAGAATATTTATAACCTTAGCATTAAATGAAATATTATTTCTATCAACCCTATCAAAGTCATTTCCAAAGATATACCACATTTAAAATTAATAGATTTTAATCAAAATCCCATATTAAATTTCGAGTTTGAAAATTCTGCTCCGTCCTTAAGAAGATTAGAAATGGACCGACACTTGTTAAATCTGTAGCTAGGGTGTGACAAGTTATCAGATTTTTCTTACTGATTCCGCTTTGATACTACTTGTTAGGATGTTGAAATATACATAAGAGGGGATGGTAAATAGGGTATTCAAAATATTTCGTTGATAAATAATTCAAAAATGTAAATATGAACAGTAAATGACACACAAGTATACCTAGCTTTGGCTACTAACCGGTCAGTGCCTACTACTATCCCAAAAGATACTGCTAGACATATATATTCTAATGCTTACAACAAATGTAAAATCACACTCCCTACTAACTCGAATATACTAATCTAATGGCTAGTAAGCCAGTCTCGACTATATCCTCAGGACGATAATTTCTCGAATTGCAAATCGTATTTCAATCCTAGTTCAAAAGCTAGAGTTTAAGAAAAGAAAAGAAAAAAGCAAATATAAAAATTGCACCTAAATAACTAAAACATAGTTATATGTAAATCCTAGAAAATGGGTAGAACAATCAAACTTTCCCTTTTTAATAATATTTGACAGTGTACTATCCCACTTTGTTCTTCCTATCTTCCTTTTAAATATAGATCATAAAAAAATCTTTTGCAGAATCATCTTCACCAAATAATCTGCCTCCTTAAGACAAAATCACATTTGATTTTGGAGGTCGATGCTGCTTCCTAAAAATAATAGCCGTTTTATGATCCGAAACATAGCCTCATTGGAAGAGCTCAGTAATTTCAATGTCGTGCCCACAAAGTTTGCATGTCGTCATTGATTTCAAACGTGCATTATTGCCATGGATTTGATGATTAAGTCTGCCCCATTACTATGAATTCTCAACTCATGGATTTGGAGATAAATAATGAGGATGTTGTGCTTACGTAGGAACTCATGCTTCCTGTCGACTTGTAACGACCGACCTTTTCACTCTCAAAAGTAACACTAATACATCCACGGTATTCACGTGCCGAGCAACCAAGTGCCGGAAAGATAGATTGTTGGGGTGAAAGAAAGAAAATAAAGAACATAATCTCACATCGTAACGTGTAATATATAATATCCAAATGATCTTTATAAAAAGAAAACTTTAATATACATACAAAAATGAGAGTAAACTAACCAATCATCAGCATGGACAATTATAACAACCTGCCCTCACAAATGCCGATAGATACAAACAAGTAATGTAGCGGAAAATAAAATACGTGAATACGACTTGAAGGCATCCGGCTCATCTCCTAAAGCTCTAAAGCATTCATAACTAAATTTGGAGGTATACTCGAGGATGACCCAAGCATTATAAGAAAATAACACCTGGATTAGCCTGGTAAACCAATGTGAGAAACTCAAATCATATAGATTTTTAAATGTTATAATACCTTACAAAAATAAAGGTATCTCATAAGACCACACCGCACATAAATACGGATGGATTTTTACCTTACGTTAACCAAACCATTTAGAAAATCCGTTGATATTATAATTGTAATGACCCACCAATCCATACAAATCATGCTAACAATAAACCACACATTACCAACCCAAATTGAACGAAAAGACGGATAATTATGGGAAAGATAGAAGAAAGAAGAAGAGAAAAGAAAACCGAAAATAACACAGAATCTCACAATCGCAACGGAACAATATATAATATAAAATAAATGATCTTTACAAAAGAGAAATTGTTACATACATACATCCAATCTGAGTACAACAACAAATCACAATCATCAGCCTAGACAGTTATAACAATCTGTCTTCACAAATGCTGATGATTTCAAAAACAATGCAGCGGAAAATAAACATATACATAAATACGATTAAAGACCTCCAACTCATCTCTTGGGCTCCAATGCATCTAAAACAATCTATAAATATGCTCGATCTGACCTGAGCATTATAATAAATAACACCCGAGTCGGTCTAGTAAACCAGCGTTAGAAAACATACCTGGTTGGATTTTTTTAAAGTAATCAAACTCTTTTCGAAAATAAAGGTTTCTCATAAGACCACGCGGCACATAAACACGGACGGGTTTTTACCTTACGATAACCAAAACAATTTCTATAGAAAATCCGATTATTTTATAATAATGTCTAGGGATTTAGAGTAAATATATAAAATAGCTGAAATGCTTGCATCTCACGTTTTAGCATAGTTGGGCGCAACTAAGTCTGTAGAGCTCGTATTGGAGAATTGATTCCATACTATGACAAGATAAGGAACTATCTTTCGATGGTACATCTAGGTAAAATGCACCGGGTTTTGACAAGAACATCTTGTACCCCTATCACATAGGAATGGCCTACCACTTGACAAGTAGTACCGAATATGATTACCCCTTTCGTTAATTGGTCCTGAAGCATACATGAGTGGATAGTAACCGAGCTAGATTTGGAATGACCATACCCAAATGGGAGTGACCCACTTGGCCATGCTACATGCTCGATTTTTGTCATTTGCCGGTTGGTGAGGCTTGAGGCTACGTTTTACCCTTTATATAGCCCGTCCCACTTGGAATGCTAACACTGCCCTCCAAGCAACAATGCAATGCCAACATTCATCCATACAAGTTCGTTCTGGGACTGAATGAAATGCTTAAGAGCTCCATTTTCAATGCCATCATCTTCAAGATGTCTTCACTTCGAAATGCTTGAGTTGGATCGAAGTGGATTTCAGATAACATATTTGATTCCGATCTCTTCGTAACAAACTTCGATAATTTTCGGTAAACTCAACCCCGATTCTTCGGAAATAAACAGTCAAAGATAAGAGTGGAGATCACTTCCAAACTGTTAGTGGAAGGATTTCCTTATCATTTTTCCTAGGAGAACGAAACGAGATTTATATGTAGAGTACAACATCATCGGAGATTACTATGGCATATAACTCATGGTTTTCTCATAGATATTTTCAAAGTTACGTTTTGGGTCCAAATTAATTAGTCGGTAATTTAACTATCGGAAAAACAACATTTAATTCAGGGATTTAATTTCATAGGAAAAAACAACATTGGTTAAGCACATAAGCAACCACTAGCCTCTTTAAATAAATCTTTTCATTAACTAAAATTGGTTTGCAAATATTTGCACAAACATACTTTTACAAGATTCATTCACAAACCCTTATATTTTCAATTTTTTGAAAATATACATATAATTATCTCAACGGTATAAGTATATTCACAAAACAGAGAAATATTTCCCTTTTACACAATTCTAGAATAGATTTATAAATTCCTTTGTAAATCTCTAAAACCCGTTTATAACCCCATTCATTCATCTCTAAAATCATTTATAAAATCCCCTTTTATACAGTCCAAAAACCATTTACAACCCTTCATAAGTCCATAAAACCATTTATAAACTACTTCTATTGTTATCCCGCCTTTTGGCAAGGCCATGACACCAAGGAATTGACTAGTAACTAATGACGGTCCGTCCTAGAGATCGGTCATACACAGGCTCACTATGGATATCGATGAATTTTGTCCGAGTTCGGATCGAGCTAAAATTGATATGACATGACAAGCGAAGCTATGAGAGCCAACGTTCCAAATTTCAAGTCAATCTGAGTTCGTATGCTCAAGTTACGATCGATGCAAAGTTGAATAAAAACATCCTCGCGTTCGAATCCATTGAATAGCATCTGTTCGACTCGCTCCGCTTCGCATCCATCAGAGAGCATCTGTTCGACTCGCTCCACTTCGCATCCATTAGAGAGCCTCTGTTCGACTCGCTCCGCTTCGTATCCATCAGAGTGCATCTATTCGACTCGCTCCGCTTCGCATCCATCAGAGAGCCTCTGTTCGACTTGCTCCGCTTCGCATCCATCAGAGAGCATCAGTTCGACTTGCTCCGCTTCGCATCCATCAGAGAGCCACATTTCGACTCGATCATCCAATGTTCACTTCATATCCACATAACAGAGCATAACCATCGATGTGAATTGTGCACCTTTCATCAATGCGAAATAGGCCACCTCTCATCGATTCGAACAAGACAAGTGCCTCGATACGAAGGGGACTGCTGCTTATCGATTCGAAGTTGGCAATGGACATTGATGCGAACAAGGAAAAGATCAACGATGACTCGGCCAACTCGGCGAAGAAACTAGATCGATGCAAGGAAGGCTCGCCACGTCACCTCCAGATTACGCGCGCCCATCGATTCGAAGTGATCCAGTCGAACAGGACCGAGTTGAAATAAGGGAGTCGAACGAAACAGCCAACCGAAGATCCTAATTTGTATCGATCATATCTCCTAATCTACAAGTCCAAATGATATGAAATTTTCATAGAAGCCTATGTGCATGCTAAAGAATGTCCACGCCAAGTTTCGACTCCATCGGACACAATCTTGATCGATACAAAATCTGTTTGTATCAATCACGGATCAGACCGAAACTTCGCGGGCTTGGGCACGCGGGCCTGGTCACGTGCCAAAAGGAGTCTCCCGAGATCTGGGCAAAATATCAGCCTCTTACACCTATAAATAGAGTCCCAGGGCATGGAAAAAAGGGGCTTCTTCTTCTTTGAATTCTCCAATGCCCAGACTCCGCCGGATCCAGATCTAAACTCCATAGCTGCTGCTACAAACGAATTTCACTGCTGGAAATCATAATTATCTGCTGTAAATCACTGAATTCACTTGTAATCTTCAAAGAAAGATCACTAAAGCTATCAACTTCATAGTGGACGTAGGCGATACTCCGAACCACTCTAAATTCTTGTGTCTCCTTGCATTTTAATTATTTTCATATCTGAAATTTGGAGTTTTTGTTAGATGATCCTCCTTTTCCATTTAATTTCTTCATTTTATCTCTTCAAAAACTTCCGAAGAGTGTTTTGCCCAATTTTGGTACAAACACTTTAGTGCTTTCACTGAGAAGAACCCAATTTTTCTCCTACTCTTTGGATCTCCTATCTATATCGGATTGCATAAATCCCAGAAGAAGATCCAGATCTAGAACTTTGAAGCCCTTCCATTCTATTCAGATTTGCATCAGATCTAGGAAAGGACTTTCATCAATTCATCATGGTAAGTACACGAACTACCTCAACAGCTACGGATCAGGGAGGACGGGACAGGCAGAATCCCGTGCAATTGCCTCCATCAAACCAAGATGCTACCGGACCTTCAGATCCAACATGCCCGGTTACCAGAAAAGAGTTTCAAATGTTGCTCCAAGAATTGACCCAGAGTCGACAACAACTAACTGAACAACTGCGCGCCAACACAGAGCTGACCAACCAGCTGAATCGCCAAAGGCGTAGAAGATCCAGAAGAGATCAAGGTTCTTATTCTTCCACAGAGAGTTCAGCCTCATTTGATGGTCACCACCGATCCACACGCCCACGGCTGGATGGAAGCTACACCCAGGCCATAGGGCACCAACCTGCTTCAAATCTAGGACAACCCAGAACTGGATCATCCACTAGTCATCATACCAGACCTTCGTCCCGAGGAGGTGCTTCTCCTTACCATGTCACAGGCAACATTGCTACTACAACCACTACCGAACAAGGGGTTGATGCTAGAAACCAGGCTGATCCTCAACGTAATCAACGAGAGCAGACTCCAGAGCCTTATGTCCCGGAAAACGTTGAACCAAGAAGGCGAGGCACGGACCGTCGACCGCGTCCGGTCGAGACTCGCGCTGTGGAACCCGACCACACCTTGGCCCAGCATGCTCCTAGTATCCGGATGCCGGATATACCAACGATGATTCGTCAAATGATCCGTGAAAGTCAGGGTCTCGGTAATGACGACTGGGAATCTCCCGGAGTCATACCCCTTTCACCGATGACATACTATATGCTGAACCACCTCGGTGCTTCAGTATGCCAACTTTTCCAGTCTACGAAGGGAGTTTCGATCCCAACCAACACATCCTGAAGTATGAATGGCTAATGAATGCTGCGAGAGCTGATGATGTAGTAAAATGCCGTAGTTTCACCATTTCCCTGGGGGGCATTGCAACCATGTGGTTTACTCGTTTGCCACCATGATCCATTTCTAATTTTGATCAGATGGCTACCAAGTTTGTTGAACAAATCTGTATGCACGTAGCGAGGCCTAAAGATGTTAACACTCTGTCTAGTGTTACACAAGCTCCCGGAGAAACACTTATACGTTACTTGGAGCGATTCCATGCTGCGTGTGCGGAAATAAGAAATCTCAATGACAACTCTATCTTGATGGCATTGACTAAAGGGATTGACCCTGATTCCGAGTTCGGAAATTGGTTAGCTGGGAAACAACCTGCGTCATTGGACCATTTCTACTCCAAGGCAGCCCAATTCTTGAGAAGGGAGGATGCGAAACAGTCTAGGAAGCAGGATGACGCAGGGCCCAACATCAAAGGAATCCGAAGTAACATCGCTGTCAAACAGTCCGGAGATAGTTCTGGAAAAGTTCAGTCGAACATCCAAAATAAACAGAATCAGCAGAGGGACAATGGAAATCAGGGAAAGAAGCGAGATCAGAGCCCTGGTCCACAACGTAGAGCTCCCATGTTTGACAATTATACTTCATTGAATACGTCGCTGGAAAATGTGTATTTGCAGACCTGCAATACCGTGCAATACAAGAAACCTGCTCCGAAGCCACCAACGGAGAGACAAATCCAAACAGGAAAGTTTTGTAGATTCCACGAAAGCTATGGCCATAACACCAATGAGTGTCGTCACTTACAAGACCTCATTGAAAAACTGATACGTGAACGGAAGTTGGATCAGTATGTGCGGGCGCCGTAGTCTGGTGGTGCGGGCCCATAAAATCAGAATCGTGCGCCAAATAAGGAAAGACAGGAAGAACCCGCTCGTACAGGTGGGAGGTTGGTTATCAATACAATAAGTGGTGCTCCTCACCCAGCAGATCGAAGCTGGAAGGAAATGGAGTCGTATGCCAGTTTTATCAAGCATGCAGACTTCGAGTGTTGTAGTAGTTTTGATGAAGGGGCTTTGGCTAAGCAACAGAAGACGATGACATATGACATCGTGTTCAGGAACAGAGACGCTGACAAAGTCGAAGCCCCCACTATCGACCCGCTGGTCATCTCAGCTCAAGTAGGTCCTGCTTGGATGAAGAGAATCTTAGTTGACAGTGGAAGCTCTGTGAATATCATGTTTAAACGAGCTTATGATCAAATGAGGATGGAAGCAAAGGACTTGAAACCCTGTCAATCTCGAATCCATGGTTTCAACGGAAGTGCTACAATACCCACCGGAATGGTGGAACTACCAGTGGAGTTGGGAGTTGGAGAACGCCGGAGAGTACGAATGTTACAATTAGTTTTGTTGGACATAGACTACCCTTATAATGCTTTCTTGGGCCGACCGGCCCTCGCTGAATTCAAGGCAGCCATTGCCCCATGGTGTTTGACTTTAAAATTTCCCATTGATCGTGGAGTGGAAGTCATTCAAGGAGATCAGGCTGCTGCAAGAGCCTGTTATGTTGCCGAACTGCGAGATGCGCAGCGAAAGGAGAAAGGAAAGGGCGTAGAGGAAACTCTCTGCGTCTACTTTGCTGATAATTGACAATTAACGCCCGGGCCTAGGCCCGAGCACCCCAGCCAATTCCTCAAGGATATTGACCCAAGGGAAATTGAAGATGAAGGAGAAGCTAAAGAAAGTCAAGCATCCCCGGCCGAACTGACGATCGATGTCCCAATTGACAATGATGATGATTCGAAGATGATAAAGATTGGGTCTCAGCTATGCCAGCAGACTCAAGAGGAACTGGTTGAATTTCTATGGGCGAATCTTGACATATTCGCCTAGACGCATTCTGACATGTGTGGGATCTCATCAGACATCGCGAACCACACCCTGAACATTGACCCGCGACATGTCCCGGTCAAACAAAAAAGGCATGGTATGGATCAAGAGGGATCTACCGCCCTTAAGGAAGAAGTAGAAAAGCTTAAAGCGAACTGGTTCATTCGAGATGCGCTATACCCTGAATGGGTGTCGAATCCTATACTCATCCGAAAGCCGAACGGAAAGTGGAGAACATGTGTCGATTATTCCGATCTGAATAAAGCATGTCCCAAAGACAGTTTCCCGCTTCATAGAATTGATCAGCTAGTAGATTCGACAGCTGGCATGAACTCTTATCCTTCATGGACGCGTATTTTGGCTACAATCAGATACCGATGCATTTACCCGATCAAGAACATACCAGCTTCGTAACCAATCTGGGACTTTACTGTTACAAAGTTATGCCATTCGGACTCAAGAATGTCGGGGCTACTTATCAACGATTGGTCAATCGGATGTTTGCCAATCAAATCGGGAAAACAATGGAAGTATATGTAGATGACATGTTTGTGAAGTCACGACTCTCCACCGACCATGTTAAAGACCTGGAAAATATGTTCAACATACTTCGAGAATACAAAATGAAGCTAAATCCACTGAAATGTCACTTTGGAGTTGCATCTGGAAAATTCCTTGGGTTCATCGTCAACGCTCGAGGGATCGAAGCTAATCCTGAAAAAATTTGGGCTATCGAAAATCTCGAAACTCCGAAAACCATAAAGCAAGTCCACAGTCTCAATGGAAAAGTAACAGCATTGAGCAGGTTCATTTCAAAGTCCACTAACAAATGCATTCCCTTTTCGATCTGATCCGGAAAGGGAAACGAAACTTTGAATGGACCACGGAGTGTGAGGGCGCTTTCCAAGCACTAGTTCAACATCTATCCACACCACCTATCCTGTCGAAGCCTATTGATCATGAGAAGTTGTACGTATATTTGGCGATATCAGAAAACGCTATCAGCGCTACCTTAATTCGAGAAGAAGACAGAATACAGAAGCCGGATACTACATCAGCAAGCGATTGACTTGGGCTGAAAGGAATTATCCGAAATTAGAGAAGTTGGATTATTGCCTCGTTATTTCATCAAGAATACTCCGACCATATTTCCAGGCACATCCGATTATTGTTTACACCGACCAGCCGTTACGACAGGTCCTTTCGCGGCCTGAGACGTCTGGTAGGTTACTCAAGTGGAACATCGAACTTAGCCAGTTCGATATTACTTACACTCCAAGGCGAGCCATTCAGGGGCAAGTCCTAGCCGATTTCATAGCTGAATTTACCGTTCCAGAGGACATGACCGAAACCAGTGAATCCCCCGAATAAGTCTGGAAGCTTTATACCGACGGTGCATCAAACGACCGGTGTTCAGGTACTAGTGTTGTACTTGAAACTCCCGAAGGCCAATCCATATGTTATGCTGTGAAGTTTGATTTTCATGCGACTAATAATGAAGCTGAATATGAAGCCCTCTTAGCTGGCTTGAAACTTGCTAGAAATTTGAGAGTTATCGCAGTGGAAATTTATTGCGATTCGCAATTAGTTGTGTGTTAAGTACGGTGAGAGTATCAAGCAAGAGATCGAAGGCTGGCTGCTTACTTAGCTCGAGTTCAGGAAGTACTGAATCAGTTTGATTATTACGCCATTTATTGTATACCTCGGGAACGCAACCAAAAGGCTGATTCATTGGCAAAGCTAGCTAGCACAGGTGAAGCTCATCAAATGGGACTCGTTCCCGTAGAGACGTTATCTCCTCCAAGCATTGACCGGGAAGAAATAGACTGGGTATGCAAAACCGTCTCCGAAAAAGATTCATGGATGACTCTACTCGGAAATTACATTGAGCACGGAACCCTGCCGGAACGCAGGAGTGAAAAGAGACAAGTTCTTTGAAAGGCCTCACGATTCACCATTCAGAATGGAGTCATGTATAGAAGAGGGTACTCTGTTCCTTTACTCCGGTGTATCGCTCACGATGAAATTAAACGAGTATTGCATGATGTACACGAGGGAGAATGTGGCGATCACACTGGGGGCAAGCACTTGCCAAGAAAGTACTTCAGTACGGATATTATTGGCCGACTGTGAATCGTGATGCATCGGATTATGCAAAGAAATGTGATAAGTGTCAAAAGTATGCTCGAATTCCTAGAGCCCCTCCTACTGAGATAACGCAAATGGTCAGCCCATGGCCGTTTGCAATGCGGGGCATCGACATCATTGGTACTCTGCCTCTGGCAAAAGGTGGTGCGAAATACGCCATCGTCGCAGTTGATTACTTTACAAAGTGGGTTGAAGCTGAAGCTCTTGCTACCATCACGATGAAGAAAGTAATCAACTTTGTAGTCCGCAACATCATCTGTCGATTCGGTCTTCCACACACCATTATTACGGACAACGGAACCCAATTCGACAGTGGCGAATTTAAAGATTTCTGCAAACGATTTCACATCCAAAAGAAATTCTCTGCAGTTGCGCACCCTCAGGCGAATGGACAGGTCTAAGCGGTTAATAAAGTTATAATGTCCATTCTGAAAAATGACTGGAAAAGGTCGGGGGCAAGTGGGTCGATGAACTTCATATGGCTTTATGGGCTTACCGAACAACCCACAAGACCGTGACCGGTCACACTCCATTCTCTCTCTCTTATGGTTCAGAAGCCGTTATTCCAATTGAGCAAGGAGTACCTACTCATCGTGTGACATATTATGATCCAAAGACAAATGTTATATTACTTGCTGAATCTCTCAATCTACTAGATGAGAAGCGTGAAGAGGCCGATTTGAGGGCAGCTGCGCATCGAAGTCGAGTCGCCCGATTGTACAACGCCAAGGTCCGCCTGCGAACCTTTGAACTAGGCGATCTCGTCCTGAAAAGAATTTATCCTGTTACTTCGCATATGAAGCCGATATGGGAAGGAACGTATGTTATTGAACGAAGGCTCGAAGACGGCACATTCAAATTATCGACCGTTGACGGTCTCAATCTGCCAAGAGCCTGGAATAGCGAGAGTCTTCGTCGCTACTACACATGACAGGCTATGTTTATCCATTTATTTTACTTTCCATTTTGTAATTTTTTTCTGCATTTCAAAATTAGAATTTGTAATAAGGCAACTGACTTTGCCATATTTTCTTATTTCAGCAATAAAATGCAACCTCTTCAAGCCAGAGCTGTGATTTACTTAAAATGCTTCATATGATCATCACCATGCATGAAGAGCTAAGTTTTAGCATACGGTGGAATTTATTCAAATAGGGAGTGACTGCGATGCAACCAATCACTCGCTAAGTGAAACCCGAGCTCGGGGACCAGCCATCACATCAAAAAAGGATTGATACACGATAATCCTTCATTCAACTCCGGATTCCTAGAGTGCGAAATGGAGTATAAACAGCAAACTCTGAATTCCCAGAGTGCGAAACAGAGTATAAACATCAACTCCGAACTCCCAAAGCGCGAGTCGGAGTATAAACATCAACTCCGAATTCCCAGATTGCGAAACAGAGTATAAACATCAACTCCGAACTCCTAGAGCGCGTGTCGGAGTATACACATCAACTCCGAATTCCCAGAGTGCGAAACGGAGTATAAACATCAACTCCAAGCTCCCAGAGCACGGGTCGGAGTATAAACATCAACTCCTAACTCCCAGAGCATGCGATTCGGAGTATAAACATCAACTCTGAGTTCCCAGAGTGCGAAACGGAGTATAAACAACAACTCCGAACTCCCAGAGTGCGAGTCGGAGTATAAACATCAACTCCAGATTCCCAGAGTGCGAAACAAAGTATAAACAACAACTCTGTACTCCCAAAGTGCGAGTCGGAGCATAAACAACGACCCCGAACTCCCAGAGTGCGAGTCGGAGTATAAACATCAACTCTGAATTCCCAGAGTGCGAAACGGAGTATAAACATCAACTTTAAGTTCCCAGAGCATGAATTGAAGTATAATATCAACTCTGGACTTCCAAAGTGCGAGTCGGAGTACAAAGGTCGATTCCAAGTCCCCAGAGCGCGGACATTTGATTTAAACTTAAGCCGGCGTGACCAACCGCCAATAAACAAATGAGGATCCCCGCAGTGCGGATATGACCATCGACAATCGGACACGCATGAATAAACCGCTCAATCTCCGCTTGTCTCAAACATTCATTCAGTGGCACTAGACTCAACGTGTTATAAGCGAGAACCAACCGCTGACTGATGTTCCACAACTCATCCCCGAGACTGGGGGGCAGGACTTAAGCATCAACCATTGGCTGAAGCGAGGCGACGTCAAAATTCAACTCGCTTCCCAGACGCGAACCGTGTCCATAGTTTCCAGACTTGGAGCAAAAAGACAAACTTGACTCTGAAGCTGAAATTTTATAAGTGCATTTCAAACATTGAAACACTTGAACGAATACACAAGAAGACAAAAAAGAAAAAGTATCATTTCCACTATTTATGAAAGAAATTCATGTACAAGTTTGTTCCCAAAAAATTCCTGCTAGTAGGGGCCGAACCCGCATCTATACACGGCCAACAAAATGAAAGTCAGAATTACACCAAGGAAGGATATCTAATCTTTCTTCTTCCACGGCTTCCTTTTCGGTGCAGGCCCACTGAAGCCGCCACTATCCTTCCTCTTTGAGCTTTTGCCTTTCGATGGCTGATCTCCAGGCGGAGGCATGATATCAACATCCTCCTCTGCACTCGAGTGGATAGGAATGCTGCCTGTCGGCGGAGTTGGAGGGATAGGATCAGATGTGGAAGATGGAATGGCCGCACTAGTGTCGAAAAATGTACCGCCAGGCGATATCATTCTAAGCGGAGCTGGACCAAGTGCCGACGTTCCACCTCCAAAACTGCCACCATGTGCTGTTGCATCCATTTCAGCGGCGATTTGTGCCAAGATTTCCTTTTCATTAACCGCTCGAGCCTCGCTGGGGGCGTCAGTAGCTGGCATCGATGAGCTTGTAGTAGGAACACCTCTGCCCATGACAAATGGCAAGTCGGCAAGAGGGTCGCCATGACGGCGAAAGAGTTCTTCCATCAGCTGCTCATCGAACACAAGCATGCTTCCTTGCATGTCGTCAAGAGACGCGACAGTAGTCACGGCGGTCGCTTCAGTAACGATTCTTGAGTAGCAGGAGGTGCGACCGATGCAGCGTCAATCACTAGACAAAGAATAAGAGAACTGTTAGAACTTAACTCGATCGAAGATTTCGACTTAAGAAAGATGTGTGGAATGTTCAGAATACCTTCCTCAGTTTGACTTGTAGGCGGCAGAACGGCTTCAGTAACTTGCGCTGCAGCCGGAGACATCTGCGGCTGATCCGGATTGTAGGCAGAAACAGCTTGGGGATCAACCGCATACGAGGATTCGGGCCGGGTTGACGTTGGAACTTCAAGACTCGCCTCGTGATGGTCAACCCCTGAACCCTCTCCTACTTCGAGGTGTTGGGCGCCGAGTCTTTCCTTCTCATGCAGAATCATTGACTCGTGAAGAATCTTCCTTTCATCTTCAGTCAAAATGCGATTCTCGAGTTCAAACTCGTCCACAGACTCACCCAGATGCGCCTCCTTCTCTTCTTCAACCAGTCGGCCCCATGCGTTGTAAAGATGCACTGGATAATCATCGAGCCAGGCTAGCCCCCTGTGCCTCAGCACATTAGCGTTGTAAACAACGAGTAGGTCTTCGATGTCAGCCTCTAGCCTGGACTCGACCAACTTCACTTTATCCTCAACCTCGGTCTCCACCTTGCGGACTTTAGCCACAGCCGCATCCCGTTCACCCCTAAGCAGAACAGCCTGCTCACACGCCTCCTGGGCCACATTGTTCGCATCATCCTTTTCCTTAGCCAAGTCGGAAAATTTAGCCTTGAGCTCGTTAAGTTCCTTGACCGCTGCATCCCGTTCGGCGGTAACTGTAGTATTCCGATGGCCCATCTCCTCCACCAAGGCGACATGTGTCTACCTCAACCTCTCCATAGCCACATACGCTTCGTCAGCTTTTTTGGTGGTCGCAATTTCAGATTTCTGAGAAGACTCGGCCTCAGCAGTGAGCACTTGAATGATCCGGTCCCTTTGAGCGAGTTCGGTCTCTATTTTCTAAACACTTTGGCTCGCTCAAAGGCCACCTTGGAAGCTTTCTCTACAGCCTTTACCCACTCTCTGTACTGAGTGTAGATGTCATAAACGTAATCATGCATTGTGTTTTTCACTCCAGATGGGATTCTCTTTAAGTGAGGTGGGAAGACGTAGCCATCAAAACATATGTTTGGAAAATCCTTCCTCATCTGAGCCAATTTAAGGGCCCCTTCTCCTGTGGGCTCAGCTGGGACCTGCTCTGCAATTATGGAGGCCGTGGTTTCGACCCTCTGGAGATGAGTCTCGGATCTAGAAGTATGAGAAGATGGCCTGTGACGAGGAGGCTCCGGTGGGTGGGGGACAAGAATAGGAGGTGGAGATGGAAGTCTGAGAGGAGGAGAGCGAGATCTAGATCGATGTCTGTATTCTCTGTCCCTGTCACGTCCATACCTATCTTGGTTAGAGTACTCACGATTGTGGTCTCTATCTGAATCCCTCCTGCATGAATCATAATAGGTAGAAGCCTTTCGTGCTGAGCGAAAATTCCTCAGCATCGATCCTTTTCCAGACATAGTACCTGAAAATGAGAAACGAAGGAAGAGTTAGTGATTTCTTGAGTTGGATGATTTACAATTATGAATCATGCGGTATAGTGAAGTGTATGCATGTGCAACCCCCCGACCAACCGGAAATGTCGGCCGCACTCATAGCCAGCGACCCGCTCAGTTCAAGAGCACTATCAAGCTCCTCCATCCTGGTGTCGTGTTGAAACGACACATAATCCGGAATCGGAATATCAGCAAGCCTTCAAAAGGATTCTCTACTTGCGGGGGAGGAGCCTCCGAAATTCTAATCCCCTGAACCGGCAAAGACATAACCACAAATTTCAGTCTCATGGATTTAGAATTCTTGTGAGCAACGGCCTTGTCTTTTCTTCTTCCACCTGAATCATGGACATCAGAAGAAGGTCCAGCTTGGAGCTCGTTATCGGTAGGCGTTCTCTCCGGATCAACTTCTTCGGCTATTACGACTCCGGGTGCTTTGCGCTTCACCCGTTTCTTCGAGACCACTCTAAGTGTCCCTTCCAGCCGTATACTCTGCCTCCGTTCAATCAGCCCGACAGTCCTCAAGTTTCTTTCTGTCAGAACCAAGTCGATATGCCTCTCTTCGCCCGGAACCGCTTGGAGGATCCGAACTAGCTCTCTAAAATATCCACCATCGGGTCGAGAAATTGCAGCTGTGAAAGAAGAGAAGTGTATTAGTTTTGAAGTGGTTATTATTATCTCGATAATTCAAGAGAAAAATTGCAACGCTTACGTCTATCCAACCACCACCTAGCGAATCCAGGGAGGCACCGAACGTAGAACCATTCAGTTTTAAAGTAACTTAGCCTTCCCCAGGAGCCCATTACAATGTGGCAGTTCCTAACCGCTTCCAAGAATGTGAAAGAAGGGCTGTCTCCATGACTCTTAACATTAAATAGATATCTAATCTCGATCGGCTTTGGTGGTCGAAAGAGAATCTCCATAAACAGAATGAAGGTGCTATTCAACAAAGCGTACCCGTTGGGGTGTAGCTGGGATGGAGCTATTCCGAGGAATGATAACATCTCCCTTATATATTGATTGAAAGGAGGGAGTGTACCCGCTGTGCAAGCGTGAGAGTTGAAAGCAGTAAACCCCTCCGGGGGATCATGTGGCCTATCATTTGGCCCAGGCAGTAACACGTCGTCAAGCGACAAGCCGTGCCTTAAACAAATCCGTCCCAGCATATCTTCGGAGATACCGAATGGCATAGAATCTTGTGGATGATAAATGAACCGGGCACCTGGACACTCGTCCGGAGCTTGGTCTATAACTTCGGCTTCAATGACCGTTATCTCGGTGGTTGAAGGAATTGAACTCGGGAGTTCCTGCTGCTGTGAACTTGAGGGTTCCATGACTAACTAGCTTAAGAAAAATCATTGTTAAGCAGACAATAACGCTCGTGCATCCCCCAGTGTAAAGTGTGTGAGTGTGTTGTGCAGTGCGGTACTGTATATCACTTGAGAAGTTCTATAGAATTAGAGAAAGCACGTAAACGACGAGACTTCGAAATTCAGCCGGAATGACCGTCATCACTGACCGTCACAACCGTGCCATCTAGAAATTAGCAATCAATCCAAGTTAAAGTTTGTTAAAATTTTGTTAAAATTGCAGTTCCATCGACGAGCTTCGAAGGGAAATCAAATATGCAGTCCAAAGGTCAAGTCTAATTATGCCAAAATGAAGTTCGTCGGAATTAGATGTTCAAATGCACAAGAGTTTTCGATATCATCGAAGTTAGGTTCATTGTCAATAATCAAAAGTTCAAGTTCGTATCAATCGCTCAGGTTCAAGTTCGCATCGATCAGGTTCAATTTCGTATCGATCACTCATGGACACTTTCGTATCGATCCTAGGGCTACGCAGTTCGAATCGATCGAGGCCTACTACTTCTTATCAATCAGAAAAGCACCTACTTCGTATCGATCAGAAGACATCTATTTCGTATCGATCGACATCGACTCGAAACAACCAACACTCGGTAACTGTTCAGTGACCGATACGAAGCCCAAAGCAAGACAACGATACGAGATTTCCCTTCAAGATCGATATGAGGCAGAACACCTTCTTCCCCAACAGATCGATACGAAATCCAGAACGACCATTTCCTTCGCATCCCTCCTTACTCCTTCTTCCCCAAGCGATTAACGTGCCGTTACTCCTTCTCGATTCAACGACGACCAAGTCCCGGCATAAACAGTGATGGAATCGGCGACGACGTCGAACGAGCTGGCACTAAGATTCGAGTCTCGTCATTTTTAGAATGGATTCGTTGTTTATTTACCTAAAGTCAGATGTTGTCACGTTAGATTAAGGAATGAATTGGATCGATTCGAAGGATCGATGGGCTGTTTGGATCGAAGGCAATGTTTCTTTCTCAAGTTCTTTATCGATACGAAGACAAGGCAGAAGAGTAAAGTGGAAAAAGTGAAAAGTGGCTAAGTGCATGGTATTTATGTGGACTCGAAGTTGAAAGAAAAAACGATTCGCCTCCCAATGGATTCAACCGGTTACAAGGCGTCACCATGGGATCGATTCGAACAAGCTGTTCAAATCCATGAAATCGAGTCTGTATCGATATGAAGTCTTCACCAAATTCGTCGATGCAAAGCCCTTCTTCGTATCGACCAATTTCGGCTCCATTCCCAGAGCATCGATATGAACGATCAATTTGAAACCATCAAATCGCAACAACCAAAGGCCAATGCCCATCGATGCGAATTGTCTATTCGTATCCAGAAACATCAGATCCATCGATTCAAAATACACAACAGGGGCTATTCTGAAGGCAATGAACACCATCGATACGAACGACCGCTTCGTGTCCATCGAACCCCACATCCATCGATTCGAAAGGCTTATTTCATATCCATCAATGCAATGAATACCGATGCAAAAAACAATGTTTCAACCTTTCACATCGATTCAGGAGAGGATCGATACGAAGGAACATTCAAAAACAACCATCGAGCATCGTTACAACGAATCTCATGTCGGTTCAGGAGAGGATCGATACGGAATTCAATATAAAATAAACTGACAATGACTCATGAACATCAACTAGAGTCAGATTAACGTATATGCATACACGTCGGACTAATATTCAATATTCCAGATTTACAGGAATTGGAAACTCATTTGATAACGATTACAACAACAAACAGCTAATCACTAACATACAGCAATCAGCTGCAACAATACAGGGTACAACAGTTGACAGTCAACAGTTTACATGATCGAGAAATTAGTCGAAGATTAGAAATTTCGTCGAAAAGACGATAACTATTCGGGATGAAGATTGCAGCATTTTAAAGCACATCATGTTTCCATAAGACGAACTTTGGGGGGCAAATATTATCCCGCCTTTTGGCAAGGCCATGACACCAAGGAATTGACTAGTACCCAATGACGGTCCGTCCTAGAGATCGGTCATACACAGGCTCACTATGGATATCAACGAATTTTGTCCGGATCGAGCTAAAATTGATATGACACGACAAGCGAAGCTATAAGAGTCAACGTTCCATATTTCAAGTCAATCCGAGTTCGTATGCTCAAGTTACGATCAATACAAAGTTGAATAAAAACAACCTCGCGTTCGAATCCATTGAATAGCATCTGTTCGACTCGCTCCGCTTCGCATCGATTAGAGAGCATCTGTTCGACTCGCTCCGCTTCGCATCCATCAGAGAGCCTCTGTTCGACTCGCTCCCCTTCGCATCCATCAGAGAGCATCTGTTCGACTCGCTCCGCTTCGCATCCATCAAAGAGCCTCTGTTCGACTTTCTCCGCTTCGCATCCATCAGAGAGCTACATTTCGACTCGATCATCCAATGTTCACTTCATATCCACATAACAGAGCATAACCATCGATGCAAATTGTGCACCTTTCATCAATGCGAAATTGGCCACCTCCCATCGATTCGAACAAGACAAGTGCCTTGATACGAAGGGGACTGCTGCTGATCGATTCGAAGTTGGCAACGGACTTCGATGCGAACAAGGCAAAGATCAACGATGACTCGGCCAACTCGGTGAGGAAACTGGATCGATGCAAGGAAGGCTCGCCACGTCACCTCCAGATTACGTGCGCCCATCGATTCGAAGTGATCAAGTCGAACATGACCGAGTCGAAATAAGGGATTCGAACGAAATAGCCAACCAAAGATCCTAATTCGTATCGATCATATCTCCTAAACTACAAGTCCAAATGATATGAAATATTCACAGAAGCCTATGTGCATGCCAAAGAATGTCCACGCCAAGTTTCGACTCCATCGGGCACAATCTTGATCGATACGAAATCCGTTCGTATCGATCACGGATCGGACCGAAACTTCGCGGGCTTGGGCGCGCGGGCCTGGTCACGTTCCAGAAGGAGTCTCCTAAGATCTGGGCGAAATATCAGCCTCCTACACCTATAAATAGAGCCCCAGGGCATGGAAAAAAGTGGCTTCTTCTTCTTTGAATTCTCCAACGCCCAGACTCTGCCGGATCCAGATCTAAACTCCATAGCTGCTGCTACAAACGAATTTCACTGCTGCAAATCATAATTATCTACTGTAACTCACTGAATTCACCTGTAATCTTCAAAGAAAGATCAATAAAGCTATCAACTTCATAGTGGACATAGGCGATACGCCGAACCACTCTAAATTCTTGTGTCTCCTTGTATTTTAATTATTTTCATATCTGAAATTTGGAGTTTTTGTTAGATAATCCTCTTTTTCCATTTAATTTCTTCATTTTATCTCTTCAAAAACTTCTGAAGAGTGTTGTGCCCAATTTTGGTACAAACACTAAAACCACAAACTCATTTCTAAAATTCTTTTATAAATAGCTAAAACCATTTATAAAGCTCTTTTACCCTTTAACTAATGTTCCTTTACGTTTTCCAAACCATGCTATAAGATTCCTATTATAAACCCACATTTGTTTATAAAACCCTATTTATAAATCTCGAAAACATTTATAATTAAATTCTAATCATTTACATTTAAACACTATTATATAATAATAAACAGTAGAAATAAATAGTAATTAACTTCAAAACATCTTAAAAATAATAATTAATAATGTCAATACATTCTTAAACAAATAATAATAATTTATCTTCACATTATTATAAATAATAATAATTAATTTCCAAAACCCTATTGATAAATAATTATAATTAATTTCAAACCATATTAATAATTTAAATAATTAACTTTCAAAATATTAAAATATTGTTAAACAACATTAAAACAATATTAATATAATAAACAACTTTTAAAACATAAATATATTTCCTTTATATAATTTCACACGTAATTTAAACATAATCATTTCCATATTTATAAAACTATATTTTATAAATCTCCTTCTATTTTATAAAACTCCTTTCTTATAAAATCTCTTTATTTATAAAATCTCATTTATAAATCTACATCTTTATAAATCCCGCTTATTACAAAAAACCCATTTAAAACATTAATTACAATCTGTTTTTAACGTTGTTTGTGTATGTATAAGTTTCTTTTATAAATTACTTTTAATTTATAAAATATCGTTTAACATCTCCAAATTTATCCTCACTTTCAATTTCCGAATACAATCAACTATTTTTCTAAAACAACATTCCATATCTTATTATGAATCCACAATTTATGATCTATTTCCCAATTTATCCAACGATAAAAGTTTTCCTTAATTTATAAACACTGTTTATAAATCCATGCTTCTTATTAACAAAAATACGATTTTACAAATCTTCACTTAATTTGTAAAATATCACTTTTATAAATTATCACATTTATAGATGCTTACATTTATAAATAAATCTTAATATATGTATATATATGTATATATATCACTCTATATAAAACGTTTAATAAATATTTATACCAAAATATTTCTATCTTCTTTTAAAACCATACCCCTTTATTATAAAAGACGGACTTATTCTTAAGATTTTTAAAGTCTCTTCATAGTTTAAAAATCTCTTGTTAAAATATTACATAAAACTACAAATTTATAATCTCTAAAAGCCATACTTTTAATTTTATTTAAAATAAACTCTTCCCTTAGTAATTCAAGAATTATTATAAAAATATATATTTTTTTTTGAAATCGCTTAAATCCTTTTAAAAACTAAATCTTTATTTTATGATATTTTCAAAATACTAAAAATATGGCCCAGTGTTACTATCGCACTAAATAGGGAAAAATCATCCATGTCATCAATTATGGCATCCAATATATCATATATCAAATATATATGGAAAATAAAATCAACAGTGTGAGAAGTCCAATTGGATCCCTCTAACCTGTCCCTCTACATTACACACAATATATAATTAATAATATAAATCAACCGCGTCGAGGAGGGATCGTATACCAAGGGTCATCCACACTTACACAGGAACTTAATAGGGCCTCATCCGCTCCAGGGGCGGAAATATATCCACATAACTAATAAAATAGTAAATCATCCAAACAGTCAACAAACGATCAACAATAAAATTATCCACACTTATGTAAAAATATAAGTGGGCCAGAGAGGTGAGTTAACTCACTTTGATTCCCGTTTTCGCCAAAATGCTCCGGTTTGAATTAAAATTAAATAGGCGTTCAATTTTAACCCAACTTCCTACTAGCTCCAAATCCATCCAATCCAACTCCATAACGTAGTACTCGTTAATACGATAGCAACGGAACTTGTTGCGTTCAATTCTGAACTCGTATGGAAAAGTTATGAATTAATTAACTTTTGAAATAATTAAGTGATAATCAACTTAAATTAATTAAATTTTAAAAATTTTAATTCACCTTCCCTCTCGTTCGAACGAAACCCAAGCAAGCAAACTTTGGCCTTATCGTTGTCGCCACCAATGGCCACCAGAGATCGCCATGCACCGTCCAAAGCATGACCCAACCTCGCCTCGCCCATCGCTCCTGGACCATACCTCCCAAGCGTCGGTGCCGCCGCGAACTCGACCAAAAAGCTAACGCCATTCATCTTGACTTCCACGCCTCCATACATCACCATTCTTCGATCAGCCACCACTAATCTACTCCTTCTACCTGCGCGCTCCACTTTCATGTAGGAAGTTTTATCTGAAAGGGGCCATGGTGGTCGGAGCTTTCATGGCCATTGGATGAGAGAAGGGAAATTTGAAAATTTAGGCGAATTATCTTTTGTTTTTGAAGATGCGATTTGTAAATGAAGAAGTATGGGTGTGAACGTGGATGGTATGGGCAAGTAGCTATGGGTATGGCCTACATTATGGTGAATATATATATATATATATATAATATTTTTATATTCAAAAATATCTAGCTTGACGTACTCAAAAATCTCGAACTCCAAACGAGGTATGCCACCTGGCGTCCTATATGTAATACCCCTATTTTGAACACAATGGAACTAATCTCCAGGCCTAATTTGATCATATACAGAAGATAGCTTTTAAAACCTAATTATATTATAAATTTCTAAAATTAATTTCTACGCGTTTCGATCTTGCACGCCCAAACGATATGTCCAATCGCCACGAAATTCGATGGCATACTATAATTCACTATTACGGATCCTTTGAAACTGGTTTCATCGAAATCCGAGACAGTGCCCCGAAAGGTTATTTTCACACGTTAATTAAAATGAATTATTATTATAACTAGTTTATTCGCTTTTATTCAAATTTAAAAGTTTACCATCTTTATTCTTATTCAAAAAGAATTTAAATGAACTTTCGAAGTCATTTTTTTTATTCACATCAAATTCAAGATTTTATAATTCTAAACAGTTCCAAATATCCACTTAAACAATTCAATTATCAAATAAATTGATGAATTTAAAATATAAGTTTTTTAACTTATAAAATTATCTTTTTGATATTTAAAAATTAATTAAATATTCCATTTAAAATGATTGAAATTCTGTGTTGTTACAATAATAATGTCTAGGATTTAAAATAAATATTTAACAAAGCCCGAATGGTTACAGTAATTACATTCAACGACATATTTGGTATACAACTAAGTCCATAAGGCACGTATTGGAAAATGAATTCCAACAATGACACGGTAAGGGACTAACTTCTGTATAGTAAACCTCTAGAGTAAACGTATCGAGGCTGCAAACACATTACACTTCTACCAACACCGAACAAGCCTTACCCTTACTGGAATGTACTGAATATGATCATCACCCTGGATGCCAAGTCGACAAATGTTTCCATGACCACAACATACATAATCCATAAATATCGATCTAGATACGAGTGATGATCATACCCTAATGGTAGCGAACCACATAGCCCTACCGCATCTTCCCTGTTTTAGTCATTTTCGGGTGTGAGGTTTAAGGCTATGTAACGATCTGCCTTTCTTACACCTAAAGACGACACTTAATACATCCTCGGTATTCATGTGCCGATCATTTAAGTGCTAGAAAGATAGATTTTCGATAGGGGTGAAGAAAGAAAGAGATAATCTCACGGAACATGATGAGTAATATATGATTCGAACAAGTCTTTACAAAAAGAAATCATCTTTATTATACACAACATCAGAGTACATTAACCTATTATCAACCTAGACATTACAACAACCTATCCTTATAATTGCTGATAAATACTTATAAGAACAAAACAAACAAAATAGCGAAAGAATGTAAGTTACGTGAGTATGTCTTGGAGAATCCAGCTCATCACCTGAAGGCTCTAAAATGTCCAGCTAAATCTGGAAAATATGTTCTGGCTGACCCAAGCATTATAAGAAAAATAACGCATGGATCATTCTACTAAAACCAGCGTGACAAACTCAAATCACAAGGGATTTTATTTATTGATCAAAGGTATCTCGTAAGACCACGCCGCACATAAACACGGACGGGTTTTTACCTTACGATAACCAAACTATTTTTATATAAAATCCAATGATATTAAGATAATGACTAGAATACAAATACATATTAATCATAGCCGAAATTATTACATTAATAAATTCCAGCATAATGGTATACAATCAAGTCCAAAGGCACTTATTGGAGAATGGAATCTGTAACGACCTGGAATTACACTACTTTGGTTTGCGAATATTTAATTAATTTTAAATATTAAATATATAGGTTTTATAATGAAAATAAAACTCTTTTTAATGATTAATAATGATGGTGAAATAAATTTCAAAATTGGTTTACAAAAATATATATTTCGAGGAAAAGTTGAAAATTTGATCGGAATTCGTTTTTCGAGATTTCGACTTTTCATCGGCTAAAAGTTGTCATTAACATTGTGAACTCTAATTAGAATCTATTCACAAAAAATTACAAATTTATTAATTAGAATTACATATATACATTAATATATATGCATTTAAATAAGTTTATATAAGTAGTTATGTGACATTTTTTCTAAAAAAGTAAAAAAAATATATTTAAATATAAAGATTCCTTTAAAAACATAAAGGACTAAAGCATTAATGGCATGTTGGGATGGATTTGATGGAAGGGTGGTTAAGGCGGCGAATTTGGGTGAGGTGGAAGGAGGTGGTGAGGTGGCATAAGGAGAGAGGAGGGCGAAGTATGAGGGTAGTTGGTAATTTGATGTATGCACTTAATATATATAACATTTTCCTAACACTTCCATCTTTTTTCATTCATTTCCATTTCCTTTACTTCTTTCTTCTTTAAATCTTATGAAAAACTTAGTCATGGCTTCTTATTTTAAAATTATAAAATTTAAATTCAAAAATTTGTTTTGTTTTATGTTTTCAAACCTTGTTTTAAAACTCTTTCTTCTCCATTTTTACTCACATTTCATTCGGCCATAACTTCCTCCATACTACTCCAAATAAAGATTTTATTTTATTCAAACCATATAGAATTCTAGTGGCTACAACTTTTATTTGAACGACTTTTTCAAATTTCGAATATTTTTGGGTCATAATTTCATTTCTTTCTGACTCATTCTCTGGTCCATATTATCAAGGCCGAAAATACCACTCCTTCTTTTGACCACATCCTCCTGAAAATAATTCAATATTAAGTGATTCTTTTTTCAAATTATAGATAAAAGAATTGTCTAAAATATTTCTTTTTTTTTTAACTTTTCCAAATTCTGAGAGTAACATGACCAAAAATCAGTGAGAAGATGACCTATTTTCGAGTGATTTTTGTATGGTTTTCCAAGCTTTCAAGGAGTAAACGTTAGTTTTAATTTCAAAGTTTTTAACTTGATATATGTTGCATAAATTGCTTTATGATGTGTGTGAAATATGTTTGAGTTGTTATATGTTTGGTTTTTTTGTGTGTATGGATGATTCGAGATGGAAAAAAAAGTGGACTTGAAATGAAGTCTACCTTAGTACCGTTGTAAATTTGTAAACTTTGGTTATGATATAGTTTATAACTTTGGATTTGATGTTTGTTGTAAGTTTGGATATTATATGAATGTGAACTTGGTTATGATGTGGTATGTTTATAAATTAACATTGAGATGATAAAAGGAGATTTGGATTCTTCGGAAGGAAATGGTTTTAAAGTATTTAAGTTTTTAAATCCTTAAAGTTAAATTTTGTTTTAGTTTCAAAACTTTTCATTATGGTTTAAAATCAAACAAATTTAGAAGTGGATAATTGGAAAGTTAGTAACAAGGAAAAACCAAACTCAAGTTACTGCATCCGTAGCGATAATCGCTATAGATGCAGTTTTGATAAAAATATCGGATTTTTGAAAATTTAGTTTTCATGCTTAAAAGTGTTTTGAAAACGTTTTATAAACTTAATAATGGTATTTTAGAAAGTTAACTAATAATTAATAATTAAGTTTTAATTACTTAAGTTTTGATAATTAATAATTAATTAAGTATTAAAGAGGGTTTATTAATTATAATTAAGTGAAGATTAACTACTAATTAATTATGTTTTAAAGTAAGATTAATTTTAATTATTTTTTATTAGGTAAGATTAATTTTTAATTAATTATGAGTTAAGTATAGGATTTATTTATAATTAATTAAGTATATTAATTAAGTATAAGGTAAATTAATAAATAAATTATTAGTCAAGTGTTTTATTATTTTAATTATAAGTTAATTGAGGTTTTAATTTAAATAAATTATTTATTTAAGGTTTAATTTATTATTTAAGTTTTAATTAAAAGATTATTTAATTAATAAATTAAGATTAATTAATAGTTAATTATTAATAAAGGTTTTAAATTATAATTTAATAATTAATAATATTAATAAATAAATTATTTATTAAAGGTTTAACTGATTATTAATATTTAAATTAAGTTCGAATTTAATAAAGATTAATTGTGATTTAATAAGAGTTTGTCTTGTAATTAATCATTTTAAATGGTGTTTTAAGTTTTAAATCCTTTGTCTCCAAAAATCAAATTGTTTTAAAGGTACTTCTTTTTCAGAGATAGTTTTGAAACTAAGGAATTCAAATGTTGGTACTATTAAGTAGACAAATGCCTATGAATGAATTATGATGTGATTGTTTGACTCTGTGGATATTTGATAGCAGAATAAATTCCATTTCTGTTATATATTGATTGTTTGATTATGTGGACATCTATTAGCAGAATAATTTCCTATTCTGCTATAATGTAATTGATTACTGTGGACATATATTAGTAGAATAAATCCCCATTTTGCTATAGATTGATTGTTGATTGTGTGGACATATATGTTAGTAGAATAAATTCTCATTCTGCTATAAGTTAATTGTTTGATTGCTGGACATCTATTTAGCAGGACAAATCACCATCCTGCTATTATATTATTTGGACTATATATGCTAGTTCAGTTGTATTGACATGTTATTCCTTGATTTGGATATGAAGTGTATTTACATATATGTTGACTTATGTAAATAAATGGTTAAGTGACTTGAAACTGAAATTGATGTTAAATGGTAACTTAAATTACTACCATTTGGTTTTCTAAGACTCCTTTTGAAATTATAAAGTATGGTTTTAAATTAGCTCCAATTCATTAATTAGTTTGGGGTTAAGGTTTATAAATGATTTTTCAAGGTATATTATTATTGTATAAAAGTATTTATAAATAATAACTTGTTTATAAATATGGGTTTCACTAAGTAAAAAAGTTTATTTAAAGTGATTTAAAAGGGCGAATTGCAAAAGATATTTTATAAAAGATTTTTTTAAAGAAGATTTATCAGAGGAGTTTTAAATAGGGAAATGTTTTATAAATGATTTTAGAGGTTTGTAAAGAGGTTTTGTAAATTTACTTGTAGACTTGTAAAAGTGTTTTTATAAATTGACTTTCGAAATTTATAAGCTATTTGAATCATGAAGTGAGCTTTTAAAAAGGAAATTGTTACAAAGGATAATGGTTTATAGTAAGTAATGTTTTCAAAAAGAAATTTGAAAGGAAGAATTTTCCAAATGTTTTGATAATATACTTATACCCCTAAAGTAAGTACAAATGTTTCCCAAGTATAAAGTGAAAGTAAAAGTTTTGGAAATAGTGTTGTGTAAAGATCTTTTGATCAAGTTTTATAAAGTGATTTTATTAATTAAAGATTAATTAATAACAGCTTAATGTATCCCATATGGAATCAAATCAACATTGAATGTTTGTTTATTTGATAGTTAAATAACTGACTATTGATATCTGGACCAAAATTTAACTTTGAAAATATCTTGGAGAAACATGAAAATTATATGGTATAGTTAGAGTCGGTGGTGCTTTACTGTACGTATAAATTCGTTTCCTTCTTTTAGTATAATGATAAGGAAATCCTTCCACTAATGGGTAGGAGGTGAACTACGCTCTTATCTTTGTCTTCTTATTCCTTGAAGAAGAGGGGTTGAGTTTACCAAAACATATCGAAAGTTGTTTCGAAGAGACCGGAATCAGATATGTTATCCGAAAACCACTTCGATCCAACTCAAACGTTTTGAACTGAAGACATCCTGAAGAGTATGGAATCGAAGACGGAGTTTTGAAGTACAAGGGCTATTTGCTACTAACCCTAAGGGTGATTCCAAAATGGGTGTAGTGGAGGTAGTGCCTTCACATTCGTCCAGTCCCAGAACGAACTTGTATGGATGAATTTTGGCATTGCATTTCTTCCTGGAGGGCATTGTTAGCATTCAAAGATGGTTTGCTATATAAAAGGTGTTAACGCTAAAAATTGAACGCTAACACCCGGTGTGTGTAATAGAGTTGTGAAAGCACCACCCGTGTGACGGGAACAGGAATTAAGCAGTAAAATAGCGAAAAAGCAGTAAAAGACAGCAGTTTATAGTGGTTCGGCTTGAGATCGAGCCTACGTCCACTTTGAATCTCTTTATTACTGAATCTGGTTACAAAATGATACAATACACTTATGAAATACGATATATTTCAATTCCTAAACACTTTCGACTATTAGCTCAAGCTTCGATGTCGATGATCTCCTCGAATTCGTGTTGAATGCGGTAGATTTCTCTCAAAGCTTGTTGTAACGTCTTGAGTGATTGGAGTTCTTCAAATGTTGGATGAGTTGAGAATTCGGTAGAGTAATGACGCTTCAAGAAATGATCGGCCAAAAGTCCCCCACTTGTTGGAGTTTGGGAGGTATTTATAGGAATTGAATTCTGGACAGAAGTTCTGCCAAGTCTTAGGTCGCGTACGACCTAAGTTAGGTCGTAGGTCGCGAGCGACCTAAGCTAAGTCGCAGTCCATTAACGACTTAAGAAGCAGGCTGATGAAGTTGCACTTGTATTCATCTGAAGTGGTAAGTCGTAAGCGGGTTAAGGAGGGTACTAGGTCGTTGGCGACCTAGTCGGCTGGTAGGTCGTAAGCGACTTATAGGAAAGCAGCATAGGGAATTAGGTCAGTTTGTATAAACTGGGCAGCACAGTTAGGTCGTGAGCGACCTAAGGTAGGTCGTGAGCGACCTAAGGTAGGTCGTAAGTCGCACTGTCTTTTGAATCAGTTAGGTTGCTAGGTCATGAGGTCTCTGCAGTTAGGTCGTTAGCTTTTAGGTCGCTAAGTCTGCTTCAGGGGTTAGGTCGTAAACAACTTTAGGTCGGTAGCTCGTAGAGTCTGCTAAGTCATGAATCTCTTAGGTCGTGATATTCCTTAGGTTATTAGGTCGTGAAGTCTGGAGCCATTAGGTCGCGAAGCTCACTAGGTCGCTAACTCTCTTAGGTCGTTGAGTTCCTTAGGTCGTTATATTCCTTAGGTCGCGAATAGCTGTTAAGTCGTGAAGCTATAGGTCGCCGAGTTTTAGGTCAGCACTAAAATATGAGTTAACAAAAGGTAATCATAGCCACAAGCCTCATCAACAGGGAATGACTAATGCTTCAAGGCTATGTAGTTCACTACTATTAGGGTATAGTCATCATCCCATGTAGATCGATATTATAGATCATGTATGCTCAGGGCCCATTTAGGTTGTTGATCCCAATCAAGGTGATGACATATTCAGTGCTATCCAGTAAGAGACAGGACCGGTCTTGACTCGTTGGGAGTCCATGTGAGGCTCTCGGTGTGTTTTATCTGGAGATACACTCTGGTAGGTGGTACCCCAGTGCCTTGTCATAGTATGGAATCCAATCTCCAATACGAGCCTTTACGATTTTTATTGTGCCCAACTATGTTGGAATGTGAGATGCAAGCATTTCAGCTATTTTATATATTTACTTTGAACCCTTAGACGTTATTATAATATTAGAGAATTTTTTATGAAATAGTTTGGTTATCGTAAGGTAAAACCCGTTCGTGTTTATATGCGGAGTGGTCTTACGAGATACTTTTAATTTTAAAAGGGTTTTAAACATAATAATTCTATCGTTTGAGTTTACTCACACCAGACCCATGCCCAACCCTGAGTTTTAATTTCTTTTCCTTAAACTCTTGGGTGCTCAAATTTTTATGGGCAGCCTAGTAGCCTAGATTTTCCTACGAATGCATTTTGGAGGGGCTTGGAGCAAGGGGCTTCATCGATAGCTAGTTATTATCTTATTTCCACTGTATGTATCTTGTAACGACCCGCAAATTTATCAATTTGATAAATTATATTTATTTTTAAATTTATTCAAATAAAAGGTTGATAATACAAATAATATTTTTTTGAGTGATAATAAGTAATAGTAATCTTATTTTGAATAGATATTTACAAAAATATTTTCCTCGAAATTTAAATCGATAAAATGGCCGAAAACTGTTTTATTGGTAAATAGCTCTCAAATCATTAAACATCGTATATAGAGCTAGATCCATACAATTTATTCTTATAATTAAACAAGGAATATGTAATAAAGTAATTTATTGTATTTTTGAAAATGAAATGTATTTATCACATTGTTAGTAATGCTTTAAATATGATAATTGTTTTATTAAATTAAATTGAGATTTAATTATTTAATAATTATTTTAATTATTCAAATAATTATTTTAATTATTCAAATAATTATTTTAATTATTCAAATAATTATTTTAAATAAGGATAATTCATTGAATAGTTATAAAGTGATAATAAATCATTTATAATAGTTTTATAAAAATATATATTTGATTTGAAAATATAAGGAAAAATCGATATCGCTTTATCGGTATAACAACAATTTTTGTAAATAATTGTTAATATTAATTTATATGGTTTTATAATTCAAATATGATCTTTCTAATTAATGGAAAATGATAAGAAATTTATTTTCAAATTTTGTTTACATATATATGTAGTTTAATGTAAAGTGAAAATGTGATTGGGAATCGGTTCTCCGATTGGCAACGATTTATCGAACGAAAGTTGTTCGAAGTCAATGCAACGTTGTTTATATGTCATGTATACATATATAACATACATATAAATATCCTAACATGCACATTAACATATATAAATATACAAATATACATGTAAGCATATATAAGAAGATCTAATATATTTTATATAAAACTTAACCCTTAAGCTTCTTAAAGTCGACTACCTTACACACTAAGGACATGCACATGGCTTGGAAGTGAATGAAGTAATGGAAGCACATGGAGGAGGGGGGTAACCTACAGAATTATGTGAAAGAGGTGGTGTGGGAAAGGGGTGTTTTGGTCCATGCACATTTAGATATTTTCCATATTTTTTCCCTATAAATACCACCCCTCTTCTCATAATTTCCTAACACCATTTCCATTTTTTCTTCCTCTTCTTTTCAAGCTCTAATGGCCTCTCTAATGGCTACTCTTCATATAAAAAAAATAGTAAGAAAGTTATGCTAAAATACTGCAAATATTATAAACATATGAAATACATATTCACACTTCGCAAAACCAAGCTAAATCCACTCCTCTTCCTCTTGCAAACTCACGGCCACCACCATTTCCCATCATGTCCAAGCCTCTACTCCATCCCTAGCTAGGCCGTGAGCGCCTCCTACACTCCTAAGGCTATGCCTACGCACTTCAAGGCTTCAGAGCTCGATTCCTTAAAGTTTAATTCGTGATAGCAGAGCTATAACGGATTTTATACTAGCTCAAAGGAAAAATGAAGGTGAGAACTCCTAAACTTTTATATTATATTTTGGATGATGATATGATGTTTGCAATGGATGTTTAATATGCTTTGATCATCAAGTTTGTTTGTTTCATAAGAATGTTGAACATATATGTAAGTCATGAAAATTCACGTCGATAAGCACAAAGGAAATCACTTTCCTCTATATAAATGAATTAGTGTATATGGAATGTTAAACCTCTTTAAAAATAGTTTAAAATGAGTTTGAAATGTTTTATAAACATTCAAAGTGTTTTGATGAAGTTTGAAAAGAAATAGGAAATTTAATCAAAAATAGTCGCGTTGCGTAACGAAAGTTCGTGATTTCGTGCCATAAAAGTCAAACGTCACTAAAGAATGGGATATAGGTCAGAATTCTTCAAGATAAGAATTTTCCAAACTATTATATCCATAGTTTTCCAACGAAGAAACAAAATCGATATTTCGATAAGTAGATTTTGAGATACGAGGAAAACAAGCTTTTTGAAAAATCGTTGTTTTGCAATTCGGGATCCAAAACTGGATTTCTTATAAAAGGATGTCTTACAATTTTTTAAAAATGTGGACAAACCTTATAAAATATTTTAAAAGTAATTTTAGTAATAAAATGAATTTTCAAATAATAAAAAGTCATTTTGATTAATATAGATTATAAAAGAGCTTTCCGCAGCACTTTTCCACAGCACTTTTCTATAACTTTTAAATTTTAGTTTTAACCTTAACGATTCTTTTCAAAATCTTTTATAAATATTTGCAAAAGGATAATGAAGTTTTTAATATTGATCGAAGGTTTCCTAGCTTATTTAAGAGAGTTTAAATAAATGTTTAAAAAAGCTATTATAAACAAGTGGTTTAATCTGGCTCTAAAAGGCGACGACTATACTGGATTTTTCTATTCGTGAGATCTGGATGTGAGGTGCTTAAACTAAGGGGATGTCTAGGAGCAACCAATGCCTTAGCTCACCTAGACTTTTCCCTGGGCGAGGGATCGATAAGGTCCAAATTTAAATTAAATACAACTTTGATTTTATAGAGATGATCTTCTTATACTTAGTGTTAAAGCACGAAGAGGGAACTCGTACTATTCGTGGAATTTAAAAGGTGATTTCGCTGTTATTCCGCCTATAGTATTTGTTGAATACGGGAATTGACATTGAATAAAATTAAATGATTTCTATAGATTCTACTCATTTAATATTTACTGGTTTTGGATTAACATCCTAGATAACATGGTTTTAACTCAATCAGAATTATGAGTTTTTAATTAATAAATCATTGTTAACATTTAAATGAAATAATTTTGGAATGTTTTCCTAAGTGAAAAATGAAATGATTTCGAATTATTCCGAGTTTAAAAAGGGTTTTATTTAATCAAAGGATATGATAAGAGAGGTTTATTGATTCTGTATATAACAAAAAGAATGTTTCAGAAATATATATCTCCAGAGGAGATTTTGATAAAATGAACTTAATCAATTAAAGAATGATTCCCTGTTCACAAGACATCTTTTTAGCAACGATTGGTTCGAAGGAACCGGGGTCGGATATGGGTAAATTCCTATCCGAAAACCACTTCAAACCAATGTATGCATTTAAAAAATAAAGACCTGATAAAGTAAATGAAGGATTAAGACAAAAGATTTTCGGAGTGGAAAGACTGCTTGTTGATAATTCTGGTTAGCTCCCAAATACTAAAGTAGTAGTGGTTCCTTCATTTCTGAAACTCTTTGGGTTGCAAGGACTACTTGCTACTAATGGTAGTATGAGGAATGCCTTCAGTTTCGTTCAGTCCTAGAACGAACTTGTATGGATGGATGTTTGACATTGCATTCTTGAGATTTCATTGTTGACTTTTATAAACGTACATCTATTTGGTGGCAGAGAAGGCAACTTCACTTAGCTTAACACTCTTCTCTGAGACATATGAGCTCGAAGGTTGTATGTTTGTGGAAGTTAATAGTGATCGATGGAATAGCAATGTGGCATTCAATGTGGAATGTGCAAAGTGAAAGGTAATCTCTACCTCAAGCCTCACACCCAAAAATGGCCGAAATAGGGTAGATGCAGCAAGGCTATGTTGTTCGCAACCATAGGGTATGATCATCCTCCTCTAGATATATTTTTAGTCGCTATGACGTTCGGGTTTAAATTAATGCGGTGTGTGATAATCTAGTGCTCGGATTAGGTCGGTAACGACCGGGGTGATAACATATTCGGTACTATCTAGTGAGAAAGGTAGGCCGGTCTTGTGTTGGTAGAGGGCAGATGTTTTGTAGCCTTGGTACATTCCTCTAGAGATGTACTGGCGGAAGGTAGTCCCTTCACCTGGTCATTTGTATGGAAATCAATTCTTCAATAAGTGCTTGCTATTTTGTTTGTAGAGCCTAGTATGTTGGAATTTAATAATGGTAACAATTTCGGCTAAGATTAATAATTTTATTTGCAAATGTTTTCAATGAAATGTCATTAAAAATAATATCAAATATTTATTTTTATGTAATAATGATTTGGTTGTCATATGGTATAAACTCGTTCCGTGTTTATGTGAGGCGTGGTCTTATGAGATATCCTTTTGTTTTCAAAACGCGTATTTTGAATTCTTACACCAGTCCCATGACTGACCAAGAGTTTATTTTTCCCTTTCCATAAACTCTAGCTGCCTAATGTAACAAACGCGATTTTTCGTCGCTCAAAAATCGACATTAATACAACCACTGTATTAACTATCGAGTAATCGAATGCCGGAAAACCGAATTGTTATGGAGAAAAAGAAGAGGTAGAAGAAAACAGAAGAAAAGAGAAAGAAGAAACAACAGGAGAACACAGAACAATATCAGAATCTCACATTCGCAGCGGAACAACATATAATAGATAAATGAATAATCTTTAAATCAAAGAACTATATCATTTTGTACATTACATCATCATCAGAGTTTACAACAGCAATATACAACACAAAACAACTGGACAGTTATATGAACTTGTCCATATACAGAATACACAGTAGAAAAAATAATATCATATACAAGTGGTACGTCTCGCCATCTAGCTCGCCACTAAGCTCCACAGCATCCCGAATCCAGAATGACCTGATAACCTAACTCTAGACTGCCCGTGTGGAAATCCCGGGCAGCCTAGTAGTCAGGCTTAGTTTAGAAGAAACCTAGATGGAGCTCGAAGAATGGAGTTAGAAGATATTTCTGAAGATTGTTTCCACCACACTTGAGTATTATTGTATTCCGCCTTTGTAAGGACAGAATTTATAACTTTCCATTTTTAAACTTTGATAAATGTATTTTAAATTTTCGTTGTAAAGTTTATGTTGAAGTAATATATGTGAGATTCTGTTCTGTCTTTATTTTCATTCTTACCCTTTAGAATTCGCTTCTCCAGCACTTGGATTTGCGGCACGTGAATACCGAGGATGCATTAGTGTCGATTTCCGAGAGTCGAAGAAATGGGTCCTCATGTATCTTGTATCAGTTAGGTAGGGACATGCTATTATAACTGTCCAAGAGTAGAATTTTATTAGTATGACTCCGATGTATCATTTTTGAGATGACTTTGTAAAGTATAATGTTGATTAATATATGTTATTCTATTGCATTGTAAGATTCTGTATTTATTTTTGTTTCTTCTATCTTTTTTCTTTCCCCTAACAATCTACCTTTCGGCACTTGGTTGTTTGGCATGTGAATACCGTGGATGTATTAGTGTTGACTTCTAGGGTTCGAAAAGGTGGGTCTTTACAGCGTGGTATCAGAGCACAAGGTTAAGTGAGAACCTTGGCTTTGGTAGAGCAACTCATTAAGAGATAAGATAATGGAATGCCTTATTATGAGTTTGAGTGTGTATGTGTGTATGTATAAGAGCGCGTATTTGTTAGTGATATAAAAATGTTTTACATTGTGTTGATTGATCTGTTGAGTGGCTTATGGATTCTGGTCAATACGAGTAGATAACGTTACAGATAGGGATTTCTAAACACTTGAACAATGCCATTTGACATGGTATTGTTTTGAAATTTGGTAAATGAAATAATTTTACCTAGGGTATATTTTATATATAAAGAATGATTTTCAAAATAGTATAGTATGGTATAGTTAGTTGAGGTGTTGTTTGTCAAGAGATAATAATATTCTATTATTATCAATTAGGATTTTTAGTCATGTATGTCTAGTTGAGCATTGATTATTGTTAGTGTTAACGCTAAAAAGTGAACGCTAACACCCGGTGTGTGTAATATAGTCATGAAAGCACCACCCGTGTGACGGGAACAGAAATGGAGCAGTAAACTAGCAGAAAAGCAGTAAAAGACAACAGTTTATAGTGGTTCAGCTTGAGATCGAGCCTACGTCCACTTTGAATCTCTTTATTACTGAATCCGGTTACAAATCGATACAATTCACTTATGAAAACAATACAGTTTGATCACAAAGACAATCTCGACTACTAGCTCAAACTTCGATGATGAAACTCGATGAATCCGTGTTGGATGTATAGAATTCCTCTTGAAGCTTGTTGTAGTGTCTAGAATATCTGAAGATCTTCAATGGTTGAATGAGTTGAGAGCTCGGTAGAGTAACGACGCTTGAAGAAATGTTCGGCCAAAAGTCCCCTCCTTGTTGGAGTTTGGGGGGTATTTATAGTAGCTGAATCTGGACAGAAGTTTTCACTAAGACCTATGTCGCGCACGACCTAAGTTAGGTCGTAGGTCGCGAACGACCTAAGCTAGGTCGCAGTCTTCTCTTGACTTAGGTAACAAGCTTGAGGCAGCTTTATGCGGTTTCATCTGAAGAAGTGGTAGGTCGTGAACGACTTAAAGTAAGTCGTACTCCTCTCTTTGCCTTTAGCTCGTGAAGTTTTTAGGTCGCTGGGTTTGCTTCAGGAGTTAGGTCGTAAACATCTCTAGGTCGTTAGCTCGCGAAGCCTTTAGCAGTTAGGTCGCGAAGTCTCTTAGGTATCAACATTCTTTAGGTCGCAAGCTTCTTTAGGTCGCAACATTCTTTAGGTCGCTGCTCCCTTTAGGTCGCAACATTCTTTAGGTCGCTGCTCCCTTTAGGTCGCAACATTCTTTAGGTCGCTGCTCCCTTAGGTCGCAACATTCTTTAGGTCGCTGCTCCCTTTAGGTCGCAACATTCTTTAGGTCGCTGCTCCCTTAGGTCGCAACATTCTTTAGGTCGCTGCTCCCTTTAGGTCGTTTGCGTTTTAGGTCGTAGAGTTTTAGGTCTGTTGAAAAATATGAGTTAACATTTGCCCCTCGAAGTGCAGGCCTATGCCATAGGTCGTGTGCTTCGACTTAACCTTGCTAGGTCACGATCGACCTAAAACTTGCACGTCTGTTCGCCTCCCTTTCTCAGCCTCATATAAATTAGTTAGGTCGCTTCTTCCTCCTCACCTTATTGTTCTGAGCTTCCATCGCCATTGACGATTTTTCGAGCTTCCAAAGACAAATTCAATCCACTCAGCTGTCGATTCTTCCTCACCAACATAATTCGTAAGTAAATTCGATCTCCATTCCATCATAAACGCTGCTCGATTGTGCATCCATATTTTTCAACCCGAATCCAGCTTTATGTGTCGTGGTTCGTTTCAAATGATCATTACAACTGATTCTTGGTCGTTATTTGTCATGATGTTGCGATTCACGAAGACACGGTAACATTCGCAATGGATCGGAGGGATTTGGAATCAATTTTTTGGGCATTTTGTGGTGATGAATGAAATTCACGAAAGAGGGTGATGGACCTCTTTGTAGTGGCGCTATTGGGTTATCGGATCCAGTAGATGATTACGTGGGGAGGAAGTTAGCAAGCTATCAGATTTGGACGACCTATCAGTTAGGTCGCGCTGGGACTTGCACGGCCTAAGCCTTACGACTTAAGAAAACTGATCGACCTACATGAATCCGAACCTTCTTTTGCGACCTAAGTGGTTGCCGACCTACGATAGGTCGTGAGTGACTTAGGACATGAGCCACTTGGACTTAGGGGAATTTGCACTGCCTCGAACTGTTTGCTTTGCAGTGCGACCTAAAGAATTAAAATAGCCTCGACCTATGATAGGTCGCTGAACGACCTAAGACTTTGACAAACTCTGCGTTGCTCTGAACATCTTAACTTGCAATACACGACCTAAGTATGCCTTGACCTATGATAGGTCGCTGGACGACCTAGGACTTAGATGTTTGGCCAGAAGTTGACTGAGCTTTGAATTTGGACTATGTTGTATTTCTTTTCAGATTGTCTTGACTTTGATGCTAATAACCTGTTTAAATACAACATTTGCGGAGAAAATGGGACAAATATACTGCCATTGACTGCCCACATCACATGACAGACTAGTTGACAAAGAACAATTAACTTACATGAATTTTGTGAATGAAATGTTGTGAAACGATAAATTCGAATGAAGTATTAAAGCAAACCTGAAATAATCAACATACGCTGATTTGTTCGCATCAACACAACATTGTATTTGAATTTAAAATGACAAGTCTTGAAACTTTGTAATCGATAAATGCCAACTATTTCAATTTCTGTTACACTTGCTTGTCATCGTTTTAGTTTTGCACAACACTTCACACTTTTTAGGAAACGTGCACCTTCATATTTAAATATCCAGTTGATTGTGTAGAATGACATCTCAACAAGAAGATTCAAGACCGGTCGGAGAAGCTTTTCCGATAGCCAACCCACTGATTGATCCTTCGGAGAGAACTCCAACTACTTTGAGCCGCAAAGTTTTTAGACAACTATGTATCCAATTCGGTATTGCCGAGTCAGATGCTATATTCCCTGGAGCAAGCGACACAGCTGACAGGCCACCCCTCGGTTTTGTCGCAGTGAACCGCCAGATGTGCTTAAGCGGGGCTATTCCGCCTTTCAATGAATTTCTTCGTGAACTCTTTCTTCGATTAGCTATCTCGCTGTTTGCACAAAAAATGGACAAACACCTCAAAGTTGTATGACTTAGTAGATCTTATGTTGTTCTTAGTGATTTGGAGGCAAATATATGAAAAACAGGGGCTAAACTGTAAAAAGACACGCAGATTTATAGTGGTTCAGCCAGAATGTGCCTACGTCCACTTTATATGTTATTTCTCTTCTCTTCTTTAGATTACAAGTACACAGCTTTGATACAAGTAAAAGAAAGTTGTTTGAAAGTTCTCTCCGTGCTTGAGCTCTCAAACTTTTTTCATTGTTGTACCCCTGCCCCTCTATTTATAGAGTGAGGTTGGGGGCAGGGGTCTTGGATGTATATAGCTGCTGGTGGGCTTGGGCTGAAGCAATCTGGCCTGGCAGCGTTCCGGTTCGGCGAAGCTTTGGTTCGGCCGTGCTTGGAGTGAAGGATGGAGAAGCCTGGGTTCGGTGGTCTCCTGGTTCGGTGTAGGGTGGTCCGGTGTTGGGTTGGTTCGGCATTGGGTTTTTGGAGTTGTGGTTCGGCGAGGCCTTGGACCGGTGGTAGATGGCAGATGAGTTGGTTCGGTGGAGCTGGTTCGGCAGTGAGATGCCGAATGAACTTCTATATTTGAGAGTGCCGAATGAGCTATTGTACTGGGAATGCCGGATGAACCAAGGTATCTTGAATGCCGAATGATATTGGGAAGGTGAATGCCGAATGACCTTGGTGATGCTGATTACCGAATGAAACTTTAAACCTTTGATACCGAATGGACTTTTATACTTGAATCATGAGTGAAATCCCAGACTTATATACGCTTGCTGGCTGCTTCTTCTTGGTTCAGTCGTGGAGGAAACGCACCCAACACTGATATTCCAGTTTTGACCAAAAATGGGATAACACTTTGCCCCCCAAAACATGACTTGCGGTAGGAAGACGTGTTTTGTAATGCCATGAGTTGGATGTTCGTATCCTGTCAACAACCTGTAAAGAGCTTGATAGTTTTATATGGCCCCAAATGACGACCGTTCGGGATCGAGCTACTTGGGATGAAGCGCGGCCGTTCATGGTCAAGCGCCTAACTTCAAATGACGACCGTTCGCGATCGAGTCATTTGAGGTGAAGTGCGACCGTTCGCGGTCAAGCGTCTAAATCCATGCGACGATCGTTCGAGACCGAGTCATTTGTGGTGGAATGTGATCGTTCACGGTCAAGCGCTTTACTTCAAATGACGACCGTTCGGGGTCGAGTCATTCGAGGTAAAGTGCGACCGAGCCCGGTCAGAAGGCGGACCTCGAATGGCGACCGTTCGTGATCAAGCCACTTGGGGTGAAATATGACCGTTCGCGGTCAAGCGCCTTACTTCGAATGACGATCGTTCGAGATCGAGCCATTCGTGGTAAGGTGCGACCGTTGGCGGTCAGGGGGTGGACCTCAAATGGCGACCGTTCGCGATCGAGCCACTTGTGGCGAGATGAGTTGTGCCGTTCGAGGCAAGTTTGTGACTGTTCGAAGTCGGGTGCCGTTCGAGGCGAGTTGTGACCGTTCGAGGTCGGGTGCCGTTCGCGGCGAATTGTGACCGTTCGCGGTCGGGGTGCCGTTCGAGGCGAGTTGTGACCGTTCGAGGTCGGGTGCCGTTCGCGGCGAATTGTGACCGTTCGCGGTCGGGGTGCCGTTCGAGGCGAGTTGATGTGTGCCCGGGGGGACTTAATACCATCCAAACCAGATTCACGTTCGGGTGAGTTTCTGGATTGTCTGTTGTGGCGGTTTATCACTATCTCAGAGCATGCCTAGGGATCGTTCGCGATCCCGTACATGTGTAAGTAGCTTAGCCATTTTAGAATTATCAAAACCAAATATCCATTCAACTGATGAAATCTAAAATAGAAATGTTCAGCAAAGTCAAATCAAAATTTAAGAAGTAGAGAACAAAAGCAAAGCAGTGACGTCGGAGTGCAAACGCCTATATCGATGTGGTTTATAGTTGTATCAGAGCATGCCTGAGGATCGTTCGTGGTCCTGTACATGTGTAAACAACTTAACCGTATCAGCGTGGAGTTTGCTGCTCGTTCGTCGTTATCTCGATCAATGGATAATAAGATGACGTCTCGATCCTGAGCCGTCTTCAGTTGGTGCGGGCGGTGGTCGTTCTTATTCCACCGTTGTGGCCCTCCGAAGTATGCCTTGTTGGCAACGAGGTATGCTTCGCTCAAGAACTTGTGTTGGTGAAAGCAAATTTGTCGGCATCAAATTCTCATTTCTTTGGATGTCTGACAGATGTTAACTGAGTGAGGGGCTTCGCATGCTCCTTGTTTCTGGTCCTTGGTGGTTGCCCCCAGCTATTTGCTTCATGGTAGAAGGAAAGTTTGAATGAGAGGACGCCTCTTGGCTGCCCCCTTGCTGAGTTCCTTCCATAGCGCTTTTCTTTGTATGAGGCTTCTTCGTCTTCTAAAAGCTAGATCTAGGAACCCGTTTTCTGGATCTAAATTTCTTCTTTCAGATCTGAGATTCCCTGAGTTCAACTCTCAGTGAAAGCACCAAAAATGTTTGCACAAAAAATGGACAAACACCTCAAAGTTGTATGACTTAGTAGATCTTATGTTGTTCTTAGTGATTTGGAGGCAAATATATGAAAAACAGGGGCTAAACTGTAAAAAGACACGCAGATTTATAGTGGTTCAGCCAGAATGTGCCTACGTCCACTTTATATGTTATTTCTCTTCTCTTCTTTAGATTACAAGTACACAGCTTTGATACAAGTAAAAGAAAGTTGTTTGAAAGTTCTCTCCGTGCTTGAGCTCTCAAACTTTTTTCATTGTTGTACCCCTGCCCCTCTATTTATAGAGTGAGGTTGGGGGCAGGGGTCTTGGATGTATATAGCTGCTGGTGGGCTTGGGCTGAAGCAATCTGGCCTGGCAGCGTTCCGGTTCGGCGAAGCTTTGGTTCGGCCGTGCTTGGAGTGAAGGATGGAGAAGCCTGGGTTCGGTGGTCTCCTGGTTCGGTGTAGGGTGGTCCGGTGTTGGGTTGGTTCGGCATTGGGTTTTTGGAGTTGTGGTTCGGCGAGGCCTTGGACCGGTGGTAGATGGCAGATGAGTTGGTTCGGTGGAGCTGGTTCGGCAGTGAGATGCCGAATGAACTTCTATATTTGAGAGTGCCGAATGAGCTATTGTACTGGGAATGCCGGATGAACCAAGGTATCTTGAATGCCGAATGATATTGGGAAGGTGAATGCCGAATGACCTTGGTGATGCTGATTACCGAATGAAACTTTAAACCTTTGATACCGAATGGACTTTTATACTTGAATCATGAGTGAAATCCCAGACTTATATACGCTTGCTGGCTGCTTCTTCTTGGTTCAGTCGTGGAGGAAACGCACCCAACACTGATATTCCAGTTTTGACCAAAAATGGGATAACACTCGCCTTTCCAACTACACCCCAACGGTTACGCTGTTTTGATGGGGTTATGCGTTCTGTTTAGGAGGACGCTTGACCGTCTCCCGAGCTTTGACGAAATTTGCTACTTATGCGCTTTTTCAAAGAACAAAGACCATCCTTCAATCGTACTCGTAAGAGGTGCCAGAAACCGGAAATTGATTTTGGATTTGCCCGAAAGCGCTCACGGATTTCTGAGTCAATTTTTCTTTGTCCGATGTCCTCCAGGATTCTATGCTGTTTGGAGAACCGGAAGTAAGATTGTCCTTTTCCGTTCATCTCATGAGCTTTTCGAAACCCGAATTATCAAATGCTTAACTTCATTCTTTTTCTTTTTCTAGTACTTCCTCCCCCGCTCAGAAATCCCAGCCTCAAGTCAATCCTTGAGACCTTAAATGCTGTGGTGGCAGAAGAAAGAAGCGCCAAATTTCTGTTGAAAGATGAATTTTTGCATCAGTATGGACTTTTACACTCTTCCCGATCTACCCAACCTTATGAAGTCCCTAATTCTCCAGTTAAAACATCGGATGCCCCAGTCCAAGCTGAAGAATTTTCACCGAAAGGACTTACCATTGAGACTTCATTGGTAAAGTTTTCTACTTCTACCGACATTGTGGGGTCATCCAACAAATTAGCACTTTCTCCCGTTATTGAAGAAGAAGAAACTTCTCACCATCTCGAGAAAGTTGATGATAAAGGAGTCGAGAAAGAAAGCCCCACAAAACACGATGGTGACGATACCTTTGATGGCTTGAGTGATCTAATGATCACTTTACAGGAACTTTTTAAAGACGATATAACTAAAGCTACATCTCATGTGACTGAAGCGACATCTACTTTGCAGAAAACTTTGTCAGCTCAAAAATCAACTCCCGCTTCTCAATCTGTTATCACTCCCCAACCAAAGAGTGGTTTGTAGTTTGATGCGTGTAGTTCGCACATCACACACACCTAGAATGCTTAGCACTTAAATGCACTTTGCTCTTTTTAATTTGGAGATTTCTAAGACTTGTCTCTTTTCTTCAATTTCAGGTTCTACAATGGGGCGAAGTGGCTCATATTTCGACAACTTTCGGCGCTACGGAGGGCGCGATTCTTATGATTACGGATGCTATCTCCCCACTCGCAAAGAAACTGACGAAGAGCGAGCAATTAGAAAAGCTTAAGAAAGGCGAGCTTATGAGGAGCAACAGAGAAGAAGGGAAGATGACTCCCATAAGAGGAAATATCATGATGATAAAGGGAAAAGCCATACTGCCGGAGACCCGAGTAAACGGGTTAGACTTGATGAAACGGATGCGTCTGCAATTTCTGGAAAAACTGACGCTCCTATCTCTTCTAATATCCCGGCCAGCTCTCCTCCTTTAAAGAAATCCGACATCCAAGCGATCATCAACAGGCCCCAGTATCAAGTTAAAGACGGCCCTCCAACGCTTCAAAGCCGATTTCCGAATTGGTGCTTAAGAGGAGTGCGCTTTGATTTAGATCTAGTTCCGATTGATAAACAAGCCATGCTCAGAAGTCATGACGCAGTTAGACTTGACATTGAGAGGATATCGCAATGGCAAAAACTTGTTGATGAACTCCAAAGAGTCAACCATATGAATCTCGAAAACATGCTGACTTTGGAGAATGATAAGGCTGAATGGGATAAATGGTGCAAACAGCACGACGCGGAGATGACGAGCATCGCGGATGACAACGCGAGGCTTGAATCTGAAGTCAAGCGACTTAAAGAAGATCTCGCCTCTTCTTCTGCATTGCAAACTCAAAAAGAAGAAGTCTTCTAGAAGCAAGTGCGAGATGCACATGCTGCGCAAAGGGATGCCGAGATGAAGCTTGCAGCCGAGTAGCACATTATTGAGAAATACCGCAAAGAAAATGCTGAGCTGCGGGGTACAGTTGTTTCCCAAAACGCGGAGATTGAGATGTCAAAAGCTCGACTTTTTAAAGTTGAGAAAGAGCGCGATGATGCAGTTGCTGGACAAGTCGCAGCTGAAGAATCTCATAAAGCAACTAAAGCCATTATTGATTCTACTCTATTTGACTTTTACATCCACAACGTTTTAGGGCGTGGTAGTCTCTCATTCTTGGGACCAAAATATGAGACTACCTTAGCCGAAGTGTGGGAAGCAATAATGGACATGTTCGTAGGTGCAGGATATGCTGAGGCAGATCTTGAAGCGACTTATCTGGATGATGAGGCACGCACCGCCCTAGCTAGGGGAAAAGAGCAGCTTGCTAGGGAGCGAGCCGATGCAGCGGGAGGAGAATGTTTAGAAAAAGAAACTGTAACTGACTCTGCTTGTCCTCCGGCTTCAGTCGATCCCGAAAACATTGGCTCTAGTTCCCATTCTTCACTTCCTGCAAATGTCGAAGCTAAAATCGCAGATCATGAGCCTTCCACTGCTCAAGATGAAGAGGAGACTCAAGACGACGTTGAAGCAGAACAATTTGAAATCAATGTGATTAAACCAACTTCTCTAGGTAACTTCGATGTTGATCCAAGTCTAGCAGACTACTTATTTGCTTCAACCGAGTTTGATGAATTTCTCAATTGTTACTTAAGTGTCACTGAACCAACATCTTTACTTTTTCCGGAGAATACTGATTTTAACTTCTTTTCTCTATAGCGGAAGCACCGAATACTGCACAAACTTCCACTCCTCTAGTTGCCGTTCCTCCACCTTCCCAAGTTACTCCTCCTTCTGCTTCTCAGCCGGGATCACAGGCAGAGAAAATTGAAGCTCTTCAAGGTCTGGATGATCCGGCCGCTTCACAAGAGCAGAAGGCGGAGGATCTTGATGACACTGAGAAGACCCCAGAGCAGTCTCTTGATGATGACACAAAGCTCTCTACACTGCTTGCTACTCCGGGGAGCAAATCTTCTTCAAAACGGAAGGGGAAGCGTGTCATGAAGAAGGAGAAGAAAAGTGTTTCCGCCGGAGAAAATAAAGCAGAGGAAGATCAGACTGCCCTTCCTCCTCCTCCCTCTCCTACCCGTCCACGCCGGATTTCAAAACTAATTATCAAACCAGGCCATGGTACTAAGGGTAGCAAGAAGAAGGAGTGACAAGCTAGGCTCTTCTTTTCTTATTTTGCCTTCTGCATGTATTGACCGGAGATTGTGCAGGTACCGGTCCCTGCTTTTGCCTTTTTGAGATATCTGCACATGTAAAGAACTTTCATAGTATTGAATAAAATAGTTCCTTCACTTGTACAAATGCTTATGTATATGTGAGTATATTTATTTCACATTTTTAGTGTAGAATAAACGATTCTTTTTATTTGTACAAACTTTTTTGTCTGTGTTTGAGAATGCATTTATTCCACATCTATTTTTCGTGATATTGCAATGAATTTGTGGTATGTTGCTTGCGTGTTACTTTTATTAATTTAACTGAATTGTATAGTATTGCCCCCATACCACAAGTTTATTGCAACATTTCTAGCTTTTACAAGACTGATATTCCTATTTGAGAGAATAATTATTCCGCTTTTAAGGGAAGAATCACTCTGCTTTTAATAGATTATATCTCATTTTTTTTGGAGAAATTTTTACTTTCTCTTTCTTCCTTGAAGAACACTTCAATTTTCAGAGATGATCACTTTTATTTGTTAAAAAGCGGATTTCTCTATGCAGTGAAATGAGCATCTGAAGAAGGTTTTGATTTTGTGCCCCAGTAAAGGGGCTTATTTTTGGTACTTCGAGCACGGTGAAGTGTGCCTCCGAAGAGGTCTTTTTGTAGCATTTCAACTTTTTTAGGAAGAACCTTTTTTGAGATGAATAAGTTAACCTTCCTTTGAGAGTTGAAATGTGCCTCCGGAGAAGGCTTTTTTGTTTCAGTATTCTATTTTGGGACATGCCTACGGAGAGGGCTCCTCTTAAAGAGTTGTGCCTCCGAAGAGGGCTTATGCCTCCGAAGAGGGCTTGTGCCTCCGAAGAGGGCTTATGGTGCCTCGGGAGAGGGATTTCGCCTCCGAAGAGGGCGTGTGCCTCCGAAGAGGGCTTGTGGTGCCTCGGGAGAGGGCTTTCACCTTCGAAGAGGGCGTGTGCCTCCGAAGAGGGCTTGTGCCTCCGAAGAGGGCTTTTTGATTGCCTAGAAGTTACTTTCTCATGGTTGGATGGATCCACGGGGCGGACGCAAGTTGTTTGATTGGATGTTCGTTTACACAAACGATCGCAATCAATTAAAAAGGGCCCTGTTCCTTCAGCTTGGGAAGGTGCCCCTTCGGTGGTTCCACCAATCTTTTTTGACTGAGAGAAGCACTTTCATTTTTTGGCGTGCCTTGTTAGAAGGCTTTGTTGACCTTTGGGAAGGAGCGTCGGTTGGTTGGTGTGCCAGGAAGGTTGCGTCTCAGGGGCAAGTAGATCCACGGGACGGACGCAAGCTGCCTGATCGGATGCATCACGATCAGTTAGCAAGGGCCCTGTTCCTTCTTCTTAGGAAGGTGTCCCTTCGGTGGTTCTTCCGGCCCTTTTATTGAGAGGCATACTTCCTTTTGGCTGCTTCTGTGTTTGCTTGGCCATGTTCTCTCATCATCTGCTCATTAGCGATCTTTTATTATCGTTTCTAAGCACATCTTCTTTCCTTTTGCAAGTAAATTTCCTTATCCGAAGAAGTGGACTTCACTGTTGAACGACTTAACGGGACAAACGCGAGTTACCTAGTTGGACGTCTGTTCATATTGACAATCACAACCAGTTAACGAAGGCTTGCCACAGTGGAGTCGCCAACTTTTTATGTGAAGTTCTTCTTGTATAGGATTTGAATTTGGAATTTTGGTATTTGCTTAGTAGGTGATTTATAGAGGTCGCTTGGCTTTGTGACGAGCAAGCCTTGTTTTAATGTCCTGCAATTTTGAATCGACATTTTAGCAATACATTTAAAGTATTTACATATCGAAATGAGACAGGCATTATGAAATAGTAAAGAACACAAGATTTATAGTGGTTCGGCCGAGAATCGGGCCTATATCCACTTTATAGCTTTTATTCACTTGCACTGATTTACAATGTCTTTTAATACAACTGATACATTCATCACTATTTTACAATTTTGAGCAAAGCTTTTTTTTCAAGTAAAATAAGGACGTAAGTGGTTGCTGTTCCAGGCTCTTGGAATTGGATCTCCTTCAACAGTTATGAGTTTGAAAGTGCCATCAAGAAGTTTACTGCCTATAACATATGGCCCTTCCCAGTTTGGCCCAAACACCCCAGTTGTTGTCATGATCCTTTTCAAGACTAAATCTCCGATCTCAAAGCTGCGTTGGCGAACTTTAGAGTTGAAGTGCCTGGCTATCCTTTGCTGATAAGCTAAAACTCTAAGCCTAGCTTCTTCTCTTTTTTCATCAAGAAAATCAAGTGCCTCAAGTTGCAGCTTTTCGTTTTCAGTCTCGTTGAAATGAATTCTCCTATGTGAAGGAACTTCTACTTCCACTGGAATCATTGCTTCTGATCCGTATGCCAGTGAAAATGGAGTGTGCCCAGTCGCAGTTTTGTGAGTAGTTCTGTATGCCCATAGTGCTAATGGAAGCTTATCAACCCAACCACCTTTTGCTTTTTCGAGTTGCTTTTTGATGGTTGACTTGATGATTTTGTTTACTGCTTCCACTTGCCCGTTTGCCTGTGGATGAGCCACTGCTGAGAACCTTTTTCGAATTCTGAACCGTTTGCAAAAGTCTTGGAATTCTTCACTTTCAAACTGAGTGCCATTGTCTGTGATTATTTTCTGCGGCACACCATACCTGCAAATGATATTTTTAATTACGAAATTTATCATCTTTTTAGAGGTAATAGTGGCTAAGGGTTCAGCTTCAGCCCATTTTGTGAAATAATCAACAGCAACAATAGCATATTTGATTCCAGATTTAGCGATCGGTAAAGGTCCAATCAAGTCTATTCCTCAAATGGCGAACGGCCATGGGCTGACCATTTGTGTGAGTGCGGTGGAAGGCGCCTTTGGGATCTTTGCAAATCTTTGGCACTTGTCGCATTTTCTGGAGTAAATGGTAGCATCTCGATTAATGTCAGGCCAGAAATATCCATATCGGAGAACTTTCTTAGCTAGAGTTTGACCGGCTGAATGATCTCCACATTCTCCTCCGTGTATCTCAGCTAGAATTGTCTTGGCTTCTTCCTTAGTTACACATCGGAGCAGTGGCATTGAAAATCCCCGTCTGTATAATCGGCCATCTTGAATTATATATCTTGATGCTTTCCTCAATAGTTTTCGGCGTTCTTTAGAATTTTCTGGCAGTGAATTATTGAGGAGGTATTCTTTGATTGGAGTCATCCATGATTCATGCTCTTGAGACGCAGCCATAATCCAATCAACATCCATTTCATCAATGCTTGGAGCTGACAGAACTTCCACAGGAACTAATCCCAGTAACTGAGCTTCTCCAGAACTTGAGTACTTTGCTAGAGAATCCGCTTTCATGTTTTCTACCCGAGGAATATGACTTATCGTATAATGATCGAAATCTCCGAGAAGTTCACATGCCTTTGACAAGTATGCGGGCAGATTTCCACCTATAGCTTGAAACTCTTTCTTTACCTGGCAAAAAATAAGTTGAGAATCGCTGAAGATCTGTAACACTTTGATGTTTAGTTCCTTGGCAATTTTTAAACTAGCAATGAGAGCTTCATACTCTACTTCATTGTTTGTTGAAGGAAATTCCAGTCTCAATGCATAACATAACGATCGTCCTTCGGGGGTTTCGAGCACAACCCCTGCCCCAGAACAGTAATCATTTCTTGATCCGTCAACATACAACTTCCACTGGATTGGAATGCCATCAGTTGTTTCATTCTCACTATCACCTTTGTCAGTAGATTCTGCGATGAAATCTGCTAAAGCTTGTCCGTTAATTGCTCTCCGGGGATGGTAAGTGATGTCATACTGGCTGAGTTCAATGTTCCATTTCAAAAGACGACCCGAAGTTTCAGAACGAAACAGGACTTGCTTTAGAGGTTGATCAGTAAGAACCTTGATAGGATGAGCTTGAAAGTATGGTCTCAATTTCCTGGAAGCAATCAGCAAACAATAAGCGAGCTTTTCTATCTTCGAATAATTCATCTCTGCCCCAGTGAACCGTTTACTGATGTAATAGACTGGACGCTGTATCTTCATATCTTCTCGTACAAGTGCTGCGCTGAGAGCATGAGATGAAATTGCTAAATAGATGAAAAGATCTTCACCATCGCTAGTCTTGGAAAGAACTGGAGGCGTTTCCATATGACGAATTAGTTCATCGAAAGCATTCTGGCATTCGGGAGTCCATTCAAAAAATTTCTTTCCTTTCTTTAGAGCGTCAAAGAAGGGAATGCATTTGTCTGTGGCCTTGGAAATGAAACGACTCAGAGCAGCGACTTTTCCATTGAGACTTTGCATTTCTTTCTTTGTTTTAGGGGCTTTGACCTCCCTTAGAGCTGTGATTTGAGTAGGATTGGCTTCAATGCCCCTGGCGCTCACAATGAAACCCAAGAATTTCCCAGATTCTACTCCGAACGAACATTTCAATGGATTGAGCTTCATCCCGTACTTTCGAAGAACTGCAAACATTTCCTCCAAGTGACCCATGTGGTCTACAGCTTTCTTCGACTTTACCAACATATCGTCAACATAAACTTCCATGGTTCTGCCAATCTGGGGTTTGAACATTGCATTGACGAGCCTTTGGTAGGTTGCCCCAGCATTCTTCAATCCGAAAGGCATAACTTTGTAGCAGTAGAGACCCACATCTGTGATAAAGCTTGTGTCTTCCTGATCCGACTCATGCATCATTATCTGATTGTACCCGGAGTAAGCGTCCATAAATGATAACAACTCATGCCCAGCTGTTCCATCCACCAATTGATCGATTCTAGGCAGTGGGAAGCAATCTTTGGGGCAAGCTTTGTTTAGGTCCGAAAAATCGATGCAAACTCTCCACTTTCCATTCGCCTTTTTAACCAGTACTGGATTTGAAACCCAATTTGGATAAGTGGAGTTTCTAATGAAGCCGTTCTCCATGAGCCGGTCGACTTCTTCCTTTAGTGCTGTCGACCTTTCTGGACCTTGAGTTCTTCTTTTCTGTTTCACTGGCGTGAATTTTGGATCAATGTTCAGAGTATGTACAGCAATTTTCGGGGAGATCCCACACATATCCGCATGACACCAGGCGAACACATCCAGATTGGCTTTTAAGAATGATATCAGCGTGTTCTGAACTGCTATGCTTAGCTGTGAACCCACATTGAGTACTTTGTTTGGGTCTTTTGAGTCAACAGATATTGGTACCGTTACCTCCACGGGTACCACTCTATTCTCCCCTGTACTGGCTTTTCTGGGATCCATTTCTTTCCTTGCATTGCTGTGTTCACCAGTACAGGGGCCACTCCGTAGTTGCTACAGGGTTGGTTCCTTGATGCGGAGCGGAGCTGCCGCATCTTTCCCCATTTCTCTTTTTCTGGCCTCTCGGAGTTTTACAAGATAACATTCTCGCCCTGCGTTCTGATCTCCCTTAATGACAGCAACCCCATTGTCAGTGGGAAATTTCATTGTTAAACACCACAGAGCGAGGACGGCCCTGAAAGCAGCAAGAGTAGGCCGACCCAAGAAAGCATTATATGCGGAGAATGCATCAACAATTACAAAAGTTTGCTTCCAAACCAACTTTTTATGTCCTTCGCCCATTTCAACAAACAAGTCCAAAGTTCCAATTGGCTGTTTCAGCTCTCCTGTAAATCCGGCAATCTTGTGCGAAGAAGCTTGTACATCTGTCATTGGAATTTTCATTTGGTCAAATGTCTTTTTAAAGAGTATGTTGCATGAGGCACCACTATCAACCAGCATTCTTCTGACAATAGCTGGCTCAATACCGACAGAGACAATTAAAGGGTCCTCAGTAGGAGCTTCCACATCAATCGAATCCCTGGTTCTGAACATAATATCATCATGAAAAGTCTTTTGCTGCTTCAGAGGTGCAGCATCTTCCAAGATCAAGATACTCTCTTCAACTGGAGCATACTTCAAAGTTCTAGCATACCTTTCCATTTCTCCCCAACTCCTGCCAGCCGGATGGGGTCCTCCTGTGATCACATTGATAACAGGTCTTTCCTTTTCGGCAGGCCTCTCTCCTGAACCAGATGGATGAGTTGGGGGTTGCTGCCCCTGGTTAGATGAAGACGAGTCTTTTCTATTCCTTTTAACATACTGCTGCAACTTATTCTCTCTTAACAATTCTTCAATCAGGCTTTTCAAGTGGCGGCACTCGTTGGTATCATGGCCTGGTTGGTTATGAAATTTGCAAAATCTTCCGCTTTGAACAGCATTCTTCCCAACTTTTACTGCTGGTGGTTTTGGAAATTCAACAGCATCCTTAGTGGCAATGAAAATATTCTCCGGTGTATCAGTCAGAGGTGTAAAATCTGAAGGCTTGAGGAAGCGGGGCTTTTTGAGATCTTTCTGCTTCTTTCCACAATTACTTTCCCTTTTCTGATTTGCGGGTTCTTTCTTGTTCTGAACTGTAGCATTATTTTCCACCACTGTTGTCACAACTTTAGCTGACGCGGAGAGATTCTCTAGGCGCATGAACTCATCAGCCTTTTTGTAGAATTTTTCGAGCGAATTCGGTTCCTTCATTTTTAACCATTTTCCAAACTTGCTTGACTTGTCAGTGAAAGCACCAAAATGTTAACGCTAAAAAGTGAACGCTAACACCCGGTGTATGTAATATAGTCGTGAAAGCACCACCCGTGTGACGGGAACAGAAATGGAGCAGTAAAATAGCAGAAAAGCAGTAAAAGACAACAGTTTATAGTGGTTCGGCTTGAGATCGAGCTTACGTCCACTTTGAATCTCTTTATTACTGAATCCGGTTACAAATCGATACAATTCACTTATGAAAACAATACAGTTTGATCACAAAGACAATCTCGACTACTAGCTCAAACTTCGATGATGAAACTCGATGAATCCATGTTGGATGTATAGAATTCCTCTCGAAGCTTGTTGTAGTGTCTCGAATATCTGAAGATCTTCAATGGTTGAATGAGTTGAGAGCTCGGCAGAGTAACGACGCTTGAAGAAATGTTCGGCCAAAAGTCCCCTCCTTGTTGGAGTTTGGGGGGTATTTATAGTAGCTGAATTCTGGACAGACGTTTTCCCTAAGTCTTAGGTCGTGCACGACCTAAGTTAGGTCGTAGGTCGCGAACAACCTAAGCTAGGTCGCAGTCTTCTCTTGACTTAGGTAACAAGCTTGAGGCAGCTTTATGCGGTTTCATCTGAAGAAGTGGTAGGTCGTGAACGACTTAAAGTAAGTCGTACTCCTCTCTTTGCCTTTAGCTCGTGAAGTTTTTAGGTCGCTGGGTTTGTTTCAGGAGTTAGGTCGTAAACATCTCTAGGTCGTTAGCTCGCGAAGCCTTTAGCAGTTAGGTCGCAAAGTCTCTTAGGTCTCAACATTCTTTAGGTCGCAAGCTCCTTTAGGTCGCAACATTCTTTAGGTCGCTGCTCCCTTAGGTCGCAACATTCTTTAGGTCGCTGCTCCCTTAGGTCGCAACATTCTTTAGGTCGCTGCTCCCTTTAGGTCGTTTTCTTTTTAGGTCGCAGAGTTTTAGGTCTGTTGAAAAATATGAGTTAACATTTAGTTTGTGTAGGTTACTTCCCTTTTAAAGATATGGACTGGGTAGATAGGAATAGGGGAAAGCATTGAAGCGAACACCTTGTGAATAAAGTTTCACAATTTGACTATAAGGCGTTCGACGTTAATATTGAATTAATGTTTGATTTAATAAGAGATGTTTTATAAAAAAAATAAGTTTGAATATTTTGCAATAAATATTTGGAAAATGATTTTATAAAAGTTGATTTATAAACTGAATTTCTAAGAAGGTGTCATTGAATTAAAAAGAATTTAAGTTAAAAACTTAAAGAATAAATTCCAGGTTGTTTTGAAAAATGATTTTCAAGGTTTAGAAAGATAACGATAGTATTATTTGATTAAAAAAATTGGGTTAAGGAAATTTTTGGAATGAAAATGTTAAGAATGAGGTGTTTTCTTTAGATTGGTTCAAGAGGAGGAGTCTCGATTGTTTTGTGATGGTCGAAATAATCTTATAAGGGGCGAACGGATGTTTGTCTAGGTGAACATTGTTGTGCACTTAGTAAATTATTCTCTTTATCGTTGTACAATCAAAACAAATTCAACACGAACGAACCCAAAGAAAGTTGGTAATATATGTTTTGTTCGAAAAAAGAAATGTTTTGTTTCGAAAATGGTATTTTGAAATAAAAGTAATATTTGTAAGTTAACTAGTTCGAGTGGCTCCAAAATAACTTAAATTCGAGGAAGAGATGTGTTCGAATGGTAAACACTTCTCTTGAGTATTACCCTTCTTGGTAAGGGAATGTATAATACTGTTTGGCAGTAACAAGTTCCTTAGTATCATTTTGGAGTTACTCGGGCTATATATGTTCTATGATTAAAATATTTTGTTTTGATTCAAAAAAAGAAAAAAAGTTTTTGAAATAAGACCGGTTATTTGGATCTTGAGTTTTCTTAGGGAAATAAGTGCAAAATGGAATAGTTGGATCGAATAGGGGTATATACTCTTAGGATGTGGTGGAGTACTAGTATCCAATTTGAACCTAAGTTTAGTTTTATGAAATGTTTTCATAATTAATTTAGCGGAAATACAATTGGTATTAGGTAGAACCAATTAAGTAAATGCGTAAGTTAAATGTAGATCATTTCTCGTTTCCATATAGTTTGATCTAAGATTCGAGTACATGGCTTTGAGGTGTTTCACGCCGTTTTAGATAAGGATTTATTACATGATTTTGATGGCGAGCACTTGATGAGGATTTTTGGCATGGGACCAATGTTTTCTATCATAGTTACGATTATGTAAGGAGATCATAGGTTTCGAATCAGGGAGCCTATTTAGAGTTCGCACTAGAAAATCGGGTGAGCAATACTAATTCAAAAATAAAGTTATGTATTCGAGTAATGATTGAATCACATTTTTGTATAAGAATGGTCTATGTAAATCATATGAACGGATGTATAATGTTAAATATTTTCTATGTTAGGTTGAGGTGTAATTTCTGGGACAAAATTCTTTTAAGGGGGGAGAATGTAACGACCCGAAATTTCACTACTTTTATTTGCGAATATTTAATTAATTTTAAATATTCAATTTATAGGTTTTATAATGAAAATGAAACTCTTTTTAATGATTAACAATGATGATGAAATAGTTTTTAAAATTGGTTTATAAAAATATATAGTTCGAAGAAAAATTGAAAATGTAACCGGAATTCGTTTTCTGAAATACATAGTTGTACTACAAGTCATAGGTAGTATATAGCATATTACAAGTCATGTTTTTTCTATTATAATAAATAACTTATGCATGTATCAGATATTCATACGCATTTGTCATAGAAGCAGGTCTTTATACATTGTATAAAAATGATTAACTTATTCATGCCTTTATTTAAGATTTGAGAAACAACATTACTAGATTTGGATCACCTGGATTCATGTAGGCCTCCATATCTTTTGATCTGGACTCCAAATATTGGGTGCATTGCAACAATTTTTTGAGCTATCGTTATATTTTAAAATTATATCAACTTCAACTCTTTTGATCATTAAGTTTTAATTCATTTGTGAAACGCTAACTACTCTAATTTGCAACCACAACAGATGGTCTAAGTTGCATTTTACCTAAACTCTAGAGGAGGAGTTGGAAAAACTGCTACGATTGTTACAGCCGTTGGAGAAATAATTTTGTTTGTGGTAAATACATATTGATGCATTAGGTTATTGAGCCCTGAAGATGAAGCCCAAGCATCACTGAAAAATGGCTGTGGCATCGGACTTTGAAGCTCGGTAGTATTGTAGTGTGGCTAAATACACAGAAGAATTAAGGAAGCTTGCACAGCATGGTTAAACTGTTTATGATGCTTGGACTAGAAAACTGCAGCTAAAACAGGACTATGAAGATATGCAGAGTAGTTGCTTAACTCAATGGACTGCTTATGGAGTGAACAATAGTTTGCATAGCTTGAGATGTATTTGGAGCAACATAAAAACAACTTGCATAGCATGGGCTGCTTGCATAGATTGAATGAAGTATATGCGGACATGCATTTGAATTTCAGTGGACATATAGTTGAATATCAATGAATAACATGAACTGTTTGTTTCTCTTACTGTTGTCTTAGCTTTGCTTGTCCGCTGGTTGTTAGCGGTTTTGGTGTTGTACAGTCCTGTTGTTTTCTTTGTTTCTTATTTTCCTGTAAGCCATCGAAGAAAGGCATTTTTTCTCCAGTTATTTATATATTATCTTATTTCCAAAAAAAAAAAAAATTGAACTGCATCCAGGAATTTTCCAATTGGTACTTCCACTTTATTCCATTTTCGATTTATTTAGGTGCTGCTAAAATTGGTCACTAGTAGTATAAAAAAGAAGCAGATGAATTATGTGTCGACTGCTTTTGATCTCTGGTATGTTTAGTTAATTGAAACTAGTTTCTATTTATTTTATTTTTCAATTTTTGTCAATCTTTGCTAAAATTCCTAAACTTCTGTTATGATTTGACGGTAACTTAATTTTATTTTGCATGCATATTCCATAGGACTTTCACTGGAACCTTCAATAGGAGCTGTATCAACAGGAAATGCAGTACTATTAAAACCATCAGAACTTGCTCCTACCGCCTCATCATTTTTAGCTAACATGATTCCAAAATATCTGGACAAACAAATTATAAAAGTTGTTCAGGGTGGCCCTAACGTTGGAGAGCAATTGCTAGAACAAAAATGGGGCAAAATATTCTTTACTTGTATACTTAAAATACTTATACACCTTTTTTAGTTAAAAGTATATTTTTATTAATTTTGTTATTCATAAAGATGTTTTGGTAATTGAATACTTGTAAATTTGTATGAAGGAAGTGCAAAAGTTGGAAGAGTAGTTATGAACGCAGCTGCAAAGCATTTGACACAATTTGCTCTTGAACTGGGAGGGAATTTTCTTGCTATTATTGATTCTGTTTCAAGCTCAAGGGATCAAAGAGAAATTTATTTTCTAATACTGAATGTATTTTTTTTTCTTTTTGAAATTTTGTTTCTTTTGAAAGTAAGCTAAGAACGTGTTTATTAAATTCTCTATTGTGGAAATTAGGTTGAAGGGCTTCTATTTGCAGGCAATAAGTTTTAAGGACAACAATTCTGAATAATTAGTTTTAAGGACAATTTACAACATAATGATAAATTCATTTATCTTTTTAAGTTATACGTGAAAATGATAAATCCTTTTATCATTATTTCGGTATAACTGAAAATGAAAAATTATTTTATCTCTTTCCTGTAAAATGTCCTTAAAACTAATTTTTTAGAAGTAGTGTCCTTAAAACTTATTACCCTGACAAATAAGCCCTTGAAGTGAAAATCCCCTTCTCTATTCCACTACCCCTTTGTTTTTATCAAGGTTCAACTTTTCGTTTTTTGTTTCTGTTCCGGTCATCAAAGAAGTTCTAAATTTTTGTTCTGTTTTGGAAATTCCTCTTTAATTCCAATTTTTGAATTTTAGTACTTTTTTGTAAATACGCTAATGAATATGCAATACTAATGGTAAATTATTCAAAGTACATAAATTATAAATACTAAATACGCCAATTCCGGTTCGTGAATTTCAAACGATATCATGATTTTTATATTAAGACACCTGAAATTATAAATAAATAATAAAAAAAATTATACAAATTTTATTTAATAAAAATTCTGTATAGTCTATTCACTACAAGGAATACAGTGATTTTTGACGGTTTCGAGCCGTCGACGGCCATCGGGAGCCTTCGGAAATGCCGTTGGTATAGAAAACATGACTTTAATTTGTCTTTTTTCGACGGAAACAATGATGTTTTTTCGATGGCTTCCAACGGCTGTTTCGACGGCATTTCCGACGGTTTTTTCCGAGGAGTTAGACGTCCACGCGGCTTGAAAAATCATCGAAAACCCATCGAGAGCTATCGCTGATTTTTTGTCAATAAGCCGTTAGAAACCGTCGGAAGCCATCGGAAATTTAGGTGATTTTTTTTCATATTACAGCTGTTAATCCTCTTTTGTTCACGACTTAATAAGCTACGACTTAACGACTTAAGAGTTGCCAACCTAAAAGGACTTACCGACCCAATAGTTGCCGACCTAACAATTAACCGACCTACCGACTTAAGGAGCTAACGACTTAAAAGGACTTACGACCTAAGGAATGAGACGACTTGACAAGCTGCGACTTAAAGATCTAAACCATGCCGACCTAAAAGGCATACCGACCTAAGATGTGGACCGACTTAAGAGTTACGACCTAAGATGTGGACCGACTTAAGAGTTACGACCTAAGATGTGGACCGACTTAACAGGTTACGACCTACCGACCTAAGGAGCTAACGACCTAATAACTCGTTCAAGTCAAGTATAAAAGCTACATTTTCGAGTGATTCTTTAAGTCGTTACCGACCTACGATTTATGATAAGTCGTATGCGACTTAAATAACTCGCTTAGAAAGAATCAACAGCAACCGAAGTAAGTCGGACTCCCTATGTCGCCACCGACTTACGATCTACGACCTACCTTGGGTCGTGGCCGACCTATCACTTGGTGATAAAATTTTGCTCAGAAATCCTCTCTATAAATACCCCCAAACTCCAACAAGTAGGGGACTTTTTTGGCCGATCATTTTCCAAAGCGTCGTTACTCTGCAGAATTCACAACTCATTAAACATTCCAAGATCTCTAAACATTCAAGCAATTACAACGAGCTTCGAAAGGAATCTACCGCATTCAATACGAATTCGAGAAGATCTTCTACATCGGAGTTCGAGCCATTAGTCTAGATTGTTTTGAAATCAGAATATATTGTATTCACAAGCATATTGTATCATCTTGTAATCATAAATCAGCAATAAAGAGATTCAAAGTGGACGTAGGCTCGATCTCAAGCCGAACCACTATAAATTGCTGTCTTTTACCGCTTATTCACTATTATGCTGCTTATTTCTTTTTCCCGTCACATGGGTGGTGCTTTCACAACTCTATCACGCACACCTAGTGTTAGCATTCAATTTTTAGCGTTAACATTTTGGTGCTTTCACTGAGAATTGAACTCAAGCGATCATTCACTATTGCTTCACGGAAGTTTGTTGAAAAAGTTTCTCTCAAGACCAGAAGTCTGTCAGACATAATGGCTCCTGGAAGAAAAGCAGATCTGTTAGATCTGAAGATGCTCGTGACAATACTGCCACTTCTCTTTTCCAAGTCAAGCAACTCCAAGCGTCGGGGTGACGCGAAAAGAATTAGACGCTGCTGTGTCTGGACTGTACCAGTAGATTGAAACTCAGAATAATCTGATGATGGAAAAGCTGAATGCTTTGCTCGGGGGTAATCAAAGACCAGTAAACAATGAAGAAAACTTTGCTGATGCTGTTCCCAACTCCGAAGGGAGAAATATTCCTCAAGAAAGATCTGGTGCCGCTGAAGGGGCACTTCCCCAAGCTAAAGGATCCAGGCCATCGCCAGTTCTCCCCGAACGATTGCCCGGACAAACTTCTGAGAAAATGACCGAAGCCTATTCTGCAAAGTCACTAAACAATGAGGAGTATCTCTTCGGCATGATTCGGCAGATAATGAAAGAAAGCATGCAGAGAAATGAGGATGAGAGTGATTGGGGATTTGCTCCAAGTAAAACTCCATTTACTGAGAAGATTCTAAAGGCTGAGTTTCCCAGAAAATTCGTTCCTCCTACCATTCCTGCTTATCGAGGAACAAGTGACCCGAATCAATTCCTGTACAAATATGATTGGCACATGACCGGCGCCAGAGTGACTAATGAGATTAAATGCCGGTATTTCCCGGTATACTTGGAAGGAGTGGCGTTACTTTGGTTTACAAAGCTTCCTGTGCGGTCTGTTGATCAATTTTCCAATCTGACTCGAAAATTCAAGGAGCAATTCAGATTATACACTTCAAGAGCAAAGGATATAATGTCTCTATCAAGTCTCGAACAGAACCCTGGAGAACCCATCAAATCCTTTTTGAATCGCTTTAATATAGCCTTAGCTGAAGTTGATAACGCAGAACCGCGAATGATTTTGACCTACTTAATGCGGGCTATTGACAAGTCAAGCGAGTTTGGAAAATGGTTGAAAATGAAGTAACCAAACTCACTCGAGAAATTCTACAAAAAGGCTGATGAGTTCATGCGCCTAGAAAATCTCTTTGTGTCAGCTAAAGTTGTGACAACAGTGGTGGAAAATAATGCTACAGTTCAGAACAAAAAGGAATCTGTAAATCAGAAAAGGGAGAGTAATGGTGGAAAGAAGCAGAAGGATCTCAAAAAGCCCCGCTTCCTCAAGCCTTCGGATTTTACCCCTCTAACTGATACACCGGAGAATATTTTCATCGCCACTAAGGATGCTGTTGAATTTCCAAAACCACCGGCAGTAAAAGTTGGGAAAAATGCTGCTCAAAGCGGAAGATTTTGCAAATTTCATAACCAACTAGGCCATGATACCAACGAGTGCCGCCACTTGAAAAGCCTGATTGAAGAATTGTTAAGAGAGAATAAGTTGCAGCAGTATGTTAAAAGGAATAGAAAAGACCCGTCTTCATCTAACCAGGGGCAGCAACCTCCAACTCATTCATCTGGTTCAGGAGAGAGGCCCGCTGCACAAGAAACAGAAAGACCTGTTATCAATGTGATCACAGGAGGACCTCATCCGGTTGGCAAGAGTTGGGGTGAGATGGAGAGGTACGCTAGAGCTTTGAAATATGCCCCAGCTGAAGAGAATGTCTTAGTATTGGAAGATGTTGCACCTCTGAAACAACAAAAGACTTTTCATGATGATATCATATTCAGAACCAGGGTTTCTGTTGGTGTGGAGGCTCCTACTAAGGACCCTTTGGTTGTTTCTGTCGGCATTGGGCTGGCTATTGTAAGAAGGGTACTAGTTGATAGCGGTGCCTCATGCAACATACTTTTTAAGAAAACATTTGACCAAATGAAAATTCCAATGGCAGACGTACAGGCTTCATCTCAGAAGATTGCCGGATTTACAGGGGAGCCAAAACAGCCAATTGGAACAGTGGACTTGTTTGTTGAATTGGGAGAAGGACATAAGAAGGTGGTTCGGAAACAAACTTTTATAATTGTTGATGGATTCTCCGCCTATAATGCCTTCTTCGGTCGGCCTACTCTTGCTGCTTTCAAGGCCATCCTCGCTCCGTGGTGCTTAACAATGAAATTTCCTACTGATAATGGAGTTGTTGTTATTAAAGAAGGCCAGAACGCGGGACGAGAATGTTATCTTGTTGAACTTCGAGAGGCCAGGAAAAGAGAAATGGGAAAAGATGCGGCAGCTCCGCTCCGCATCAAGGAACCAACCTTATAGCAAGTACGGGGTGGCCCCTGTACTGGCGAACACAGCAGTGCAAGGAAAGAAACGGATCCCAGGAAAGCCAGTATAGGGGAAAATAGAGTGGTACCCGTGGAAGTAACGGTACCAATACCCGTCGACTCGAAAGACCCTAATAAAGTACTCAATGTGGGTTCACAACTGAGCATAGCAGTTCAAAACACGCTGATATCATTCTTAAAAGCCAATTTGGATGTGTTTGCTTGGTGTCATGCTGATATGTGTGGGATCTCTCCGGAAATTGCTGTACATACCCTGAATATCGATCCAAAATTCACACCAGTGAAACAGAAAAGAAGAACCCAAGGTCCAGAAAGATCAGCAGCTCTAAAGGAAGAAGTAGATCGGCTCATGGAGAACGGTTTCATCAGAGAATCCACTTATCCAAATTGGGTTTCAAATCCAGTACTGGTTAAGAAGGCAAACGGAAAGTGGAGAGTATGCATCGACTTTTCAGATTTGAACAAAGCTTGCCCCAAAGACTGCTTCCCGTTGCCTAGAATCGATCAATTGGTGGATGGAACGGCTGGGCATGAGTTGTTATCTTTTATGGATGCTTACTCCGGATACAATCAGATTATGATGCATGAGTCAGATCAGGAAGACACAAGCTTTATCACGGATGTGGGTCTCTACTGCTACAAAGTTATGCCTTTCGGATTAAAGAACGCTGGGGCAACCTACCAAAGACTCGTTAATGCGATGTTCAAACCTCAGATCGGCAAAACTATGGAAGTTTATGTTGATGATATGTTGGTAAAGTCAAAGAAAGCAATAGACCATATGGATCACTTGGCGGAAATGTTCACAATTCTTCGAAAGTATAGAATGAAGCTCAATCCATTGAAATGTTCATTCGGGGTAGAGTTTGGAAAATTCTTGGGTTTCATCGTGAGCGCTAGGGGCATCGAGGCCAATCCTGCTCAAATCATAGCTCTAAGAGAGGTCAAAGCCCCTAAAACAAAGAGAGAACTGCAAAGTCTCAATGGGAAAGTCGCTGCTCTGAGTCGCTTTATTTCCAAGGCCACAGACAAATGCATTCCCTTCTTTGATGCTCTAAAGAAAGGAAAGAAAATTTTTGAATGGACTCCCGAATGCCAGAATGCTTTCGATGAACTAATTCCTCATATGGAAATGCCTCCAGTTCTTTCCAAGCCTAGTAATGGTGAAGACCTTTTCATCTATTTAGCAATTTCATCTCACGCTCTAAGTGCAGCACTTGTACGAGAAGATATGAAAATACAACGTCCAGTCTACTACATCAACAAACGGTTCACTAGGGCAGAGATGAATTATTCAAAAATAAAAAAGCTTGCTTTTTGTTTGCTAATTGCTTCCAGGAAGTTGAGGCCATATTTTCAATCTCATCCTATCAAGGTCCTTACTGATCAAACTCTAAAGCAAGTCCTGTATCGTCCTGAGACTTCGGGTCGTCTTTTGAAATGGAATATTAAACTCAGCCAGTATGACATCACTTACCATCCTCGAAGAGCAATCAATGGACAAGCTTTAGCGGATTTCATTGCGGAATCTACTGACAAAGGTGACAATGAGAAAGAAACAACCGATAGCGTTCAAATCCAGTGGAAGTTGTATGTTGACGGTTCGAGAAATGATTATTGTTTTGGGGCAGGGGTTGTGCTTGAAACTCCCGAAGGACGATCATTGTGTTATGCATTGAGACTGGAATTTCCTTCAACAAACAATGAAGCAGAGTATGAAGCTCTCATTGCCGGATTAAAAATTGCCAAGGAACTAAACATCAAAGTGTTACAGATCTTCAGCGATTCCCAGCTTATTGTTTGCCAGGTAAAGAAAGAGTTTCAAGCTAAAGGTGGAAATCTGCCCGCATACTTGTCAAAGGCATGTGAACTTCTCGAAGATTTCGATCATTACACGATAAGTCACATTCCTCGGGTAGAAAACATGAAGGCGGATTCTCTAGCAAAATACTCAAGTTCTGGAGAAGCTCAATTACTGGGATTAGTTCCTGTGGAAGTTCTGTCAGCTCCAAGCATTGATGAGATGGATATTGATTGGATTATGGCTGCGTCTCAAGAGCATGAATCATGGATGACTCCAATCAAAGAATATCTACTCAATGGTTCCTTGCCGGAAAGTTCTAAAGAACGTCGAAAAATGTTGAGGAAAGCATCAAGATATATAATTCAAGATGGCCGATTATACAGATGGGGATTCTTAATGCCATTACTCCGACGTGTAACGAAGGAAGAAGCCAAGACGATTCTAGGTGAGGTACACGGAGGAGAGTGTGGGGATCATTCAGGTGGTCAAACTCTAGCCAAGAAAGTTCTCCGATATGGGTATTTCTGGCCAGACATCAATCGAGATGCTGCTATTTACTCCCGAAAGTGCGACAAGTGCTAGAGATTTGCAAAAATCCCAAAAGCGCCTTCCACCGAACTCACACAAATGGTCATCCCATGGCCGCTCGCCATTTGGGGAATAGACTTGATTGGACCTTTACCGATCGCTAAATCTGGAATCAAATATGCTATTGTTGCTGTTGATTACTTTACTAAATGGGCCGAAGCTGAACCCTTAGCCACTATTACCTCTAAAAAGATGATAAATTTCGTAACTAAAAATATCATTTGTAGGTATGGTGTGCCGCAAAAGATAATCACAGACAACGGTACCCAGTTTGAAAGTGAAGAATTCCAAGACTTTTGCAAACGGTTCAGAATTCGAAAAAGCTTCTCAGCAGTGGCTCATCCGCAGGCAAATGGGCAAGTGGAAGCGGTAAACAAAATTATCAAGTCAATCATCAAAAAGCAACTCGAAAAAGCAAAAGGTGGTTGGGTCGATAAGCTTCCACTAGCACTATGGGCATACAGAACTACTCACAAAACTACGACTGGGCACACTCCATTTTCACTAGCATACGGATCAGAAGCAATGATTCCAGTGGAAGTATAAGTCCCTTCACATAGAAGAATTCATTTCAACGAGGTCGAAAATGAAAAACTGCAACTTGAAGCCCTTGATTTTCTTGATGAAAAAAGAGAAGAAGCTAGGCTCAGAGTTTCAGCTTATCATCAAAGGATAGCCAGGCACTTCAACTCTAAAGTTCGCCAACGCAGCTTTGAGGTCGGTGACTTAGTCTTGAAAAGGATCATGACAGCAACTGGTGTGTTTGGGCCAAACTGGGAAGGACCATATGTCATAGGCAATAAACTTCTTGATGGCACTTTCAAACTCATAACTGTTGAAGGAGATCCAATTCCAAGAGCCTGGAACAGCAACCACTTACATCCTTATTTTACTTGAAAAAGCTTTGCTCAAAATTGTAAAATAGTGATGAATGTATCAGTTGTATTGTAAGACATTGTAAATCAGTGTAAATGAATGAAAGCTATAAAGTGGATGTAGGCCCGATTCTCGGCCGAACCACTATAAATCTTGTGTTCTTTACTATTTTATAATGCCTGTTTCATTTCGATATGTAAATACTTTAAATGTATTGCTAAAATGTCGATTCAAAATTACGGGACATTAAAACAAGGCTTACTCGTCACAAAGCCAAGCGACCCCTATAAATCGCCTATTAAGCAAATACCAAGCGACAAAAATTCCAGATTCACATCCTATACAAGAAGAACTTCACATAAAAAGTTGGCGACTCCACTATGTCAAGCACTCGTTAACTGGTTGTGATCGTCAATATAAAAAGACATTCAACCAAGTAACTTGCGTTTGCTCCGTGAAGTCACTCAACAGTGAAGTCTACTTCTTCGGATAAAGCAATTTACTTGCAAAAGAAAGGAAGATGCGCTTGGAAACGATAATAAAGGATCGCTGGTGAACAGATTACGAGAAAACATGGACAAGCAAACAGAAACGCAACTTCCCTAGAACACCATTCAAAGCCCTCTAACGAGGCACGCCGAAAAATGAAAGTGCTTTCCTCAATCAAAAAAGATTGGTGGAACCACCGGAGGGGCACCTTCCCAAGCTGAAGGAACATGGCCCTTGTTAATTGATTACGATCATTTGTGCAAACGAACATCCGATCAAGCAACTTGCGTCCGCCTCGTGGATCCATCCAACCATGAGAAAGTAACTTCCAGGCAATCAAAAAGCCCTCTTCGGAGGCACAAGCCCTCTTCGGAGGCACATGCCCTCTTCGGAGGCAAAAGCCCTCTCCCGAGGCACCACAAGCCCTCTTCGGAGGCACATGCCCTCTTCGGAGGCAAAAGCCCTCTCCCAAGGCACCGCAAGCCCTCTTCGGAGGCACAAGCCCTCTTCGGAGGCACAACTCTTCAGAGGAGCCCTCTTCGGAGGCTTGTCCCAAAATAGAATGCTCAAACAAAAAAGCCTTCTCCAGAAGCACATTTCAACTCTCAAAGGAAGGTTAACTTATTCATCTCAAAATGTTCTTCCTAAAAAAGTTGAAATGCTACAAAAAGACCTCTTCGAAGGCATACTTCATCGTGCTCGAAGTACCAAAAATAAGCCCTTTACCGGGGCACAAAATCAAAACCTTCTTCAGAAGCTCATTTCACTGCGTAGGAAAATCCACTTTTTAACAAATAAAAGTGATCATCTCTGAAAGTTGAAGTGTTCTTCAAGAAAGAAAGAGAAAGTAAAAATTTCTCCAAAAACGAGATATACTCTATTAAAAGCAGAATGATTCTTCCCTTAAAAGTGGAATAGTTATTCTCTGAAAATAAGAGTATCAGTCTTGTAAAAGCAAGAAATGTTGCAATGCACTTGTGGTATAGGGGCAACATTATACAATTCAGTTACATTAATAGAAGTAATATACAAGCAACATACCACAAGTTCATTGCAATATCACGTAAAAAAAAGATGTAGAATAAATGCATTCTCAAACACAGACAAAGAATTTGTACAAGTAAAAAGAATCGTTTATTCTACACTAAAAATGAGAAACAGATGTATTCCTACATACACAAGAGTTTGTACAAGTAAAAGAATTATTTTATTCAATACTGTGAAAATTCTTTACATGTGCAGATATCAAAAAAAGCGGGGACCGGTACCCGCACAATCTCCGGTCGATACATGCAAAAAGCAAAATAAGAAGTAGAAAATCCAGCTTGTCATTCCTTCTTCCCGCTACCTTTGGAGCCTTTGCCTGGCTTGATAGTTAATTTCGGAATCCGGCGTGGGCGGGATGGAGAAGGAGGAGTGGTTGGATCTTCTTCTATTTTGTCTTCCCTAGCTGAAGCACTTCTCTTCTTCTTCTTTAATGCACGCTTTCCTTTCCTCTTTGAAGAAGATTCGCTTCTCGGAGTCAGCAGCATGGAAAGCTTTGTATCATCATCAAATGACTGCTCCGGAGTCTTCTCACTGTCCTCCGTCCCTTCCGCTTTCTGTTCTTGAGAAGCGGGTGGATCCTCCAAGCCTTGGAGAGCTTCTATCTATTCCTCCTGCGACCCTGGTTGAGAAGCAGGAGTGACTTGAAGAGGTGGAGGAGGAACAACTGGAAGAGGGGAAGAGTGCACAGTGCTCGTTGCTTCCGCTACAGAAGAAAAGAAGTCAAAATCAGTATTCTCCAAAAAAAGAGAAGATATTGGATCACCAGGACTTAAGTAATAAGCAAGAAATTCATCCAAATCAATTGAATCGAATGAATAATCCACTTGAGCCAGATCTGAATCGAAGTTAACTGGAGAAGTTGGTTTTGACAGTTCAATTTCAAATTTTTCAGCCTCGATGTCTTCTTGGCTCTTTTCCTCAATCTGAGTAAGGGGAGACTCGGTGGTGACGGGCTTAGCCTCAACGTCTTTTGCAGGAAGAGGAGAGTGAGAGCTGGAACCAACGATATCAACATCGGTCGGAATCGAAGTGTGGACAGGGGCAGTTAAAGATATTTTCTTTTCTGAGTGTTCTTCTGCCACTGTTCCAGCTCTAGCTTTAGCAAGTTGCTCTTTTCCTCTTGCAAGAGCGGCACGAGTATCATCATCAAGGTAAATTGCCTCAAGCGCCGTCTCATTGTAGCCAGCTCCCCCGAGCATATCGATCGCAGCCTCCCATACTTCAGCTAGGGTGATTTCATATTTTGGTCCCAAGAATGAGAGACTCCCGCGCCCCAAGACGCTGTGAATATAAAAGTCAAATAAAGTTGAGTCGATGCTGGCCTTGGTTGCTTCGTGAGACTCTTCAGCCGCAACTTGTCCAGCAACCGCGTCGTCACGCTCTTTCTCAACTTTAAGAAGCCTAGCTTTTAGCATTTCTATCTCTGCGTTCTGGGAGTTAAATGTTTCCCGCAGTTGGGCGTTTTCTTGGCGGTATTTTTCAGTGATATGCTGTTCGGCTGCAAGTTTCATCTCGGCATCCCTTTGAGCAGCGTGCGCATCCCGCACTTGTTTCTGGAAAACTTCTTCTTTTTGAATATGTGAGGCAGAAGAAGTAGCAAGATTTTCTTTAAGTTGCTTGACTTCAGATTCAAGTCTTGCATTATCATCGGCAATGCTTGACATTTCTGCGTCATGTTGCTTGACGATTTTCTTCCACTCAGAGTGATCATTTTCCATTGTCAGCATGGCCTCAAGATTCATGCGGTTGACCCTTTGAAGTTCATCGACCAGTTTCTACCATCCAGACATTCTTTCAATATCAAGCCTAACAGCATCTAGATTCCTCAGCATGGCTTGCTTATCGATAGGGACCAAGTCTAAGTCAAAGCGCACCCCTTTTAAGCACCAATTCGGAAATCGGCTTTGAAGTGTTGAAGGGCCGTCTTTAACTTGATACTGAGGCCTGTTTATTATTGCCTGGATGTTAGACTTCTTTAAGGCAGAAGATCTAGATGGGATATCAGAAGGGATAGGAACGTCAGCCTTATCAGAAATTGCAGATGCGTCCTTCTCGCTAAGCCTAGCCCATTTGCTGGGATCTTCAGAGATAGGGCATTTTCCTTTGTCGTCATACGACTTTCTCTTATGAGAGGTGTCGTCTCTTTGAGAGGAGTCGTGACGTTCTTCCCTCCTTCTTTGTTGCTCTTCATAAGCTTTCCTCTCTTGAGCTTTTCTAACTGCTCGCTCTTCATCAGATTCTCTACGAGTAGGGAGATAGCGACCGTAATCATAAGATTCGCACCCTCCATAGTGCCGAAAGTTGTCGTAATAAGAGCCACTTCGCCCCATCAGAAAACCTGAAATTGAAGAAAAGATAAATCTTAGAAATCTTCAAATTGAAGAAGCTAAGTGCATATAAGTGCCAAAAATCCTAAGTGTGCGGTGTGCAAACTACGCGCGTCAGACTACAAACCACTCTTGGGTGTGGAAACGGCAATGACTTGTGTGGTAGGTGTTGTAGTTTGTTGCAAAGAAGAGGTCACTTCAACAATAGGAGAGATCACTTTTGAAGTATCATCTTTAAAGAGCTCCTGAGAAGTTATCATTATATCGCTCAAGTTATCAAAAGTGTCATCGCCGTGATACCCAACAGAACTCTCTTTTTCAGCTTCCACGTTTGCCGTCTTTTCAGAAATTTGTGGATTTTCTTCCTCTTCAATAACTGGAGCAAGTGCCAGTTTGCTAGAAAGTCCCACAACGTTAGTAGAAGTAGAACACTTCACCAGTGAAATCTCAGTGGTGTGTTCTTTCAGTGTAAGTTCTTCGGCAGGAGCAGGGGTATCTGATGCCTTAGCTGGAGAATCAGGGACTTCATGTGGCTGAATGGAACGGGAAGGATGTAAGAGTCCAAATTGATGGAAAAACTCATCTTTCAGTAGAAATTGAACATTCCTCTCCTCAATTGGCACGGCCATAAGCCTCTCGAAGGTTGTTTTGTGACTAGGGTCCCTAAAAGGAGGAGGGAGCGTTGAAAAAGTAGAAAAAGAAGTTAACACTTGACAATTCGGACTTCGAAGAGTTCAGAAAACATAAGGAAAGGAAAAAGATAAATGGTCATACTTCCCACTCTCCAGATGGCATAAAATCCCGGGATAACGAACGTAGAAAAACTGGCTTAGAAAACCGTGAACATTGTCAGGGAGACCGATGATCAATTTACGGTTTCTAGCACTTCTCACGACTGTGATAGAAGGATGATCTTTATTTTTGGAAAAAGAACACAGATAACAAATTTCATCAAAACTTGGGAGACGATCCAATGTTCTCCTAAATAGCACACAAAGTCCCATCAGAATGGCGTATCCGTTGGGATGTAACTGAAAGGGAGAAATTGATAATCGTAGAAGAAGCCGTTGAAGGAAATCGTTGAATGGAGGAATAGCTCTGTTCATGCACATGTGGCGATTAACGGCAACGAAACCATGAGGAGGTATAACAGTAGTGTCACTCCTCTCAGGCAGTATGGCATCCATTTCAGCAATGCCGAATTGAGTACATAGCTGGCGGAAAACTCTGTATGTTAGTGTAGTTGAGATTCGTTCCGGAGGATCAGCTAATGGAACAGGGATAGGAATAGTTTCTCCGGCTTGAGCTGTTGCTTCTTCTTGTTGAGAAGACATTCTACACAATCAACTGGATGTTCAAATGTGAAGGTGCACGTTTTCTAAAAAGTGTGAAGTGTTGTGCAAAACTAATGAAAATAAAAAGCAAACATAACTGGAATTAAACTAGCTGACAATCAGTCGATTACAAGATTTCAGAACTTGTTAATATTCAAGTGCAGTGTTAATGCAAACAAATCAGTTTCAGTTGACTATTACGATTTTGCTTTAATACTTCACTTGAATTGGTTATTGTACAGCATTTCGTTCATACAGTTCATTTAATTTGATTTTTTCTTTATCAACTAATCTGTCATTTGATGTGGGCAGTCAGTGGCAGTATATTCGTCCCAGTTTTCTATAAATGTTATAACAGGCAATTAGAATTATAGATAATCTGTAAAAGAATGCAACAAAATTCAACAGTTCAAAGTCCAGGCAAAGCTTAAAAGTGTCAAGTGCTAAGTCGTCGATGACTCAAGTGCTAACTCGACGACGACTTAAGAAAGATTTCCTACGGGTTAAGTTAAGTCGTTGGTTCTCTGATTCTTTGGGTCGTCAGCCATAACACTTATAAAGATATGAAGCTTCGGTTCATAACAACACATGTGCTAACTCGTCCACGACTTAAAGGTTATGAGGCGAGCTAGGGTAAGTCGTTTATGCTACAAGTCGTTGGCATTTCAAGTCAACAGTCCTTAAGTCTTAGGTCGGATAAAGAAGCAAAAGCTCCAATTCAAGGCAACGAGAAATCCTCCAAGTCCTAACTCGGAAACGACTCAAAGCTTAGGTCGCATGAAACTGCTAAGTCGGTTCCGACTTAAGTCATGAAAGTCACTGGGTCACACGAAATTCCTAAGTCGTGACCAAGCTAGTATCTCAACCAGCTTTCCTCCTTAACTCTTAACCCATTAACTCAATAGCCTCATCAACAACGATCCTCGTTCCATCACACCATTGGATCACCCAAAAACCAATTCAAATCGCCTCAGATTTGTTGTGAATCCGATATGTTACTGCTCTATCACAACTACAACATGATCGATGGCAATTGCAGATCGATCGAAGAGTTACTCACAATGAAACGCGGCACCAAAAAACAAATGGAAGTTGGAAAATGGGGAGTTAGCAATTCGACAGTGGACATGGATGAATGAAGATCGGATTGACTTACGAGGTATAACGGGAAGATGATTGGCGATTGGATGGTTGAAATTTGTCTTTAAAAGCTCGGAATTACGTCAATGGCGGATTCAAATAGAAGAACAGGTGAGGAGAAGGAAAAATGATTCAACTATTTATACGCTGGAAGGAGGGTCGACATACACGGTGTACGACCTACGACTTATCTTAAGTCGGTTACGACCTAACAGACTCGTCAAAAAGCGAGTTAAGAAAATCGAAGCACATGACCTACGATTTAGGCGTATACTTCGAGGGGCAAATGTTAATCCTCTTTTGTTCACGACTTAATAAGCTACGACTTAACGACTTAAGAGTTGCCGACCTAAAAGGACTTACCGACCCAATAGTTGCCGACCTAACAATTAACCGACCTACCGACTTAAGGAGCTAACGACTTAAAATGACTTATGACCTAAGGAATGAGACGACTTGACAAGCTGCGACTTAACGATCTAAACCATGCCGATCTAAAAGGCATACCGACCTAAGATGTGGACCGACTTAAGAGTTACGACCTAAGATGTGGACCGACTTAAGAGTTACGACCTAAGATGTGGACCGACTTAACAGGTTACGACCTACCGACCTAAGGAGCTAACGACCTAATAACTCATTCAAGTCAAGTATAAAAGCTACATTTTTGAGTGATCCTTTAAGTCATTACCGACCTACGATTTCTGATAAGTCGTATGCGACTTAAATAACTCGCTTAGAAAGAATCAACTGCAACCGAAGTAAGTTGGACTCCCTATGTCGCCACCGACTTACGATCTACGACCTACCTTGGGTCATGGCCGACCTATCACTTGGTGATAAAATTTTGCTCAGAAATCCTCTCTATAAATACCCCCCAAACTCCAACAAGTAGGGGACTTTTTTGGCCGATCATTTTCCAAAGCGTCGTTACTCTGCAGAATTCACAACTCATTCAACATTCCAAGATCTCTAAACATTCAAGACATTACAACGAGCTTCGAAAGGAATCTACCGCATTCAATACGAATTCGAGAAGATCTTCTACATCGGAGTTCGAGCCATTAGTCTAGATTGTTTTGAAATCAGAATATATTGTATTCACAAGCATATTGTATCATCTTGTAATCATAAATCAGCAATAAAGAGATTCAAAGTGGACGTAGGCTCGATCTCAAGCCGAACTACTATAAATTGCTGTCTTTTACCGCTTATTCACTATTATACTGCTTATTTCTTTTTCCCGTCACACAGGTGGTGCTTTCATAACTCTATCACACACACCTGGTGTTAGCATTCAATTTTTAGCGTTAACAACAGCAACCATTCATATTCCATATATCACATCAATATCTATATATATCACAACACATCAAAATCAATATATATTAGATATATAAGCTAAAATCAATATCAATATCAATAACAATGTAAAACTCAAACATTAACATCTCAATCTTAAACTCAAAGATTACCATCAATACAAAACAAACCATCCATCATTGATCTCACACACCCAATAGCTACAACATATACTACGTCTAAAATGCCAACCAAACACATCCGTCCAACAAATCAACCTTACAAATCAACATCAAACATGACATCAACCACCAAATTCCACAAATCAACCTCACCATCTCTCATTGTATATGTACACTAGGTTCAAAAACAAACACTGCAAAATGTACCTCATGACCCATCGTCGGCTCCTGAACCACTAGACGAAGGGAATGCTCCATGTTGCTCCATGTACTCGGCTGGTTCAGTTGCTCCATTTGCGCTGCTCAAAGGCAGTCCTAATCCTCCAGTTGTGCAATCTACGGTTGAATCTCATTAATCTCAGCTTTATCTTGAGCCTTTTGATAAGCCTTTTGTGAGGCCCGAGCCTACAAAACAAGTTGATATATGTTTAAGTTATTACATAACTTTTATAAAAATTAAACAATTTTTACAATTAATTTTTATAAATTACCGCTTGATTGCTGTAGCCATAGCTCGTATTTCGTCGTGTGGGGTCCATAACAGAGTCGAAGATAGTGTACTCCTCATCAGTGGTCAATTGCTCCTATCCCGATTGCTTGATCATCTGCGCACGTGCTTGCATAAATCTTTCCGGCAACGCAAAATTAAATACAATTAAATATTACATGAAATTATTATAATATTTTATAACTAATTAATTAAAATGATCATTATTAATAACTTATAACTTAAAATATACTTACATGTGCGGCGTATGCTTTGTCATCCTCATGCCATGCATACATCACTGATCCCTTATCGTCGGTCTTTCTAACAGCATGGGTATGTGCAAATACGTCCATATACGAGACAGGAGACCCACACGCTCTTTCCTGCAATAATTGGTGTATATTATTGTTGTAAACATACAAATTTATACAAAAAATATAATAACTGTTCGTAATTGCAATTAATCAATTTACCAGGTCTTCAAGATGATGCTGAAATGATTTCGAGCCACCACGGTGTGTGCGTGGATTTTTCCACCTGATCGCCGGGTTCCTGTCTGACTCCGCCTGCAAATTAAAAATTAAGATTATATTTTAAAGGTATAAATTAGGTATTGTCTACTGAAAAAATTAAGGTGATATCCGATAGACTTACCCTGAATTCATCACTTCTCCACCATGCGACCGAAGCATCCCATATGCTGGCACCCATCCATCTTGGCTTCTTCCCAGATTTTCTGATGGTGGACATCATATCCCGGTAATTCTTTACAACCTTAGAGTTCCAATGGCACTAGGAAAGAGAAAGTTCATCTTCTTATATGTCTACCACCCCCTGTATATATTTTGAAAAAATATAAGTTATACATTAATACTTAGTCAGCAAATTGTAAAGTGATTATATATAATGATATATAAATTTACATCTAAACAATGGTTCAACTTCTACACAGTTAAGAAGAACGTATGTGTGGGCTACATGGTAATCTCTATCTCTAACCATACTTTCACACATTTTCCAACTGGGCGTCCCTGCTGTCTAAAAATAGATAACATTGATTCAGAAAAATATTGTTCAATGCCCTCATCATTTCACATAGCACTTTCAAAAGATAAGTTCACATGGTCACTGAAATAATAGAGCAAAAGAACGAAGCTTCTTCTGCGATATATGATTTGCATATCGAACCTTCAACTCGTGCTTTTTGTCTCACTTTTTTCTTTAGATGATTTAAGTACCTGTTAAGAATAATTATAATTAAATTTTATTTCATGTAATTAAACTAATATTTAACATACTCAATATTAATACCTTTCAAACAGACACATCCATCCATATTGCACAGGACCTCGAAGACACACTTCGTATGGAAGATGAATAGGTAAATGCTCCATTATATTAAAGAAACATGGAGGAAATATTTTTCTCGAGTTTGTAGAGCAGTATAGGAATTTCTTCCTCAAGTTTGCGTAGATGATCAACTTTTAACATAGTTGAACAAAGCTACTTATAAAACAATCTAAGTTCTGTTATAACCATCCAAACATTTGTGGGCAATAGTTCTTTGAAAGCGACGGGTAACAAATGTTCCATCATTACATGACAATCATGACTTTTCATCCTACTCAGTTTACAATTCTCATAGTCGACACATCTATGAAGATTGAAGGAAACTCCATCATGAAATCTTAATCCTTCCACCAACTTTAAGAGTACTTTAACTTGGTTACTGTCTAGCTCATAGCATGCTTTGGGTTTTTTTGGGTCAGTTGGCTTCATATGAAGCTTAGGACGATTGCATATTTCCTCTATATCACGTCTTGATTTCAAATCGTCCTTAGTCTTTCCTTTAACATTCAGAGATTGTTAAACACATTATCGAACACATTTTTCTCATTGTGCATCACGTCGATCTTATGACGAATTAGGATATTTTTCCAATAAGGAAATTTCCAAAATATACTTTGTTTGCACCAATTATGAATTGTCGATTTACCTTGAATTCCAATTTGTTCACTAGTTTCATGTATCTTTGGACAATCCTTTACATGGTCATAAATATCTTCGCTTGACTAAATCCTTGGTGGTCGTAAGGTCTCAAGTCTATTACTTGTAAAGTTTTTTTATCTTTTCTAAAAGGATGATTAATATGGAGAAAACACCGATGACAGTCAAACAACGAAATTTTCTTCCCATGCGGTAAAGAAAATGCTCGTGTTTCTTCCATGCAATAAGGACAAGCAAGACGACCAACCGTACTACAACATGAAAGCATTGCATACACAGGAAATTCGCTTATAGTCCACAACAGAGAAGCGAACATATGAAAATTATTTTTTTTTTGAAATGTCAACACCTTCATACCATAATGTTTTCAACTCTTCAATCAATGGTTGTAAATATATGTTGATTACTTATGTCGGATCATTAGGGCTAGGGATGACAATAGTGAGAAACATATACAGAGTTTTCATATACACCCATGGAGATAAATTGTAAGGTGTAATGGTTAGAGGCCAAGATAAATATTTTGAACCAAATTGAGAAAACGGTGAAAACCCATCTGTACATAAACCAAGTTTAACATTACGACTCTCCGCTGCGAAAGCGGGGTATGTCTTATCAAAATGCTTCAATGCTTCTCCATCAGCTGGGTGTGTTAACGTGCCTTCTTCTGATGCGCGGTTACAAAAGATGCATATAACCTTTGAAGACTATGAGTGATGGGTAAGTAATGCATAGGCTTGTACGGAACTTCCTTTCCCTTCTTCTTTCTTGGTTTGTATCTTTCCTGATTACATATTTTACAATTCCTAAGAATGATGTCTTCTTTCCAAAACAATATGCAACCATTTAAACATGTATCTATTTTTTGACATGGCAAACCAAAAGCAGACATAAGTTTCACTTCATAATGACTTTCGCACATTAAATTATCGAGTGGCATATGTCGTTTTGTAGCTTGTACTATAGCTGTAAACCCGATTTATGTGAAGTTGTATTTTTATTTCATTGTTATGTATTCTGCAGTTACTGATAATTGAGTAACGCTTGTACAACCATCCCAATCGGGTTTCTTAGCAGCATCCAATAAATCATAATTTTTTTTGCTCCAATACTTGGTTCTTCTTCAACATTAACATCATTACCATCAACTTCAACAGTAGGTAACATTGAACGTGCTGCATCTTCAACCATATCTTCTATGAGATTCATCGGAATAATTTCATTATCCACCTCCTCCTTTGAATGTACGAGATTAGGTGCTATAAGTTCTCCATGACGATCCCATACCAAATAATTCGGCATGAAACCATATTGGCGGAAATGAACAATTACCATATCCGGTATCAAATTCTTCAATAATTTGCAGCTACTACATGGACAACGAATTTTTTTGTCATTCTGATTATTACTTAAAGCAAATTCAATAAAGACGTGTACATCATTTTGAAAATATTCACTTATTGAGCCTCCAATTTCTCTTCTTTGTTGGTACATCCAGCTTCGATCGATAAAATAGTTAACCATTTTTCATACCTTAAAACATAAAAATGTATTAATCATTTACGTATTGACATTTTATTTTTCAATTAAATCATACATTTAAATTTTCGTAAATATATAATATTATGATATTTAATTTTATTTTCAAACGGATTTTCACAAATTATATAAATATAATCTTAAATTTTTAGGTTATTGTTTTACATTTTGATGGTGGTCATCCTACTTCCCCTTACAAACACAGTAGTAATTATATTTTGTAAATCATTTCATTTTAAACGATTCAACAACATTTTGGTAGCACTTCCCCTTTGTTCCCTATATCGCACACATATGCGTGTACATAGGGAACAAAAGGAAAGTGTTGTCGAAATTTTGTGAACTGTTTAAAATGAAATGATTTGCAAAATATAATTACTTTGTTGTGTTTGTAACTTGTCTAATACAGGGACAAATCTGACAAATATTGTATCAGGTGAATATAAATTTCCGTTCTATGATATAAACGAATATCCATATAACGATCATATGCAATGTTTGTCAGACAGGGCAAAAAACTATCTAAGGGGATTATAAAAAGTAAAGTGTATTATACAACAATTTTTACAATAATTTATTTACATTCAAAGAAAAGCATACACTAAATCATCGTTTTCGTCATATAAAAAACGCGTACACTAAATCCTGAGCATCGACTCTAATTAATGAAAACTAGCTCTAATGCGCGTATGCACTATTAATCAACACATATACACCAATTAACGTATATATACACTAAACAAATTATTTTTCTCAACATTGGACAAACAATTATAATAACAACGCAATTACATTCAATAGGGTATAACGAACAATCAATGGGGTATTATAAACAACTATAACAACAAATTAACCTTAATTTACCAAATCAAAATTAAATAGGGTTTATAAATTAAACCTTCTTGAAGAGCAATAGTGATGCAGCGCACTGTGATAAGTCACGTGCCTTAAGTCGCCAGCGACCTACCGATCTCCGACCTAACGAGCTCCAACCTAACGAGCTCCGACCTAGCGAGTTAAGTCGCTCACCAGCGCATTCTTTAAGTCGCAGATTCCAGAAGCTGATTCCTTATGTCGCAAGCCCTTAGGTTGCGTGAAGCTGTGCATCTTCTTAAGTCGCAATTCCTTAAGTCGCTTAAGTCGTCCTGAAGCAGATTTTCTTAGGTCACATTTTGTTGAGTCACGTAATGTTGTAAGTTGCAAGTTGTAAGTCGTTATGTCATTTGTTCTTATGTCGTGTAATGTGTAGCTTATAAAGTCGTAGGTGTTGTAAGTCGTATGTCGATAAGTCGTGTGTTGTTATGTCGTGAGTCACAAGTATGTGTGTGATGAAATTCCCTATAAATAGGGGTGTGATGTCATTTGTAATAGTTAGTTGATTTTTGAATAAAATTTTGTTGAGAGCTTTGTGCCTCCATTAAAATTGGAAGTTGAGTGTTATCTCCTTTCTCCATCTTCAGATATTCGAGTGCGCTCGAATCAACGAACTTGAAGCCGATTCACGGAATCTCGTGCATGAGATCAACGTCGAAGAATCGTAGATCTTCTAACGCGGTATCATGCGCGACCAATGTGTTGAAGATAGCTAGAATCCGATATCTCGAGAGATCAACGGATTTGGGCATTTGGGTATCATCAATTCATCGATTCATATTGTTTCATCAATTCGTTATCCGCGAATTCTTCAATTCGTGAGATAGCGATCCTGTACGCTGCGTTAGTTTGGTATCAGAACGAGGAGATAAACTTTTCCAAGTTCGTTGGGTGTGAAGTTCCAAGATTTGAAGTTTTGTGAAGTTTTGTGTTTGGATTTGTTGAAGATTTGATCATGCCTCCGAGATGTGCTAACAGATATCAAAATGTTGAAGAAGTATATAGAAGACAAGAAGCTGAGCAGATGGAACAGCGTATCAATGAAAGGTTCAACAAGGGTATAGAAAAATGGGCGAAAATGATGAACGACATGAACCAAAGTCACAGGAGAACTTCACCAGTTTCGAACCAAGGTAGAAACAGGGTTTCGCCGTCGGTTTCGGAAGAAAGGAGAATGTCACCCCAGTCTTATCGAGATAGAAGAGAGTCATTAGTTTCAATGATGACAGATCATCATGGCTATCGAGATGAAGAGAGAAGAAATCATCGGGGATTTGAGGAAGAACCATATCGTGATGTTGAAAAACATAGTAGAAGGGATATTCGTGGACGTAGAGACATCGATGGTCAGGATCGATATCGAAGTACATCTGATTTTGAAGAAGATGGTGATGGAGGAAGTATTCATTATCGAAATCAAGGCCAAGTGCGAAATCAATTTCGGGATTCAGAAAATGATCGAAAGTGGGAGTCTGGTATGAGGATGGAAATTCCAGAATCCAAAGGTGGTATGCAAGCAGAAGAATTTCTTGATTGGTTGTCTAGTGTTGAAGAAATTTTGAATTTCAAGGATGTGCCAGAGAATCGTAGAGTTCAGTTAGTTGCTACAAAACTACGGGGAAGAGATATGGCTTGGTGGCAGCAAACTAAACTAACTAAGGAGAGAATGGGAAAATCAAAAGTTGTTACTTGGGAGAAGATGAGAAAGTTGATGAAAGCAACTTTCTTGCCATACAATTATCAATCTCTTATGTATCAACGTTTGCAGAATTTGAGACAAGGGACGAGGACGGTGAATGATTATGCAGATGAATTCTATCAATTGATTGCAAGGAATGCTATTATGGAAACTGAGGAACAGCTAACGGCTAGATATATTGGAGGGTTACGAATGCAAATTCAAGACATGGTTAATATGTTTAATCCAATGTCTGCTGTTGAAGCACATCAAAAGGCTCTAGCTTGGAAGAAACAAGGGAGACGAGGAGGTGGTGTGTTTACAAGTTCCAATAATCAGATTAAGGGTGCTAGTAGCAGTGAAAATGTTTCCAAGGCCGTCAATAAACCGGTTGTCAATGAAGCTGCTAAGACCAAGGTCAATAACAGTATTAAGTGATATAATTATCAGAAGTTTGGCCATAAAAGTAATGAATGTACAAAGCCAAAGAAGAGAGCATTAGTTGCAGAAGAATGTGAGTATGATGATGTAGAAGCCGAAGTTGATTATTCTCAACCATCGAAGTTTGATGAAGAAGAAGAAGTTGTGTCTGGAGATGAAGGGTGTAACTTGATGATGAGGAGGTCTTGTTTAACGCCAAAGCAAGAGGATGATTCTAGTTGGTTGAGGAGCAATATTTTTTAGTCAACATGTACTATCTTGGGAAAGGTTTGTCGATTTGTTATTGATGCGGGAAGCTGCGATAACATTATTTCTGAAGAAGCTGTCAAGAAGTTAGGGTTGAAGACTGAAAAACACACTAGACCTTATAAACTAGCATGGCTAAAGAAAGGTGGAGAAGTGAAAGTGGGAAGACAAGCATTTATTACATTTTCTATTGGGAAGAAGTACAAAGATGAAATATGGTGTGATGTAGTAGATATGGATGCATGTCATCTACTATTGGGAAGACCATGGCAGTATGATAGAGCTGTACAACATAATGGTCGCACCAACAGCTACAATTTCATGTTCGAAGGGACTCAAATCACCTTAGTTCCTAAGAAGCGTGAACAAAGTGAAAGCAAGTCAGAGCCGAAAGTGGAACCAACTAGTCTTTTATCTACAAGAGAATTTGTTGAGGAAGTGAAAGATAGTGCTGAAGTGTTTATGTTGATTGGGTATGAAACGAGTGAAGGTCTTGAACTGCCTGAGGAAGCTAAGCCGATGTTGAATGAGTTTGAAGATGTCTTTCCTTCGGAATTGCCCAAGGAATTACCACCACTGAGGGACATACAACATCAGATTGACATAGTGCCAGGTGCTGTTTTACCGCACATGCCGCATTATCGTATGAGTCTGAAGGAGCATGAGGAGTTGAGGAGACAGGTTGAGGAGTTGCTTAATCAAGGGCGTGTTCGAGAGAGTCTCAGTGCTTGTGCTGTACCAGCTTTGTTAGTGTCGAAGAAAGATGGTTCATGGAGAATGTGTACGGACAGTAGGGCACTTAACAAAATAACTGTCAGATACAGATTTCCTATGCCAAGACTTGATGACCTATTGGATCAGCTAAGCGGATCTGTAATCTTTTCGAAGATCGATCTTAAGAGTGGTTATCATCAGATTCGCATAAAACCAGGAGATGAATGGAAGACAGCATTCAAGACACGGGAAGGATTATATGAATGGCTGGTCATGTTGTTTGGTTTATCTAATGCACCAAGTACATTTATGAGGGTGATGAATCAAATTTTTAGACCTTACATTGGAAAGTTTGTTGTGGTTTACTTTGATGACATCTTGATCTATAGTGCTAGTACAGAGGAGCATGTTCAACACTAGCGGAAGGTGTTAACTATTCTTCGTCAAGAACAATTCTATGCAGCAACGAAGAAATGTATGTTCATGACGCGAAGTGTTTTATTTTTGGGATATGTGGTATCCGATGAAGGTGTACAGGTGGATCAAAGTAAAGTAGATGATGCAGCAAATACCTCAATCCGCATTGGCGATGGCGAAGACGAAGACGAGCGACCTAAATCCACCTCTTCAATTCGCGAGCGACCTAATTCCACCACTATTCCGTCACCGCGACCTAACTCCAATGGCCTAAGTCGTGAGCGACCTAACTCTTCAATCGAGCGACCTAACTCCTCTGCCCTAAGTCACGAGCGACCTAACTCTTCAGTAGAACGAACTAATTCCTCTTCCCTAAGTCGCGAGAGACCTAACTCTACCTCTCTAAGTCGCGAGCGACCTTACTCCGCCTCATTAAGTCACCGCGACCTAACGCCAAGGTAGTTGAAAAAGTGAAGCGCGAGAAGCTCCGCCTTAGGTCGTGAACGAGGCAATGCCGCAAGCAATTAGGTCGCGAACAACTTTAGGTCGTTGATACTGGTTTCGTAAGTCGCGAAGAGGGTTAAGGAGTGCAGGTTTACTTCTTTAAATCGTTTGTATGTCTTGCAATTGTTAAGTCGTGTATTCTTTAAGTCGTTGAAGGTCATGTAACGACCTAAGTGTTTGTATTTTCTTGTTAAGTCGTTAAGTCATATACGACTTATGGGAAGCGTGTGTTGTAAAATTCTATAAATAGCGGGTGAGTTGTATCATTTGTGGTTGTTGAATTTGAATAAAATTTCTTTGTGTGCTCTTGTGCCACCATTAAAATTGGTAGTTGAGTGTTATCTCCTATCTCCACCTTCGGATATTCGAGTGCGCTCGAATCAACGATTGTTGAAGCTGATTCACGGAATCTAGTGCGCTAGATCAACGTTCGAAGAATCGTAGATCTTCTCTCATGGCATCATGCGCGATCAACGTGTTGAAGATAGCTAAAGTCCGGTATCTTCGTGATCAACGGATTTGGGCATTTGGTATCATTAATTCATCGATTCATATTGCCTCATATAATCGTTTCATCGATTAGTTTGACACGAAATCTTCATTTCGTCGTCAAGTGTTATATCCGCTGCGTCATTTGGTATCAGAGCTAGATCGTAAGGAGATTGCGTAGATTTTTGGAGTTTGTGCGAGATTTGCATCATTTGGAGAATTGGGTTCTCGAGATTTTGAAGATTTCAACAAGTGGGTAGTTTTGATTTGAAGATTTTTAGATCGAAGTGAAGTTTTTGTTTGAGTTTGTTGAAGAGTGATCATGCCTTCGAGAAGAGCTAACCGTTATTGCAACATTGATGCTTTGTATGGGAGAGAAGAGGCCGATGAGATGGAGCAAAGAATTAACGAAAACTTTAATGAGAAGCTTAATGAAGTGATTGGTCGATTAGAGAGAATGATGTTGGAGATGAGTCAAAATCAGAGAAGGGTTTCACCTGGATCTAACCATGGGGGAAGTAGAGTTTCACCACATTCAAATCGAGAGAGAAGTGTTGATAGTGATCATAAAAGTGTGGATCGAGATTATGATAGAAATGTTGATGATCAAAATCATGATAGAAATGTGAATGATCGTGATCGGAGGAATGTAGATCGAAGGGATGTTGATGGAAGGAATGGTGGTAGTAGAGATGTTGGTGGTCATGATCGACATTGATATGCATCAGATTTTGAAGATGATTTTGATGGTGGTAGTGTTCATGGACGAGGACGAGGTCAAAGAAGAAATCATTTAGAGTATGATCACAAATGGGAGTCTGGGATGAAAACTGAAATACCGGAATTCAAGGGAGGTATGCACGCCAAGGAATTTCTTGATTGGCTAGCTTATGTTAAGGAAATTTTTGACTTCAAGGAGGTTCCGGAAAATCGTAAAGTGAAGTTGGTTGCTACTAGGTTGAGGGGAAGAGCTATGGCGTGGTGGAAGCAAACCAAACTTACTAGAGAGCGGATGGGGAAGTCAAAGATTGCTGCTTGGGAAAAGATGAAGAAATTGATGAAGGCTACTTTCTTGCCCTACAATTACCAATCACTAATGTATCAGAGATTACAGAACCTGAGGCAAGGGATGAAGACTGTTGCTGATTATGCTGATGAGTTCTACCAGTTGATTGCTCGAAATGACATTATGGAGACAGAAGAACAATTGACCGCTAGGTTTGTTGGGGGACTTAGAACACAGATCCAGGATATAGTGAACATGTTCGACCCTAGATCTGTGGCAAAAGCACATCAAAAAGCGTTGGCTTGGAAGAAACAAGGTAGACGTGGGGGAGGTGTGTTTCCAAGTTTTACGGGGCAGAACAATGGAGCGGGTAGTAGTTCTAATGTTCCTAAAGCATTGAGTAAGCCGGTTGTTAATGAAGTGGCTAAACCAAAAGTCAACACCAATTTCAAATGCTATAATTGCCAGGAAGTGGGTCACAAGAGCAACGAATGTCCGAAACCGAAGAAGAGAATTATGATTGCTGAAGTGGAAGATGAGGATGTAGAAGAAGATCTCAATTCACATCGTGATGAGGAGGAAGAAGAGGTGTCGGGAGACGAGGGATGTAATCTGATGATACGGAGATCTTGTTTAACCCCGAAGCAAGAAGAGGAGTCGAGTTGGTTGAGGAGTAACATTTTTCAGTCAACGTGCACTATTTTGGGGAAGGTCTGTAAATTTGTCATTGATCCTGGGAGTTGTGATAATATCATTTCAATGGAAGCTATGAGGAAGTTGAAGTTGAAAACGGAGAAACATTCTAGTCCGTATAAACTTGCTTGGTTGAGGAAAGGAGGAGAAGTGAAAGTAGAGAGACGAGCTCATGTTCCATTTTCTATTGGAAAGAAATACAAAGATGAGATTTGGTGTGACGTGGTTGACATGGATGTTTGCCATTTGCTGTTGGGAAGGCCGTGGCAGTAAGATCGGGAGGTACAACATAATGGTCGAACAAATAGCTATAGTTTCTTGTTCAAGGGCACGAAAATCACTTTAGTTCCGAAGAAGCGATAGCAGAATGAGGACAAGCTGGAGGAGATTGAGGAATTAAAGACTTTGTTGTCCTTGAAGGTGTTCGTGGAAGAGGTAGATGATTGTCCTGAAGTTTTTATGTTGATAAGGCATGAAAGTAGTGAAGTTACTGAAGTTCTAGAGGAAGTGAAGCCATTTTTGGAGGAATTCAAAGATGTGTTTCCAGAGGAGTTGCCGAAAGAGTTACCACTGCTTAGAGACATACATCATCAGATTGACTTGGTGCCAGGTGCTACATTGCCTCATAGACCGCACTATCGAATGAGTCCAAAAGAACACGAGGAGTTGAGAAGACAGGTGGAGGAATTACTGGAACAAGGGAGTGTTCAGGAGAGTTTGAGTCCTTGTGCAGTGCCAGCTTTGTTGGTGCCGAAGAAGGATGGAACGTGGAGAATGTGCACAGATATCGATTTCCTATGCCGAGACTGGATGATCCGTTGGATCAGTTGAGCGGTGTTGTTGTGTTTTCGAAGATTGACTTGAAAAGTGGATACCATCAGATTCGTATCAGACTGGGTGATGAGTGGAAGACTGCTTTTAAAACTCGGGAGGGTCTGTACGAATGGTTGGTGATGCCGTTTGGCTTGTCAAATGCTCCAAGTACATTCATGAGAGTTATGAACTAGATTTTTCGACCATTTATCGGGAAGTTTGTAGTGGTATATTTTGATGACATTTTGATCTACAGTGGAAGCACTGAAGAACATCTACAGCATTTGCGGGAAGTGTTGTTGGTTTTACGACGAGAGGAATTTTATGCTGCAACGAAGAAGTGTACCTTCATGACTACAAGTATTCTATTCTTGGGCTATATTGTGTCAAAGGATGGTATTCAAGTTGATCAGAGTAAAGTTGAAGCTATTCAAAATTGGCCACAGCCTAAGACAATAACAGAAGTGAGGAGTTTTCATGGTTTAGCATCATTCTACCGAAGATTCATTTCACACTTCAGTAGCGTGATGGCACCAGTTACGGAATGTATGAAAGGGAAGAAGTTTGTTTGGACTTAAGAGGCTGATTCTGCTTTTCAGAGAATCAAGACACTCTTGACCACAACGCCCATTCTTAGATACCCAGACTTTCAGTTACTCTTTGAGCTAAATACTGATGCATCCAAGGTTGGAATTGGGGGAACGTTGAGTAAAAGGGTTCATCCTATTGCCTACTTTAGTGAGAAACTAACGAGAGCTAAAACGAGATATAGTACTTATGACTTGGAATTCTATGCTATAGTCCAAGCCATAAAGCATTGGAGACATTATCTATTTCATAAAGAATTTATGCTATACACTGAACATGAAGCTTTGAAACATTTGCAGGGGCAAGATAAAATTTCATCAAGGCATGCTCCGTGGGTTGCTTATTTACAACAGTTTACTTTCGTGGTGAAGCATAAATCAGGAGTTACTAACCGAGTTGCCGATGCATTGAGCCATAGAAATCGTTTGCTGACAACTATGCGAGTGGAAGTAGTGGGATTTGATTTGTTGCCAGAGTTGTTTATTTCAGATTCTTATTTTGCGAAAGTGTTGGATCAGGTGCAGGAAGGTAGTTCTGATAATTTTGTGATGAAAGATGGATTCTTGTTCAGAGGAAATTGATTATGTATTCCGGATTGTAGCTTGAGGTTGAAGATTGTCAAAGAATTACATGAAGAGGATCACATGGGAAGAGATCGTACATTACAGTTGATTTCACAATCATATTTTTGGCCGTCGATGAGAAAAGAAGTTGAAAGATTTGTGGAGAGATGTCATATTTGTCAAGTTTCCAAAGGGACAACGACGAATGCGGGATTGTATATGCCATTACCCGTGCCTACGAGACCATGGGTTGATATCAGCATGGATTTTGTTTTGGGATTGCCAAGAACTCAGCGAGGGAATGATTCAATATATGTTGTAGTGGACAGGTTTTCGAAAATGGCACATTTTATAGCCTGTAAAAAGACCGCTGATGCAGTCCGTGTTGCTCAATTGTTCTTTAAAGAAGTGTATCGACTACATGGGCTACCTGAATCCATTGTTTCTGACTGAGATACGCCGTTTCTAAGTTATTTTTTGTTGAGTTTGTGGAAAATGGTTGGGACGAAGCTGAATTTTAGTAGTGCATATCATCCTCAAACAGATGGGCAAACGGAAGTGGTGAATAGATGGTTGGGAAACTTGTTGCGATGTCTTGTGCAAGACAATTTGAAGAGTTGGGACTTAAAGTTGTGTCAAGCAGAGTTTGCTCATAATCATGCTGTCAACCGAAGCACTGGTTACAGTCCATTTCAAGTTGTATATTCAAGCTTCCCAAAAGGGCCGTTGGATTTAACGGTAGTGCCACAACTGAAAGGAGTGATTAAGAGGGCGTCAGATTTCGTTGATGAGTTGAAAGATTATCATAGAATCGTTCAAGAACGTTTGGAGAAAACGAATGAGAAGTATAAACGAGCTGCAGATAAAAAGAGAAGAAGTGTGGAGTTCAATGAGGGTGATTGGGTGTATGCTGTGTTAACGAAGGATCGTTTCCCAGTGGGTGCTTATAATAAGTTGAAAGCCCGAAAGATTGGTCCAGTAGAAATTATAAAACGGATCAATGAAAATGCTTATAAGTTGAAGCTGCCAAAGGATGTTTACACTTCTGACGTGTTTAATGTTAAACATCTTATACCTTATTATGAAAATGAACAACCCAATGGGGAAGAACTTTTAAATTCAAGGACGAATTTTTCTCAACCTGGGGAGGATGATGCAGCAAATACCTCAATCCGCATTGGCGATGGCGAAGACGAAGACGAGCAACCTAAATCCACCTCTTCAATTCGCGAGTGACCTAATTCCACCACTATTCCATCACTGCGACCTAACTCCACTGGTGATGCAGCTCAGGCCAGAGATGAAGGTCTAAGTCGCACACGACTTAAGGAAGAAGCTATAGGTCGTCCACGACCTAAGGAGTCACGTGAGGGGGAGCTGCGACTTAATTCCAGCAGGCTGCGACTTAACAAAGCTGGGGGAAGGAAACTACGACCTAACAGATCAGATGAAAAGGAGTTACGGCGTAACGAAAGCTTAAGTCGTTCGGGTTTGATGAGTCGCACACGATCTAACGGCACGGCTATAAGTCGTCCATGACTTAACCAGAAGCAGGAAGGAGAAGCGGGTTACGACTTAGTTGAGTCATTGAATGCTAAGTCGTAAGTCGGGAAGTTGTATTCGCTTTAAGTCGTTAGTCTTTCGTTCTTGAGTCGTGAGTCGTTAGGTCGTCTACGACTTAAGTGTTGTAATGAGTCTGTATTTCTTTAAGTCGTTCGTTTCTTGAGTCATGAGTCGTTAGGTCGTATACGACCTAAGTGTTGTAAATTTGTAATGTTGTATGGGTTGTACTACAAGTGCTTGAGTCGTGGAGTGTTAAGTCGCTGCCGACTTATGATGAGTCGTAAGTCGTGTTCGACTTAAGGGTCTGGATTGTAAAATGCTATAAATAGGCGTGAGTTGTACATTTGAAAGGTTGTTGATTTTTGAATAAAATTCTTGTTTGTTAGCTTTGTGCTTTCAATTAAATCGGTAGTTGAGTGTAATCTCCTATCTCCACATTCGACATTCGAGTGCGCTCGAATCTTCGATCGTTGAAGCCAATTCGCGGAATCAAGTGCGCTTGATCAACGCTCGAAGAATTGTAGATCTCTCTTCACGGTATCGTGCGCGATCAACGTGTCAGAGATAGCTAGAATTTGGTATCTTCGGATCAATGAATTTGGGCATTTCAGTATTTCTCAATCCACTGATTGCTACTTTCATCGATCTACTTTGTTTTGTTTAATCTGCTGCATCAGTTTTGGTATCAGAGCTTGTTTTAGCCAATCATAGCTAAATCGAGTCTTGGAGCCGAGAATTTGAAGTTTGAAGTGTTGATTTGTACGATCTAGAGCTTCGGCCGAGCTAAGCAAGTGAAGGCCGTGTACATCATTTTGGTATCATCTTGAAAGTCGAAGTCGAGAATTGAAGTGTTTGTGAAGTTTCAAATCATGCCGCCGAGAAGAGCTAATCGACATCAAAACCTTGAAGCTTTGTATAAAAGAGAAGAGGCCGATCAAATGGAGCAACGTATGCATGAAAAATTTAATGAAGGTATTGGTAGACTGGAAAGAATGATGCTTGAATTGAATCAAAGTAGAAGAAGAAATTCACCTGAATCAATCCATGGAGGAAGTAGAGTTTCACCACATTCAGACCGGGAGAGGAGAGAAAATCATGATCATAGAAGTGCTGATAACCATAGTAGGAATGATGGTGATCGTGATAGAAGACGTGATGGTAGTAGAGATGTTGGTGGTCAGGATCGACATCGATATACATCTGAATTTGAAGAGGAGTATGACGGTGGTAGTGCTCGAGGACAAGGACGAGGTCGAGGTAGAAATTACTCAGAATATGATCACAAGTGGGAATCGGGAATGAAGACTGAAATTCCAGAATTCAAAGGTGGTATGCAGGCTGAGGAGTTTCTTGATTGGATGGCTAATGTTGAAGATATTTTTGACTTCAAGGAGGTTCCAGAACATCGTAGAGTGAAGTTGGTTGCTACAAGGTTGAGGGGTAGAGCTTTGGCATGGTGGCAGCAAACCAAACTTACACGTGAACGGATGGGGAAGTCAAAGGTTGAATCATGGGAAAAGATGAGGAAAATGATGAAAGCCACATTCTTACCTTATAATTATCAATCGCTTATGTATCAGAGGCTGCAAAACTTGAGGCAAGGAACGAAGTCTGTTAATGACTATGCTGATGAATTCTATCAACTGATTGAAAGGAAAAATATCATGGAGACAGAGGAACAATTAACAGCTAGATTTGTTGGAGGATTGCGTATGCAGATTCAAGACATGGTAAATATGTTTGATCCCAAATCTGTAGCGGAAGCACACCAGAAAGCGTTAGCTTGGGAGAAACAGGGACGACGAGGTGGTGGTGTGTTTAATAATTCCAACAATCAAGTGAAGGGTGTTAGTGGAAGTCCTAATGTTCCTAAGTCTATCAATAAGCCAATGGTGAAGGAGGTTGAGAAGGAGAAGGTTAACAATGGTTTCAAATGCTACAATTGCTAGGAGATGGGTCATAAAAGCAATGAGTGCCCTAAGCCAAAGAAGCGAGCAATGATTGTTGAGGTTGAGGATGAGGATGAAGAAGCTGAATGTTCCAATTCACCACCTGATGAGGAGGAAGAAGAAGTGTCGGGAGACGAAGGTTGTAATCTGATGAGGAGGAGGTCTTGTTTGACACCAATACAAGAGGAGGATTGTAGTTGGTTGAGGAGCAATATTTTTCAGTCGACATGTACTATTCTGGGAAAAGTTTGCAAATTCGTTATTGATGCTGGAAGCTGTGATAATATAATTTCTTCAGAAGCTGTGAGGAAGTTGGCATTGAAGACTGAGAAACATCCGAAACCATACAAGTTGGCTTGGTTAAGGAAAGGAGGAGAGGTGAAAGTTGGACGTCGAGCTTGTGTTAATTTTTCAATTGGAAAGAAATATAGAGATGAAATTTGGTGCGATGTGGTAGATATGGATGTCTGTCATTTGTTGCTAGGAAGACCGTGGCAGTATGATAGGGCGGTGCAACATGATGGGCGTACCAACAGTTACAGTTTCATGTTTGAAGGCACGAAGATTACTCTAGTTCCAAAGAAGCGACAACAAGAAGAAAACAAACTGGAGGAGATTGAAGAGCTGAAAACTTTATTATCCTTGAAGGAGTTTGTTAAGGAGGTTGAAGAGGAGCCTGAAGTGTTTTTGTTAATTGGGCGTGAGAGCAGGGAAGTGGTTGAGATACCTGAAGAAGTAAAACCAGTACTGGAGGAATTCAAAGATGTATTTCCTGAAGAGCTACCAGCGGAGTTACCACCGTTGAGGGATATACAACACCAGATAGATCTTGTTCCAGGTGCTGTGTTGCCACATAAACCACACTATAGAATGAGTCCGAAAGAACATGAAGAGTTGCGTAGGCAGGTAGAGGAATTGCTTGAACATGGACGAATACAGGAGAGTTTAAGTCCGTGTGCTGTACCAGCATTACTCGTACCGAAGAAGGATGGTTCATGGAGAATGTGTACGGATAGCAGGGCACTGAATAAGATAACTGTCAGATACAGATTTCTGATGCCGAGGCTTGATGATCAATTGGATCAAATCAGTGGGTCTGTAATCTTTTCTAAGATTGACTTGAAGAGCGGTTATCATCAGATTCAAATTAGACCAGGGGATGAATGGAAGACAGCATTCAAGACGAGGGAAGGATTGTATGAATGGATGGTCATGTCGTTTGGTCTATCGAATGCACCGAGTACATTCATGAGGGTGATGAACCAAATTTTCAGGCCGTACATTGGGAAATTCGTGGTGGTTTATTTTGATGATATTTTGATTTATAGTGCTAGTACAGAGGAGCATATCCAGCATTTGCGGAAGGTGTTGATTATTCTTCGTGAAGAACAATTCTCCGCTGCTATGAAGAAGTGTGTTTTTATGGCGAGGAGCATTTTATTTCTGGGGTATGTTGTATCGAAAGAAGGAATACAGGTGGACCAAAGTAAAATCGAAGCAATTAGAGATTGGCCACAACCCAAGACGATAACGGAAGTTCGAAGTTTTCACGGGTTGGCTTCATTCTATCGAAGGTTTATTCCACACTTCAGTAGTGTGATGGCGCCAGTTACAGATTGTATGAAGGGCAAGCAGTTTGCATGGTCGGAGGAAGCAGGGGTTGCTTTTGAGCAAATTAAAGAACTCTTGACGTCTACACCAATTCTAGTATTACCAGATTTTCAGTTATTGTTTGAACTACATATTGATGCATCCATGGTTGGCATTGGAGGGGTGTTGAGTCAGAAGGGATGTCCTATTGCATATTTCAGTGAGAAGCTATCAGGAACGAAGATGAGATACAATACATATGATGTGGAATTTTATGCGGTTGTGCAAGCCGTTAAACATTGGAGACATTACTTATTTCACAAGGAGTTTGTGCTATATACAGATCATGAGGCTTTGAAACATTTGCAAGGGCAAGAGAAGATTTCAGGAAGGCATGCATCGTGGATTGCGTACCTACAGCAATTTACATTTGTTGTAAAACACAAGTCTGGAATTACAAACCGTGTGGCGGATGCGCTGAGTAGAAGAAATCACTTGTTAACTACCTTGAAGGTTGAAGTGACGGGGTTTGAGATACTTCCAGAATTGTACATTGAAGATCCTTACTTTGTGAAGTTTGTGGATAAAGTCCAGAAGGGAGACATGGATGAGTTTGTAATGGTGGATGGTTTTTTGTTTAAAGGAAATCGCTTATGCATACCAGATTGTAGTTTGAGAATGAAGATTGTAAAAGAACTACATGAAGAAGGCCATGTGGGTAGAGATCGTACTTTGCAGTTAATTTCTTAGTTTTATTTTTGGCCATCGATGAGGCGAGAAGTTGAGAGGTTCGTGGAGAGATGTCATATCTGTCAAGTTTCGAAAGGAACCGCGACCAATGCTGGATTATATATACCATTACCTGTACCAACTAAACCTTGGGTTGATGTGAGTATGGATTTTGTTTTGGGGTTACCGCGAACTCAAAGGGGGAATGATTCCATTTATGTGGTGGTTGACCGATTTTTGAAAATGGCACATTTTATTGCTTGTAAGAAGACGGCAGATGCTATTCATGTTGCTCAGTTATTTTTCAAAGAAATATATCGACTTCATGGATTGCCAGAATCTATTGTGTCGGATAGGGATACTCGTTTTCTGAGTCATTTTTGGCTAAGTTTGTGGAATATGGTCGGAACGAAGCTGAATTTTAGTAGCGCTTACCATCCACAAACTGATGGGCAAACAGAGGTAGTTAACAGATTGCTGGGGAATTTATTGCGATTTCCAGTGAAAGATAATCTGAAGAGTTGGGACATGAAGTTATGTCAGGCAGAGTTTGCTCATAATCATGAAGTGAATCGTAGTACGGGATTCAGTCCATTTCAGATTGTATATTCTAGTATGCCAAAGGGACCGTTGGACTTAACGGTAATACCACAACCAAAGGGGACAGTCAAGCGAGCTGCTGATTTTGTTGAAGGGTTGACTGAATGTCATAAAATCGTTCAGGAACGATTGGAAAAGGCGAATGAGAAGTATAAACACTCTGCAGATCTAAAGCGAAGAAGTGTTGAGTTTAATGAAGGAGATTTGGTATATGTTGTGTTAACAAAGGACCGTTTTCCAATGGGCACTTATAACAAGTTGAAAGCTAGAAAAATTGGTCCTGTAGAAGTCGTGAAACGGATTAATGAAAATGCCTATAAGTTGAAGCTACCGGAGGATGTGTACACTTCTGACGTGTTCAATGTTAAACATCTCGTACCATATTATGGGGATGAACGAGCTGATGTGGAAGAATTTACAAATTCGAGGATGAATTTTTCTCAACCTGGGGAGGATGATGCAGCTCAGGCCAGAGATGAAAATCTAAGTCGCACACGACTTAAGGAAGAAGCTATAGGTCGTCCACGACCTAAGGAGTCACGTGAGGGGGAGCTGTGACTTAATTCCAGCAGGCTGCGACTTAACAAAGCTGGGGGAAGGAAACTACGACCTAACAGATCAGATGAAAAGGAGTTACGGTGTAACGAAAGCTTAAGTCGTTCGGGTTTGATGAGTCACACACGATCTAACGGCACGGCTATAAGTCGTCCACGACTTAACAAGAAGCAGGAAGGAGAAGCGGGTTACGACTTAGTTGAGTCGTTGAATGCTAAGTCGTAAGTCGGGAAGTTGTATTCGCTTTAAGTCGTTAGTCTTTCGTTCTTGAGTCGTGAGTCGTTAGGTCGTCTACGACTTAAGTGTTGTAATGAGTCTGTATTTCTTTAAGTCGTTCGTTTTTTGAGTCATGAGTCGTTAGGTCGTATACGACCTAAGTGTTGTAAATTTGTAATGTTGTATGGGTTGTACTACAAGTGCTTGAGTCGTGGAGTGTTAAGTCGCTGTCGAATTATGATGAGTCGTAAGTCGTATACGACTTAAGGGTCTGGATTGTAAAATGCTATAAATAGGCGTGAGTTGTACATTTGAAAAGTTGTTGATTTTTCACGGTATCGTGCGCGATCAACGTATCAGAGATAGCTAGAATTCGGTATCTTCGGATCAACTAATTTGGGCATTTCAGTATTTCTTAATCCGCCGATTGCTACTTTCATCGATCTACTTTGTTTTGTTTAATCCGCTGCGTCAACTGGCCTAAGTCGCGAGCGACCTAACTCTTCAATCGAGCGACCTAACTCCTCTGTCCTAAGTCGCGAGCGACCTAACTCTTCAGTCGAACGACCTAATTCCTCTGCCCTAAGTCGCGAGCGACCTATCTCTACCTCTCTAAGTCGCGAGCGACATTACTCCGCCTCATTAAGTCACCGCGACCTAACGCCAAGGTAGTTGAAAAAGTAAAGCGCGAGAAGCTCCGCCTTAGGTCGTGAATGAGGCAATGCCGCAAGCAATTAGGTCGCGAACAACTTTAGGTCGTTGATACTGGTTTCGTAAGTCACGAAGAGGGTTAAGGCGTGCGGTTTTTCTTCTTTAAATCATTTGTATGTCTTGCAATTGTTAAGTCGTGTATTCTTTAAGTCGTTGAAGGTCATGTAACGACCTAAGTGTTTGTATTTTCTTGTTAAGTCGTTAAGTCGTATACGACTTATGGGAAGCGTGTGTTGTAAAATTCTATAAATAGCGGGTGAGTTGTATCATTTGTGGTTATTGAATTTGAATAAAATTTCTTTGTGTGCTCTTGTGCCACCATTAAAATTGGTAGTTGAGTGTTATCTCCTATCTCCACCTTCGGATATTCGAGTGCGCTCGAATCAACGATTGTTGAAGCCGATTCACGGAATCTAGTGCGCTAGATCAACGTTCGAAGAATCGTAGATCTTCTCTCACGGCATCATGCGCGATCAACGTGTCGAAGATAACTAAAGTCTGGTATCTTCGTGATCAATGGATTTTGGCGTTTGGTATCATTAATTCATCGATTCATATTGCCTCATCTAATCGTTTCATCGATTAGTTTGACATGAAATCTTCATTTCGTCGTCAAGTGTTATATCTGCTGCGTCAGTAGCCGCAGTCAGAAATTGGCCACAACCCAAAACTATAACAGAAGTCAGAAGTTTGCATGGTTTAGCTTCATTTTATCGAAGATTTATACCGCACTTTAGTAGTGTGATGGCGCCTGTTACTGATTGTATGAAGGGAAAGCAATTTTCATGGACGAAAGAAGAAGTACTTGCTTTTGAGCGGATCAAGGAACTTTTAACGTCAGCACTAATTCTAGTACTGCCAGATTTTTAGTTGCTATTTAAGTTACATACATATGCATCGAAAGTTGGAATTGGAGGAGTGTTGATTCAAAAGGGACGTCCAATTGCATATTTTAGTGAGAAACTATCTGGAGCAAAGATGAGATACAATACATATGATGTGGAATTTTATGCTATTGTGCAAGCTGTGAAGCATTGGAGACATGAAGAAGGACACGTGGGCCATGATCGTACTATGCAGTTGATTTTAAAGTTTTATTTTTGGCCGTCAATGAGGAAGGAGGTTGGAAAGTTTGTTCAGAGGTGCCATATTTGTCAGGTTTCAAAGGGGACGGCGACAAATGCAGGTTTATATATGTTGTTGCCTATACCTACTAAACCGTGGGTGGATGTTAGTATGGACTTTGTATTGGGATTGCCGAGGATGCAACGTGGCAATGATTCTATCTATGTGGTGGTTGATCGGTTTTCAAAAATGGTACATTTTATCGCATGCAAGAAGATGACAGATGCAGTTAATGTTGCACAATTATACTTCAGAGAGATCTATCGTCTTCATGGGTTGCCTGAATCTATTGTATCAGATAGAGATACTCGTTTTCTGTGTCATTTTTGGATGAGTCTATGGAGAATGGTCGGGACAAAGCTGAAATTTAGTAGTGCTTATCATCCAAAGACAGATGGACAGACAGAAGTTGTGAACAGATCTCTAGGTAATCTATTGCGATGCCTCGTAAATGACAATTTGAAGAGTTGGGATTCCAAGCTGTGTCAAGCTGAGTTCGCACACAACCATGCAGTTAATCGTAGCACTGGGTTCAGTCCATTCCAGGTTGTGTACTCAACAATTCCTAAAGGACCGTTGGATTTATTTGTAGTTCCACGGCAGAAAGGAGTGATCAAACGGGCTAGTGATTTTGTGAATGAATTGCAAGAGTGTTACAAGGTTGTGCAGGAATGATTGCTTAAGGCGAATGAGAAATATAAGCAATCCGCAGATATTAAACGACGACATGTTGACTTCAAAGAAGGAGATTTTGTATGCAGTATTGACCAAGGATCGATTTCCTGTTGGTACTTACAACAAACTAGCTGCTAGAAAGATTGGTCCTTTGGAAATTGTAAAGAAGATTAATGAGAATGCTTATTAGTTGAGATTGCCGGATCATATTCATACTGGTGACGTTTTCAACGTCAAACACCTGATTCCATATCATGAGAATAAGCATGTCGAAGAAGAGGAAAGTGTGAATTCAGGGACGAATTGTTTTCAACCAGGGGAGGATGATGCAGCGCACTGTGATAAGTCGCGTGCCTTAAGTCGCCAGCGACCTACCGATCTCCGACCTAACGAGCTCCGACCTAACGAGCTCCGACCTAACGAGCTCTGACCTAACGAGCTACGACCTAGCGAGTTAAGTCGCTCACCAGCACATTCTTTAAGTCCCAGATTCTAGAAGCTGATTCCTTATGTCGCAAGCCCTTAGGTCGCGTGAAGCTGTGCATCTTCTTAAGTCGCAATTCCTTAAGTCGCTTAAGTCGTCCTGAAGTAGATTTTCTTAGGTCGCATTTTGTTGAGTCGCGTAATGTTGTAAGTTGCAAGTTGTAAGTCGTTATGTCGTTTGTTCTTATGTCGTGTAATGTGTAGCTTGTAAAGTCGTAGGTGTTGTAAGTCGTATGTCGATAAGTCGTGTGTTGTTATGTCGTGAGTCGCAAGTATGTGTGTGATGAAATTCCCTATAAATAGGGGTGTGATGTCATTTGTAATAGTTAGTTGATTTTTGAATAATTTTTTTTGAGAGATTTGTGCCTCCATTAAAATTGGAACTTGAGTGTTATCTCCTTTCTCCATCTTCGGATATTCGAGTGCGCTCGAATCAACGAACTTGAAGCCGATTCACGGAATCTCGTGTGCGAGATCAACGTCGAAGAATCGTAGATCTTCTAATGTGGTATCGTACGTGATCAACGTGTTGAAGATAGCTAGAATCTTGTATCTCAAGAGATCAACGGATTTGGGCATTTGGGTATCATCAATTCATCGATTCATATTGTTTCATCAATTCGTTATCCGCGAATTCTTCAATTCGTGAGTTAGCGATCCTGTACGCTGCGTCAAATAGCTAACGGAGAGACTTGAATATTGAAGATGGAGATAGTTTTGGAGGCATGGAGACTTGCTAACGGCGTGGGGAGGTGAAGGAGGTGGTGGAGGTGAGATTGGGAAGGTAGATAATGAAGAAGAAGTGTCGGCTTGAGGCTGAAGTATTCACGACTTTTCGACCGCTTCGAACGACCGTCAACGGGTATATTTGCGATGGCTTACGACGGCTGCGGACGACTAATTTATTTTAATTTCAGTAATGGCATGACGATTACTAGCCGTTAGTAGCCATCAGAAAAAAACGACAGGCCATCGGCGGCCGTCGGAAATGAACATCACAATAAATAGTGTTTCTAGTAGTGATTTAACAAAATGAACATAATTTTAACAAAAAGTATTAACCTTATAGTTATATTGCTACCCAATCTTATTTAGTCCATACCTTAACTTACCCCACACAAATAAAATCCAACTATCCGGCCCATTTAATCAACACGCTCACAAACTAGGGTTTTATTTCTACAATAGCTAGAATTCGATGATGGAAAAAAAACTCACGTAAGTCGCAGCAACCCAGTACCTCATCATTCAAGACCAAGATTTTCTTTAATCTATGTTGCTGATGGATGCTAGGTCGAGATCCCTTTAACCGTCATCGTCGCCAATAGATGCTGCTCGAAATCAAGCACTGTTTTTTTTTTTCGTTTTATTGCCCTAAACCGGAATTTGATCGCTTTTCCAGTCTAATCAACGTTAGAACTGGAATGGAATCACTCGGATTCCGGAGTGCCGGCCGAATCATTGAACCTTGGTTTTTATTGGTATATATCATACAAGGAAAAATATTTGTTGTTGTAACTTTATGAACTGTGAGATTATATTTCAACGAATCTGTATTTTAACAAAAAAAAGTTCATTGTCTTACGTGGAAATATCCAAACTACCCGTACAGGTCATGACAGTCAATGAATAATCCTAGAGGCATTCTCGACACGTTTTTTGATATAAAAAATTTATGCATAATTGTCATAAATTTTAATTATTTGCCTTGGTAAAGTTTTTTTGTAATACCCAAAATGCCCTTAGTATAAATAATTATTTATAAAAAGTTAAATCCATGTTTGTTTGAAAGGAAATGTCTAGCTTCTATATAGCTAAATCGTTTTTTTCCTCATTTTCTATTCAATAACTAGGGCTGCATACAACCCATATCCAACCCGACCCAACCCACATAAACCCAACCCAACCCATCCTAGTTCGGGTCGGATATGGGTTACAATTTGTAACTCATACTATATATGGGTCGGGTGTGTTATTTTGTTCAACTCAACCCTACTTTAACCCAACCCAACCTTATATTAAAAACCTAATTTAATATCAATACACTTAAAATTAGAATAGTCTAATCCTAGAATAATGTTTATGTATTCTACAGTAAATATACGAAAAAGCATATTTTATGTCAACCCAAACAAGATAGAATTTGGCAAAGATATTCCAAAAGGCATTTTAATGTATTTTAAAATGAAACACTTGTTCTACTATGTAGTGAACTAATTTCATATGATGTGTTTTACAATGAAATTTTAATAAAATATATGTTATAATGAATTAGTTAGTTTAAGTGTGTTATGCTAGCTAAAATCTAATATATTATGTTGAACGTTTTAATGTTATTTTTTAAAAATATTCCCTTATTTTCTCATTTTTTATTAGATTCATGCAACCCAACCCAACCCTACTAAACCTGACTCAACCCATACTTCGACCCAACCCATATCCAACCTCATATAAGATCGGATACGGGTTGAGCTACCTTAAACTCATACCTATACGGGTCGGATGAAATATTTGGTCTGACCCGACCCAATCCATACTTTGTGCAGCTCTATCAATAACCATTCATTCTTATATTACACTAAATTCATAACATCTAAAAACTAAAATTTCTGAATTCCTTTTATATTTCTCGATAAGAACTTTATTTTAGATCATTTGGAGATACTAATATTCACTTTTATATGCATGTCTTGCATGTTTATCTTCTTAGGCAAAGGAATAACTTTCATATTTCTTCTGCATTTGTCTTCTTAGATAGCTGCACAGCGACTGGTGGCAAATTTTTGTATATATATACCATATTGTCATTTTAATGAATTTACAAATAAATTCATACTTCAATATGCAGATTGAACTCCTAAAGGAAACAGTCAAGAGAATCTACCCTAGACCAGAAGATACAGCAAGGATCATAAACAAGAACCATTTCCAAAGACTTAGCAACCTGTTAAACGAACCTTCAGTTAAATCATAAATTGTCTTTAGGGCTTTTGAGGATTTTGAAAATCCATAAATATGTTTTTACTTCTGAAATTCATGATTTAACTGGTATATTAAGAAAATCAATGTCTGAAACATAAAATTTGGAGGACAATAGAGGAAAATAGTTCTGTTCAATCCTCATCTAGACTCAGAAATCATCACACAAGAAATATTTGGTCCTTTTCTTCCCATCATCCCCGTAAGTTCTCAAATCATACAGATATTAACCATAAAGAAATAGTATGAAACATGTATGCTATCACAACAGTTGAAAAGGATTGAAGATAGTATAAATTGAAGCACGGTTATATTTGTCAAATTCCTACAGGTGATGGACTGAACTAGCTTTGAAGAACTGAAGCATGCAGTAGTTGACTATGGAGAACAGTTTGCAGAGCTGCAGTAGGAGGTTGGGGTAAGTGATTCCCTTAGTACTGCACATGCTATAAAGGAGTGAGTGGAAATGTAATAAGGTTGCTATAAAGGAGGGATTGTGTCTCACTTTAGAACATGCATCAAAACCAGCAAAGCAATGAGTAAGAGGTGACACAGTGACAAAGTGAATTTCTTTGGTGACACAGTGAATTACTAAAGGTTGCCTAATTAGAATTTGTTTCATATTAGGTTTCATTTCTCAAATGATTGAGATAAAGAATACTGCTTTCTTGCTATTAAAAATGGTTTCTTCATTCACAAGAACAGGCTGATTGAAATAATGTTGGAGCCATAATACCTGAGGTACGTAATATAATGTTATGACCTCTGCTAATAAAGCAAAAACTTGACACTGGTGATTCTTTTACTAAATTCCTAAAATGTCCATGCCAATATTTTGTAAGAAATTAAATAACCAAATAATTAAGGTTATGTTAGTTGTATGTTTGGTTTTAGGTGTAACTTTAATTCTCCATATTTATTTCTTATGAATTTTTTCGTTTGAGTTTCGTTGCTTCATATTTTATATCCCAAAGACATACTTTTGGAGATAAAGACTTGATTGCAATGAAATCACATGCTTTTGCTATTGAACTAAATATTGAACAGTAACTGTTAAGTAGTCAACTTTGCTCTTAATTCATTTTGAGTTGGAAACTGATTACGATATCTACTCTTTTTAGCATAAATATGTGTAGCATACAACACATGTTTATAATTCTTTTGATAACAGTACATATGGTGCATTAGAAAAGGTTGAAAATGTGATCGTACATATCAAAACATAAATATGATATAACTAATGAAGCTTCAATCCCAATACAATAATTGATTTGTTTATCTATTTTATTAGTTAATATCCTTGTGGTTTACTACAGTACATGGTAAATATTTTTGGTGTATAATAAGTTTCTGTCTATAATTTAACTAGATATGACATATGTTTAAGTCACTGTGTCGTATTTTGAAATTTGGTTATATTATAAGTACATTATTTATTGATGAACCTGAACTAAATTTAGGGTATTTTACTTTAGATAAGAACTTTAGGTAAATTGGAATGTTATATTGGTAATACATAGTGAAGTGAATGATAATCTTGTCTTTTTAACCGATTGCACAATATTTTACACTTGAATTTGAGTTTTTTTGAGTCAATCATCTTATACCGCCGATTGCTCACTATTTTATACTACTGATCTCTATTGCATTTTTTTCCTATAGGCATGTTAGACTTTTGAAGGGGACGAGCTTGGACTTTTCACGATTTGTATTTTCATTTTTAGCAAGCTCATTGTGTAAGATTTTATGTTGCTAATATTTGTGCTAAAAACATTGTCCATGAAGTGTTGTATATAACTAAATTTTATGGTATATGAAATTTATGTAGTTTTGATTATGTTTAGTCTTATAAATGAGATTATATCTACTAGTGTTTTATGAATTGAGCAGTTTGTTTCTGAATACATTATTCATGATTGTTTTAAACTGCAACAATATTGTAAAATGCAACAAAAACGTTGATATACCACATCGTTGCAAAAGAGCTGTAATACTAAAAGTAACAAAAATGCTATAGAAAAACAAACCGAGCAAAATGAAAACACTGCAACAATCAAAACAAAACTCTCACTTTTTTCCACCAAGAACGTTTTATGAAACTCTCCAACCCCTAAAATTGGAGTATCCTCCCCCTTCTCAAAGAAAAATAGACACCATGTAACTTTATCGCATTGCAATAGACTTATACTATTTATCTAATCTTTTCAGCGAATTCTGTAGTAATAAAAAATCATACTCTAAAACGCTGCATAAATTATTTTAGAAGCATTTCAAAACTGCTGCTGTATCATTGGTTTTTATTGAATCATGCTATTAGACCGTGTTCTCCAAAACGTTCCTAATGAGTTGCATCATTTAATATATAAACTCTGTGAAATTAATTTACCGCAACCTTTTGTAAAAGCTTCGGCATCCCTTTTTAGCAACATTGTTGAAAACACTGTGTTATTTCTTGACTCTATTACAGCAGGACATTAGGCAGTGTTCTTCAAAAGGCTGCTAATGACTATGGCAACACTTTAAAAGGTTGTGAAAGTGCTTTTTTATTATAGTGACCAAATATACTTACCACTACTTTGCAATTTCAAAATTGTGCTATACCTCAATTAATAATGTAGTTGGACAATTTAGCATAGTATCCTTGCCTCAAGTACATTCTTAAACTCTCACAAATAGAGACGAGTTTTCCTACCTCAGAATTTGGTGTTAAGTATGAAAAGAATACTTTCCATATCATCATAAGTAAAAATGATCATTTATAGAAATCAAATCTCATTCATTTTATAAAATTACTTTCTATTTATAAAATTCCTTTTATAAATCTCTTGATTCTAAATCTCATATACTTATCACAAATCTTCGGTTTCAAGATAGGACTAAATACTTTATATAAAACGATTATTCCATATATCACTATAAATTCACAAATATTGTTATTATTTCAATTTATCAAAATGATGTCATTCATCCTCTATAAAATATCATTTACAAGTCTATTCTTATATTAAAAAAATCATTTATAAATTTATCTTTCTATACACCATTTTATATAAAGCGTTTCACAAACATTTATTCCGATATATTTCAATTTTCTTTAAAAGTGGATTCACTTTATTATAAAAGATAAATTCCCCTTTTTCCTTTAAAATAAACATTCTTTATTATAATGTCTTTTCTACATAATAAATACTTTTCAAAATACTTTTTAAAAATTTCCATATAAATTAGAAAAGACTGACAAAAATGGTGAAGTAAAATAGAGAAGTTAGAAAAACATTTCTAAATAAGATGCTACAGAAAATTCCAAAAGTGAGTGACTAAATCATTTTCTAAACCAAAACTATTTCAAATAAAAAACAATAAATATTATGTTTCCAAAATACTATAATAAAGCCTAAAGCTACCATATCACTTAACAAGTGCTTTCATTGATCTACACTAAAAGAGTCCAACTTTTGCGACAAATCAAAGTCATATCCAATATGGCCAAGCTACCAAGCTTTTGGCATTCAACAATTTATACAACAAGTATATAAATGAAATTAAAATCAACAATGATGAGGAATCTCTTAGGATTTATCTACAAAATTTCCTGAGTTCCCTCTATTTTATTTTATATGTCATCCGCTTTCCAAAGTGGGAATTCAACCAAACCAACCAAAGAAATCATTTAAGCATGTAAACAATAATTTGTATCAATACATATACCATATAGTGCTCATCCAAAGGTGAGTAAACTAACCAAAATTCCAACCAATGCTTATGCGTTATTGCTCAATCTAAAATCAAATGACGTTTGATTTTAGCTTAAAATTCTACTTGCTCCAAACTTAACGAAATTAGCTCCAGTGCGTAGATAACACTCCTATGAGGGCAACACAAAAGACCGCGTTCGATTTGAATCTCGTATGCAAGAGTTAAGAATTTTATAATATTTTGAATTAATTAAATAATTAAATAACTTGTTAACTTAATTCACTTAAGTTAGAATCTTTAATCGCTCATTTCTCCCTCATCTCTCGACGAAATCTGCCATGGAGTTTGCCAACGATCGCCTCTTCGCGTGCTCTTCGACCCCGACCTAAAAGTATTCAACTTGATCGACGTAGACAATTCATGATCGAAGCTTTACATTGCGACAAATAGCTTGTCATATTCCACCATGTGGCACCACACGTCCACCGACTAGCACCATTCTCTTCGACATCGCACAAAAGCACTCTATAACCCTTGCCCTAGCCTATCGTTGCATAAATCTTTGACAAGGTGGAACCCTAGTTATGGCTTCCTTCACATCGATGTCCTCAAGCTCGCGCATGATCAAACTGGTATGGATTTGAAGCCTTCGCTTCCACGAGCTCAACGGATTCAACACTGATGGATTTCGTGGCCTATAGCTCTGTAAAGAATTAAAGGAAGGAGGTGGCCCACTTTTTTGTTCATAGGAAAATGGAAAATGAAATAAAAGAGGGGAAGAGAAGTGATGGAGAAGTGTAAGGGAGGGTTGTTTTTTATATAATAAAATTATATTATACTTTAATCTTCTCTTTTTAATCGTTTTAGGTTACTAGCTCGCATGACCACACATCACGTCCAATCCCTACGAAACTCGACAGCATACATCACCTTATTGTTCTAGTTCTGAAGGCATTAGTTTTGTCAAATTCTGAGACAGTGCCATAGGATGATATTTCATGCGTTTCGAGATCGTTTATTGAAAAAACGATTTTCGGTCTCATTATCGATATTTATTGAAATTGTTTATTTTTGTAAACAAAATTCAAAAATAATGTTTTCCTTCATTAGTTATTAATTTAAAAGAGGGCTATTTGATTATTAAAAACTGTTAATTGAATATTTAAAATTAAATACTCACAAATTAAAGCATTAAAATTCCAAATCATTACATGACTACTACTCATATCTTATCATGGAATGTTAGGATTTCTATATACTTTTGGATTTATTAATCATGAAACCCTAGATCGGAATAGGTGATCCATATTAATTTGATTGAGAATAAATTAGAGGAAGGTAAATAAATTAGCGGAAGCCATACATGAATCCATGGTTGTTGATTGAAAGAGAAGAAAAATTGGTTTGATCTTCCAAATTGACACAAACCCTAGATCTGAATTATCTTCATAGAAAAGATTAAGAGAGTAACCAGAGCTTGTGTAATTTGGGGACCATAACCCCTTATTTATTATTGGGATTTTCTAATTTAGCCATTCAACAAATGAGAATTGCCCTGGTATCTACACATTAATACCATGACAATTATATCTTTAAGCCTTTTAACTTTAATTCATAATTTGATCACTTTAATTAGGCTTTACACCAAAGTTGCACAACATATTTTATTTTTCATATGTCACCCACATGTTGAAATTTTCCAACAATCCCCCTGGGCTATATACGTAATAGCCATATTAATGTGTTTAACTTTATGAGCTCCAAAATTTACTATTTATAATATAAGGTGTTTCTGAAACAATCTCGTCCATTAATTGCGCTAATAAAGGATCAAGTTGGCTTTCGTTACCTTTAGTGTAACTAAACCCATCAATTGTCATATATACCAACACAATCAAATGATATAGATCAATCATGGACGTGTAACATGAAAATTACATGAGATGTGATCAATACTTGACTATGTCCAATTGGTCCTACTTTAGTGGGATCAAAAAAATTCAATATTTAAATTTCGGGAGGGCAAAAGAAACTTTGTTACTTTATTTCGAATCAGAAAAAAATACTTAATATATTTGTAACCAAAGTATAGGGCAATGTGTCATATGACTATGCCAAATACAAACCCCCACCCTCCCCCCTCCCGAACTAAAACATCCTTACATAAAAGTTACAATAGTTGAGGCACATGCTCATGAAAGACCATGCATGATAATCCTTTTGTTAGCGATTCCACCATAATGGAGTTTGTCACAATAAGATTTATGAACTACAATCAATTTTGCACTCTCCCCTTATTGGAAAATAATATGTTTTCTATTGTCATAATATTTCTTCAATGGTCTTTCAATTTTTTTACAATATTGCACAACTTTATGAAAATTTTTCCAACTATTTTCCTTCTTTGGATGCCTCATAACAGAAAATAAAGATTATTACCTGAAATGGATCTTTATAATATTGGCATCCAAAATATTCAAATCGTAATGCCTTATGATCACCAACAAATTCGATCATTTATCTGTGAGCATATAATCCTTTTGTTCCTTAATGATATCTCGTAACTATTTTGGTTACTATCCATTTGACCTACTATAACAACCCAAAATTCTGGTCATTTGATTTTAAATGTTTAATTAATTTTAAATATTTAAATAATTGAATTTTTGAATTTAATAACTTATAATTCAAATATTGGTAATGTTTAAATATTTGAATTATGAAATTTAATGTTAATTAAATGGAGTTAATAATTTCATTTAACTCCTTTTAAATAATAATTAATAATATTAGTGAATTCAATTTGTAAATTTATTTACAAATATAAATAGACCGGATAAATATCGATAATTAAATATTTAAATCTATGAAATAGTCATTTCGGGGCACTATCTCTGATTTCGACGAAACTAGTTTCATTGGAATCGTAATAGTAAATTATTGTACGCCGTCGAATCCCAGGACGATCAAATGTATCATTTGGTCGTGCGAGTTTGAAAAGCGTTGAAATTAATATTAGAAATTTAATATTATAACTGGGTTTAAAAACCTATCTTCTACATACGATTGAATTAGATCTCGAAACAAGCTCCATTGTGTTCGAAATAGGGGTATAACATATAAAATGCCAGGCGATACGTCTCGTTTGGAGTTCGAGATTTTCGGATATGTTTTTGTTGAATATTTTAAAATTAAAATAATATATATGTACATACCCACCATATCAGCCCATACCATTAGCTCATACCCCATCATTTCTTAGCCCATGCTTCTCCCATACCTTTTCTCTTATATAGTGTTGCCTTTAAACCAAAACCAGAGCTTTTCCCCTTTGAATTGATTTTCAAAAATCAAAATTTAAATCTTTACTCATCTAAAAATTTGAAAACAAGCACTAAAAATCATGATTCGAGAAGATCTTCACACTGATATATTTTTTGAAGGGTGCGGCGTAGGTTTTTGAAGTTTGACAGTGATGATGAATGGGTTTTAGAGACTAGAGTTTGGAATTGTGGAGTATATGGTCGACGATTGGACGAACGAAGCTTGGTTATGGGTTTGTCGTTGGAACGACATGCTTCGGCTAGAGTTTGGGGTTGTTTGGCAGCATATGAGGTCGCGCGTGCACATACGGTCTTGGGAGATAATGAGTAAGTTGCGATTCGACCGAGGCATGGTGTGGTTGATTCCTTATGTTGGTCAAGTGGAGATCTAGGAGAGTAAGCCATTGGCCAAGACGAAATTCGATTTTGTCGACAAATGCTTCGTGTTAGAGGATGGGCATGCACATTTATTTGGGTTGAAGGTATCAGGCTATGCATGTTTGAGCTTGGAAGTGGGGAGATGAAGTGAGGGGTAAAATTGTAAACATAAATAAGTTGTTAATTTTTAATTTAAATTTTATCGATAACTTATAAAATTCATATCTCATTCATACGAGGTCGGATTCGAACGCTGTTTTTTGCCTTGGACTCGTGTCATCGAGATCTTCACAATGGTGTTAGTTTGGTTTCATTTGTAGCTTTTTAGAATTTAGGCTAAAATCGGACGACCGTTCGGTTTAGTCCAAATCGGGACGTTTTGGCGAAAATGAAAATCAATGTGAGTTTAACTCACATTAAATTTTATTATATCATGTCAATGATGTTATAAATGTTTGTTGATTGCTTGGATGTTAGTTTAATTGTTTGATTTCTTGTTTGGTAGAATTTCCGTTTGAAAAATGGATGACATATTAATTTGATCGTTATAAACCCATATGATTATATATATATAATATTATCCATAACCATTGTTGTGCAAGGTAAATCTGTAGAGGGACCTTGAGGGGTTTCTCGTCAATAATTATTATTTACATCCTAATGCTGTGTGATATTGATAGTAATTGAAATAAAATTCTGAAATTTCCTTATAATTGTTAAGTGTCGCTATAGCATTTTGCTATATCGTCATTCATTAAAATTCATCCCCAAAACCCTGTTATCTGTTTTAAACTTGAGCTTGTGTTTTCGCTAAGCAAAAATGTTAAAAATTCATTAATCATTTTGATTAATGATAATTCAAAATGATTAAATGGTTTTGAAAATTAATTAACCAATTTAACTAATGGTGTTTTGAAATTGGTTTATCCTTTGATTTAAGTGAGACTGGATTTAATTAATCATTTTTAACTAATGATTACTTGAGTTTAATTAATTATTTTAATTAAGGATGTTTGGAATTAATGATAATTAAAAGTAATTAATCATTTTAAATAATGATATTTGAATTTTATTAATCATTTTTATTAATGATTGTTTTAAATTTAATTAATTATTTTAACTAAAAAAAATTAAAATTTAGTTAAATCAATTTAATTGATGATGTTTAATAATTAAATAAATCATTTTAACAAATGATATTTTAATTAATCATTTTAACTAATAAGGCTTGAATTTAATTAATCTAATTAATTTATGATTATTTGAACTTAATTAATTATTTTAATTAATGGAATTTAAAATTACTTATCATTTTAACAAATGATGTTTGAGATGACTTATTCATTTAATTAATGATTATTTGAATTTAATTAGTCTTTGTAATTAATGATATTTAAAGTTAATTAATCGATTTAATTAAAGTGATCAAAGTAATAAAATTGCTTTAATCGACTGATTTAAAGTTAATAAACTCATTTAATAAAGATTTGAATGTTAATTTCCCAAAGTGTTTGGAAATAATTATATATTTTAATAAAGATAATGGATTTGTTTATTTAAAAGAGATTTTAAATGTGATTAATTATCTTTTGGGATAATTAGTATTGTTTTAAAGTTATAAAAGGTATTTAAATTGTTTTATTATCCTTTGGGATAATCTTCTGGGTGTCGGTCTGACGTTGGTTTAGGCCTTTGGGGTCGAGCACTTGGAATGATTATTCTCTTAACGTTTTATAATCAAGAACTAATTCTAATATGGAAATCAAGCACAAGTTCAGTTCATTTTTAGAAAGAAAAAGTTTGATTCGTTTATGGAAATGAATTATTTCCGTAAATCAAATCATTTATATGGAAACGGTTTATTTGTATAATTAGCACTAAACATCGAAGAAGTAAACTTGTCAGTATTTCAAAAGTAAAGAATAATCGTTGGACATGACTTTGAGGTAACACTACCTTGACTTGTCTGGTATTATCGTTAACCACGAAAAGTGTAAATTTGAATTCGATGAGTGGTGATAAATATATAAGACTTAATTTCCATATACGATCATTTTATATCCTCGATAGTTGGTATATCAGCTATCGGTTATTTCAGTTTCTTTATTATCATCATTCTAAGACGATTTATTGCTCCGTTGAACTTTATTATCCTTTATTAGAAATGACTAAATCCAAAGAGCTAAGGGGCGTCCAACTATGTGGGGTTGCTCCCATCAAAAGCATATTTCACATCTCATTTAGATATTTGTGTACTGTCACATGAAAAACGGTTTGTGTTTGGATGTGAAATATTCGGGTTCTCGGGAAGGTTTGGTGGGGTCCGACTGGTACTTTTCCCGAGGATGTCACGAGTATATGACCTTCTCAAGAGTATATTACTAGAGGTATATTTAAGGGGGGCCGCACTCTCCTAGTCATTTTTTGGAAAATTTTCCTTTCCTTATTTGGTTCGAAAAACCCTAAATCTGTTTTAGCTTTAAATTACCACGAGCAGAGCCAACTCCTCATCACGGTATTTAAGTAATTATTTAATCCATTCTATCAAGTTTGGATTGTTAGCTTATTTAGTCCATTCTATCAAGTTGGACATATTTCCTTGTTTGTCCATTATGTCCAGTTTGGATTTTACTCGGTTTATTTCTATTCTTTCAAGTCTGATTTAATATTATTTATGCTCATTCATATTTGGATTTGTTCATGGTAGTTTTTTCTACTCTTGCCTATATGGATGTTATTCTTGTGAGGTGAAAATCTGTTTCGCTCTAGTGGTGTGGTCTCATAGAACTTTATATGTTCCCTTTTATTTGAGTTATCTAACGTTGGTATTTTCAATCTGATCTGGGTGTTATTTATTTATAATGCTCGGGTTAGACCGAGTATTTTCCCAGGTTGTCTTTAAAGTTTTAGAGATCGTGGAGGTGAGCTTAAGATTTACTTATCGTAGTATTTTATTTTCTACTGTATTATAAAGTATACCTATTGTAACGACCCACTTTTCTGTACAGTCTAAGCCGACAATAAACTGCACATGTCAACTCAAATTGAACAAAAAGGCGGATTGTTAGTGGTGAAGAAGAAGAAAGAAGATAAGAAGAAAACTAAACAATAACATTGAATCTTACAATCGCAGCGGAACAATATATAATAAATAATAACATATTTTTTACAAAAGAACTATAACTGTTATTATACATACCATCATCAGACTACAACAACCAACAAATCAATTTGGACAATTATAATAACCAGTCCTCACAAGCGCTGAATATACAGCCTACACAAACAGTGGAATATAATCCAGTACGTGGAATACGCCTAAGAATCCTCCAACACGTCTCCTGTGCTCCATATCATCCTAACCTGAATCTGTAATACTCGGCCTAACCCAAGCATTATAATAAAATAACACCCGAGTTAGTCTAGAAAACCAGCGTGAGAAAAACACAACCAACTGGATTTAAAGTTATAAGAAAATCTTTGAAAATCAAAGGTATCTCGTAAGACCACGCCACACATAAACACGACGGGTTTTTACCTTACGATAACCAAACCACTTTAACATAAAAATCCTATGATATTATAATAGTGTCTAAGTACAAATACTTATTAAAATAGCCAAAATGCTTGCATCTCACATTTCAACATAGTAGGGCACAATCAAAATCGTACGGCGCTTATTGGAGAATGAATTCCATACAATGACTAGGCACTAGGGTATCACCTATTACGGTACATGTCTAAAAAATGTACCGATATCGAACCTATCGATCCCTGCCAACACAAGAGCAGCCTACCCCTTATTGGATAGTACCGAATATGTCATCACCCTGGTTTCTTTGCAACCCTTTTGAGATCTCATACACAGCCAATCCATAAATATGTAGCTGTAGGATATCTAGAAAGGTGACAACATACCCTAATGGGTGCGACCCACTCATCCTTGCTGCATCTCCCCTGATTTTCAGTCATTTCCAGTTGATGAGACTTGAGGCTATGTTTTACCTTTTTGAATAGCAATTCCACTTAGAATGTTAACACTACCTTCTAGACAACAATGCAATGATAGCATTCATCCATACACGTTGTTCTGGGTCTGAACAAACCGAATCTCCAAAATCACCGTCTTCACTATCTTCAAGATTTCACAATTTGCAACGCTCAAATCAAATCGAAGTGGGTTTCGTATAATCAAAATCCGATCCCGGTCTCTTTGAAATGATCAACGAATTTGGCCAGATTTTTGATAGTCGGTTATTTAAATATCAAATTACACACATAAGCAGTCACTAGGCCCATATTATAAATCTTTCAAACATTTATTTTAGAATATCTTAACAAAGATGTATATTCAAATCTCTTTCAATATTTCAATATTTGGAAACATTTTCAAATACTTAAATCCATAACAGGATATTTCAACCAATATCAACACTTAGAAATATCTCCAAAACCAATTTTTAATTCATTAGTTATAAAATTTTCCTACATAAATCATTTCGTCGCTAAAATATCTCCAAACCTTTAATTCCAATACTTAGGAAAATATTATAAGCTATTTCCCAAATCCTTTCTACTATTCATACCTAGGAAATATTCCGTACTTATCTCATAAATCTCCGGAATTTTATTAATTCCCTATACAATTTCAAAAAATTATCGATTATATTCAATTCTAATCCAACTAACAATTTATAACTCCTTTAATGAATTCAGATTCATTTTCGAAGTTCCCGTATCTAAACAGTTTGGAAATTTTCTTTTCTTAAATTTCTTAAGTTTTGAAATCCATTATAAAATTTCCTCTTATAAAATCACATCCATTAAATAAAACCCGATTCACAAATCTCGAGAGCATTTATAAAAAAAAATTCAATCACTTACTTTTGAACTATATATATAATAATAAATTTCAAAAACATGGTTAAATAATTATTTAAAATATCAAATCACTTTTAAAATAAACATCAATAACTAATTCCAATTCATTTATAAAACTTCCAGTCGATTTATGAAACTTGTTTATAAAACTTAGAATTTATTTCAACAAATTTAAATATTTAAATAACTAACTTTCTGAAATATTTTAATCCAATTAATAGTTTTTAAAACTACATAGTTTAATAACTAAAAATCCTTTTCTAAAACAAACCTTAACTTCTTATGACAACCCATTTAAAATTCAACATACCCATTTAATACTTATAAATCTCTCTCGATTCATCAAAAATCGATTCACATTTCCAATTCCATAACTATTCCCAAATTTCAAAATAGAATTTACTATTTCTTTTTAAGTCGATTTCCATATCTCATTTTAAATTCACACAGTGAATTCATATTTCCAATTTATAAAATGATAATCATTCCACTTATTTATAAACATTGTTTATAAATTTATAAACTCAACTCTCATTTCCTTGTTAATAATAGATTTATATTAAACAACTCCATTTATAAATTAGTTCCTATTTAAAATCCCATTTATAAATCTATTTCTTAATAAATCTAACTATATTCTTAAACCATTCAAATCTCGATTTCGACTTCCATTTCGTATTCCCAGAAATCCCAACTAAAAATCCACTGTTTAAAAACACTCATATTAAATCCTCTATTTGAAACCATTTTACGAAATAGCAAAATAAATATCTAAAATCAAATTTATCTATTTTATCAAAATCAATTCCTTTTTAAATAATCCCAAAGTTCAATATAAATATCTTCATTTCCAAAATCGCCTTTGAATTTCCTTTTTAAATTAAAAAATATTATTTATGGTATTTATAATACCAAAATTAAAAGCAGTGCTACTGTAGCATCCAATAAATTCAACTCACATCATAATCTATCACAGATTATTCAAACACATCATATATCACTATACATGAAATTAAATTCAACTTTTTTGAGGAATCCATTTGGATCCCTCTAACCTGTTTCCCTGCAACCACAGATGTTATATAATCACAAAAATATAAACAACACTTTGAGGTGGAATATCAAAATAAGAAGGGTCATCCGCGATTATGCGGGGCATATAATGTCTCATCCGCTCCAATCGGTGGGAAATATACCCAACTACTAATATGTATACTAATATATATAATATAACATCTAATTGATAATAATATTTTATCAATTCATCCAATCAACCAATAAATAATTTTAACTATTTAAAATAAAACCAATTATCCAAAATTAGTGAGATTTACTCACATTTATTTCTGCGTCGTCGAAGCGTTCTGGTTTGGAACTAAAACCAGACGACATTTGATTTTAGCCCAAATTTCCACTGTCTTCAAATCCAACCAAACCAGTTCTATCATTAAGATAATGTCCATACGAGTGCAATGCAATGAACGACGCTCGATTTTGACCTTATATGAATGAGTTATAGTTTTTATAAGTTTCACGAATTAAATAATATAATTAATTAACTAATTGCAACACTTAACCATTAATCCCCTATCTAAACCTTCTTCCCAATCTCCCAAAGCCGTGCACCTTGTACATTCATGTACACACAACAAAAACCATAATCGAATCTTCCTTCTATCGATAACTCACCTGTTCCCCGATGAAATCAACCCCCGACTTCGCCTTCGATTCCCACTCCGCGAGCTCCACCTTCTCATCACTCTCACGTTCCACTCGGTCCATGCTATCGAGAAATGATCTGAAGGTCAAAGGTGACCTGGTCAATGTTGCACTCTCCTATGATGAACCACTCCCCTTCAAATCCAAGCACCAGATGCTACTCGACATGAGAAACGATCCTATATCCACCAAATCCCCTAACTCGACCCCAAACTCCCACAAACCAAAACCCTAAATCGAATATTCCTTACGTCCTTCACTGTCGAGCTTCAAGAATCGAAACCACACCCTTTATGAAGTACATCAAATCGAAGCCCTCTCCGAAACAAGATTTTTAAAGCTTGTTTCAATTTTTTTATTAAGGAAATCTTGAGAAATTTATTTTTAAATCATCTCCTATAATTTTTTTCCTTCTCTGTTCTCAGCGGTGTGAATATATAAACGAAGGATGATGTGAAGAATCATAGAGCGGCCTGGATGGTAAAGCTAGGTCGGTTGATATAGATAAGTTAGGGTATGCAAAGTCAAATCAAATAAAATATATATTATTTAAATTCAAAATATCTAGATATTGATTTTGAATCCCAATCGAGGCATGTCGCCCGGCATTCCTAATGTTATACCCCTATTCCGAACGCAATAGAATAAGTTTCGAGACCTAATTCGATCGTATGGATAAGAAAGCTTATTGAACCCAATTATAATATTAAATGTTCGATATAAATTTCAACGCGTTTCTATCCCGTATGACCAAACGTTATGTCTAATTGCTATGAAATTTGACGGTGTAATATAATTCATTATTATGGACCTAATGACACTGGTTTCGTCGAAATCCGAGACTGTGCCCCGAAAGGCTATTTTATATGCTAATTAAAACGAGTTAATTCCAAAATCGAGTAAATCACTTTTAAATCAAATTCAAAAGTTCTATTATCTTCATTCTTGTTAAAAAATTTAATATGCTTTGAAATTATTTTATCAAGCTTAAAAACCCAAGATTCAATTATTTAAGAAATTTCAATTATTAAATTTAAAAATTAAATTATCCAATAAACCACTATATTTGAAATTAAAGTTATTTAACCTATAAAATTAACTTTTCAATATTTAAAATTAATTAAATATTCTAATTTCAAATACCCAAAATTCTGGGACGTTACATTCTCCCCCCTTAAAAGAATTTCGTCCTCGAAATTGCCAAGATAGGAAAAATGCCTAAACCCATTTCTTTCCTAAAACAAATTAGTTGAAATAACTTCCCAAATCCATTTAAGCCTTTAACTTTCCAAAAATCAATTTGTTGAAACCCCATTATTACTTTTACTAATTTCCAAATTCATCCATAGATTCCAAATAATATTATGCATTCAATCATTTCAACTTATAACTCAAAAATAAAATTTTAGTTATTAAAAATTTTCTTCAAAATTTCTAACTCTTTAATTTTTCGAAATTTTTTGCCAGCGTCTCCATTGCGCGGCTAGATCATAACAACTACAGATCACCACTACGGGCCCAAACCAGCAAAAGGAAACAAAAACCAAGTGGCTCAATCATAAAACCATCAAATCAAACAATAATATAAACACGTACCTTTTTGTTGGGCAACCCAGTTTTACTTATGAAATCAAAGCATCAAATTAGCTCTTGTTTTTAAATACATGTATCTTATTTACCAATAATATCCAATCATATAATTCATAATCATATTATTATGCATTTCAATTTCCAATATTTTCTTTACTTAAGCCCGTACGATGTTCATATATCATCCGTATGCAATATCAAATCTGATCGCTCGCTCGATCACACAATTTCACTTCCGAACTAGTATCGTTCACACGACCACTCAAGTGCGACTCATATCCGGTTCCTTGATTAGAAAATGTCATTCTCCTTGCATAGCCATATACTATGATAGAGAATTTCAGAATCAATCAAAAATCCATATCCACTGTTCGCCGTCGAGAATCGAGTGAAAAATCCTAACTCGGATCGATATTAATCATCTCGAAATTATGTACTCAAATCTGGATCAAACAGTTATGCAAATAAAGTAACAAACGTACAACTTACCCTTGAAAGCATATAAACCTTTCCTTTCTAAACTAGGTCGAATGGCCAAATCTTTCCTTTCTAAACCATTCAAATCCTTCCTTTTGAAAGCATATAAACCTTTCCCATGAAAGCTTTAAAATCCTAGACATCCTTCTTTTAAAACCTTGAAATATTGCCTTTCGAAACATAGGAAAAATGGTTCCTTTCAATCCTTTTGAAACACCAAGAAAAACCATACCTTTTGACTCGTTCGAAACCATTAGGGAACCATCCCTTAAGAACCGTTCTTTAAAACCTTTTGAAAGCATTAAAACTAAACCTTTCGAAAGAGCTTGGGCTCAATTTAAAATATGTGGAACCTTCTAAAACCATTCAAATCTTACTCCTTCGAAACCCTTTGAAAAACATTTCGGTCGAAACCATTTGGATTATGCCTTCAAGTAGAGCAAAAGGATCAGAAACCCATTAAAGTTGAAAGCATGTGTTTCGAAACCATTTCCTAAGTAAAGAAGCGATGGTGTCGAAACCATCCCTTCAAAAGCGTAGGAGAAGTGGCCAAGTTTTTAGAAAACAAAACAACCCTTTCGAAACCATCTGGATCGAAAGGTAGGAAGCGACAACTAAAAGCTTTGACTCAGTCGAAAGAAATCATTTAAAACAAAAGCGCAAACCAATCGAAACCATTTCTTTAAATCCATTTGACCAAGTCGAAAGCTAACTAAGTCGAAAGCTACTTAGTCAAAAGCAAGCGGGCACATTTTCTTTTAAAACCAAAGTAACGCCTCAACCCCTTCGAAACCCCTGGTTTCGACTCTATTCCTTCTGCCTACATCCAATTCACTACGTACTAGTTCCCTAATACCATGTGCATTGGTTTCGATTGTGTTGGAAGGGAAGGTAAGGAGGCGGAACCTGGTGCCGAAAGCATCGAAACAGTGAAAAACATGTTTACTTGTACTTTTAAACCATTTCATTTGTACCTAACCTGCCTTGTTTGTCTAAACATGATTATCTGCCAATTTCTCTTTTCAAAAGTGCTACTGACTTTCCAGAATTAACAAATTTAATTTATTTAAAAAAAGTTCATTTTTCTTCCTTAATTATATAAAACATTTAAGTCCCATACCTTAAATAATTTTATATAACAATTAAAACACTTTAAAAATTCTACAAAAATTCCATAAAATCTCTTTTAGTATGTTTTCCAACATATAAAATTTTTAGATCCAATCCTTTTATTATTTAACCATAAATAATTTATAATCCAATTTATCATTTTCTTTACTAGAAAATTAATATAAATTCCATAAAAATTCAGAAAATCTGAAAATTGAAACCCATCTCCAAAACAATATTTCTTGTTTATATAAAAATTCGCAAGGCATTTGAATGTCATTTAATAGGGTTTTCATATCAAAACCTGTCACAAAATCTATATGAACAATCATAAATCATCAATAAATATATAATCATTTGATCATTCAAATACATGGCAAATCAATGCAAAATATTTCGAGTTTCATCTTAAAACCGAAAACAGAACAAATATGAGATGTAAATATTATTCACCTTATCTTTAGAGATTAAAGAGATTGAGATGTGAATGGATTTGATTCGCTCAAGTTTCATCCTAGCTTTTCTCTATGTTTATTCCTTTATCTCTTGTTAATGGTGGTCGGCCTCTTGTTTAAAAAATTTGAAAATGAAAAGTGAACATGTATAGGAGAATACATGGCCAAGTTTAAGGGATATAAGAATAGCCTCTTTCCTATATTACCCCTCCTCTATATCATTTTAATTCTTTTCTTAATTCATTGTTAAATGGCACAACTACCCCTTAAATAGAATCAAATCTCAATCCCTTTATCAACACATTATTTTATTTTATTTAGCTAATTAAATATCCGAAATAATGTTACCAAAAATATGGGGTGTTACAAACTCCCCTCCTTAAAGGATTTCGTCCTCGAAATTACGATAAGGTACACAACAAATCAAACAAGAAGGTAAAACATACCATAAAACAAGTCAGGGTAAGTATCTCTAATCCTTCTCTAAATCTCCCAAGTACAGTCCTTGTCATCATCGCTCCACTAGACTTTGACTAATCTGACCGTCTTGGTTCTAAGCCTCTTCTCATCTCTTACAACAATACGAGTAGGCTTCCTCACTATTGTCAAATCTGGTTCCACTACTAAGTCCTCTAGCATAGTCGGTGCAATAGTAGTCTCCAGGTCTCTAACACACTTTCTGAGATGAGAAACATGGAAAACATCGTGGACTCCTGCCAAACTGCTCGGTAACTCAACTCTATATGCGAGTTTCCCGATCCTCTAGATAATAGGAAAAGGTCCAACAAATCTCGTTGCCAACTTTCTTGATCTTCCAAATCTGATCACATCCTTCATCGATTACACCTTGACAAAAACCTGATCTCCAACTGAGAACTCTAAATCTTTTCGTCTTCTATCAGCATAACTCTTCTACCTAGACTGAGCCTCCTTCATCCTAGCTCGAATGATCTCAATCTTTCCTACAGCTTCTCTAACCAAATCTGCACCAAGAGCCAACCTATCCCCGGTCTCTAACCAACATATGGAGATTTGCATGACCTTCCAAACAAAGCTTTAAACGGTGCCATCCCAATACTAGTCTGATAGTTGTTGTTATACGAAAACTCGACTAAATGAAGATGGTCTTCCCATGATCCCCCAAAATTTTATACACAAGCTCTTAACAAATCTTCCTAGATTTTGTTAACTCTTTCTGTTTGTCCATCTGTCTACCGATGATAAGCGGTACTCATCTAGAGCTTGGTTCCCAAAACTTCTTGTAGACTCTTCCGAAACTCACTAGTGAATAAGGGATCTCTATCACTTACTATGCTACTAGAAATTCCATGCAGTCTAACCACATTCTTCATAAAAAACTTTGCCATAACAGGTGCCGTTCTAGCTGACTTAACCAGAATGAAATGGGCACTCTTGGCCAGTCTGTCCACTATGATCCATATACTATCATTTCCCTTGTTCGTCCTTAGCAACCCGCCAATGAAATCCACAGAAATAGAATCTCATTTCCATACTGGAATATCCTACGGCTGACGCAATCCACTTGGCTTCTAGTGTTCAACCTTTGCTTGTTGGCAAATCATGCACTGCTTTACCCATAAGCCAATATCCCGCTTCTTTTTGTCCCAGAAGAAACTCCACTTCATATCCTGTTACATCTTTGTTCCTCCTGGATGAATAGAGAACTTCGAACGATGACATTCCTCCAAGACTTCTTTCCTTATGTTTCCTACACTCAGAACACATAATCTTCCTTTCTTTTTCAACCTCCCATTATGTTCAAGACTGAAATCTTTCAAGTCATCGCTCTTGGTTCCTTCCCTTAAAATTCCTTATCGGTTGAGCTAATACCGAATCTTCTTCTTGTTTAGAAGCAATCTTTTCGATCATTGCTCGTCGAACTTCCAAACAAGATAACACTACGGTTTCCCTACTAGACCCAGCCTCAGGTCTCCACTGCACTCTGCAATCTGCTAATGCTTCTAAATCTTTCCACTCAGCAATCATGGCCAACACTGCATTTTGATGTTTCCTGCTAAGTGCATCTGCAACCTTGTTTCCTTTCCCTGGCGTGTACTCAATTCCAAAATCATAAGCAACAATAAACTCTAACCACCTCTACTGTCTCATGTTTAGCTCCTTCTAAGAGAACAAAAACTTCAGCAACTTATGATCTATATATAACTCAAACTTCTCTCCCAAAAGGTAATGTCTCCACGCCTTCAATGCAAAAAATCACTACAGCTAATTCCAAATCATGTGTCGAATATCTGACCTCATGCTACTAACCATTCGTACGACCCATATCTAGTCCTAAACGCCGTCAAAGGTATACTATCCTCTGCTACTCTGAGCTGATGGAAACCTGTCGCCAAATCCAACTGTGAGAGTATCTTGGCTCCACTCAATTGGTCGAACAAATCGTCAATCCTCAGCAATGGATATCGATTCTTTATCGTCCTCTAATTCAACTTACGATAATCAATACATAGCCTCAACGATCCGCTCGGATTCTTTGCAAACACTGCAGTTGCCCCCCAAGGTGAACTACTCGGCCTAATAAAATTCTTGCCTTCTAAATCCACCAATTGCACCTTCAACACCCTCATCTCTGTAGAGGTCATCCTACTCAGTGGCCTACTCACTAGTTCTGCTACCGGGACCAAATCTATCAAAAATTCAATGGCTCGTTTCGGTGGAAATCCAACTATAGGCTCAAAAACATCCGCGAATTCTCTAACCATGAAAACTCGACTCAACTCATCATCCAATTCCATAACACCCAACAAAGCATTCACTTACCCGCTAGAACTTTCTACGGTATAAAAGATCTGTTCGCTGCAATTAGAGTGCCTAAGCGATATTTTCCTATCCTGGAAAAGTATCCTAGCATCGTACTCACTTAACCAATCCATCCCAAGAATAATCTCGAACCCCACAAAATCAAACACATGCAAACTGCAAACAAAAGCATGACCTAACAAGTCAAACTCTGACTGGTCACACCTCAACCCTAGAGTTGCATACCCTCCTATTGGATTCACAACCCATAAGGAAGTAACTAAATATGTGGGTCTAGGTTAAACTTTTCCATCAAATATCTAGATATAAAAGAATGCGATGCACCAGTATCAAATAGAACGCTAACAGACATACCATGAATTTGAAGCGTACCTCCCAAAACTGCCTTTCCCTTCTCCAGAGCTGTTGGCTTCGAAGTAGCAGGTTCCAATGCATACACCTTTCCCTTTCCATTCATAGCGGGCTCCTTGTAATGGTTCTTATAGTGGCCAACCTGGTCGTAGTTGAAACACTAGGCGTTCTTCTTTCCAGCCACTTCCTTTGCCTTTCCAGCACGACACTCATTAGCAAAGTGCCCCTTCTTATCGCTCTTAAAGCAAGCAATCTCAGACTTCCCTTTCTTAGCCACTCCACCCTTCCGAGCACATTTCTTAAGAAAGAACTTCCTCTTCTTCCTCTGCCCAACGTGGACTTCTTTAGCCTTACTCTTCTCTAGAGAATCAAACATCTTCTCATCCTTAAGGCCATCTCCACTACAAAATCAGAAGGATCTCTAATACTATGTAATGTAGCCCTTGCTAACTCAGGCTTCAACCCTCTGATAAACTTCTCATTCCTCTTCATCATTGTATCCACTTAAGCATACCCATATTTGGCTAACTCCTCATACCTCCTAGCATACTCCAGAACGGACATCTCCCCCTGCTCTAATTCAGCAAACTTTCTGATCAGAGTTGACTATGCCATTGCAAACATGAATCTCTCCTAGAACCTTCCCTTGAAATCTTCCCAGGTCATAGTCTCCTCATCCACTGCCATAGTCACACTATTTCACCAGAATAAAGCTGCTCCCTAAAGCTGTCTGGATGCAATCCTCCTCTTCTGCTCATCATTGAGCCCCAAATCTGCAACCTCTCGTAGTGCAACAACCAATTTTCCACCTCAATGGCATCCTTTGTTCCAATAAATGGCTTCCTCCGAGCTTAGTGTAGTCTCCACTCACCTTAGCATAGTCGCTGACAAATGGAGCTGCCAGAACTCCTCCTTCCATTACTCTAGCAGCAACACCCGCTTGCACCATGTTCACCAAGAACTGATACATAGCTTCCATTCCCACTTGCGGGATTCTAGTACCCACATTCTCTGCTTATGCCTGACCTTGACCTCTTCTCGCATTAGGCCTGGCATTTCCATCGGTGCCCTCCCCTCCTGGGTAAACTCTTCCTTTTCTACCTTCCATATCTGTATTCAAACCTCATGAGATATAGAAAAATAGCCTAATAAAGATAGGAGACTAAAAATAAAGCGTATACTTATATATAGCCAATACAAGTATGTTACTGTAGCGTTATCCCATACCCCAATCTTACACTAATTCTTTAGGATTATGTTTTAAAAACCATATTTAGTTTAAAGTTTTTTCATAAATCTATGCTCTGATACCAAGTTGTAACATCCCGTATCTAGAGGCCAAAAGCTAAGCGCTACAAATACTGCAGTCATCCATAGTTTTAACTTCTGGTGACAAAATACGGTAATGCTAATGGTATCCATAATATCGGAAGCATTGAATATGAAAAAAGTCACGGATTTAAAAAATATATTTCACTGATTACATTTCAAAACAATTCATAACAAAATTACATAATCCCTTAATGTTTCCAATGTAAAGATCAATTATAATCATTACAAAAATACACCAAGAGCGACATATGACGATGCCCCCTGGTTGATCAAAATCAATATAGTCATATCTGACATAATATACACAACGGAATAAAAACAAGATAAAACTGTAACTCCTAATTAGCTATTCGTCAGCCACCTGCTCTTCTTTGGAAGCTTTATTCGCTAAAATTTCAAAAATCTGAAAAACCTCAACCTACTCAAATCGATTTTGAGCACTCGAGAGTTTAAGGGGAAACAAAAACTTCGAGTCAGACATAAAGCCTGGTGTGAATAATACTATTACATCTCGGTTTACTGATATTAAGTGAGACCACACCGCTTAGCAGAACAGGTTTCCCCTCACAAATATCCTCTTTATAACATATATTTTGAAAATCCTTTCTTGCAACAAAACTGGTTAATCAAAATGATATAATAATGATAATAATAGCTAAGTCCATTAAGCTATAATCAGGTAACTAATGAACTGTCTGCTCATAAGTAATAAATGGACTATCTATTCGAAAATTGGGTTGACTGCCTGCAAACTGGACTAACTATCCGCAAATTGGACTAACTGTCCGAATCAAAATGGGCTATCTTTCCGAATCATTTCCTTAGGGTTAACTACCCTTCATCTTTTTCCTTGAAAACCTTTTCAAAATGATTTAACCTTTTAAATCACTTATACAGGGAAAATATATCCTTAGCTTTACGCAAAGCTATTTTGCCATGTTATATATACTTTACTCAAAATAATGTTGATGAATTTTAATAAGGATTACTTATCCTTTAAAAACAAGTTAAAACCCTTTTTAACTTGAAAATACTTAGGCAATATTGCCTATTAAATACATTTGAAACCTTTATTTAAAACCTTTAAACAGCCCTTTTGAACCTTTGAATGTAACCCTTCGAAACAAAGTAAAACCCTTTACTTAACCTAGGCCGAAATGCCTAATCTTTCCTTTCGAAACCATTCAATTCCTTCCTTTTGAAAGCATATAAACCTTCCCCTTGAAAGCTTTAAAATCCTAGACGTCCTTCTTTTAAAACCTTCAAATATTGCCCTTTGAAACATAGGAAAAATCTTTCCTTTCAATCCTTTCGTAACACCTAGAAAAACCATACCTTTCGACTCCTTCGAAACCATTGGGGAACCTTCCCTTCGAAACCGTTCTTTAAAACCTTTTGGAAGCATTAAACCAAAACCTTTCGAAAGCGCTTGGGCTCAATTTAAAATATATGGAACCTTTCGAAACCACTCAAAGCTTACTCCTTCGAAACTCTTTGAAAAACGTTTTGGTCAAAACCATTTGAATTATGCCTTCAAGTAGAGCAAAAGGATCAGAAACCTATTAAAGTCGAAAGCATCTGTTCGGAAACCATTTCCTAAGTAAAGAAGTGATAGTGTCGAAACCATCCCTTCGAAAGTATTGGAGAAGCGGCAAGGTTTTTAGAAAACAAAACAACAATTTTGAAACCATCTGGATCGAAAGGTAGGAAGTGGTAGCTAAGGGCTTCGACTCAGTCGAAAGCAATCATTTAAAACAAAAGCTGAAAGTCTATGTGGATCGTGTGTATATATATATAGTATATGATAAGTATGTGTCTGATAGTATGAATCACAAAGAATAATAATGCAGGTAAAATTAAAAGTAATCACACCAGAATTTTTATACCGGTTCGGACCTCCCGTCCTACGTCCAGTCCCGAAGCTCCCCTTCGGAAATATACTAACCAATTGCCCTCGATTCACTCGGAGGAATAGGGTTTTATACAAGAGTATTTCTTTGACAAGTGCGTGTTCTAAGTAACACTGATTTTGACTACAAGTACAGTTTCTTCCTATAATCTCCTTTGAGTAGTATGTAATTTTAAGCTTTGATATAAGGAAGAGATAAAAGTATGCTTTTGAGTACATTTAGAAATCAGAGAGATCACCGAAATATTAGAAAATAAAGAGAGAAGAGTTTTGAATATCAAGTAAGTTTTACTTTTCAAATTCATGCTTATTTATAGATGATGAAGAGTTTGTTTGAGAAGTACCGACCTTTGGTTCATTCTATTTCAGTCCAAGATTTGCAATGTTTGAGTAGGAAGAGTTATGACCAGAGATAGTGGATGCAATTCTTCGATTGAAGAAGATGTCTGTTGAGAAGTGCTTACCGTTACCCAGGTCAGACGTTTGGACGTTTAGGTCAGACGTCTGGCCTGTATTAGAAAATTTAAACAGAAAACATTGCCAATGTTTACCATTTTATTTTGTTTTGTTTATGATTGTATGTGATGCAGCGCAATCTACCAACTCATTAGATTTGAGTCGTTCAAGGACCTTAGGTCGCTCACGACCTAGTGAAGGTCGCTCGTGAGTTAACGGGTTAAGCACTAAGGCATCCAAGCGACCTAGTGAGATAAACAAACCAGTGCGCATTTCTATAGGTCGCTCCGACCTAATCATACCAAGCTACACCTACAGGAATTAACGACCTAGCAAGTTAATTCGCTCGACCTTATGCTGCTGTGAAGTTATGTTGTTGCGGAGATGCTGAAGCTCTTATGTCGTGGAAGCTTTTATTCTTAAGTCGTTGTATTGTATGGTTTTAGGTCGCGAGGTGTGTTGTATTCTTAGGTCGCAATGTTCTTAGGTCGCTGATGTCCTAAGTCGTGTGATATTCTGTGTTGTAAATATGTTAAGTCGCATGTGTTGTAATTTTCCTTATGTTTGTTAAATCGTATGTCGTTGTGTATATATATTAGGTCGTATATTGTCATGTGGTAAGTCGCTTGATGTTGTAATGGTTAGGTCGCGTCTATTAGGTCGGTAATGACCTGTCTTAGGTCGCGAGTCGCGTGAGTTAGGTCGCCGACCTGGGTTGTAAAACTCTATAAATAGCGGGGTTGTGTCATTTGTAAGAGTTAGTTGATTTTGAATAAAACTTTGTTTGTGTGCTTTGTGCCACTTTGAAATTGGAAGTTGAGTGTGAGCTCCTTTCTCCATCTTCGGCATTCGAGTGCGCTCGAATCAACGGATTTGAAGCCGATTCACGGAATCAAGTGCACTTGATCAACGTTCGAAGAATCGTAGATCTTTTAACATGGTATCGTGCACGATCAACGTGTTGGAGATAGCTATAATCCGGTATCTTTGAGATTAACGGATTTGGGCATTCGGTATTTTCCATTCTATCGATTGCTACTTTCATCGTTGTATCTATTTCTGTTATTTCCGCTGCGTCATTTGGTATCAGAGCTAGACTTAGCCAATCATAGCTAAGCCGAGCCTATTGGAGAAAGTGAAGTGTTGTTCAGAGATCAGGCCGAACCGAGTCAAGTTGGTTTGTGCGAGTTGTAGTTTTTGAAGTTTGGACCGAGAATAGAAGTCAAAGCCGAGCCTAGTAAAGAGAAAGATCATGCCACCGAGAAGAGCTAATCGTCATCAAAACATTGCAGAGATGTATAGAAGAGAAGATGCTGAACAAATGGAACAACGAATTAGCAACAAATTCAATGAGAAGTTGGAAGAAGGTATTGGTAGATTGGAGAAATTAATGATTGATATGAATCAAAGTCAAAGGAGAAGGTCGCTAGTCTCGAACCATGGAGGAAACAGAGTTTCGCCATCGGTTACGGAAGCGAGGAGGGTGTCGCCACAATCTGTTCGAGATAGAAGAGAGTCATCAGTTTCAACAAGTTGAGATCACCATGAATTTCGAGATGAAGAAAGAAGAACTCAATGTGAGTTTGAGTATGAGCCATATCGTGATGATGAAAGACATAATAGAAGGGATATGCGTGATCGTAGAGATGTTGATGGTCGAGATCGATATCGAGGTACATGTGATTATGATGAAGAGAGTGATAGAAGTAATATTCATTATCGAGATTGAGACCAAGTACGAAATCAATATCGAGATGTAGAAGATGATCGTTGATGGGAGTCGGGGATGAAAACTTAAATTCCAGAATTCAAGGGTAGTATGCAAGCTGAAGAATTCCTTGATTGGTTGTCTAATGTTGAAGATATTTTTGACTTTAAGGAAGTTCCCGAGCATCGAAGAGTTAAGTTGGTTGCTACTCGTTTGAGAGGAAGAGCTATGGCATAATGGCAACAAATTAAACTTACATGGGAGAGGATGGGAAAGTCGAAGATTGAGTCATGGGAGAAGATGAAGAAGTTGATGAAAGCTACTTTCTTGTTGCACAATTATCAATCTCTTATGTATCAACGTTTGCAGAATCTGAGACAGGGAACAAAGTCAGTGAATGATTATGCGGATGAATTTTATCAATTGATTGCGAGGAATCACATCATGGAGACGGAGGAACAGTTGACCGCTAGATTTGTTGGAGGGTTGAGAATGCAGATTCAAGATATGGTGAATATGTTTGATCCCAAATCTATTGCTGAAGCACATCAAAAAGTTCTAGCTTGGGAGAAGCAAGGTAGGAGAGGTGGTGGTGTGTTTACAAATTCCAACAATCAAATGAAAGGGGCTAGTAGCAATGCGAATGTTTCCAAGGCTGTTGCAAAACCGGTTGTTAGTGAAGTTGCTAAGACCAAGGTCAATAGTGGTATCAAATGCTTCAATTGTTAGGAGTTTGGTCACAAAAGCAATGAATGTCTGAAGCCAAAGAAGCGAGTGATGGTAGCTGAGATTGAGGATGAGGATGTAGAAGCTGAATGTTCTAATTCACCACATGTTGAGGAGGAAGAAGAGTTGACAGGAGATGAGGGTTGTAATTTAATGATGAGGAGGTCTTGTTTAACACCAAAACAAGAGGATGATTCTAGTTGGTTGAGGAGCAACATTTTTCAGTCAACATGCACTATTCTGGGGAAGGTTTGCAAGTTTGTTATTGATGCGGGCAGCCGTGATAACATCATTTCTAGCGAGGCTGTGATGAAGTTGGCATTAAAGACTGAGAAGCATCCAAAACCTTACAAGTTAGCTTGGTTGAGGAAAGGTGGGGAGGTGAAGGTTGGACGAAGAGCTTGTGTTAATTTTTCGATTGGGAAGAAATACAAAGATGAAATTTGGTGTGATGTTGTGGATATGGATGTATGCCATTTGTTGTTGGGGAGACCATGGCAGTATGATAGAGCTGTGCAATATGATGGACATACCAACAACTATAGTTTCATGTTCGAAGGCACAAAAATCACTTTAGTTCCCAAGAAGCGACAACAAGAAGAAAGCAAGTTGGAGGAGATTGAAGAACTTAAAACTTTGCTATCTTTGAAGGAGTTTGTTAAGGAAGTAGAAGAGGAGCCTGAAGTATTTTTGTTGATTGGACGTGAGAGTAATGAAGTGGTTGAAATTCCTGAGGAAGTAAAACCAGTGCTGGGAGAATTTGACGATGTATTTCCTAAAGAGCTGCCAACGGAGTTTCCACCATTGAGGGACATACAACACCAAATAGATCTTGTTCCAGGAGCTGTGTTACCACATAAACCACATTACAGGATGAGTCCAAAAGAGCATGAGAAGTTGAGAAGACAGGTGGAAGAATTGCTTGAACAAGGGCGCATACAAGAGAGCTTAAGTCCTTGTGATGTACCAGCATTGTTAGTGCCGAAAAAGGATGTAATGTGGAGGATGTGTACCGATAGTCGGGCACTAAACAAGATTATAGTGAGATACAAATTTCCTATGCCCAGATTGGATGACTTGTTGGATCAACTTAGTGGAGCTGCTATCTTTTCGAAGATCGATTTGAAGAGTGGTTATCATCAAATTCGAATTTGATCAGGGGATGAATGGAAAACAGCGTACAAGACACGGGAGGGGTTGTACGAATGGCTGGTTATGCCGTTTGGTCTTTCGAATGCACTTAGTACATTTATGCGGGTGATGAATCAGATCTTTAGACCATTTATTGGGAAGTTCGTGGTGGTGTATTTTGATGATATACTGATATATAGTGGAAGCACAGAAGAACACTTGCATCATCTGAGAGAAGTGTTGATGATACTGCGACAGGAACAATTTTATGCTGCAACAAAGAAATGCGTGTTCATGACGCATAGTGTTTTATTTTTGGGATATGTTATATCAGAAGGAGGTATACAGGTGGATCGGAATAAAGTTGAAGCAATCAAGAATTGGCCACAACCCAAGATGATAACAGAAGTTAGAAGTTTTCATGGTTTAGCATCATTCTACCGAAGATTTATTCCACACTTAGTAGTGTGATGGCACCAGTTACTGATTGTATGAAGGGGAAGCAATTTTCATGGTCAGAGGAAGCAGGATTAGCTTTTGAGCGGATCAAGGAACTTTTGAAGACAGCACCAATTCTAGTATTACCAGATTTTCAGTTGTCGTTTGAGTTACATACCGATGCATCTAAAGTTGGGATTGGAGGAGTGTTGAGTCAGAAGGGACAACCAATTGCATATTTCAGTAAGAAACTTTCTGGGGCAAAGATGAGATATAATACTTATGATGTGGAGTTCTATGCTATTGTACAAGCTATGAAGCATTAGAGACATTACTTATTCCATAAGGAGTTTGTCTTGTATACAGACCATGAGGCGTTGAAACATTTGCAAGGGCAAGATAAAGTCGCAGCTAGACATGCTTCGTGGATTACATTGCAACAGTTTACATTTGTGGTGAAGCATAAGTCAGGAATTACAAACCGTGTGGCAGATGCATTGAGTCGAAGGAATCATTTGTTGACAACAATGAAGGTCGAAGTGACGGGGTTTGATGTGTTGCCAGAATTGTTTGTTGATGATCCTTACTTTGCCAAGGTGGTTGATGAAGTCAAGAGGGGGAAGACGGATGAGTATATGTTGGTAGATGGTTTTCTATTCAAGGGAAATAGGTTGTGCATACCAGAGAGCAGTTTACGGATGAAGATTGTAAAAGAATTGCATGAAGAGGGTCATGTGGGAAGAGATCGTACTTTGCAATTGATTTCTCAATCATACTTTTGGCTTTCTATGAGAAAAGAAGTTGAAAGATTTGTGGAGAGATGTCATATTTGTCAAGTTTCCAAAGGGACAGCGACGAATGCGGGATTGTATATGCCATTACCTGTGCCTACTAGACCATGGGTTGATATCAGCATGGACTTTGTTTTGGGTTTGCCAAGAACTCAAAGGGGATTCTATATTTGTTGTGGTGAATAGATTTTCAAAAATGGCACATTTCATAGCTTGTAAGAAGACAGTCGATGCCGTCCATGTTGCTCAATTGTTCTTTAAAGAGGTGTATCGATTACATGGGCTACCTGAATCTATTGTTTCTGATCGGGATACTAGATTTCTAAGCCATTTTTGGTTAGGTTTGTGGAAGATGGTTGGAACGAAGCTGAATTTTAGTAGCGCTTATCATCCGCAAACAGATGGGCAAACGAAAGTGGTGAATAGATCATTGGGAAACTTATTGAGATGTCTTGTGAAAGATAATTTGAAGAGCTGGGATATGAAGTTATGTCAGGCAGAATTTGCACATAATCACGCTGTTAATCGAAGTACTGGTTTCAGTCCGTTTCAAGTTGTATACTCGGCAATTCCGAAGGGACCGTTAGATTTGACGACCGTGCCATATCAGAAGGGAGTTGTTAAGCGAGCTTGTGATTTTGTGACTGAATTGTAGGAGTGCCACAGAACTGTTCATGAACGATTGCTTGCATCAAATGAGAAGTATAAACAACTGGCAGATAAAAAGCGAAGGAGTGTGAACTTCAGAGAAGGTGATTTGGTTTACGCTGTGTTGACAAAAGATCGTTTTCCAGTGGAAACGTACAATAAATTGAAAGCGCGAAAGATTGGTCCAGTAAAGATCTTGAAGAAGATCAATGATAATGCATATTAGTTAAGGTTGCCAGATCATATTCACACTGTAGACGTTTTTAACGTCAAATACTTGATTCTGTATCATGGGGATGAGCTTGTTGTGGAAGAGGAAGGTGTAAATTCGAGGTCGAATTCTTGCCAACCGGGGGAGGATGATGCAGCGCAATCTACCAACTCATTAGATTTGAGTCGTTCAAGGACCTTAGGTCGCTCACGACCTAGTGAAGGTCGCTCGCGAGTTAACGGGTTAAACACTAAGGCATCCAAGCGACCTAGTGAGATAAACAAACCAGTGCGCATTTCTATAGGTCGCTCCGACCTAATCATACCAAGCTACGACCTACAGGAATTAACGACCTAGCGAGTTAATTCGCTCGACCTTATACCGCTGTGAAGTTATGTCGCTGCCGAGATGCTGAAGCTCTTATGTCGTGGAAGCTTTTATTCTTAAGTCGTTGTATTGTATGGTTTTAGGTCGCGAGGTGTGTTGTATTCTTAGGTCGCAATGTTCTTAGGTCGCTGATGTCCTAAGTCGTGTGATATTTCTGTGTTGTAAATATGTTAAGTCGCATGTGTTGTAATTTTCCTTATGTTTGTTAAATCGTACGTCGTTGTGTATATATTAGGTCGTATGTTGTCATGTGGTAAGTCGCTTGATGTTGTAATGGTTAGGTCGCGTCTGTTAGGTCGGTAACGACCTGTCTTAGGTCGTGAGTCGCGTGAGTTAGGTCGTCGACCTGGGTTGTAAAACTCTATAAATAGCGGGGTTGTGTCATTTGTAAGAGTTAGTTGATTTTGAATAAAACTTTGTTTGTGTGCTTTGTGCCACTTTGAAATTGGAAGTTGAGTGTGAGCTCCTTTCTTCATCTTCGGCATTCGAGTGCGCTCGAATCAACGGATTTGAAGCCGATTCACGGAATCAAGTGCGCTTGATCAACGTTCGAAGAATCGTAGATCTTTTAACACGATATTGTGCGCGATCAACGTGTTGGAGATAGCTAGAATCCGGTATCTTTGAGATCAACGGATTTGGGCATTCGGTATTTTCCATTCCATCGATTGCTACTTTCATCGTTGTATCCATTTCTATTATTTCCACTGCGTCAGTATGTTTACCATTTTATTTTGTTTTGTTGCTCTTATAAATGCTTAGGAAAGAATTTCTTATGCAGATCTAAATTTTTTGTATTTTTATAATATTTTTTCATTAAAAAATTAGTTACTATGTTGAGATTGGATAATTATCAGTTGTTTACTGTTTTAATTTATTCACTATAGAGGATCTATGAGATACAATTTTGTAATACATAGACTGTAGACTATAGAGCCACCTCAGAAGACTCATGTTTAGAGTTATTTTTATGATCACGGTATTAACCAATCCGTACAATGCTACATGTTAGGATTTGCTGTTTGTACAATGCGTAAAAAGGATCAGTCGTTTAAGTTTTATGTCACCTTTGCATTCTTATTTCACACTTTGCACCCTTAGCAATTAGGAACATAGTCATTAACCTAGTTGGAAAGTTCAATGGGAATGGTAATGCAAAATATTGCACTAGAAATCATGGATTTAACTCTTTTAGTTTATAAATTAGTTATGTGGATGAATGGATAAAAAAATGATATACCTTTAGAACGCAAAATGTTACATTTGTATTATATCATGGTAAACAATTAATGATGTGCGCTGGCATTTAAATTAGTATGTCAGAATGCACTTGACAAAGAAGAAGTACATTGTAGAACATGTTATAAGTTGAGTAACAGTGCATTATACTGTGCTTGTATATTAACAAATATACAATATTATGTGAATTTTGCTGCTTCTTCTTCATCTCTTTTCCTTTATACCTTGCTTTTGTAGTAGCTGCTTCTCTTAGGTTCTTACTTAGTTGTTATTTGGGTCGAAATAATTGTTCCCGTATATCTTTTTGTTTATCTGGGTTAAAGTGTTTTAGCTTTTGTTAGGATCATAGATAGGTTGTGGACAGTTTATTATATACTTGTTATTACTATTTTTTGTTCTAATGTGATGTTAGTATATCTATTAGCTGTCTCAGCATGAAAGAATGCTGGTATTTGCGTTTTCATGTATTTCTCAACTTAGTCTGCCTACATTATCGTCACATAGGTTTACAAACTAATAATGTTATTTTTGTCTATTATGACAAATGTTAAGAGGAATCTATTATCTATTATTTAAAAAGGACAAGAGAATCCAGGACATTGCTTGAGTTACACGTGTCCTTTTACTTTGAAGTCTGTTCTTTTTTATGTTTGTTCATTTTCTTTACGAGGCAACAGTTATCTTCCCTAATTCTAACACCTTTTCCCAAGCAAACATGGATAATTCCTCTTCTACTAATCACAATTCGATTATGAAGTCTGAACATTGAAACTCACGGTCTGATATCATTGACCCTTGCCATTGTATAATCCATATCCACCGTTTAACTCACAAAATGACAATTCATCTTTTCGTTTATATTTTGCATATTTTCCAATCAACGCTTCTCGGCTACTACAAATCCTTTCGATTTTGGAGAAGACGCATGTTTTAGATTTGGAGTTGTTGCTATCTTTCGGAACGGGTGGATTTTATGGTGAAAACGACCATATAATGTGGATGAACTACATCAAAATTCGATGAACTTCTCCTCCGCAACCTCTCATCCTGCCCTTTTTTCGAAATACCCTTTTTTTATCATTACATCAACATTTGGTGAACTTCTCCTCCACTGACTACAATATACCCTTCTTCAATACTTTCATCTTCACTTACCACCAATGTGACCAGCGGTCTAAAAATTCAATACTTTCATCCTACGTCACTTTGCTTGCCGAATAATCCTACCACACAATATGCACATTGATGGTATCCGTCCGTTGCCTTAACAATGAAATTTGAAATTAGGGTTTTTTAGGTTGATCATTTAGTATTCTTTTCCTCATTTTGGGTATTGTCTATGGATTTGAACATTTAGTTGGTAGGTTGTTCATAATAACATTACTTTCAGCAACAGTTATGACGATATAATGTAGTGTCTCTTTTTTTGGTTCGTGCTTTATGAGTGGGGACAAATTACTGGCAAGTAGCATTTTAAACTATAAAACTCCATTCTGTAGATTGAGTTTGTATATATTCAATGGCTTATCAAGGTTAAACTAAAAAACTCATTCCTGAAAAGTATTTTTTTAAACTATAAAACTGATTCTTCACATTGAGTTTGTAATTATTCAGTGCTTTATCAGGCTTAAACTTAACAACTCATTCCAAATCAAGAAATATAAGCAACATTGATTGTTAACTATGATTGTTAATGAGTGATCTATCTGTAGCAGGCATCCCTTTTATTTTGGATTCGAACAAGTTTCAATCTCCTTATAGTTCGAAAAATGTACATTAATGTATAATTGTTATTTTATATTGGTGCATGAACAGGTACATTTGAAACTGCATCATTGGGTGTAATCTTATAAGTTATTTCAACTCAATTACAGAAGATGCTTTTACAAAATGGCACATTGGTGATTTACTTTAGAAAGCTATGATTTTTAAGGTTTGCAATGTGGGAAATTTTTGACTAAAAAATAAGATTTTGTATATACATTAGGGCTTAATGGGTAGGATGATTGATGTTACATAATTTCATGATCTGTGGTTATTACATCCTTTCATGTACGATTTTCTTCTGCTCTAATTTTCAAATTGTGCATAGATTTCAAGCCGTAGCAGTTAGAGTTTGTTTGGGTATATTCATTTATGATCTATTGTACCTATAAATATCAATGTCCAACTTAGATGCTTTGCATATTATGAGCTTCATAATAAAAAATTTGGTACAACCATATTTGGTACTATTTACAAAAGTAGTGGTTTCAAGTGGTCAGCCACAGTTATTTAAACCGTTAATTTTAACAAATATAATAATCCTTTTTGAAGGTTGTATAGTCATGAATTTTTATTTTCCCTCAAAACTCAGTAAGTTGTACAAATTATCAGTTCTCATATATTTGCAACATTATATAATTCAAGCCGAATATATTACATGACTATTAAATTTAGTACACATGGTTGATCAACTGAAGACATAGTTGGTAAGCATAGCATTTCTTTTTGTGTTTGAAAAAATTAATTCAGGCCAAAATGGTTTTTTGTTCGTCAGCATCCGTGCATTTTTCAGATGTTCTGATTTGAAGAGATGGGAATGTCGTAAGCTTATGTGTTTTAGTGTCAATATTAGTTCAATGTTATGGGTTTCTTTAAGGATTTGTACTCACTTTGATGCAGCGCAACCCATAATTGTCAAAGGCCTAAGTCGTCCACGACATAACGAAGCAGTTTTAGGTCGTCTACGACCTAACAAGGCAAGAGATAAAGGGTCACAACCTAACATAGCAACCCAGGCTACGAATTCTGTGAAGAAGTTAAGTGGTTGCAAAGTCTTAGGTCGTTCACGACTTAACTCAAGCGGTCTATGACCTAAGGAAAGTTCACGACTTAACTCAAGCGGTCTACGACCTAAGGAAAGTTCACGACTTAACTCAAGCGGTCTACGACCTAAGGAAAGTTCACGACTTAACTCAAGCGGTCTACGACCTAATGAAAGTTCACGACTTAACTCAAGCGGTCTACGACCTAAGGAAAGTGTTTTAGGTCATCTACGACCTAACGAGTATGCTAAAGAAAGGAACGAGTATGCTGAAGAAGGGAGCTCACGACCTAATATAAGTCGCGTACGACCTACGACCTAGTTAGGTCGCGTGACATGATGCAACAGTTTTTCTCTTGAGTCGCTGATTGTTAACTCGTGGCATTGATAAGTCGTTAGGTTTTAAGTTGTATGTCGTGGGAGCTTTGCTGAACCCTGTTGTATAAATATTTTGAGTCGTTTGTACTTAAGTCGTATGTCGTGATACTATGTGTTGTAATGTGTTTTGTACTATGTCGCATTTGTTAAGTCGACTAAGGCGGTTGTGTTGTAAACTGATAAGTCGTGAACGACTTATAGTAAGTCGTCTGTTTTGAGTCGTCTACTTTTGAGTCGTCTATTTTAGGTCGTGGTGTGATAAGTCGGAAACGACTTATGTGTTGTACAATTTTGTTTGTGGCGTGACTTGTAGCCTATAAATAGGCAAGATGGGTCATTTGTAAAAGGTTGTTGATTTTTGAATAAAATTCTTGTTTGTTAGCTTTGTGCTTTCAATTAAAATCGGTAGTTGAGTGTAATCTCCTATCTCCACCTTCGACATTCGAGTGCGCTCGAATCTTCGATCGTTGAAGCCAATTCGCGGAATCAAGTGCGCTTGATCAATGCTCAAAGAATTGTAGATCTCTCTTCACGGTATCGTGCGCGATCAACGTGTCAGAGATAGCTAGAATTCAGTATCTTCGGATCAACGAATTTGGGCCTTTCAGTATTTCTCAATCCACCGATTGCTTCTTTCATCGATCTACCTTGTTTTTGTTTAATCCGCTACGTCAGTTTGGTATCAGAGCTTGTTTTAGCCAATCATAGCTAAATCGAGTCTTGGAGCTGAGAATTTGAAGTTTGAAGTGTTGAAGAGCTTCGGCCGAGCTAAGCAAGTGAAGGCCGTGTGCATCATTTGGTATCTTTTGATTTGTCCAAGCCGAGAATTGAAGTGTTGGTGGAGTTTTCAAGTATGCCGCCGAGAAGAGCTAATCGCCATCAAAATATTGAAGCATTGTATCGAAGGGAAGAGGCCGATCAAATGGAGCAACGTATGCATGAAAAATTTGATGAAGGTATTGGTAGATTAGAGAAGATGATGTTAGAGATGAATCAAAATCGGAGAAGGGTTTCACCTGAATCTAACCATGGGGGAAGTTGAGTCTCACCACATTCCAATCGGGAGAGAAGTGTTGATAATGATCATAGAAGTGCGAGTCGAGATTGTTATAGAAATGATGATGATCGTGATAAAAGGAATGTAGATGGAAGGGATGTTGGTCGAAGACGTGATGGTAGTAGAGATGTTGGTGGTCAGGATCGACATCGATATACATCTGATTTTGAAGAGGAGTATGACGGTGGTAGAGTTCGAGGTCAAGGAAGAAATTACTCTGAGTATGATCACAAGTGGGAATCGGGGATGAAAACTAAAATTCCTGAATTCAAGGGTGGTATGCAAGCTGAGGAGTTTTTGGATTGGGTGGCTAATGTTGAAGAAATTTTTGACTTCAAGGAAGTTCCAGAACATCGTAGAGTGAAGTTGGTTGCTACAAGGTTGAGGGGTAGAGCTTTGGCATGGTGGCAGCAAACCAAACTTACACGTGAACGAATGGGGAAGTCAAAGGTTGAATCTTGGGAGAAGATGAAGAAATTGATGAAAGCAACGTTCTTACCTTACAATTATCAATCTCTGATGTATCAACGTTTGCAGAACTTGAGGCAGGGCACAAAGACTGTTAATGGTTACGCGGATGAGTTTTATCAGCTTATTGCGAGGAATGATATTATGGAAACAGAAGAGCAGCTAACAGCTAGATTTGTTGGAGGGTTGAGAATACAGATACAGGATATGGTGAACATTTTTGATCCCAGATCTGTCGCTGAGGCACATCAAAAAACACTTGCTTGGGAGAAACAAGGGAGACGAGGTGGTGGTGTGTTTACAAATTCCAACAATCCAGTGAAAGGGGCTAGTAGCAGTGCAAACGTTTCTAAGGCTATTGCAAAACCAGTCGTTAATGAAGTTGCTAAGACCAGAGTCAACAGTGGTATCAAATGTTTCAATTATCAAGAGTTTGGTCACAAAAGCAATGAGTGTCCTAAGCCAAAGAAGCGAGCAATGATTGCTGAGGTTGAGGATGAGGGTGAGGAGGCTGAAGGTTCTAATCAATTACCGGTTGAAGAGGAAGACTTATTGTCTGGAGATGACGGATATACATTAATGATGAGGAGGAATTTCTTAACACCAAAGCAGGAGGAAGAGACTAGCTGGTTGAGGAGTAACATCTTTCAATCAACGTGCACTATCTTGGGAAGGGTTTGCAAGTTTTTCATTGATGCGGGAAGCTGTGATAATATTATCTCTACCGAAGCTGTGAAGAAGTTATCATTGAAGACAGAGAAGCATCCGAAACCTTACAAGTTAGCTTGGTTGAGGAAAGGTGGGGAGGTGAAAGTTAGTCGAAGGGCTTGTGTTAATTTTTCAATTGGAAAGAAATACAAAGACGAAATTTGTGTGATGTTGTAGACATAGAAGTATGCCATTTGTTGTTGGGGAGACCGTGGCAGTATGATAGGGCGGTGCAACATGATGGGCGTACAAACAGTTACAGTTTTATGTTTGAAGGCACGAAAATTACTTTGTTTCCCAAGAAACGACAACAAGAAGAAAGTAAGTTGGAAGAGATTGAAGAACTTAAAACTTTGCTATCTTTGAAGGAGTTTGTCAAGGAGGTTGAGGAGGAGCCTGAAGTATTTTTATTGATCGGACGGGAGAATCATGAAGTGGTGGAAATACCAGAAGAAGTAAAACCAGTACTGGAAGAGTTTGACGATGTATTTCCAAAGGAATTGCCAACGGAGTTACCGCCGTTGAGGGACATTCAACATCAAATTGATCTTGTTCCAGGAGCTGTGTTACCTCACAGACCACACTGCAGAATGAGTCCAAAAGAGCATGAGGAGTTGCGAAGGAAGGTGGAAGAATTGCTTGAACAGGGGCGTGTGCAGGAGAGTTTAAGTCCTTGTGCTGTACCAGCTTTATTGGTACCCAAAAAGGATGGAACGTGGAGGATGTGCACAGATAGTAGAGCATTGAATAAGATCACAGTCAGATACAAATTTCCGATGCCGAGACTTGATGACTTATTGGATCAAATTAGTGGGTCTATAATCTTTTCTAAGATTGACTTGAAGAGCGGGTATCATCAGATTCGAATTAGACCAGGGGACGAATGGAAGACAGCATTCAAAACAAGGGAAGGATTGTATGAATGGCTGGTAATGCCGTTTGGTCTATCGAATGCACCTAGTACATTCATGAGGGTGATGAACCAAATTTTCAGGCCGTACATTGGGAAATTTGTGGTGGTTTACTTTGATGATATTTTGATCTACAGTGCTAGTACAGAGGAGCATGTTCAGCATTTGAGGAAAGTGTTAATTATCCTTCGTGAAGAACAATTCTACACTGCTACGAAGAAGTGTGTTTTTATGGCGAGGAGTGTTTTATTTCTGGGGTATGTTGTATCGAAAAAAGGAATACAGGTAGACCAAAGTAAAGTTGAAGCTATCAGAGATTGGCCGCAACCCAAGATGATAACAGAGGTTCGGAGTTTTCATGGGTTGGCTTCATTTTATAGAAGATTTATTCCACACTTTAGTAGTGTGATGGCGCCTGTTACAGATTGTATGAAGGGTAAATAGTTTGCATGGACGGAGGAAGTAGGGGTTGCTTTTGAACGAATCAAAGAACTTTTGACGCCAGCGCCAATTTTAGCACTACCAGATTTTCAGTTATTGTTTGAACTACATACTGATGCATCGAAGGTTGGCATTGGAGGGGTGTTGAGTCAGAGGGGGCGTCCGATTGCATATTTCAGTGAGAAGTTATCAGGAGCGAAGATGAGATATAGTACGTATGATGTGGAATTTTATGCTGTTGTACAAGCTATCAAACACTAGAGACACTATCTATTTCAGAAAGAGTTTGTTCTTTACACTGATCATGAGGCGTTGAAGCATTTAAAAGGGCAAGACAAGATTTCAGCGAGACATGCATCGTGGATTGCGTATTTGCAGCAATTTACATTTATTGTGAAACACAAATCTGGAGTTACAAACTGTGTGGCAGATGCACTGAGCAGAAGAAGTCATTTATTAACTACAATAAAAATTGAAGTGTTAGGGTTCGAAGTACTTCCGGAGTTGTGTGTTGAAGATCCTTACTTTGGAAAGTTTGTAGATGAAGTCAAGTAGGGAAAGACGGATGAGTTTGTATTGTTAGATGGTTTTCTGTTCAAAGGAAATCGATTGTGCATACCTGATTGTAGTTTGAGAATGAAGATTGTGAAGGAGCTACATGAAGAAGGCCACGTGGGGAGAGACCGTACATTACAGTTGATTTCACAATCTTATTTTTGTCCATCAATGAGGAAAGAAGTGGAAAGGTTTGTGGAGCGATGTCATATATGTCAGGTTTCGAAAGGAACTGCGACCAATGCTTGATTATATATGCCATTACCTGTACCAACTAAGCCTTGGGTTGATGTGAGTATGGATTTTGTTTTGGGATTACCGCGAACTCAAAGGGGAAACGATTCCATTTATGTGGGGGTTGACCGATTTTCGAAAATGGCACATTTTATTGCTTGTAAGAAGACGGCGGATGCTGTTCATGTTGCTCAGTTATTTTTCAAAGAAATATATCGACTTCATGGATTGCCAGAATCTATTATGTCAGATAGGGATACTCATTTTCTGAGTCATTTTTGGCTAAGTTTATGGAAGATGGTCGGAACGAAGCTGAATTTTAGTAGCGCTTACCATCCACAAACTGATGGACAAACGGAGGTGGTTAACAAATCACTGGGAAATTTATTGCGCTGTCTGGTGAAAGATAATATGAAGAGTTGGGACATGAAGTTATGCCAGGCAGAGTTTGCTCATAATCATGCGGTAAATCGTAGCACAGGTTTCAGTCCATTCCAGATTGTATATTCGAGTTTGCCAAGGGGACCATTGGACTTAACGGTAGTACCACAACCAAAGGGGACGGTTAAACGAGCTGTAGATTTTGTTGATGGATTGACTGAATGTCATAAAATCGTTCAGGAACGATTGGAGAAGGCGAATGAGAAGTATAAACGATCTGCAGATCTGAAGCGAAGAAGTGTTGAGTTTAATGAAGGAGATTTGGTATATGCTGTGTTAACAAAGGACCCTTTTCCAGTGGGCGCTTATAACAAGTTGAAAGCCAGAAAAATTGGTCCTGTAGAAGTCGTGAAATAGATTAATGAAAATGCTTATAATTTGAAGCTGCCGGAGGATGTGTACACGTCTGACGTATTCAATGTTAAGCATCTCATACCTTATCATGGGGATAAACAATCCGATGGGGAAGAGCTTACAAATTCGAGAACGAATTTTCTCAACCTGGGGAGGATGATGCAGCGCAACCCATAATTGTCAAAGGCCTAAGTCGTCCACGACATAACGAAGCAGTTTTAGGTCGTCTACGACCTAACAAGGCAAGAGATAAAGGGTCACGACCTAACAAAGCAACCCAGGCTACGAATTCTGTGAAGAAGTTAAGTGGTTGCAAAGTCTTAGGTCGTTCACGACTTAACTCAAGCGGTCTACGACCTAAGGAAAGTTCACGACTTAACTCAAGCGGTCTACGACCTAAGGAAAGTTCACGACTTAACTCAAGCGGTCTACGACCTAATGAAAGTTCACGACTTAACTCAAGCAGTCTACGACCTAAGGAAAGTGTTTTAGGTCGTCTACGACCTAACGAGTATGCTAAAGAAGGGAATGAGTGTTTGTACCAAAAATGGGCACAACACACTTCGGGAGTTGTTTGAAGAGATAAAATGAAGATGATAAATGTAAAACAGAGATTATCTAACAAAAACTCCAAAAAATAGGAATGTAAAGTGCACAGACAAGCAGTTTAGAGTGGTTCGGCGTATAGCCTACGTCCACTATGAAGTTTTGATGATTTTATTGATTCTCTTTCAATGATTACAAGCGTTTACAGCAATGAACAGCGGATTACAGTTTTGAATTCGAAACTGACAGCAAAAGTATGATGCAAATCTCAATCCGGCAGAGTCTGGACGCTTCAGAGAAAAAGATCCTTTTTCCGTTGATCCTGGGGCTCTATTTATAGGCGTAGGAGGCTTGGATTTCGCTCAAACTCCGAGAGACTTGGCCTGACACGTGAGGGGACCCATTCGACCACTTCCAAAGAGTTTCAAGCCAATCTGTGATCGATACGAAATCATTTCGTATCGATCAAGATTACTTCCAATTGAGCTAAAAATTGGTGGAGACGTTCCTCGTTATGTGTGCAACCTCCAGTTAAAATTTCATGGTATTTGGATCAGGGGATTGAGAGATATCATCGATACGAGGTGATGCTCTTCGTTAGGCTGTCTGGTTCGAATCCATTTCCCTGAGCTTTGAGCTTCGACTCGATGGTATCACGCGCCTCTGTGAAGACGTGGAACGCACACTTCGCCTCGATCCGGTCTTCACTCCGAATCGACCGCGTCGACTCCATACATCTCGGCGCATTCGCATCAGGAGAAGACGTGGTGCGTGCGCTTCGCCTCGATCCGATATTTGCTCCGCGTTGACTGCATCGTCTCCATGTATTTCGCCTCGTTCACTTCGAGAAATGACACATTATCCAAGCTGGTTGACCTGATGGATTCGAGTAGGACTTCATCCTGGGATACGAGGCAAACACTATCTGATGGATACGAAGTAGGCGTTGGCTGATGGATACGAAGCAGGCACTGTCTGATGGATACGAAGTAGGCACTGTCTGATGGATACGAAGTAGACACTGGCTGATGGATACGAAGCAGGCACTGTCTGATGGATACGAAGTAGGCATTGGATGATGGATACGAAAACGAGGACCATCGATGGATACGAAATCCATCGATACGAACTGCCGCTTATTGATGGATACGAAAATGCGCTCTTCCCTTTGCCTTGCATCCATCGTAACTTGAGCATACGAACTCGGTTCGATCTGAAACTTGGAGCGTTGGTTTGCTTTAGTTTTCCCGATCATGTCCCATCGATTGGGGCTTGATCCGGACTTGGTCAAAATTCATCGATATCCATGACAAACGACATTCGGAACCCAACTCCTTGATGTCCTGGCCTTGCCAAAAGGCGGGATAACATTTGCCCCCCAAAGTACGTCTTGTGAAAACATGACGTGCTTTGAAAAGCTGCAGGCCTTCTTTGAATAACTTTGGAAGTCGTACCCTTTAGCCATTCTCTTGCATCGATGTGGGTTGACTTGATGGATGCCAAAATGATCATTCGTATCGATGGTCATACATCGCGGTGAATCCTGATTCGAGTTGGCGATATCTGGTGGATACAAAATGGATGTTCGCATCGATAGATTCTAATGGATACGAAATGGACGCTCGTAATAACAGGTCTGCTCTGTTTCGAATCGATGGCTCATACTTTGGATGTTTCGAAACGATGGTGTTTGGTGAACATTTCGCCTCTACGAATGCACAGCTTGATGGATGCGAGGAAAGCGCGTGCATCTACCCATCGTATTCACGTGGCCTCCCTGTGCGCTTCGAACCGATAAAGGTTAGTGGGTTCGATACGAATGCTCGCATCGATGCGCTGCTTGACTGGTTGCGACCGGTCAGATTGACTGGGAGTCGAATCGACTCGGTTCCGTCCTAGGCTTCATATAAATATCTGGGACTTTGCCATTTCTCACTTTTTTACCTTTTACTTTTACTGTTGTCTTCTGCCTTCTCGTATCGATTCACGGACTTGGGAGAGAAGAATTGTTCCTACCTTCGAATCGATCAAACATCATTTTATTATTTCCCCAAACTCCAATTCAATTCAGGTAAATAAGCAATCACGGCTAAATTCGAGCGACGAAGTTCAGATCTCAGATCCATCGTGCCCTTGCTGGTTATTGATTTTGGTGGCGCTAAGGCCAGATCTGGACCAGAACTTGGTCGAGGATGGCCATGGCGATGCTCGCTTCAATCGGAGAAGAAAGAGTTCTGGAGAAATTGCTTCACCTCTAGTTCGTGTCGATCCGGGACAGGAGGGTTCGACTCGACCCAAATTTCATGATTTCGCATCGATCGATGGGTTGAAGGGGATGCAGAGGTTCGCATCGATCTACGGTGGTTGGGGCTTGCGTCGAACTGAGATGATTGATGTAAGCGTTTGGCCAGCGTGATCGGTGCGAATATCTGCCTCCCACGATCGATATGAAGACCACGAGGTCTCATTGGTTCAATATCGATAGCCCCAGATCGATGCGAAGTCATTGCACTCGGTTGTCACACGGCCGTTAACCCTTGGCCGATGCGAAGTAAGCCTCTCTGATCGATACGAAATCCACTCCTCCGGTCGATACGAACTGCCATCGATACGAAAGGTATCGAGTCGACTTTGACCGATACGAAAGTATCGATTCGAACTGGATCGACACAAAAGATATGACACCTCCGACTGGATTTGAATCTGAACTACGATCGATTCCATGCTGAAATTTGACGAACTTAGCGAACTTTTGCATGCTCTTATACTCGACTCCGACGAGCTTCTGCCTTGCATAATTGGACTCGATTACAGGATTGCATATTTGACTGACTTTCGAAGCTCGTCGAGTGAACTGTAACTTAACGAACATATAGCGGACTTACACTTGAATCAGCCATCTGACGTCTGGGTTGCGCGATCGTGACGGTCAGCGATGACGGTCATTGTCGGTCTGACTTCCAGAGTTTCGTCGCTAGCGTGTTTTCTTTAATTCTGCAGAATCTGCTTAAGTCACGCACAACACTCGCACTACACAACACATTCATGCACTTTACACTGGGGAACGCACGGGCTTTTTGTCCTCTAATGATGGTTTCTCGTGAGTTAGCTAGCGATGGAACCGTCAAGTTTGCAGCAGCATGAAATTCAGAACCCTATCCTTCCTAGAATTGAGATTCCGGTCATTGAGACCGAAGCTATTGGCCCAGCTCCGGACGAGTTGCCCGATGCGTCCTTCATTAACAGTCCACCTGATTCCGTCTCATCCAATATCTCCGAAGACATGCTGGGGAGGATATGCTTAAGGCATGGTTTATCTTTGGATGAGGTATTGTTGCCTGGACCAGATGATAGGCCACATAATCCCCCGGAGGGGTATACTGCTTTTAATCGGCATGCGTGCGCAGCCGGCACACTTCCTCCATTCAACGACTATATAAGAGAAGCGTTGGCTTATCTGGACATCGCTCCGTCTCAATTGCATCCAAACGGATATGCCTCACTCAACAGCTTGTTCATTGTATTCATGGAGTACCTCCATCGTCCTCCCCGTATGACCGACATAAGATACTTGTTTAACTTCAAGAGTCGGACTGACAGCCCATCTTATACGTTCTTGGAGTCTGTAAGGAACTGCCAAGTTGTCGTGGGGTCGTGGACTAGGCTAAGCTATTTTAAGTCGGAGTGGTTCTATGTCCGATGTCCTCCGGGGTTTGCCAGAAGATGGTTATTCAGACGTGAGTATCGTCTTTTTTCCCAAGTAATTGACAGGGCAATTTTCAGAGTGAAATTAAACTTACGTCTTCTTCTCTTTTTCTTTCAGCTATCATCCAGCGGCCTGAGGGTGGCTACTATAAAGAGATGGTTCGGGTCCTCCAAGAGATTCCTAGCGAAGAAAGGAATATTGAACTGTTATTGACAGATCGGAATCTCAGAGTCCTTGGGCTGATCGGTCGGAGGTAGAGCATAAGACTCGACGGTGCATTAAAGACCGTCTCCAGGAAAAAGGTCAAGCAGATGAAGCCCAGGGTCGTGATAATCGAGGAACCCGATTCCGAGAAAACTCATACTGACGAGGAACCGTTGGCTGGACCTGCTAATGCAACCCCGGAGTCCGATGCAAAGAGGAAAGGCAAAGCAGTGGCCTCGAAACATCCTAAGTCTGGGAGGCGGAAGTCTGTGGTTTTGCACCGTCCTCCGTCAGGAGTTAAGATTACGGAGGCGTCCTCCCCGCAAGCTGGAGATCAATTCGAAGGGCCTGCTGACCCTCCAGTCCCTGACATCGAGCCGGAGCAACACGATGTTGGGTCGGGTGGACCGCGACACATCGTCGATGTTAGCGAGTCTGAGCTTGCCAATGCGACTGACACTTCTGGTTGGTCCGGGGGGTTACACATTCACACACTCCTCACGGCACAACACACTTTCCTAACCATAAACAACACATCGCAAACGGTTACTGATTCTTTGTGGTTTTCTTTTCAGGTACGATGTCTGGGAAAGGTTCCGTGCTTGGTAGTTTGCGTAAGCGCCGTTATCACGAGCCACGCAGGAGAGAGGGCGAGAGGGATTATGACACGGGACACTCTGGTCAGGAGAAGTCTGACAGAGATAGGGGACATGTTCGCCGATCCCGATCTCGCTCTCCTCCCCCCAGGACCTCTGCACCTCCTACGGTCGCAGTTACTCGTCCTCCCGAAACTTCACGGCCTAGGCCGCCTTCTCAAGCTTTGAGGTCTGACCCTCCGCGCAGGACCGAAATAGCCACCTCTTCGGCTACTGTGCCGGTCCCGACCGAGGCGTCTAGCGAAGGAGCGCTCAAATTGGCACAGATGAGGAAGGAATTTCCTGACATCTGTTTTGATGGATATGTCTTCCCCCCGCACCTGAAGAGAATCCCGCCAACCGCGGAAACCACTATCCACGATTATGTCACGGACATCTTTTTCCAGTATAGGGAGTGGGGACGGGCCGCGAGGAAGGCATCTAAAGTGGCATTTGAGCGGGGCGTCACCATCGAGAAACTCGAGAAGGAGCTGGGTCGCAACGACCAAATCATAAAAGCGCTCAACTCGGAGGCTGAGTCTTCTCGTAAGTCTGAAATGGAGGCTTTAAAGAAAGTTGATGAAGTGACCGCTGCCATGGCCAGGATGAAGCAAGAACATTACACCGCCATCGAGGACATGGGTCACAGGAACACTTCCATTACTGCCGAGAGGGATGCCGCTCTCAAGGAGCTTAATGAGCTGAAGTCAAAGTTTTCAGAGATGGCTAAGGAAAGAGACGCAGCTAATGTCTCTGCGCAGGAAGCCTGTGACCAGGCAGTGACACTCCAAAAGGAGAAGGAAGCGGCTATACAACAAGCCCGTGAGGCTGAGGCTGGAGTTGATGAGAAAGTACGGCAGGCGGAGGCCAGGATCGAGGCCGAGGTGGAAGAGCTACTCGTCACTTACAACGCCAATGTGCTAAGGCACCGAGACTTGACATGGCTTGACGATTACCCCACACATCTCTATAACGCCTGGAACCTACTGGTTGATGAGGAGAGATCTGGGCACCCTGATGAAGCCCCTGATGAGTTCGAGCTGGAGAACCGCATCCTTAATGATGACGAAAAGAAGGTTCTCCATGACTCCATGATTTCCCATGACAAGGTGAGGCTTGGTGCTCAGATCCAGGAAGTCGGAGAGAGCTCTGGTGCAGAACACCATGTTACGAGTTCTGAGATAGTCGTGTCATCTCAGTCTGAGCCAACTTCGATGATCTACTCCCAGCCTATCCCAGCATATGACCCAGATCAACCGCATTTATCTCCTATTAAGGAACATCCTTCTGAAGTAGTTCAGACGACCTCGAGCCAAACCGAGGAAGGTACTTTGAACTAACTTCCAGTATATTTGGATTGAAGAACCCGTGTTGAAATGTTGCTAATGACATGTCTTTTCCTTTGATCAGTGACAGGAGTTGCACCAGCCGCGCCTCTTACCACCCAAGTATTAGGTCAAGCGCCAGGAGCCATCATTTCTGAGGCGACCTCCGTCGCAGCAATGGCACCAGTTGGAGTGACGGAGGGGAGCTCACTTTCTTTCGACGAGCAGATGATAAACGAGCTCCTTGGCCGTCAAAGTGATCCTTTTACGGACTTGCCATTTGGCTTGGGTGGATTCACGGCTACTTCTGACACCTTGTCCCAGACTACTACAGCTCCTAGCGAGGCCAGGGCACGGCGGGAAGCGGCGATGTTGGCCGAGATCAATGCCGAGATGGCGGCTGCGGCGCACGGCGGTGAAGTAGATGGCGGAGCGGCAACACAGTGCCCTATTCCTCTTATGACTGTGTCTCCTGGGGGCACACTTACTGATACCGATGTACCAGCCCCTCCTCCGGCTGTGGAGTCTGTTCCTCCCACTCCTCCGGCGGGAAGCATCCCTATAGAGTCCAGCTCAGGCGAGGACGTTGACATTATGCCTTTACCCGAAGGGAGCTTGCCTAGGGAGAAAGGCTCCAAGCGAAAGGGCACTGGCGGCTCCAGTAGTTCCTCGAAGAAGAAGAAGCTGAGGAAGCAGAAAGATTAGACATCCTTTTCATAGGCAGTTAGGGACTTTTGTTATTTTTTTCTGTCTTTTCCCTTTTGTAGGCCGTGTTTAGATGCGGGTTCTACCCCTGCTAGTAGGAACATTTTGGAAAGAACTCATGTATGAAGCATTGTTTTTGAGTTAGTTGGAATAAAATTTTGTCTTTTGGCTTCAGCTTGCGTTCCTTTCTATTCTTGAATATTGCAGTGTTCGGACTTTGGTCCAGTGTATTTGCATTTTCTGATTGCTTCAAGAATAGCTCATTTTACTTGTTAAGAATGTAACTTTCGGATTCGAGTCGTGATAGGGGATCGCATCGGAGCTGAGCATCGTATAGTTTCGGGCAATGACTAACGTTTGCTTCTGCCCCCAGTTTCGGGGTCAAGTTGTGATGATCAGCTTGTGATGGCACCAAGCGAGGACCAAGTGGTCGAACTACGCTTGTTCTCTTATGAATCGTTCCATCCACACTCCGGGATATGCGTCATCCCGTAAGCAGTTGTCCGCACTCTGGGAACATGGAGTTGACTGTTTATACTCCGCTTCGCACTCGGGGAATGCGGAGTCGAATGTTTATACTCCATTTCGCACTCCGGGAATATGGAGTTAAGTGTTTATACTCCGCTTCGCACTCTGGGAATACGGAGTTGAATGTTTATACTCCATTTCGCACTCTGGGAATATGGAGTTGACTGCTTGTACCCCGCTTCGCACTCTGGGAATACGGAGTTAAGTGTTTATACCCCGCTTCGCACTCTGGGAATACGGAGTTGAATGTTTATACTCCATTTCGCACTCCGGGAATATGGAGTTGACTGCTTGTACCCCGCTTCGCACTCTGGGAATACGGAGTTGAATGTTTATACTCCATTTCGCACTCCGGGAATATGGAGTTAAGTGTTTATACTCCGCTTCGCACTCTGGGAATACGGAGTTGAATGTTTATACTCCATTTCGCACTCCGGGAATATGGAGTTAAGTGTTTATACTCCGCTTCGCACTCTGGGAATACGGAGTTGAATGTTTATACTCCATTTCGCACTCCGGGAATATGGAGTTAAGTGTTTATACCCCGCTTCGCACTCTGGGAATACGGAGTTGAATGTTTATACTCCATTTCGCACTCCGGGAATATGGAGTTGACTGCTTGTACCCCGCTTCGCACTCTGGGAATACGGAGTTGAATGTTTATACTCCATTTCGCACTCCGGGAATATGGAGTTAAGTGTTTATACTCCGCTTCGCACTCTGGGAATACGGAGTTGAATGTTTATACTCCATTTCGCACTCTGGGAATATGGAGTTAATTATAGGATTGTCGTGTGTCAACCCTATTAATATCGGTGTCATGGCTTGTCCCCGAGCTCGGGTTTCACCTAGTGAGTGGCCGGTCGTATCACAGCCACTCTCCATTTGAATAAGTCCCATTGCGTGATGGGATTTAGCTCTTCGTGCATCGTGACGTTGTATATCGTACATAATGAATCACATCTCTGGCTCGAAGAAGTGGCATTTTATTGCTGAAATAAGAAAATGCGGCAAAGTCAGTTGCCTTATTACAAAATTCAAATTTCGAAATGCAGAAACAAATTGCTAAATAGAATGAAATAAATAAAGCCTGTCATATGTAGTAGCGGCGGAGACTTTCGCTGTTCCAAGCCCTCGGTAAATCGAGACCGTCCACAGTCGACAGCTTGAATGTACCATCTCCGAGCTTTCGTGTAATTACATACGGCCCTCCCCAGTTCGGTTTCATGTGTGAAGGAACTGGGTAAATTCTCTTGAGCACGAGGTCGCCGAGTTCAAAGGTTCGAGGTCGAACTCTGGTGTTGTACAATCGGGCGACCCGGCTTCGATGCGCGGCTGCTCTCAAATCAGCCTCCTCCCGTTTTTCATCCAATAGGTCCAAAGACTCGGCTAGGAGTATAGCGTTCGTTTTTGGATCATAATAAGTCACGCGATGAGAGAGCACTTCTGTCTCAACCGGAATAACGGCCTCTGAGCCATAAGATAGGGAAAACGGAGTGTGTCCGGTCGCGGTTTTGTGGGTCGTTCGATAGGCCCATAACGCCATAGGAAGTTCATCGACCCACTTGCCCCCAGCCTTCTCTAATCGTTTCTTCAGGATCGATTTTATAACTTTGTTGACAGCTTCAACCTGTCCATTCGCTTGGGGGTGTGCGACAGCCGAGAACTTTTTGCGGATATGAAACCGTTGACAGAAATTCTTGAATTCCGCACTCTCGAATTGGGCTCCGTTATCAGTGATGATAGTATGCGGGAGTCCAAATCGACAGATGATGTTGCGAACCACGAAATTTATCACCTTCTTTGTCGTAATGGTTGCTAGGGCTTCGGCCTCAGCCCACTTTGTGAAGTAATCAACGGCGACGATGGCGTATTTCGCACCGCCTTTTGCCAAAGGTAAAGCGCCGATGATGTCAATGCCCCACATTGCGAATGGCCAGGGACTGACCATTTGGGTTATTTCAGTTGGCGGAGCTCTCGGAATTCGGGCATGTATCTGGCATTTATCGCACTTTCGGGCATAGTTTGCCGCATCTCGGTTCACTGTCGGCCAGTAGTATCCATATCGGAGTATCTTTTTAGCGAGAGCTTGCCCGCCGGTATGATCGCCGCACTCTCCTTCGTGCACGTCATGTAGCACTCGCTTGACTTCCTCGTGGGCGATACATCTGAGGAGAGGAACGGAATAACCTCTCCTGTACATGACTCCGTTTTGGATAACGAACCGCGAGGCTTTTCGCTGAATCTGTCTCTTCTCATTTCTAGGTTCAGGTAGCACCCCATTCTCAATGTAATTCCGATACGGAGTCATCCAGGACTCTCTACTGGGAGCGGTTTCAAACACAGAGTTCATTTCTATCCGATCGATGCTCGGAGTGGCCAAAGTTTCAACGGGGACAAGTCCCATTTGTTGCGCTTCGCCTGTGCTGGCTAACTTCGCCAGTGAATCGGCTTTCTGATTGCGTTCCCGAGGCACATAATAGATGGCATAATAATCAAACTGGTTTAGGATTTCCTGAACTCGTGCCAAGTAAGCGGCCAGTCTTCGGTCTCTTGCCTGGTATTCTCCTCGCACCTGGCATACCACTAACTGCGAATCGCAATAAATTTCTACAGCGATAATTCTCAAATCTCTGGCAAGCCTTAGGCCGGTTAGGAGGGCTTCATATTCGGCTTCATTATTAGTTGCACGAAAGTCGAATTTAAGAGCATAACATATGGATCGGCCCTCGGGAGTCTCAAGTACAACCCCAGCGCCCGAACACCGATCATTTGACGCACCATCAGTATACACCTTCCAGATGTATTCGGGAGATTCACTGGTTTCGGGTAAGTCTTCCGGAACGGTGAATTCGGCTATGAAATCAGCCAGGACTTGTCCTTGAATGGCCCTCCGCGGAGCGTATGCGATATCAAATTGGCTTAGCTCAATGTTCCACTTGAGTAACCTACCGGACGTCTCAGGCCGCGTAAGGACCTATCGTAACGGCTGGTCGGTGTACACAATAAGCGGATGAGCTTGGAAGTAAGGACGGAGCTTCCTTGAGGCAATAACCAAACAATAAGCCAGTTTCTCCAACCTTGGATAATTTCTTTCAGCTCCTGTTAGTCGCTTACTAACATAGTAGACCGGGTTTTGCACTTTGTCTTCTTCCCGGACTAGAGCAGCACTGATCGCATGTTCTGATACTGCCAGGTAGAGATATAGTTGCTCGTGGTCAACCGGTTTTGACAAGATCGGAGGTGTGGAGAGATGTTGAACTAATGATCGGAACGCGCCTTCACACTCCGTGGTCCATTCAAAGTTTCGTTTGCCCTTCCGAATCAGGTCGAAGAAAGGAATGCATTTGTCGGTGGACTTTGAAATGAACCTGCTCAATGCTGCGACCTTCCCGTTAAGACTCTGGACTTGCTTTATAGTTTTAGGGGTTTGCAAATTTCTAATAGCCCAGATCTTCTCAGGATTCGCCTCTATTCCTCGAGCGTTGACAATGAACCCAAGGAATTTTCCGGATGCAACGCCAAAGTGACATTTGAGTGGGTTGAGCTTCATCCCGTACTCCCGGAGGATGCTGAACATTGAATTCAAATCTCTGACGTGATCGGTGGAGAATCGGGACTTCACCAGCATGTCATCCACGTAAACCTCCATGGTCTTCCCAATCTGATCAGCGAACATTCGGTTGACTAAGCGTTGGTATGTTGCTCCAGCGTTCTTTAGACCAAACGGCATGACTTTGTAACAATAGAGTCCCAGGTCGGTCACGAAGCTGGTATGTTCCTGATCAGGCAGATGCATGGGTATCTGATTGTAGCCGGAATAAGCGTCCATAAAGGATAGTAGTTCATGTCCGGCCGTCGAATCTACGAGCTGATCGATTCGTGGAAGTGGGAAGCTATCTTTTGGACAGGCCTTGTTTAGGTCAGAGTAATCAACACAAGTTCTCCACTTCCCGTTTGGTTTCCGAACTAGTACAGGGTTGGACACCCATTCTGGATACAAGGCATCTCGAATGAACCCATTCGATTGTAGTTTATCAACTTCCTCCTTAAGGGCGGCAGATCTCTCTGGATCCATACCGCGCCTTTTCTGTTTCACTGGGACATGTCGCGGATCTATATTCAGGGAGTGACTTGCAATGCTCGGCGAGATCCCGCACATGTCAGAGTGTGTCCAGGCGAAGACGTCGAGATTCGCCCGAAGAAATTCGACCAACTCCTGCTGTGTCTGCTTGTTTAGTTGGGACCCAACTTTCAGCATCTTTGAATCATCATCCTCACTGATTGGGACGTCCACAGTCAGTTCGGCTGGAGAGGCTTGACTCTCCGTTGATTCATCTCTATCCTCGTTGTCCCTGGGGTCCAGGTCTTTCAGGAATTGGTCGTGGTGCCCGGGCCGAGGCCCAGGCACCAATTGTCAATTATCGATAGAACGGACGCAGAGAGATTCCTCTACGTCCTTCCCCTTTTCTTTACGTTGCGCCCCGTGCATCTCAGCAACATAACAGGCCCTTCCCGAGGCCTGATCTCCTTGAACAACTCCAATCCCATGATCAGTGGGAAATTTCAGAGTCAGACACCATGGGGCGATCGCCGCCCTGAACTCGGCTAAAGCTGGTCGACCCAGAAACGCATTGTATGGCGAATCTATTTCTAGCACAACAAATTGCAACATTCGGACCCTCCGGCGTTCTCCAACGCCTAACTCGACTGGGAGTTCAGTTATTCCGATGGGTATCGTGGCACTTCCGTTGAAACCATGGATTCTGGATAAACATGGTTTCAAATCCTTTGTCTCCATCTTCATCAGATCGTAAGCCCGTTTGAGCAAGATGTTTACAGAGCTCCCACTGTCAACCAGGATCCTCTTCATCCAAGCAGGACCTACCTGGGCAGATATGACTAGTGGGTCGATAGTAGGGGCTTCGACTTTATCGGCGTCTCGGCTCCTGAAAACGATATCATCGGACATTATCTTTTGTTGTTTTGCCGGGGTTCCATCCTCGCAATTACTATAACACTCGAAGTCCGCATGCCTGATAGAACTGGCATACGACTCCATTTCCCCCCACCTTCTGTCTGCCGGATGGGGGCCACCACTTATTGTGTTGATAACTAATCTCCCGCCCGCACGAGCGGGTTCATCCTCTCTTTCCTGATTTTGTGAACGATTTTGATTCGAGGGGCCCGCTCCGCCAGGCTGCGGCGCCCGTACAAACCGATCTAGCTTCCTCTCTCTAATCAGCTTTTCGATGAGGTCCTGTAAGTGTCGACACTCATTGGTATTATGTCCATAGCTCTCATGGAACCTACAGAATTTCCCTGTCTGAATCTGTCTCTCCGATGAGGGCTTCGAAGCAGGCTTCTTATACTGTACAGTGTTGCAAGTCTGTAAGTATACGTTTTCCAATGACGTGTTTAGCGGTGTATAACTGTCAAACATCTGAGCTCTACGTCGTGGACCTCGGTTCTCATCTCTCTTCTTATTCTGGCCATTGTTTCCTCTCTGCTGGGTTTGCTTGTTTTGTATATTCAGCTGAACTTTCCCGGAACTTTCGTCGGACTGTTTAACTGCCACATTGCTCTGTATTCCTTCAATGCTGGGCCTCGCATCGTCCTGCTTCCTAGACTGTTTTGCATCCTCCTGCCGCAGGAATTGAGCGGCCTTGGAGTAAAAACGGTCCAACGACGCGGGCGGTTTTCCAGCCAGCCAGTTTCCGAATTCAGAATCAGGATCAATCCCCTTGGTCAGAGCCATTAAGATTGAATTATCGTTGGGATTGGTGATCTCGACGCATGCTGCGTGGAACCTCTCCAAGTAACGCCTGAGTGTTTCTCCAGGAGCTTGAGTGACGCTGGACAAGGTGTTGACGTCCTTTGGCCTAGCAACATGCATCCGGAATTGTTCCACAAACCTCTTGGCCAATTGATCGAACGAAGAAATTGATCTAGGTGGTAGGCGGGTAAACCACATTGTCGCGATTCCTCCCAGAGAGATGGGGAAACTCCGACACTTCACTGCGTCGTCGGCCCTTGCAGCGCTCATCGACCATTCATACTTCAGAATATGCTGGTTGGGGTCACTATTCCCTTCATACATCGGGAGAGTCGGCATTCTGAATCGCCTAGGGGGTTCGGCATGTAACACTTCGTCTGTGAAAGGGGTATGACTACGGGAAATCCCCCAGTCATCATTAGTGAGCCCTTGACTCTCGCGGATCATTTGACGTATCATGGTTGATATATCCGAAACAGGCGGATTCGGAGCGTGATGAGCTAAGGCGTGGTCGGGTTCCACGGCGCGAGTAGGGATCGGGCGTTGTCGACGACCCGTATCTCGCCTCCTTGGCTCAACGTCTTCTGGGACATAAGGTTCAGGAGTATGTCCTCGCTGTTGATTGATCGGCTCAGATTGATTTCGGGTATCGACCCTTGTCTCTGCTGCGGCGGTTGTGGCGCGGTTATCGGTGGTGTACTGTGGGGCAGTACCTCCTCGTGTTGAGGGACCGGTTTGGAAACTGGTCGACGGTCCTACCCTCAGTTGCCCAACAGTTAAGGCAGGCTGATATTCAGTAGCTTGAGCGCGACTCCCCTCTAGTCGAGGACGGGTAGTTTGGCGGTGGTAATCAGATGAAGCTGAGCTTTCGGTAGACGCTCTGGAGACATCGTCTCTCCTGGACCTTCTGTGCCCCCGGCGGTTTAGCTGGTTGGTCAGCTCGATATTGGCGCGTAACTGTTCTGCCAACTGCTGACGGCTTTGGGTCAGCTCCTGGAGCAATACTTGAAACTCCTGTCGGGTGACTAGCCCCGTTGAGTCTGAATGAGTGGCATTGTCTTGATTGGAAGAAGGCGGCTGTGTTGGATTTTGCCTGTCTCTGCCTTCTTGCTCTGTAGCGGTGGCGCCAGTTCTTGTGCTGACCATTCTCGGTGGTGGAGTCCTTTCCTAGATTTTGAGCAAATCTGAATAGAATGGAAGGATTCCGGACTGGATATCTGGATCTTCCTCTTGGATTTGTGCAATCCGGTATCGACGGCAGATCCAACGAGCAGGAGAAAAAGCTGGGTTTCTCAGTGAAAGCACCAAAGTGTTTGTACCAAAAATGGGCACAACACTCTTCGGGAGTTGTTTGAAGAGATAAAATGAAGATGATAAATGTAAAACAGAGATTATCTAACAAAAACTCCAACAAATAGGAATGTAAAGTGCACAGACAAGCAGTTTAGAGTGGTTCGGCGTATAGCCTACGTCCACTATGAAGTTTTGATGATTTTATTGATTCTCTTTCAATGATTACAAGCGTTTACAGCAATGAACAGCGGATTACAGTTTTGAATTCGAAACTGACAGCAAAAGTATGATGCAAATCTCAATCCGGCAGAGTCTGGACGCTTCAGAGAAAAAGATCCTTTTTCCGTTGATCCAGGGGCTCTATTTATAGGCGTAGGAGGCTTGGATTTCGCTCAAACTCCGAGAGACTTGGCCTGACACGTGAGGGGACCCATTCGACCACTTCCAGAGAGTTTCAAGCCAATCTGTGATCGATACGAAATCATTTCATATCGATCAAGATTACTTCCAATTGAGCTAAAAATTGGTGGAGACGTTCCTCGTTATGTGTGCAACCTCCAGTTAAAATTTCATGGTATTTGGATCAAGGGATTGAGAGATATCATCGATACGAGGTGATGCTCTTCGTTAGGCTGTCTGGTTCGAATCCATTTCCCTGAGCTTTGAGCTTCGACTCGATGGTATCACGTGCCTCTGTGAAGACGTGGAACGCACACTTCGCCTCGATCCGGTCTTCACTCCGAATCGACCGCGTCGACTCCATACATCTCGGCGCATTCGCATCAGGAGAAGACGTGGTGCGTGCGCTTCGCCTCGATCCGATATTTGCTCCGCGTTGACTGCATCGTCTCCATGTATTTCGCCTCGTTCACTTCGAGAAATGACACATTATCCAAGCTGGTTGACCTGATGGATTCGAGTAGGACTTCATCCTGGGATACGAGGCAAACACTATCTGATGGATACGAAGTAGGCGTTGGCTGATGGATACGAAGCAGGCACTGTCTGATGGATACGAAGTAGGCACTGTCTGATGGATACGAAGTAGACACTGGCTGATGGATACGAAGCAAGCACTGTCTGATGGATACGAAGTAGGCATTGGATGATGGATACGAAAACGAGGACCATCGATGGATACGAAATCCATCGATACGAACTGCCGCTTATTGATGGATACGAAAATGCGCTCTTCCCTTTGCCTTGCATCCATCGTAACTTGAGCATACGAACTCGGTTCGATCTGAAACTTGGAGCGTTGGTTTGCTTTAGTTTTCCCGATCATGTCCCATCGATTGGGGCTTGATCCGGACTTGGTCAAAATTCATCGATATCCATGACAAACGACATTCGGAACCCAACTCCTTGATGTCCTGGCCTTGCCAAAAGGCGGGATAACAATGAGTATGCTGAAGAAGGGAGCTCACGACCTAATATAAGTCGCGTACGACCTACGACCTAGTTAGGTCGCATGACATGATGCAGCAGTTTTTCTCTTGAGTCGCTGATTGTTAACTCGTGGCATTGATAAGTCGTTAGGTTTTAAGTCGTATGTCGTGGGAGCTTTGCTGAACCCTGTTGTATAAATACGTTGAGTCGTTTTTACTTAAGTCGTATGTCGTGATACTATGTGTTGTAATGTGTTTTGTACTATGTCGCATTTGTTAAGTCGACTGAGGCGGTTGTGTTGTAAACTGATAAGTCGTGAACGACTTATAATAAGTCTTCTGTTTTGAGTCGTCTACTTTTGAGTCGTCTATTTTAGGTCATAGTGTGATAAGTCGGAAACGACTTATGTGTTGTACAATTTTGTTTGTGGCGTGAGTTGTAGCCTATAAATAGGCAAGATGGGTCATTTGTAAAAGGTTGTTGATTTTTGAATAAAATTCTTGTTTGTTAGCTTTATGCTTTCAATTAAAGTCGGTAGTTGAGTGTAATCTCCTATCTCCACCTTCGACATTCGAGTGCGCTCGAATCTTCGATCGTTGAAGCCAATTCGGGGATTCAAGTGCGCTTGATCAACGCTCGAAGAATTGTAGATCTCTCTTCACGGTATCGTGTGCGATCAACGTGTCAGAGATAGCTAGAATTCGGTATCTTCGGATCAACGAATTTGGGCCTTTCAGTATTTCTCAATCCACCGATTGCTTCTTTCATCGATCTACCTTGTTTTTGTTTAATCCGCTGCGTCACACTTGCACCGACCTACACAGAACCTACGATTTCACATTTTGGAAATTTAGCAATTCCCAAGTTGGAGAACCTTTCTACGTTCAAATTCATTCTATAGAACTTTTCTTACACATTACTACAATTTCATTGTCAATTATTAGGCCATACCTTTTGAATGTCAAGGCATTTGCATTTTCTGTTAGATTAAATTATCAGTCTATCTGATTTTAGGGAGTTGTTTGAACTTCCATTTGCCTACTCTAAAGCAAGGGTTTCCTGTTTTCTTTTCATTTTCAACCAGGTGTAATTCCGTTGTATTAAATTATTATTTTATGCAACTTCAAATTCATTGCATACTAATAAGCCATTCCATTTTATCATCAAATTAGTTGATGTAATTTTGTCATATAAAATCGTTGTTGTAACCAAATTTGGATTTTTGTGCTTGCTTTCCCCTATTGTGGGGCTAAGGTTTACAGTAGTATCTGTTGGGCAATTAGCAAGTGAGAGAGGCAATTTGTAGGCATATACAAATTGAGTATACTTATATGTTATTTGGTTTAGCGTTAACGTTGTTTATAATTAGTACGTCCTTTTCCTTTAACGTTAGGCCAAATAAAATCCGACAGTTTTTAATTTAGTCATACAAATGTGTGTCGGTGACTATAGTAATAATTTTGATATGGTTGTTTCATTTGAATTTCTAACCAATTATTTTATGTCTGTATTAGTCTATATTCAAATGCAGTTATGCTTAAAGAAGTCTAGAGAAATAGAAATTTTCATGTTGTAGTACCATTTTCCAATTGGCAGCCATGTATTTACATATGTATCTAAATCGTATCTTGAATCAGTCTATTTTGAAATGTTTTTTCGGTCAGTACTGTCATTTCATAAATAATCGGTTAATAAAATGCTAGAATTAGCAATACTGAATATTACACTGTTATATATTGTGATATTCATTCAGTACCTAATTATACTGTAATTTTTCGACACCAATTGAAAACATGATTTGTTTTTCACTTATTAGTTGTTAATTATAGTAAGTTTAATCCCATTATGTTAGAAGAACAACATTAGATCCAATGACTGCAATGTAATTATTGATCATTTATTCTTACGCAATAATACTACAAAAATTAAAGTAATAGTCTTATTTACTTTGGTGTTTCCAAGGTAAGAAGTATGACGTTGTACATGCTACGCTATAATACTACAAAAATTAGCAGTTTTATTTACTGCTATGTTTCCGAGGTAAGATGTTGTACATGCTACTTTGATGAAGATTAGGACATCAGCTGGATAGAGTTATCTCTCCTGCCCACTTTGTAGGAAGGCTGTAATAAAGGAAGCAACCTGTTTTACATGCTCGAAATGCAACGATACTATTGCCAAGCCAGTTAATAGCTCTGCCTACGCCGATGTGATGTATACTTTACACTCACTTACTAGCAACTTGAGGTGAACAAGTATCAGTTAGCAATGGAAGTTTTTTACTATACTGGTTCTGCCACTACAGTAGCTTTTGATAGAGAGATTGCTTGCTTGGTTAAATGGAGTGTAGACAAGATGATGGAACTATCCTAAAAGGTACACATATTAATATTCAACTCCGTCCTCAATTTATACTCACATTTTATGGTTCTTTTTGCTAAACATACAATCATTTGTCCTATTAATCATTAAGACCTGAACTGCAAATCAATAACCCGCACTATGATACACTTTTAGGACAATTGAGTTTACATGGTTGATAGACTCTTCAACAACTTAATGGGTTGAGAAGCGCAGTTCAAATTTAAACCTACTAACTAGGACATAATCAATCATGGAATATGCATCAACCCTATATGCCATTAAATTAACAACCTAACAAAATGGTAGCAGATGAGGCAAAGGAAGTTGAAGCTACACAGCTTACTATGAGTCAAGCACGGTCAAAAGAATATGTAAGACTCTCTGTTACATTGAATGCATTACTATTTTATGTGGACTATAATTTCTAATAACAAATGATGTTTTCCAAATTTACTTGGATTTGGAGCTTAAAAGGAAGCAGAAAGATTGAGTAGGTTTCTACATCAAAACACACTCAACACTATGTGCCAATTATTGATGTTACTAATAGACCATATAACACTGCATTCATGTAGGAAACCGAATAATTTTTATACAATAAAACTACAAATGATTACATTATGGAACCTGGAACTACAGCTCAACATGGCATAGTCATTGGGGGTAATAATCCAATTAAACTACTATTTGATCACCTATATACAAATGGACTAACATATTATTCAAGCTAATCCGAAAAAGGCTGTTGGCAAGCAAAAGATCCATGGAAGAACTTCAGAAAAGAAAAGGAAGAAAAGGAAGAGGTAGGCATGGAGATGGTTGACAACAATGGCAAACCAATTCTGTCCAACAAAATATTTATAATGTCCTTTGTCATCTTTGTTTTTTTTGTACGGTCTCTGTTTTAATTGCCGTTTACTTTGTTTTCTGAGAGAAAAAATTGAAAATTTGCTTTCTGTTGTTTAATTTCAGGTAGAATAGCACTGCATTTTTTTAATAACCTTTTTCCATACAACCATTGCTTTGTAAACAGTTTACCGTGTTACCTTTTTAAATCTATCCATTTGAATCAATCTCCACTGAGTTGCAATTCAATATATAGGTTATCATAGTGAAGCATTTTTCACCTCAATATATACTTCAACTTGCAGACTTTAGCTGAAATCAATTTGTAAACGATAACTTTTTTTAACTTCTTACCATATGTACGTAACATGATTGTTACATATGTATTTTAACTTATCAAATAACCGAATAAAAACTGTGTGAATACTATATATATATATATAACTATAACATCCACTATTTCTTTTTTGCATTGGTTAAAGTACAAATTCACTTTAGTATATGGTAAAAGTTTAAACATAATTAGGTCAAACTATCAATTTATATTCTGGTAAATTTTTCGTTTTCCTTTTCTCTACTTCAGTTACGCTTCTGCAATTAAAATTTTTGGTGAGAATATTTTAAGATACCAAAATAGGAGCAGTGAAAGTGTGAAACATTTCGAAAGCAACAATTTTTCTTTATATTGTACTGTTGCAAATAACATGTAATTAAATACTCACATAGTACAAGTATAAATTGTAGTACAACCACCATACTAGAATAGTATGGTATTTTAAAATGTTTGTACGAGTATAAATTGTAGTACAACAACTAAACTAGAATAGTGTAATATTTAACACGTTTTTCCATGATTATTAAATAGTAAGGGCTATCAATATTCACTTTTCATTAATGCAAGAAGTAACCTGTAGTACTTGAAGACATTTTCACATATCAACACATAAAAACCTAAAACACATTGTACCTAGCATAACCACCATAATTGAATAAGCAATACAGCATAGTGATAAATACAGTTGATGTATATTGTAGCACAGTCGGACATTGAATGATATAAAATGATACTTAGGTTTAGTAGACCAAAATAGTACTACGACACATATGGGAAGTCCAAAATTTTGTTCATTCAATGCCATCAACTGTTCGAATAGAATCCTATTACATAATTAGTATGTAAGTGCAAGAAAAAATAAACAACTTACTAAAATATGACCTTATGTGACAACTTCCATAGCATTATTGTCTAACAATTCCCGTGTGCGTAGCACGGGCCACACACTAGTTTTTAAGTATGGGAAAATCAAGTAATGATACACATAAGTAGAAATTTGTGAGAGATTTGGACACTAGGATGACCTTTTCTTTTGAAAGTTTTTGCGTTATGGATAATACCAACTATTATCACAAAAAATATCTAATTAACAGGTATTTTTTGTCATCGAAATTGAATTTTGGTTTTTTAGTTATATTTAATGGATCCTCTAATTGGAGTGTATATTTAGGTAATCATAGATCTCCAAAATACTTATTATATTGTTTATGTTTTGGATTTTTTAAATTATTTTGTGTAATTTTACTCTAAATTTATTTAAATTATTTTGTTATTTTGACACCTAAATTAAGCATGATATTTTTGCTTGAATAAACACATGTCTACTGTTTGTTATGAACTGTGACATTGTTTTGGGTAAATGAAAACAATTTTTTGAGCAGTTTTCACAAAAAACAATTTAAATTAATATGTAAGAAATAATCCTTAAATATATTTTGGATCAGTGTTAAATTAAAATCTTTGTCTCATAATGTGGTTGATACTTGTGGTGACTAATAAGAGATATCTGATTAGAGTTTATGTAGGTGTAATGCTCATGGGGTCTTGTTCTACATGTTGTGTTGCTATTTAGTGTTATCAGGTATTTGCAAACTTGTGATTTTTTTATGCACAAATGATTTTTCTGTGAATTCTTGCTCCCATGAATCTAATTGAGGATAAAGTTTCAAAAAAGATTAATATTCAAAAGATATTGCAAAATTAGATCAGTTTTTAACAGTTGAAAATATAGGTTAATTTTTGCCTACTCAATGTTGAGTTGATAGCGTTTTTAATAAAAAATTGCATATGGGCACAACTATGAACTATGACCGCACATATTTAACCATGTACAATTCCCAATTGTGGCAATAAAAAAATATTTAAAAGTTGACTTAAGTGAATGTAGGTTGGTACGATTTTTTATTTTCCAGTAAATTTCTATAGGTGCAAATTGTAATTTGCCCAAATGCAATCAAATTGCCTAAGTATATTTATAAATAAGATTTGTTAATGGAATGGATTTAAAACAAGGAATTTTTGGAATTTAAATTCTATTGATTTAGAAATTGTTTTTCAAAGGTTTTGGAAAAAAAAATAGCTTTGTTTTGAAAATATTTTTGTTAGAAATATTTTAAATGGAATTTAAAAGAACTAGAAATCACTGAACTCACTTCAGTCATTGAAAAATAATTCTAGTGATGACTTCAGCATCATCAGCGTTTATTTTCGAGTTTCTAAGTGAGAGATTGCTACAATTGAAGTTTTGTTTTGGTAAAGAAAATTTGTTTTAGACCCAAGAATTGTAATTTGATATATAAAGGAGTTATGTTTATATATGATTTCAAAATGATTTAAAATAAAACTGGGTGTTTAAAATCCTGGAAATTTTTATATAAATGTTTTGAGGAAATATAAGATAATAAGTTTTTTAACCTTGAAAAAATGTTATAGATAAGAAAAGAATGTTTGGAATAGATATGGAATTAAAATTTAACTTAAATAAAGTTAAATAAATTGAGTAATGGATTAAATGAAATGAAGCTTAACTTAATAAAGGTTAAATGAAATTGAATTGGATTTGAACTGAATTAAGTGAATTAATGAATTGAATTAAAGAGATGGATATGAACTTGAGTTTAAAATGAAATTCAACTTAAGTTGTAAGATGAAGTGGGTATGGTTTGGAATGTTGTTTGATAAAATTGAATATGAACTTAAGTTATGAAGGGAAATTAATGTGAATAATTGGATATGATTTAAATTGGATGTAAATAAATTGAATGAAAGTGGATTGATTTTTAATTAATTGAATGTTAACAAATTGAATATGAAATAAGTGAATGTTAAATAAAGGAATGTTAAGTAATTGGATGTAAACCAATTGACAGTAAAGAAATTGAATGAGAGTCAATTAAATGAAAATAAATTGAGTGGGAATCAATTTAAGGTAATAAGAAATGGAAGTATATAATGTTGACACTTGGAAATGCAAATTGATATGAAGGTAAATAAAATTGGATGGATATTATTTGTTGATGGTTTCTCTTGTTACATTTGCTACATTTGCATAAAGTTATTGTATATTCTATATGTTATATATCGATATTGCTTTCTATATACTTGTTCTCATTGGTTGTTGAGTGATTAGTTGTTGTAGATGGCATATGCTTCGCATTTGGAGCTCACTTTCGCATTATGTTGGTTGTATATGTTTGCTAATGCTAACAAAAAAATACATATCTTGGATTACTTGCCTTATTTTTAAGTTTTTCCCTACGAGATGCCTTACCCTTGAAGATGAGATGTATATTTGTGATTATATATATATTGTAAAATTTTCTAAGCGAGCTGCACAAAGAAGACAGTCCAATTTTTTCGTAAATTTAAGAAATTTTTTAAGGACTTCTGAACAAATTCTTGATAATTAAAAATTTGATTTTTATGATTAAACTTGCAATGGTATTGGTTGGTATTGGTGAATGAAGTTAAAGGCTTAAAAGAATTTTGTAATCTATTTCATCTAATTGGTTTTGAAAAGTTAATGGGTTTATGGCATTTTCTTACCTAGGCAATTTTGGGGACGAAATTCTTTTAGGGGGGAGAGAACGTAATGACCAAGAATTTTAGTTATTTGAATTTGGAATATTTAATTGCTTTTAAATAATACAAAGTTATTTTTATAAGTTAAATAACTTGAATTTCGAATATAGTGATTATTGGGTAATTAAATTGCTGAATTTTGTATTTGGGAATATTTGAAATAATTGAATCTTGAATTTGAAATGGAGGAATGATTTTGAAAGTTGATCTAAATTCTATTTAAATAAGAATGGAGATAGTAAACTTTTAAATTTCAATTAAATGTGACTAAACTTAGTTTTGAAAATAATTCGCTTTAATTAACGTGTAAAAATAGCCTTCAATGGCACTGTCTCGGATTTCGACGAAACTAGTTTCATTAGATCCATAATAGTGGATTATTATATACTGTCGAATTTTGTGGCGGTTGGACGTGTCGTTTGGGAGTGCGAGAACCGAACGCATAGAAATTAATTTCAGAAATTTATATAACAATTAGATTTGAATAGCTATCCTATATATGATTGAAATAGGCCTCGAGACTAGTTCCATTGAGTTTGATATAGGGGTATAACATATAGAACGCCAAACGACACGTCTCGATAAGAGTTCGGAGTTTTCGGTCGCTCAAAGTGGAGTATTATAATATAAAAATATAAATAAATTTATATAACCATACGTGCCCATACCCATGACCATACCGCCCACGTTCAAGCCATTCCCCTTAGCTATGTACTCGTGTTCATCAGAAGTAGTTCGCCATTTTTCTTTTAAAAAAAAATCAAACCATCTCCATCTAACAGCCTTAGATGATCGGAGCCGCCATGTTCATTTTCTAGCCTCGGCCTTAACTAGAAAATAGTAGAGCTGGACCATACGAAGCTATTCAATAGTTGGATCATCAAAATTCGTGTCATGGTAGTCATTTTGGGCCTCGTGCATGGTGCAGTTTTTGGGTTTTGGTGAACGGCGCGCGCGTGGAGGCGATGCGTGGCGGCGAGGTGAGGCGCAACACGACAAGGCAGGCGACGGTGGTGACGTGACGCGAGGTGCGGCGGCGATGTTGGAAGCGCGGTCGAAGGTTCCTAAGTTTGAACGAGAGCTTGAGCGTGAGAGGGAAGAAGGGTATAATTTTTTTTAAACGTTTAATTATATTAGGTTAATTTTAATTTAGTTATTCAAATGTTCGTTTATTCATACTAAACTCATACGAGGTCCAAATTGAACGCGACGAATCACGTTGTGATTGTATCGAAGAAGGCTACGCTATGGAGTTGGATTGGATGGATTCGGAGCTAATGGGAATTTTGGAATAAAATTGAACGTCCTTTAATTTTAATTCAAAATGGACGTTTTGGCGACTACTAAATCAATATGAGTTAATCTCACCTTTTGGTTAATCCGAAATCTTATTTAATCAATCAAATTTAATTATTGGATGTGTGAATATTTTATTGTTGGTTGTTATTGATTGTTGGATAATTTACTAATTTATATTGTTGGTTTGGATATATTCTCACCCTTGGAGTGGATGAGTCCCAATTATGTTCCCATGTAAGAGCGGATGACTTTTGTATACGAATCCATCCTTGAAGCGGTTGATTTATATTATTATGATTATATACTGTATATGTTGCAAGGGACAGGTTGGAGGGATCCAACGGAATTCTTCACACTATTGATTTTGTTTTTCATATATATTATGACTTATTGGATACTATATTGATGACATGGATATGATTTTGCTTATTTAGTACTTTAGTAGCACTGGCCTTATTTTTGGTATTTTAAAATATTATAAACTAATGATTTGATTTAAAAAGGAATTTCAAGTTATTTTGGAAATTATATATGTTTAAATAACTTTTCTAAAATAAAGGTATGATTATTAGATATTATAAATTGACAGTTTTATGAAACATTTTAAATAGAGTTTTTAGACTGTGAATAAAGATTTTTAAAATCTTGGAAAATAAGTCAGTCTTTTATAATAAAGGGTTATGCTTTAAAAAGAAATAGAAATATTTTGATATAGACGTTATTAACCATTTTATATAAAATGATGTATATATAGGTACATATATTATAATTTATTTGTAAAGGTGAAATTTATAAATGTGATAATTTACAAAAGTGATATTTTACAACGGAAGTGAAGATTTGTAAAATCGTATTTGCGTTAAAAAGTATGGATTTGTAAATGGTGTTTATAAATAAAACGAAACTATTATCATTGGATAGATTGGAAAAAAATAAATCAAACGGTGGATTTAATATACGATATGGAATGGTATTTTAGAAAGTAGTTGATTCTATTTTGGAAATCGAAAGTGAGAGTAAATTGGGATTGTTAAACAATAATTTATAAATTGAAAGAAATTTATATAAGAAATTTATACCAATGGAAACAAGGTTAAAAATGGTCGAAATTATGTTTTAAATAAGACTTTATGAATAAGTGAGATTTATAAAGGAATGGAGTTATAGATGAGGTTCATAAATAAAGGGATTTTATGAAAGGAAGATTCATAAAATAGAAGAGATGCCAATGGGAACAAGGTAAAAAATGGTCGAAATTATGTTTTGAACGAGACTTTATGAATAAGTGAGATTTATAAAGGAATGGAGTTATAAATGAGGTTCATAAATAAAGGGATTTTATGAAAGGAAGTTTCATAAAATATGGGTCTTCTTTCTACTTAGAAGAAATCCTTTCGATCGGTACATGTCGAACTTCCAAGCAAGATATATACCACAGCAATGCTCTGACTAGAACTTGCAGTCAATCTTAACTGCACACTCTAAGTAGTCAAAGCCTTAAAATCTTTCCATTCCGCCAACATGGCTAGCACCACATTCTGATGTTTTCTGCTATAAGTATCCGCTACTTTATTCCCTTTCTTGGGTGTATACTCTATACCAAAATCATAAGCCGCTGAAAACTCCAGCCACCTCTGCTGTCTCATATTCAACTCCTTCTGAGAGAATAGATACCTTAAGGACTTATGATCTGTGTATAACTCAAATCTCTCCCCTAAGAGATAATGTCTCCATATTTTCAATGCTCAGATCACCACTGCCAACTCTAAATCATGAGTAGGATATCTCACTTCATGCGGTCTAAGCTGTCGTGAAGCGTAGGTAATAACTTTACATTTCTACATTAGCATAGCTCCTAATCTAGTTCCACATGCATCTGTATACACTACTAATCCTTGGTTTTCATTTGAAAGTACTAACACATGCGCGTTGGCTAACAAATACTTTAATTTAAGGAATGCTTCCTCACATTTGTCTAACCAAATAAACTTTATGCCCTTCGTTGTTAGCTTAGTCAAAGGCGTTGGTATCCATGAGAAATTCTTAATGAATCTCCGGTAATAGCTAGCGAGTCCAAGAAAATTTCTAATCTCAGTCACCGTCTCATGTCTCTTCAAGTTGTTAACAACTTCAATCTTATCTAGATCAACTGAAAAATCCTTCTCCGAAACCACGTGACAAAGAAATTTAACATCTTTCTTCCAAAAACGACACTTGTAAAACTTCGCTTTCAGCTAATGCTGCCTTGGTGTCTCAAGCACAGTTCTAAGATGAACTTCATGCTCACTTTCATCCTCAGAGTATATTAAAATGTCATCTATGAATACCAATACGAACCTATCTAAGTACTCTTGGAAAATTTGGTTCATCAAATCGACAAAGAAAGTTGGCACATTCGTTAACTCGAATGGCATTACTAACCACTCGTACAAACCATACCTAGTCTGAAACGTCGTCAATAGAATATTGTCCTCTGCCACTCTTAACTGATGGAAACCTATTGCCAAATCTAATTGGGAAAATACTCTGACTCCACACAACTGATCAAATAAATCATCGATTCTCGGCAAAGGATACTTATTCTTGATTGTCTTTTCGTTCAACTTACGATAGTCGATACACATCCTTAACGACCCATCCGGTTTCATTCGAGCACCACGACCGCTCTCTAAGGAGAACTATTTGGTCTAATGAAATTCTTCCCTTCTAAATCCACTAGCTGCAGCTTTAATTTCTTCATCTCGGTCGGTGACATCCTGCTAGGTGGTCTACTTATAGGTTCTACTCCGGGCACAAGATCTATCCAAAACTCAATGGCTCGTTTCAGTGGTAGTCCTGTAACTGGCTCAAAAACATCTACAAACTCTCTTGCTACCCGAACCTGACTCAATTCTTCTTCTATTTCCATAGCACTCAAAAAAGCACAAGCGCTCTGATCTGAATTCTCCACTGAGAATTTAATTCGGTTATGAGTATTTGGGTGTCTTAGCGCTATTTTCCTATCTTGGCAAAATATCCTAGCATCGTATTTATCTAACCAATCCATACCCAAAATAATTCTGAAACCTTTGAAATCAAAAACATACAAACTGCATGCAAACTTATGTCCTAACAAATCAAGTTCTAATTGGTCACATCTCATTCCCAAAGTTGCATACCCTTCTATCGGATTTGCAATTCATAAGGAAGTAGCAAGGTATATGGGTTCTAAACGTAACCTATCAACCAAATACTGAGATATAAATGAATGTGATGCACCGGTATCAAATAGTACCCTAACTGGTATACTTTGAATAAAAAGCGTACCTTCCATCACGGTTTTTCCTTTCTCTGCAGCAATTTGCCTAGCAGATGATGGTCCAACATTGAAGACCTTTGTCCGCCCACCGATTCTGGACACTGATTCTTATAATGCCCAATCTAGTCACAGTTAAAACACTTCACTTCTTTCTTGTTTGCAGCCTTCTTTCCTTTTCCAGTTCAACATTCATGAGCATAATGTCCTTTCTTATCGCACTTAAAGCAAACTAGATTAGCCGTTCGCCTTCTTGGTAGCTTCTCCCTTCTAGGTTCCTTTCTTCTTAAAGAATTTCCTCTTCTTGCCCTGAAAATCCTAGGTTTTAACATACTTCTCCTTCCCATAAATAGCAAGCATCTCTTCATTCCGGATTTCCATCTCCACAACAACAGTTTTGGATCACGCAGATATGACATTGTCGCCCTAGCAATTTTGGGTCTTAACCATCGAATAAACTTCTTGTTCCTTTTAATGACGGTGTCAATGGTAGCATATCCATAACTGGACAGCTCATCAAATTTCGTAGCATACTCTATCACCAACATCTCACCTTGCACTTGATCCATGAACTTTCTCAACAATACTGACTTGGCTGTTTCAAACAAAATCCTCTCTTGGAATCTCCTTCGAAATTCTGCCCAAGTCAACACTTCCTTGGTAATTCCAACGGTAACACTCACTACACCAGAAAAGCCATTTTGCCACGGCTCTGGGCCATGGCTAAATAATTTTGCCACGGCCCAGAGCCGTGACAAAATGGGGAGTGGCAAATATTTTGCCACGATCTTAAGCCGTGGCTGTTTACATATTTGCCACGGCTTTGGGCCGTGGCAAATATGCGTTTAGCCATGACTTAGAGTCGTGGCAAATATCTGGTTAGCCACGGCTTTAGGCCATGGCTAATTTTTGTTTAGCCACAGTCCAGAACTGTGGCAAAATATACATATACTAATATCAATTTTTTTACTAGAATTTCAATTATAATCAAAGTTCCAATGACAAGTTTACCATAAAATAAAAAAAATTACTACCATAACATATTCCGTAGATCTCACAAACATATTCCGTAGATTTCAATTATAATTTTTGTTTAGTCAACTAAAACACTAAGCTACATTTCAAATATTACTACAGTACAACTGAAACACTATAAACACATTTACTACCATAACATATTCCGTAGATCTCACAAACATATTTGTTTAAAGTAGAGTCACAAACAATAGTGTTTAACCGAAAGATACATTATGATTAAAAGAAGCCCATCAACTAATTGATTCATATGAAAGTCCGAAAGAAAACTACAGCCTTCCAAACCATTTCAATTCTATCCACATCGATCACCTCGACCTCGTGATCCGTGTATCCTTCCAAGAAATGAACCACCCCTCCTACATGACATGCATGAACCACTCCTCTGTCCATTGTATACTGTAAATCATAACATTATCAAATGTAATTCATCATAACATAAAATCATACTTGTACATATGCCTATAATAGTTCATTATTCTGACTACTTTCATTTAGGATACAGTTTGAGATAAAGTAAATTGTACCTTACACATATTGAGACCTTGTACATCTTCATGCAACCTCATTGCAGCTAACTCTCCATAAGTACTCTTTCGGTGTAATCCATTTACCCACTATCCATGTTTACACATGAAATGCAACCATCAAAATATCATTAATCTATTACATTCTGTTCATTTACTTGAGAAAATGTATATGCATACCTTACAATTTTGTGCAGCCTGGTACTTGGTAACCTGAACTAAGTACTGTATGTACTCAACTATAGCTTCCTTTTGGATCTTTTGAAATCTTTCTGATGACATCGTCAACATCTATCGATGATAGAGGACAAATTTATTCACAGTTTTCAAATAAATAAATAAATAATGAGATAATAAAGCTAATGGCAACGAACCATGACACGTATAAACTAAATCATAGTTGCATACAAATATAACATTCACATTGTTAACGCTAAAAAGTGAACGCTAACATCCGGTGTGTGTAATAGAGTCGTGAAAGCACCACCCGTTGGTACGGGAACAGAATACAGGCTGAAAATAGCAGTAAAACAGTAAAGGAACAGCAGATTTATAGTGGTTAGGCCCGTAATTGAGCATACGTCCACTTTATAGTCTTTATTACTGAATCGGGTTACAAGACGATACAAAACACTTATCAAATACAGTACAATTTGATCACACAACAATCTCGACTACTAGCTCAAACTTCGGTGACGAATCTTGCTAAATCCGTGTCGGCTGAATGAAGTCCTTCACGAAGCTTGTTGTAGTGCCTTGAGTGTTTGAAGGTCTTCACTTGTCGAATGAGTTGAGAGTGCGGCAGAGTAACGATGCTTCAGGAAATGAATGGCCAAAAGTCTCCCAAACGTTGGAGCTAGGGTAGTATTTATAGAGTAAAATCTGAACCGGAAATTTTCCTAAGTCTTAAGTCGTGGCCGACTTATAGAAAGTCCTAGGTCGTAAGTCGGAGAGGAGATAGGGGTTTATATTAGTTCCCCTGAATGTCCAGAACGAGCTAAAGTCATAAGTCAGCAGCGACTTAGCATACGTCGTAGGTCGGTAACGACTTAAGAGATGTATCTTGGGTTACATGGTTTCTTCTGAATGAGTTAGTATGAGTCGTACGCGACTTATAGAAGGTCGTAGGCCTTAAGTCGGAGACTTCTTTATCTCGTAGACTCTTAAGTTGGAGCATCTCTTAAGTCGGTGCCTACCTTAACTCGGAGCATCCCCCAAGTGGGTAAGTGTTTTAGGTCGGTCGGAGCTTTCTTAGGTCGTAGATTTCCTTAACTCGTAAACTGTTAAGTCGGAGACCCCCTTAAGTCGGAATCTACTGAGTCGGAAGCCTTCGTAACTCGTAACTGGTTAAGTCGGAGCCTTCCTTAACTCGTAGCCTATTAAGTCGGCTCATACTTTAAGTCATAGCCTTCCTTAACTCGTAGCCTATTAAGTCGGCTCATACTTTAAGTCGTAGATTTCCTTATCTCGTAACTTATTAAACCGGTGCCGTCTTAGGTCGGCTACTGCTCTTAAGTCGGTACGCTCTTTAACTCGTTAGGTCGTGAAGCGAAAGAGGGTTAACATTTGCCCCTCGAAGTACACGCCTAAGTCGTAGGTCGTGTGCTTCGATTTCTTTAGCTTGCTTCTTGATGAGTGTGTGAGGTCGTGACCGACTTAAGATGAGTCGTAGGTCGTTTGTGTCGATTCACATTTCACCACCCTTGTACAAATAGCTTAAGTCGTTCCTTCTTTTCCTTCACCTGTTTCATTCCGCCATTAACAAGCATTCAGATTCTTCGAAGACGAATTCAATTTCTTGATCACCAGTTATCCTTATCGTTATATTGCGTAAGTGAACTCGACTTTCCCATTCAATCCTCGACTGTCACTGAATTATGAATCCCATTTTTGACCTATTCTTCTTATGCCATGCTTCATTGCAATTTTCGTTTCAATCGATTATCGATGGATTCGAGATGATTTATCCTTGACTTGGACAGTCTGTGTGAACGAGGCGACGGATTGCAGCAGTTTAGTTTGTCTGACTCGTGGTTTGTGATGGAACAGCATTACACCGAGTTTATGGCGATTTCGGGATGATTAAATGCGTTGAGGGAACGAGAGTTTTGGTTGAAGGAGAGGCTAATGGGTTAACGGGTTATGAGTTTGGCGAATTGGTGTATTGGGGAGGATGAACGACTTAAGGCCTTTGCGATTTAAACAGAAATCACGACTTAACCCTTGACGACCTAAAGTAGGTCGTAGGTCGGCAATGACCTAGGACATGCATTTTTTCATTCTGTCCTGAAATTCTTTCTTGCAGCGCGACTTAAAGGACTGATGACTTGACTTAACTCATAGCTTGCCTCTTAGGTCGTGGACGAGTTAAGACTTAGTGAAATATTTAAACTTGCATTCTTTAACTTGGAACATACTTTTGACATGAATTTCTTGACTTGAAATGCTGGAACAGACTGCCTAATTTTAACTGTTTGAACCTTTCTACATGCCACATTTATCTTGCAAGTCAACAACCTGTTAATCACAACATTTGCAGAAAACAGGGATGAATATACTGCCATTGACTGCCCACATCGAATGACAGATTAGTCGATAAAGAAAATATTAACTTAAATGAATTGTGTGAACAAAATGCTGTGAGATATTAAATTCAAGTGTAGCGTCAAAGCTGAGTTAAGCTGATCAACTAAAGCTGGTTTGTTTGCAGTAACATTACACTTAAATTTCAACTAACAAGTCCTGAAATTTCGTAGCCGATCGATTGTCGACTAGTTCAATTTCAGTTACATTTACTTGTTATTTTTTATTAGTTTCGCACAACACTTCACACTTTTTAGGAAACGTGCACCTTCACATTTGATCATCCAGTTCCTTGTGTAGAATGACATCTCAACAAGAAGACTTGGAACCGGCTGGAGAAGCTTTTCCAATTGCTACTCCATTGAACGATCCTCCGGAAAGGACTCCTACCACTCTGAGCCATAAAGTTTTTCGTCAATTATGCATCAAGTTTGGCATTGCCGAAGCTGACGCTTTGTTCCCTTGCCGATGACTCTAGCAAGCGGATCAGACTCGGCAAAAAGGACGCGTCTATCATTTCGGAAAAGACTGCCGCTTCTATTCCTCCTGATACTTCTTCCGGTTCTCCTACACTTAAGAAGTCTGACATCTAGGCAATTATTAATAGGCCTCAGTACCAAGCCGGGGATGGTCCTCCCACACTACAGAGCTGATTTCCAAATTGGTGTCTAAAAGGAGTTCGCTTTGACTTGGACTTAGTCCCCATCGATAAGCAAGCCATGCTGAGGAATTTAGATGCTGTTAGGCTCGACATTGAAAGAATGTCTGGATGGCAGAAACTGGTCGATGAACTTCAAAGGGTCAACCGCATGAATCTTGAGGCCATGATGACCATGGAGAACGATAAATCAGAATGGGATAAAATTTGTAAGCAGCATGATGCTGAAATGAAAAGCATTACTGATGATTACGGGAGGCTTGAAGCCGAAGTTGAAAGACTCAAAAATGAGCTTGCTACTTCCTCCACTTCTTATTCACAGAAGGAAGAAATGCTCCAAAAGCAAGTTCGAGACGCCCATGCTGCTCAGCGAGATATTGAAGTGAAACTTGAAGCAGAGCAGCATGTTACTAGAAAATATCGCGATGACGCTGCTCAACTTTGGGAGAAAGTTAGCTCTCAAGACTTAGAAATTGCGAGACTGCAGTCTCAGTTATTGAAGGCTGAAAGAGAGCATGATGAAGCTCTCGCTGGTAAAGATGCAGCTGAAGAATCCCATAAGGCAACCAGAGCCACCATTGACACGACTTTATTCGACTTTTATATCCATTGCGTCTTGGGGCGTGGGAGCCTTTCATTTTTGGGACCAGAATATGAAGTCACCTTAGCTAAAGTATGGGAGGCGATCATTGATATGTTGGGCGGTGCCGGTTATGCTGAAGCAGATCTTGAAGCTACTTATTTAGATGAGAGCTCCCGCGCTGCACTTGCCAAAGGAAAAGAACAGCTTACCCGAGTGCGAACCGAAGCGACGGGAGAGAAGCTTCCTGAGAAAGAAATACTTCCTATTGCCCCTGTTCGTATTTCGACTTCAGCTGAGGTTGATATTGCTGGCTCTAGTTCTCACTCTTTGCCTCCTGCTAAAGTTGACAAAGAAGCTGTGACCACTCCTACAGAGGAAGAGGCTATGAAGGACTTTCAGGCTCAGGAATTTGAGATCGATCTCGCCAAACCGACTTCTCCAGGTAACTTTGACGTCAACCCAGTTCCAGTAAATTACTTATTCGATTTGACTGAGCTTGATGAACTTCTTACTTATTACTCAAGCCTGAACAAACCAATATCTTCTCTTATCTTGGAGAATGCTGATTTTAACTTCTTTTCTTCTGTAGCGGAAGCACCGAAAGTTGTGCCAACTTCTCCTTCTTCAGCTGTTGTTCCTCCTCCTTCTCAAGTTACTCCTCTTACAGCTTCTCAACCAGGATCGCAAGAAGAGAAAATTGAAGCCCTTAAAGACTTGGACGATCCGGTTGTTTCTCAAGAGCCAAAAACTGGGGACTTGAAGAAGGTGAGAAGACTCCGAAGCAGTCTTACGATGACGACACTAAGCTTTCAGAATTTTTTACTCCAGGCAGTGAGTCTTCCTCGAAAAAGAAGGGAAAACGCGTAATTTCGAAGAAAGGCAAGAAAAGCTCTTCTGCCGCTGGAGAGGAAGCAGAAGTTGATCCGGCTGTGCCTCTTTCTCCTTCTTCTCCAACTCATCCACAACGGCCTCCGAAGCTAATTATCAGGCCGAGTAGAAGCTCTAAAGGCGGGAAGAAGGAGAAATGAGCCTGATTTTGACTTTTCTGTTT